>JBAJFG010000545.1:0-1200000 GCA_037903475.1 Ancylostoma caninum | reverse complement strand
AGTCGCTTCCGCCCACAAAGCTGAGCTAAGCGCGCCGCGGATGCAGAATGTGCGTGCAAGGAAGCCCCGCCCACAGCCAAAATTTTGAAATGAGCCGTCTGTTCTGTTTTATCTACCCGCTATTCATATATTAATATTTTGAAGGAATTCTGATGGTGCTGTCATGGTCGATTTTCATCTCCACTGGAATTCTTTTCGCCCGACACATGAAGGGACACTTTCCAAACAGCACGATTTGTGGCCTGAAGCTGTGGTTCCATGTGAGCTTTTTTAAGATAAATATAATACAGATTTTCTTGAATATTTTGTTCTTCTATAGTTTCATCGCACTCTGAACATGATCGGTATTGCTGGCACGATTGCCGCTTTTGTGATGGTGTTTGTAGCGAAGGATTGGCGATGGGTTGGCCCCAAAGCTTACCAATCTGCTGAACTTGTAGGTCATTTTACAATCATTCTCATCTCTTTTTCTGATTAACGTTATAAAAATTACTTCTCAGAACAACAGATGGGGTTCGGTGCACGCCATGCTGGGCTTGACAGCTTGTGTAGTCGCATGGGCACAGCCGTTGAACGCCGTTTTCCGGTAATATTCTTTTGTTTATTTTCCATAATTTTTTATATTATACTACTAGCAGGCGGGTGTTCACCAATTTCCATGTAGTATTGGAAAAAAATTTATAAAGTCAATAATGCAGCACTTTTGTGGCAGATTCACTTGCAATTCGTTAGCACATTTCGACCTCGACTCGAGGAAACTGTAAAATTCGATAAAATCGATCGATAGTCCGGTGTCCTAATCAATAATTACCAACGACAACTATACCACCACCTCAGCAGTATTTCGATCTGTCTCATGCCCGTGGACTCAAGTGTTTGAATTTTGGCGCCCACGCGCGTCACCTAGAATTTTAAAAAAATGCCATGAGTCTTGCTATGTTTTATACACAGAAGTACAAGTTGGGGAGAGTGCTTGTAGGGTAAGCACTCCCCCTAACTTGTACTTCTATGTATAAAACCCTAGTGGCAAAATAAGCTACTGCCGCGCACATGGTCGATATTTTGATCCTGGAGCAACCAGGCTTCTCATCCCTCTCGTGGGATTGTTGAACTGGTATGAGAGGAGCCTTCGAATTCAAATGTGTGCCCCATCTCAAAGAAAAAAAAGATTGATTAATGTCGGTCATTTCATCCTTTTGTCCTTTACCAAGCTAAGGCTAATCGTGTTTGTAAAAAGAAGTAAAAAAAATATTGTTTTCAGGTGTCATCCGGATCAACGAGGACGTTTCATCTTCAACATTATTCACGGTTTCTTTGGAGTGGGAGCATGGCTTTGTGCAGGTGAGCTGAACTGAATTTTTACAACAGCTGGTCCACTCGTTAGCAACGAGGAAGGGCTACTTCATCAAAACATCGAGATTTTTGTTTGGAAAAATCAACATGAGACGTTGATTGCAATGGCAAGCATGATTTTTTTAAATAAAAATAACAGGAAACTAGTTTTTGAGTCACTTTTTCTTTGTGAGGATCTGGAGTAACGATTTTGCAGGTATCCGCTATGGTTACAAAAAATCCTGGACTCTAAGCATAACCTTCAGTCATCCAGATTTTCTGGTTACATCTTCCTGATTTATGTCCTCCTTACTGTTCTTCAGGGAATTTTGAACTACAAATTTCACCTTTGCCAAAGTGGAAATGGCATTGGTTGCAAGAAAAACCAAAAGTTAATAGCTAGTCAATAGCTATATCTAGCACATTTATATTTAATTACTTTTCCTTATTTACTCTACTCTACTATTTTTCTCTATACTTATTCTTTTTTTCCTACTTATTTCCTACTTTTTATACATTACTGCTTTACTTACTCTTTTTCTTTTATACTATACTGATACTTGTACTGATACTTTTTTCCCAAGGGAAAAGATGAAACTGAGAGAAAATATTTCCTAATGACTTCCTTGTGAACAGCGTAATTCTGCCCCATCTTCGGCTCATTCCTGAGATTTCAGCATCAGCGATCATGATCGCTGTCGTGCACTTCCCCGTCATGTTCAGTGATCGCGACGCTGCCCTCGGTCTCTTCATCGCGTTCATCGCCGTCGCTGGGCTCACTATAATAATTATGGAGGCGTTAACCTTTAAAAGTAAGCTACCTTCCTCCTCATTAACGTTGTCAGTGCTCATGGAATTCTTTTAAGTCTGGTGGACGGGCCGGCATCGGGTCAGCGGTGAAATGGAGATGGTCCGTGTGGGATCAAGTGCTACCACATCATCGGAGGCTATAGAGAAGGTTGTTTTCTATGCATTTTCTACTCCATTTTGCCGCTATTTTGTTGATTCCCCCATCAAGTACTTGTACTTCAGGCTCAACGTCTTCAAGTAGTCCTTCTCCTCTTCTTCGTCGTTGTCGCCGTCGGTACGGCAGTGGCGATTTCGGTCCTAATCGGGCTAAAACCAAACGCTGTGTAGTTTTAACGTTCGGTTAGTTTTTTTAAGCTCCTCAGCGATACTCACAGATCCTTTCAATTCTTTCTGTGTGTTGTTCCTGTCACACGTATGCTTTAATCGCCAAATTTTAATGATTCTGTCCTTGTGTGGTACTAAATTTCATATTTGTATATGTATGTTGTTAAAGAGTATAGACATGTTCAACGTTTTCCGTAGACGTTTTCCACTCATTTTTTTTCAATTTTGTTGTATTCACCGAAAAATTTCACTATTTTCATGCTCAAGATTCTAGTCTTCCATTCTCAATAACAGTGATGAGAGCGTTTCGCTTTAATAAAAATTTTTGTGGAAGTTCCGAGTACTTGTTTTCTTATTACCTCATTCGCCATCAAATCGATCAATCATCATTCGATTCATCAAAAAGAAAAATTTTTACCAAAGAAAATGGTTAATAGTGTTTTTAGTGATTTTTTGATGCATGGGTACTTGTGCGGAGAGGGCGGAGGCTTCAGAGGTCTCTTATTGGTCACTCCCTCGTACCCTTCGAAGTGCTTCCATTTTTTGATTGGCAAACATTACGCCTTATTTCCTTTCAGCAGGAAACATGCTGCAAATCTTGAGTTAGGAGTTTTAATTAGCTCTGCCACTATTTACTCTTTACTAAATAAGATCATTATTACATTTACATTCACATTTATTTGGCCATCAATATTTCACAATATTTATTTATTTATTTACTGCACACTAGGTGCACTACAATCACTGGAACAAGATGAAACGCAGAACAACATCAGATTAAATGCGAGTAATCGCTCAAAAACCAGACTCAATTTGAAAGTACTTAAAAATAATACACAAAACAACAGCATATCTGTTCCGTTACTGCAACAGGGAGATAGTGCGATATTACTGGAGAGATGAGAAAATACTGCCAAGTTCAAATATAACTGCGGATTCGAGTGAATTTCATGGCATAAAGCTGATAAATATGTATGTATTCAGTTTATACTCGCTGCGTGTGTCGTCTCATACCAGGCAGGGTACTACTACAGACGGGTTTCTATGAACAGTTGTTAGAAGGAGTTTACCAGTCCATGGAATTTGAAAATCGATCACTGTCATTGGGCAAACGCGGAAACGATCAAAATAGCGTGAAATCAGTTTTTAGAATCGTGGCCGATTTTGGCCAGAAACCAGTTCCAGACTGCATATTCCTTTTTTCCTGTAAAGGTGTGAATCCTATACAGTCATCTAATATATGATATTTACACCGTACGGACTGTCACGCCAACTAAAGAGAGAATTAAGGTTGAGGAGCGTCCTACGTGGGATGGTGATGAGGTCGAACTCCTTGATTGACTATGTAATCAGTCCAAAGCAATGAGAAAGCCTGGCCGCTCCGTCACTTCCACGTATAGCTTACCACATCCAGAAATTAGGCTTAATTAGGCCAAGAAAACTGCAATAAAGGTAACTTTGAAGCTCAAGAAAAAAGAACTTTGTAGAATCAAATAAAGCATCACTCGAATAAAAATCTAGAAAAAGCCAGGAATCCAGCTTAGACTTTAATCTACATATAAGACATCATGATGGCATAGGAAAAGGTTTGTTTTTCAGGTTCCAGCTCTATAAAGTAGCATCGGCACTATCAGCGCCCCGTATATCCTCATTTTTGCAGGACTGGAAGCCTTTTTCCGTGCCACGATTAGAAAGTGAGCGGTCCGACCGCAGCAGACGCGACACTGACACGTCCAGGATTTTCATGGGTGGCTCTACATTCTCCATAAAACGTTGACCATGCAACCTAACGATGGTCAACGTGAGTGGTTCACTCCTTAGAACTGTTGGCATCACCCGATCTTGAAGTAATATCAGAATCTGAATCTCCAAACGTGTTTTAAGAATGATGGTTTTAAGGTAGCGAATCCAGGTGCCATTCTTTGTTGCTTTCACCACTTTACATTGGCAGGTATTCATGGGAGATCTTCGAATACGATTGGGGATCCAAGACAGGACCCGTCTTAGCCTGTTGTTTTATAATTACTTTTTAAAATTTCATCCTTTGTTTTTGTCATTTGCCAGAGTATGCTTATCCGTTATGGTACACCTGTTGGTATAATGAATAAATGAATAAATAAGTAAATAAATAGAAAATTGGTTAAGAATCCTGGTTTCACCTGGTTATACGTTCGTGAATCCTAGCCTTGCACTGTACAGGCAAAGTATTTGCTGCACTTAACAGTCGGTACGAGTATCCAAAGGAATTTCCGGTATCTTAGCAGTACCAATGCTACGTTTGCATAAGAAACTGCTATTAATTAGAGGAGACTACTGTAGAAAGACAACCTTCAACAACTCGTCCCAAAGAAGTAAGTTACTTACGTAGGTTTGGAAGGAGTAAAATAGCTTTGGGAGCACATTCTCAGCGGAAGCGCTTGAAGCGGACAATGGTCGTCTCAAGGGCAAGGACATCCCGTTCGTCAAATGACACTAAGAAGCAACAGTTCTTCGTAATTTGAACACACAATCAATGAAATTTTGTGGAGTGGAACCAAGGCCGATGCAAAAGTTTTTCTGCTGTGTCACACGGTCAGCTGCTTACGAAGCGTTGGCAAAAAAATGAAGTACCTGAGAAAAGATTTTGTACTGCTTGCGGATTCGGAAGAACACGAAAAAAATCCTTGACGCCAACTTCTTTCAAGCTCTCTGCCGCTCTCACTGCAGCGAAAGGCATTCATAGCGCATTTTCTGGGAGAGAAGGGGGAACTGTCCTACTAGAATGTTACAAGTTTTCAACATATCATCAGTTACCATCAAGTTTTCGTAGCTATTCCATGGTGAAAAAAGATATGTAATGAAATAAGTGAAAAAGTACGAGGAAATTCAACAAAAAAAGCTCAGAGGAGTTCATCCAACTCTTAACTGAACATTACCCTGCTCCTATTCTTTGCGGGTAGTTGTTGAAGCACGTGGTAAATGTATGAACAGTCTGAAAACTTACACTTTCTGAGCATTACCCGGGTGTAGGTGGATATATTTATTTACTATTTTGCCTGACGTTTCAACGTGACTGTCGTCTACGGAGGCCTAAAGTGGCTCACAGTTTCATGTGTTCTAGACTCCTCCAACTCTGTTAGTTCAACTTTCTCTTCAGCTTACTACCTCGAAAACGCTCAAGACGAAAGATAGACAGATAAAAACTGTGAGCCACTTTTAGGCCTCCGAAGAACACGGTCACGTCGAACTGTCACGCAAAATAATAAATAAATATATTCCTCTACAACCTGGTAAGGCCCAACTAAGTGTGAAGTTGATATGGCAGAATGCTCAGGTTCAAAGAAGAAAGAACATGGAGGTTATTGTCTGGAAAATGTTCATCTCTAAAACATGCCGAAACTAATATTGGCAGTCTATCCCCTTACAATGCTTTTACGGCTACAACATCGATGGAATAAAGGTTTTTGTTAATTCATTCACTCAATTAATCTATTTATTTAATTTATTCGTTATAGTTAGTTTGTTACCTATTTGAATGCGTTCTTACGTACGCCGAACAAATAAGTGAAGGCACTAGTTGAAGGGACAGAACTGGAGGAAAGAACCACGCGTAAAACGGAAAGCTGTGAAAAGCAACCTAATCATGAGAAACTAAAACACGAGAGTAATGTTGTGACCAATTCCCCAGAAGGAATTAGACCCGAGGTACAGGGATCTCAACAACGGTATCGAAAGTAGTGTCCATGGATAATACTGAGAATAAAGTGTAGAGTCCATTCACCTCGTCTTAGCAACAGTCTGACCAAGAAAGCAGGTGGGTGACGCTAGGGAGATTGCTGCCTCTGACGAGAAAACAGGAGCGTGGGAGACCCAACACCTGATTTCTGGACGTTGGGTAATCCCTGGAAAGACTCAGCCACTGGTTGGGCTCCTGGAAAGACTCACGCAAACACAAGTACTCTGCAGAAAAATATAAAAGTACGCAAGCATTACGCCATGTTATTGGAAAATATGTGTAACGTTCCACTGTAACGCTTGTACAACACAATCCTTGCAGAGGTTCTCCAAAGACATTGAAACGTTTTGCTTTTCCAAGCAATTTCTATCCTTGCAAAGCAAATCCAAAGCCGTCGCCTTTTTCGCCAGGATCAAGTCCGGATGCAGTGCACACGCCTTCAATGGGCGAATACGTACATTTGTCATTGCTGTTAATTCGACATAATTCGGCTTGAGAAAAAAAAAGGAAAGAAAGTGTCCGTGAAAGCAGTCCTCTCCAAGGATAGCCACTATCGCTTCTTTACAGCATTAACCCCGTTACGTGGGCTTAAATACGCCGGTGAAAACTTAATAATGCACATCTCCCAAGCTTTCATCACTTTCTTAACAATTGTCTCCTTTCTTCTGTATGTAAATATCGCGAAGAGTTCTGGATTTTCTTATTCCTTGGCACCTACGTGTGCGAACTACAGTGGCTTCAGTCTCGGCACAAATTTGGATGAAAAATTGGTAATTTCGCCACAGTATGACTTCCTAGATACATACACATACGACATACGACATTACATATACGAGAAGACTTTGAACATTAAGCTCATTCTTTTTTTTTCTACGGATGATAATTTCGATTCTCAAAACTCCATAAGCCAAAGCACTCTCACTTTAAAAATAACAATAACAAATAATTGGGTAAAAAGCGGTACCTATTCCTAGCTAGTTCTCCATAATTTTTGAAAAAAAAATGAAAAGAGAGGAAACCGAATTCTCAGAAAATAACATTTATTTGTTCTAGCTCATATCAACTCCATTTAGTTCTAATCCTTCCGCATCCCAGAATTCAATGACAAATTTATCGCAAAACCCCAAAATTTATCGTGAAACCCCAGCGTTGAGCAGAGTTTTTAAGAGACTCTCCATGTGATTAGTCAACGTTGCGGTAGCATATAATCCCAAATTCGCAAATCCAAGTGCATGATGCATGACAACATGCAATTATTCTGAAAGCCTCTTAAACTTTTTGGAAGTCTTTCGAGTGATAGAAGAGTTTCACATCTTCTCATGATATAGTCGCTAGTGGTGTTTGGTTTATATCCTCAGCGTCGATGATGATGATCATCTACTGAATTTTAGCATGCTAGTGGCATTCTCATGGGTTAATAGCCCTTCATGCAGTTCATTCTGTGTTTTACCGGCCCAATGATCCCTCGTATATATTGTTCGACAACACCTTGCGTCTTACTCTTTCCTCATGTTTCCCAGGATAAACTAAGGATTTTCCAGAAATGAGACCGCTACTGCTAGTTATTTTCGTAGTTGCAATTGTGGCATGCAGTGCTCTGGAAGAGATCGAGTACGAGCCTAGGTTCGTTTTTAGCTTTGTCTACAGTTTGGTTTGTTTCCAACTTTATTTCTGAAAAATGTTTATATCATGTAATAACTCCGCAATTACTAATATATAAAAAATAGTGGTAGTAGTAGTATCACTATAGTAGTAGTATCATTATTATATATTGTAGAAATACAATTTTAGTCCATAGTAGACAGGGTAGATAAGCCTAACCCTATGCTTAAGAATGGGTTTAAGGCTTAGGCTTAGGCTTTACAGGAGTGGCTCCACCCAACTCCCTTTTCACCTAAATTTCTAAGATAAACTACGATAAGTGTAAGTGTAAGTAAGATTGGACACTATTTGTACGTTGCATCGCGTGCGCGCATAGCTCAGTGGGTTGAGCGAATGATCGACGTTGTGGTGGGCAGGGGATCGAATCCTGTCCTGTGCCCCCGTTTTGCAAATACATATAGTATGCTGCCTACGACTGCTGCAGTTATCTAACAAACTCCAACATAAAAAGTAGCCCGGATGGCTCAGTGGTTCGAGCGGCAGATTGCAATCTGTTCCTATCGCTGGTTCCACTTCGTTGGAGATCCAGAGTTAAGTATCGCAGTGTTTGGGGTTCACTGCTTGGAACGTCCCCCGTGATCTCCTTCGGGTAGTCCAGGAAGGCATCCGGCAACGTTTTGCATAAATTTCGGCGATAAACAACGATAAGTGTAAGTGTAAGTAATAGTGGACACCATTTGTACGTTGCATCGCGTGCGCGTATAGCTCAGTGGGTTGAGCGAATGATCGATGTTGTGGTGGTCAGGGGATCGAATCCTGCCCTGTGCCCCCGTTTTGCAAATACATATAGTATGCTGCCTACGACTGTTGCAGTTATCTAACAAACTCCAACATAAAAAGTAGCCCGGATGGCTCAGTGGTTCGAGCGGCAGATTGCAATCTGTCCCTATCGCTGGTTCCACTCCGTTGGAGATCCAGAGTTAAGTATCGCAGTGTTTGGGGTTCACTGCTTGGAACGTCCCCCGTGATCTCCTTCGGGTAGTCCAGGAAGGCATCCGGCAACGTTTTGCATAAATTTCGGCGATAAACTACGATAAGTGTAAGTGTAAGTAACAGTGGAAAACTCCTTCGAAGATAAACTACGATAAGTGTAAGTGTAAGTAATAGTAATAGTGTAAGCAATAGTGAAAAACTACTTTTTCAAAGTTGAGGGAAACCGCGAGAGAAGAACTCCGCCGTAAAGGACTGCTCCACGAAAGATAAATGACAGCGGTAGAACTACTTCGCAATGGATATGGAACAATTTATAGGGATTTCAATTATTTCTGAGGATCCCGAATTGGATGAGCTTTATTATTCAGATGGGACAACTGAAGTACTGTGTCCATCCATAGAAGAACAACGGCCACTTTTGTGTTCGCGAAGCAGTGTACCATAGCAGAAAATGGAACAGTTGGCTTCGCTTGTTGTGTATTCAGAAATCTTTCTCCATGAAAATCACAAAAATGAAAAAACGTGAAAGTTGTGAAAATGGTCCCCTGCTTTATAGCCTTAACATATCCACTGCACTCTGTCTACTATGGACTAAAATTGTATTTTTCTTCGCTTTCTCCCAAGCCCGAGTGATTTATAGCTCATTAATACCGGGGCGCCGGAGGATGGCGATGAGCAAAGTGGTCCCTTACAGGGTCTGTCGTTTTTAAGCACGTGTTCTACTCGAAACTACCGCTAATTGGTAAAATGGTGAAATTTGCTGAGGTGGAACCTGAAGCGCCGGAGGGCGTCGGCGGCCGGCGCCCGCCGGCGCCCATTTGCAGTGGCTGCCAGACCCGACTGTATTTGATGTTTATTATTGTATTACTGTAGTAGTAATGTAACAGTATAATAATAATGTAGTAGTAGCAATGTAATAATACAATAGTAATGTAGTAGTAAGTGATATCATTCAGTGTTACTACTAATATATATTATTACTACTACGTTATTTCGAGAGTCCTGTCGAATCGCATTCTGGGAAAAGAAATAAAATTCTGCGAAAATATCCAAAAATAAGAGGGATAAACAAGAATGAAATGTTCCAGATCACTCCGCACCAAGCGTCAATGGGGCTGGGGCATGCCATTCTATCGACCATGGCTACCCTGGCGTCCATGGGGCTTCGGATTTAGACCGTGGGGCTACTACTACCGTCCTTGGTGGGGATACGGCATGGGATGGGCACGCCCATGGTACGGCTTCGGACCCTGGAGGCAGTGAACACGTCGGTGCTCGTAGAAATCTCATTGGATATATTTGTAACGATCTTTATATGTATGCTGTGCTACTTCTCCTTGATAAGCTTTCGGAATTTTCATGTAAATACGAATGCATGCTGTGCTATACATAAAATCTTCAGAGGAGCTCGTGTTTTTTTTTTTGGTCGTAATCCATGATTGGATTCAGGAGCATGTGCTTGAAGTTATGCAAATCTCACTTTTTCTGACAGCAGAGGCAAGAAATCGGCACGCATTTCATGCAAACCTCACGCAAATTACGCTTTTCCTACAGAAGCATGAGCCATCCAAAGGTTATGATGATCCTGATGATGTATCCGTTCGAGCTCCAAACCCCCAACAAATTGATTCAACGCATATTCTTTGACCGCAACACAGACAGTTGAAGGAATTTTCGAGACGAAACCATCAAATTAACGACACAACACGTTTTTGAGTTCAGAAAAACGCTCATTGCCGCGTTATAATTGATGTCTTCTCTTCATTTCAGTGCCCAATCTCTAACGATTTGAGCAGTTCTCCCATTCGAAATTTAGCAGTCAGTGTGCCAGCGAAACTGGTACTGCTTAAATGTCACTGCTGCAACACACCAAGCAGAAAATGAGAGATGCAGCAGCGGAATCAACGGCTTTCCAATCAGAAAAAAGAGGGTCAAGAGCTAAGAACTGCAGGAATTTTTCCACTCACATCTGCCTATAGGATGGAAAATCTAATCCGATTCCGATTATAATGCGCAATTCATTACATGGCACTGGTGGCAAAATGGGCTCCTAATTGTCCTGACCTTCTCCTAGACACAATTGTGGGTGAAGCACTACACTTCCCCTACAAAAGAGTTAACTTGCTGGAAGCAGATCTGGTCAAATCCTGGGACGAACTTTAAGTTCACTACCTCCAGTGCATCGTCTTCATCAGAGTATGCAGGGCAGAGGCGGTCCAATCGAGGAAACTATTTTTTTTTACAAATTTTTTCCACTCATATGTAAGAGTCGCATGGTTGCATGCGTATTGTCTACGCTGCGACACCACCTTTCATTTCACAGGAGTGGCCCCACCCAACTCCCTTTTCACCTAAATTTCTAAGATAAACTACGATAAGTGTAAGTGTAAGTAAGATTGGTCATTGATGGTCAGTACTTCTCACGTACCCTGTACACCTTTCGTAAACATCTGAGGAACACAGAAAGGAACTTCTAATAGCAAAATGACCATGCAGGAATGACATGTGATGCAAATCCGTGAGTCAGTGGGCCCTATCGAATGATCACCAAGCCACATGCAACAAAGCATGAAGCAAGCGACACGAATAATGTGCAAGATACCGTTAGGAAAACCCTGATGAGATAGAGTCAACACGAAAACAAGGAACCCAATCTTCAACACAGCATGGATTCCGAAAGCGACCTGTGAGTGGGAACACGGATCGATCAAGCCAAAAGTATGTATTGAAGTAGGGTGCAAAGTCTTCGGCCGGAAGTGCTATGTGTTTATTGAAGAGAAAAACTAGTTATTTCTCATCCGTATGAGCAACTATGAAAAATAACCTATGAATAAGACTTGCCCAATCTAAAAGAAATTAATGGGCTGAGCAGATAGCTAACTAATTATGGCCCGTTGCTGATAAATGAGAGTGAGTCATTTACGAAATATTCTAATAAGTCTCAAGAAACAAAACCTAATGGCTTAGTTGCAGAGGACGCAGAGGATGAGTGTTCACTCAGGAAAATGGAACGGAACTTTGTTTGAGCGGTCGATCCTACTAGGCAAACTACACTAATGGAAGCGTCACTAAGTGGTTTTATTCTTGTTTTCATCCAAAGATACTGTGGAACTGCAGCATTCCCAGCGAAGTGCACAAGATCAAGATCAACTTCGTACCTGTTCCATGCTTTTTTCTCGTGTAATCAAAACGAACTGAGAAACAAAGCACCGCAGTTTCTACATTTTGCAAGCACTCATTCGTGAAATAGCCTTCCGCTGTTGGACGAACAGCGAACGAAGTAATAGATGTGGATCAGCGACGTCTTATAAAAGGGCAACTAGTTACCGGATAATCAGTAAGTCACATCGCCTACATCTCTTCAAACATTAGAACTTATTATATTCTTTCTGTGTTGAATTCTATGCATTCTCTACCTATTTTAGTGTGGTAATATAGGGAGAAACAAGATTAGAAGAATTAGATTGCCATAGCATCCTTCAAAAAGGATGATTGCTTCTCCAGTGTCGGGCGATTTCCCAGGTTTCGCCGTCAAGACGATGACATCTCAGAGACATGACATCTCTAGCAGGTGACCTGCGGTTCTTTCGGTTTTCTGCTACATTCCTTCCGGACGGCGAGCTGTTTATCCGATGGGGCGTGGCTTCTTGCGGATAAACAGCTACATTGCCGGATAAACAGCTACACTGTCGGATAAACAGCTACATCACCGTATAAACAGCTACAGTCCGGTCCGGTAGCCATTGCAAATGGGCGCTGGCGGGCGCCGGCCGCCGCCATCCTCCGGCGCCTGGTATTAATGAGCTATAAATCACTCGAGCTTGGGAGAAAGCGAAGAAAAATAGAATTTTAGTCCATAGTAGACAGGGTAGATAAGCCTAACCCTATGCTTAAGAATGGGTTTAAGGCTTAGGCTTAGGCTTCACAGGAGTGGCCCCACACAACTCCCTTTTCACCTAAATCTCTAAGATAAACTACGATAAGTGTAAGTGTAAGTAAGATTGGACACCATTTGTATGTTGCACCGCGTGCGCGCATAGCTCAGTGGATTGAGCGAATGATCGACGTTGTGGTGGTCAGGGGATCGAATCCTGCCCTGTGCCCCGGTTTTGCAAATACATATAGTATGCTGCCTACGACTGCTGCAGTTATCTAACAAACTCCAACATAAAAAGTAGCCCGGATGGCTCAGTGGTTCGAGCGGCAGATTGCAATCTGTCCCTATCGCTGGTTCCACTCCGTTGGAGATCCAGAGTTAAGTATCGCAGTGTTTGGGGTTCACTGCTTGGAACGTCCCCCGCGATCTCCTTCGGGTAGTCCAGGAAGGCATCCGGCAACGTTTTGCATAAATTTCGAAGATAAACTACGATAAGTGTAAGTGTAAGTAATAGTAACAGTGTAAGTAATAGTGAAAAACCACTTTTCAAAGTTGAGGGAAGTTTCTTTCCACTTGAGAATCTCAGAACCTATCCCGAGTGGAACGGTTCCTCCAAAGGTGTCACCCCAAATTCGCCGCTATCTCTTTGATGAGTGGCAAGAGGATTCGTACAGCATTCCTCGTCCCCATTTCCCATATTTTACCCAAGAGGGAACATTCCGAGAAGCTTGTGGGATTTTCAACCATGTTCCTCGTCGTTTCGTGTTGTTGTGGACAAGATGGATCGTCCCCAGAATACACATTACCGCGAACATTTTGTTAGTTTTTAGTTGGTCGCACGACGCTATTTTCAACGTGCACATAGCTCAATTTCCTCAAAATCCATTTTTAGAAATGCAGTTATCAGTGGTCGCCTTAGTACTCGCCACGATTCTCTGCTCCATTGTCTCGTATTCGTTAGCACAGGATGATGTGTAAGTTTTCTTTTGGAGTCCTGTCCAACTGGACTAGCTAAAGTTCCTATATTAAACACCCTTGTGCTGTTACGAACTACAGCGACACTCAAAAATTGTAAAAAAATTTGAAAAATTTGGCCGTGAAAGAAGGACTGATTTCGAATGAATACAACATTATATAATATTTGAAACATTCTGCCGAATCATCCGTGAATTCTTGTGGAGTGGAGGGTCACGAGAGATTGAAGAAAGGAAACATGTTTTAGTCTCAGACCATCCAATTTTCATATTCTGGCAGTCAGTGTGAAAAAAAAAGATTGATCCTCAAGCATCGCTACTCAGCTGCCTCACTGTTCTTATCTTGTTCAGATTTTCAGGAAATTCCGGAAAATAGTTGGCTTTTTCTGCATATTGAACTTATTTACAGGCAAATACGCTCAAAACGCCAGTGGGGAGGGATGATGGGAGGAATGGGCGGATGGGGACGACCACCACCACCTCCCGGACCACCACCTCCAGGACCACCACCACCAGGACCTCCGCCAGAAATGATGGGTGGAATGGGCATGGGCGGCATGGGCGGATGGGGTATGGGCGGAATGGGCGGAATGGGATGGGGCAAATGAGTACAACGCCGAATCGGGATTCCTCTACCACTGAAAGCATTCCCAACAAAACATGTATATTTGATAAAATATAGAAATAAAAATTTTAATTCTAATTTGAACGTCACTTGTCACCAATACACTTCAGGTTCCACCTCATCCACAATCTGCACCAGTTTACCATTTAGCGGTAGTTTCGAGTAGAACACGTGCTCAACAACGACACACCCTGTAAGGGAGCACTTTGCTCCCTGTAATACGGAAATTTCTGGCGAATTTCTGGCTAATTTCCAACATAATCAGCATTAGCAGCGCACTCATGCATTTTCCGTCGGATTTTGGATGAATTTCCACTGATTGGCACGTTCCCTCTTGTAATACCTGGACTATTTCATGTATATAATACTCGTTCTCTAGTGAACGTAAATGGAAATTCTTCATTGCGTTTAATACATAGATTTCCGCTGGTAGAGTTTTACCAGGGAATATGCCCAAGTGATATGAAAACAGAATTGATTAGCTATTTTATTTGCTTATATAGATATGTATATCGTACAGCAAGGTGTGCCATGGAGCAAGAAAATCACTCGGGTTATAACAATCTTGGACTGAAGGTTCAAAAAATATGATGGCCTCAAGAGCTGGTGTGTAGCTCGATCACCTGTTTGAATGGTAGAGCGGGGTAAATGTCCTGGGTATACAAATGTTTGCAGGTTTATAACAAGTTGGTTTGTTATTTTTTTGTTTAATATATGTAGCTACAGTCGGGTCCGGCAGCCACTGCAAATGGGCGCCGGCGGGCGCCGGCCGCCGCCACCCTCCGGCGCCCCGGTATTAATGAGCTATAAATCACTCGAGCTTGGGAGAAAGCGAAGAAAAATACAATTTTAGTCCATAGTAGACAGAGTGCAGTGGATATGTTAAGGCTATAAAGCAGGGGACCATTTTCACAACTTTCACGTTTTTTCATTTTTGTGATTTTCATGGGGAAAGATTTCTGAATACACAATAAGCGAAGCCAACTCTTCCATTTTCTGCTATAGTACACTGCTTCGCGAATACAAAAATGGCCGTTATTCTTCTATAGATGGACACAGTACTTCAGTTATCCCATCTGAATAATAAAGCTCATCCAATTCGGGATCCTCAGAAATAATTGAAATCCGTATAAATTGTTTCATATCCATTGCGAAGTAGTTCTACCGCTGTCATTTATCTTTCGTGGAGCAGTCCTTTACGGCGGAGTTACTCTCTCCCGGTTTCCCTCAACTTTGAAAAAGTGGTTTTTCACTATTACTTACACTATTACTATTACTTACACTTACACTTATCGTAGTTTATCTTCGAAATTTATGCAAAACGTTGCCGGATGCCTTCCTGGACTACCCGAAGGAGATCACGGGGGACGTTCCAAGCAGTGAACCCCAAACACTGCGATACTTAACTCTGGATCTCCAACGGAGTGGAACCAGCGATAGGGACAGATTGCAATCTGCCACTCAAACCACTGAGCCATCCGGGCTACTTTTTATGTTGGAGTTTGTTAGATAACTGCAGCAGTCGTAGGCAGCATACTATATGTATTTGCAAAGCGGGGGCACAGGGCAGGATTCGATCCCCTGACCACCACAACGTCGATCATTCGCTCAACCCACTGAGCTATGCGCGCACGCGATGCAACATACAAATAGTGTCAAATAGTGTCTAATCTTACTTACACTTGCACTTACCTGTGAAGCCTAAGCCTAAGCCTTAAACCCATTCTTGAGCATAGGGTTAGGCTTATCTACCCTGTCTACTATGGACTAAAATTGTATTTTTCTTCGCTTTCTCCCAAGCTCAAGTGATTTACAGCTCATTAATACCGGGGCGCCGGAGGGTGGCGGCGGACGGCGCCCGCCGGCGCCCATTTGCAGTGGCTGCCGGACCGGACTGTACACAACGTTTGAAACCAAAAAAAACCAAACGTTCTAAAATCAGGGAGAGATTTTAGGAATCAAATATCGACGAGATCAGTTTGACTGAATAAATAATAACATATAGTAAAAGAGGAGGAGCAGAAATCACTGCGCTGAACCCTGCAAGAAACACAACCTGAGAAGTCAGAACAAGTTCGATAGTAGTCTCAAGATGAAGCGTTTTTTATAGCTGTGATTGCCAAGATTATTACAATTCTTTATATTTCATTCTCTTCTTCGCTACGGCACATTTCACTTATTCGGAAGAATGATGCCAAAATTTAAAGGATGTCAAACTTGGGATAAGTCGCAAGATGCTGCAAAAAAGCTCTCTTAATTGTGGATGATTGTAATATCTACGTTTCCATTTGCGTTCGTCCTCGTCTTCCAAGTGTCGTTGTTTTACTACACTTCCTATAAATGTGCGCTAGGTAATCCTAGGAAAAGAAATTGCACCACACTAAATCGGTCGACAGTAGCACTCCGTTCCCTTTGCAACTTGATCGAACGGCGCAATCGATAATCCTGTTAATCCTGAATCTCGAAAATCCCAATTACAATTACAATTATCGATTCTTTACCGCACAGACACGAGCAATCTCTTCCTAGTTTTCTGGGCGAAGAATCTTGAAGAACGGGCACCACTGAACAGATCTGTCCATATCCCAGCAATTCTTTGGTCCTTACTCCAGTAAATCGGGTGGAATCGTCTAGCCACCCTTCTCTAAGGCGACCGACAGACTTTTTCCGTGTAGTATCCGGTCAGTTGTGGCGCGAGCCCATGTGCTCTCTGGTGATCTTCTTGAAAGACGAGCGGTGTAGTTTCACTTTCTTTGTAATGCTGTAGTAACCCGGTCTTTAAACCCTCTTTTTCCCGCAGAACTCACCAGAACAGAATAGAACAGAGACGTTTGGAAAGATCTATACTCGGAATGAAGCTTTCGGAGAAGATCAATCTCGAAGATTCGTGTTGTGATATCTTGGAAACCAGGGAACCAGAACCAGGAAGTTTTGCAGGAGTTTCACTTTTCGTAGAATTGTCGAATCAATTCCAAAGGTTGCAAAACACATAAATCTCCGGCAAGAACACTTCTGCAGATACCGTCTTCAAACATCCGCTGATCTAAATGGGGTCGTTAGAAGTTATGGAACAAAATGAAGCAAAAAAAGGACGAACGCGGAGATAAGGAAGACAGCCCTAATATCTTTGCGAGGAGCGCAGGACCGGTCCAGTTGTGGTTTGTTGCAGGAAAAAACAATGATGTCAAGGAAACCGTGATGAGCTGTCGTGAATCTTTCGAAACATGACATCAACCGGCTTGTGGACAATGTGATTTGTGCTCATAGCTGCTAATCTATAATGGCCGATTTCCATAGAACAAAGATTATTCTAATTACAATAGAGTAAAGTAGCGAAACTGTTCAATAGAGAACAGAACCACAAGCATTATGAGTGAGCCCTTGCCATATTGTGTGCGAATAGAGAGTGCACTAACAAGGAATGTCGCTGCGCAGTGAGTCCGAACTAATGCAGAAGTAAAAATTTCAAATCCCAAACGGGAAACACAAGCCCCAAAATGGGCGTATAACGGAAAACGGAAATTTTCGCACAACCCTAGCTCTACGACAAAAACCTTCAGTTGCACATTTCGGGAATTTTTTCTGAACTGGCATGATTAGTTTTCGGACTCACATCCCCTCGGATAAGGGAGATAAAAGATTGAGCTAACAGAGATGCTCAGTTTGAGCAGCAATAGCACATTTTACCATGGTTCTCATTCCAAAAATAAGCATTTAAATGCCAGCGATAGAAATCAGTGGTAAAGCACATGTATTGGGTAATAAGTTCCAAGAAACTTTTCATCTGCACTTCTGAATGAGCAGGTTAATGGGTGAGATTTTGAATCGGCCTGAAGTAAATCCCTCTGAAGTTTTAACTAAAGGCTATGGAAATATTAATAAAATAATAGGTAACAAATAATAATAATAATAATAATAATAATAATAACAATAATAAATATTAATAAAATAATAGGTCTCAGCTGTTTTTGCACAGTAACAACGCTTGCTTTTCCCTTACCACGAATAAAGAAGAATTATGTGGAGGCAAACGTCGGGTTCATTTGCATCTCTGTGTGCTACAGGAATGGCTACTCCATTGAGGAAAGTTGGAAGACGGACCAGCTGTTACAAGTGAAGAATGTTGACATTCTGTATGGCAATGTTCATGCTCAAACTGTAAAACTGGACAGAAAATTGAGGAATCGAGAAGTTCTACGCTAAACAACGTACTATTCAAGACTAGCCTAGCACTGATGACTGTCCAGCTGTCCTCATCCAGAGCCCTGATGGATCACCAGAGGACAAGTGACGTTCGATTTCCAACATCAGGTTAAAAGTGGGACTGTAGCTGCGTCGACGCATATCGCGCGGAGTTTGGTGAAGAAAAACAAAGACGGACACCGTAGATGACCAAGACTTCACAGGATGTTGGTTGGAATTAGAAATCTAGGAAGTCAACTTGAGAAAAATGTGCTAAAAGTGTCTCAGAACTTATCAAGCAAGCCAACAACCGCTTTCAGTGAAATGTTACTGAAATCATTGATGACAATTTCATTCGTGGAAAACACTTCTTTATTGGTGGAAAACAACCTTTCACAATTTGAAGTATATTTTTCTTCAACAGAGTTTTATCTTCAATTCGTCACGCACTTAAAAAACAATGCGAAAGTGCAGCTTCGGTCGCCGAATGTCCTGTGATTGGGCGTTGACCTGCGACGGAAGATGGGTTTTGTTTTCTACTTGCCCTATATAAAAGCCGCGGAAGTCCATCACCCAAACCATCGCAGTTCCGCATCTGTCCCTCGAGTCTTCCCCGCACCGGGACAGGTACGTTCGAAGCGAGAATTGACTGAATTTTCTTTGCTCGATTTATCTGCCTTAATTCTTTCGTGGTTCATTCTTCAACTGACTACATATGTTGCTCTAGCTGGGTTTGTCTCGCAGGATACCGCTAAAATTTACTTCCAGTCATGTGGTTTTTTTCCACGAAAGCATGAAGAGCTAACCATGTATTCTAACACGTTGACGATAACCAGCGTTTTTTCCTTCTGAGCCACTTTAAATTTATGCAGATTTGTGCTCTAATTTTTATGTAGTTAGCTGTAGAAAGGGTACATTTGGTGCGCACATAATGAATGTGAAGTTAGTTGTGCATGTTTGTGCATGTTGAAGCCTTTTTGTAAGGTTACGATAATCACACTGTAGGTACTGTAGGTGGTCATCTCCCTCAGAATCTGGCAAAGCTGCGAGAAGAGAGCGATTTCACTTGCTTGTCACGAATATGGGATCCATTTTGCACTGAAACATGCTGCTGGAGAGTTACGGTACACATAACAATACCAGTCGGAATATAGGGTACTGGGCACAATGAGCCGACTTTGCTCAGTGACTTCTCAAAAATGTGTCAGAATGCAAATTGGATGCTATATTCGAGATCAGCATGTGAAATTACTTCTGTCTACAGGGTTTTAATGTATTCTAAAAGAAAAACTATATTTACGATGTGGTTACAGAAATCCTCTAAAGATGTGCTTTGGCGCAGTATGGAAATCGCGTCCATATTCAGCTTGTCAAATAATCCTATTGTGCTAAGATTCACTTAATTATGGGTGAAAATATTATACATCTAAGTAATTACAGAGTGCTTACAGTGATCGCATAGTACTGCGCGGCTGTACGAAATGGGTATCATATTACTGATCAGCGTGTGGAATGAGCCCTTTGCAAAGATTTCGGGAAAATTCCACCAACCAAAGCTACTTAAAACAGGAATGACCCACCGGAGGGTACTGTCCGTTAAGTGTTGAGTGCTAACAGAGTCCTGAGCAGTCTGACATCTTTTTTCGGTTTTATTTTTTGAAATTAGCTAGCAATGGAATTTATTAAAAATATCATCATCATCGTTATTGAATACACTGTCGCACCTACTCGGCAGGTCAGCACTCTCAGAACTGGGGACGCTGACAGTCAAAGACATCACTGACCGCCATTTCAACATCTTCCAATTGATGAATTTTTTCTTTTTTCTTTGACAAAAATGTCTCAAAGGGGCGAAATAAGTGACAGTCAGAGGGACAATGACAGGGGAATAGGATGTCTGGGGAACACTGTCTCAGCCTGGCTCCTCCAATTGTTCACGGGTCTCTTCAGCTACATGGGCCTAGTGTTGACGTGGAGTTGGTGTACTCGTTTAGCCGTTCTTCTCGGGGGAGGGGGGGGGGGAGCTGTTTCTTCGCTGAGGGCGTGGCCTATTTCGGATAAACTACTACGCTACCGAATAAACCGCTCCATCACAGGATAAATCGCTCCATCACCGGATAAATAGCTTCATCTTCGGTTAAACAGCTCTATGACCGGTTAAACAGCTACAGCTAAGAAGTATTACAAGTCACTATCTCCTATTAAAAACAAAAAAAAAGCATCAGTCTGTCAAAGAATGGCATCTAATTCCTATTGTTATATGAGATTATGTATCCCTTGTGGAATCATCGACCCGAATAATTGCAATTATGACACAGTGATCAGGTAGTATAGCTAGAAATAACAGTGATTTCACAGAGATAATAGATGAGGGATGGTTAATCCGCTACCTGCTGTTTGGAAGCTTTTCGAAATAGAATTCAGCTCCAAGAATTATTATGACTGAAATATGTAAAGCGTCAAAAATTTGTGCTGGCAAAAAAGCGCTGTGGAGAGAAGTGGAGTGTTACGCATTGTGTTAAAGAACAGCTTTCAGATATGGAGTCCTTTTCGGTGCTGCTGTTAACTGTTGTTCTACTTTCTGTTCATGCTCTACCAATTCCTCACCATGCCGAAAATGAGTACGTCCAAAATCAAAGCATTTCTATGTTCTCATTCGCTGACAAACTTCATTATTTTCAGAATAATACGAGTGAAACGTCAATATTACCGGCCACCATACTATTATCCATCGTATTACCCACCATACTACAGGCCACCATACTATCCACCATACTATAGACCACCATACTTCCGCCCACCATACTATCCTCCATACCACCGTCCACCCTGGATGCCTGGCGGCATTGGACCCGGCCGCCCTGGCTGGATGGGGCCTCCTCAGCCAGGAATTATGCCACGCACTAGCGGTTAATCTAGAATCGTGTCCTACCAAAGATCACCTGAATGTTTTTTTTTTCATTTTATTTAAGCATTTTCCCAGTGTGCAGTTCCTGCTCTGTTGTTTTATGCTGTATTATAAATATTTATGCCACCTGAACCTTCACTTCAAATAAATCAGAAAGTTGCGTTATTGCATTATAGCAGCAATGATTCGACGAAAATTAGTCAAACATGGAAAAATGCTAAACCAGACATACTCAATAGGAATCAAAAAAAGGCGTCGGTCATCTCTAGCCTCCTTGCTTCCATTGTATATATATTTTTTTTATTTATTTATTTATATACAATAAGTTAAGGGGAAATTCAGTCGTAAAACTGGCACTACGGTACCATGCCTATCTACAGCCCGGTCCTCATCGTCATCTTCGCTTTTTACCTCATTTCAGGGTGAACCACCTGACCTTCACACGGAAACGTATTTTACAAAGCTCACCCACACCTGCTTGCCATTACCGGCCCTATATCAGCGTCGGTTATCCTATAAGATGTCCTTTTGACCATAATTTCATCTAACTTTCAAAGCCTCGTCAGTTCAAAAGGCTCAAAGCGTTTTGAATGAAACATGGGAGTAAAAACTTAAATAGGAATGAAAATTTACAGTCAAATGTACAATCCGGTCCGGCAGCCACTGCAAATGGGCGCCAGCGGGCGCCGGCCGCCGCCACCCTCCGGCGTCCCGGTATTAATGAGCTATAAATCACTCGAGCTTGGGAGAAAGCGAAGAAAAATACAATTTTAGTCCATAGTAGACAGAGTGCAGTGGATATGTTAAGGCTATAAAGCAGGGGACCATTTTCACAACTTTCACGTTCTTTCATTTTTGTGATGTTCATAGGGAAAGATTTCTGAATACACAATAAGCGAAGCCAACTCTTCCATTTTCTGCTATAGTACACTGCTTCACGAATACAAAAATGGCCGTTATTCTTCTATAGATGGGCATAGTACTTCAGTTATCCCATCTGAATAATGAAGTTCATCCAATTTGGGATCCTCAGAAATAATTGAAATCGGTATAATTTGTTCCATTTCCATTGCGAAGTAGTTCTACCGCTGTCATTTATCTTTCGTGGAGCAGTCCTTTACAACGGAGTTACTCTCTCTCGGTTTCCCTCAACTTTGAAAAAGTGGTTTTTCACTATTACTTACATTGTTACTATTACTTACGCTTACACTTATCGTAGTTTATCTTCGAAAGAGGTTCCCACTATTACTTACACTTAGCAAAACGTTGTCGGATGCCTTCCTGGACTACCCGAAGGAGATCACGGGGGTCTTTCCAAGCATTGAACCCCAAACACTGCGATACTTAACTCTGGATCTCCAACGGAGTGGAACCAGCGATAGGGACAATCTGCCGATTGCAATCTGCCGCTCGAACCACTGAGCCATCCGGGCTACTTTTTATGTTGAAGTTTGTTAGATAACTGCAGCAGTCATAGGCAGCATACTACATGTATTTGCAAAACGGGGGCACAGGGCAGAATTCGATCCCCCGACCTTCACAACGTCGATCATTCGCTCAACCCACTGAGCTATGCGCGCACGCGATTGAACATACGAATGGTGTCCACTATTACTTACACTTACACTTATCGTAGTTTATCTTCGAAATTTAGGTGAAAAGGGAGTTGGGTGAGGACACTCCTGTGAAGCCTAAGCCTAAGCCCTAAATCCATTCTTGAGCATAGGGCTTATCTGCCCTGTCTACTATGAACTAAAATTGTATTTTCCTTCGCTTTCTCCCAAGCTCGAGTGATTTCTAGCTCATTAATACCGAGGCGCCGGAGGGTGGCGGCGGCCGGCGCCCGCCGGCGCCCATTTGCAGTGGCTGCCGAACCGGATTGTACATTAAATGTCATTCTTCGCCAATATAATTTAGTTTTTATCACAACAACTGCGCTATTTTACCACTAAACTTAACAGCGGTTTTGAGTAGGCCATGGACTTAAAGACGACGCACCCTGCGAGGAACCACTTTGCTTCCTCTAATATAGAAATTTTTGACAAAATCTGGGTTTACTTCCCACAATATTAATCGCGCATTCATAGAAATTCCGCCGAATTTCGGATGAATTCCTATTGTTTGACATTTCCCTTGGCCGAACAAGTCTCGTAGGACTCGTCTAGTCCACAGCAGAGAAAAGAGCAAGTTTTCAGAACCGTCTGCTGACTTATCTTCACCTCGCAGAGAGCGAGTTGGCACGTTGCACATATGTCCTGCCCCGCGCGCGTTTACACCAACTTTTGCTGCTCGCACCTAAAGCAACTGTTGTTACTTCACTCGCGAGTACCTGCCATAGGCCTGCATCGGCTAGAAATGGTCGGGTTGGCCGCGGTTCCAACGCACAAATGTCTGAGTTCCTTTTGACTCGGGGCCCGTCTTCCTCTTACGGGTGTCGTTGTTTACTAGAATTCCCATGCTCCACATGTGCGTTAACACCAAAAAATGAAATGGTAGCACACCAAATTAGATGGCAGCAAAATTAAGTTCCCTTCGCAACTCGGTTGAACGGTCCAACCGCTAACTCTATTGATCCTGAGTATCGAAAATTCAAGCTATAGTGTTCCAGAATCCGGAACTCATGAAGTGTCACTTTTATAAAAGTTTCAGTCTTTGTAGAATTGTCGAGACGACTCCAAAGATTCCAGAACGCATAAATCCCAGGCAAGAAAACTTCCGTCTGTGCTCTCTTTAATCGCCCACTGACCATAATGAAGTAGATAAGAGTTATGAAACATAATGAAGCAAGAAGGGGATGAAAACGGAATTGCGGAAGACAATCTAATATCTTTTCGATGAGCGCAAGACAGGTCCATCTGTGATTTGTTGCAGGAAAAACAATGATGTGAAGGAAACTGCGATGAGCTGTAATGAATCTCTCGAAATGTGACATCAACCTGTTTGTGACAAATGTGATTTGCAGTCATGGCCACGACTTTATCAATTTGGTCAATTTTTTGGGACAAGGATTATTCTGAATTATTCTGAAACAACTTTAAAGTGGCATAGCAAAACAGACACAACCACAATCAGTGTGAGTGACCCTTCGCCAACTTCTACGTGAATAGGACGTCGCTGTACAGTGTCTCTGAACAGCGCGTAGCTCACCCTAGCCTCGGCCTCTGCGGAGTTTCCAAACATTTCCTCCACCAAAAAGAGGCTTTTCGGCGGAAAAACAAAGATTCCGATGCTGACAATCCCCGGCTGAACTGTGCACTAGGTGTAGACCTGCCTTTTGAAAGACACTGTGAAGAAATCGCGGCAAAGGCAACAAAACAGATCTACCATTCTTCTCTATAGATCTTTGCGAGACTGTGTGATCCGAGAATGCAGCAGTAACGATCAATGCATAAAGAACCTGTATTAGACCAATCACGGAGCATGACACCATTATATTCAATCCTTAGAGGGAGTGCCTAGTTAATACGATCCAAAAGGTTAAAAACAATGTTACGGGATGCTCATGATCAGGACCAGGGATGAGCGGAAGTATTGGGTAGGAAGGCAAGTCGGAAATAGGAAGTTGGAGAAAATTCGAACGCTGGCAAAATTTGGAGAGATAAAAACAATAAATATGAGTTGAAGTAACAAACACTACCAATTCTCCAGAAACCCAGAAGCAAGCAGCTCGCACAAGCCACAACCCAGAAACTTCGGAACTTCTGAGGCCGGAATTCTGCTTATCCCTGATCCGGACTGTGGGGTTCTCAAACTTCTCGTAAGATAAAGTAATACATCCGATTCATAGGTAGCCAGCGGCATGTACGTACGATCGCGCTTAAAGCAACAATGATCTGAATTTGACCACATCCACCTTATCGGCTACCGATGGGTTTTCGCCTCCGCGCGGCCTCACTCTCTAGAATCTTCCTCTAGTGACGACCTTCTTTTCATTCTTCAATATAATTTACTTTGCCATTTTTTAGTACATACTCTTTACCCTTAACCCTACTACATCACTGGGCTTAACACAACCCTCTGTAATTTAATATACGTTGATTGGTTTCATCATTAATGTTACCACTCATATGTCTTTTCTGTAATTCATATTGTGTTCTGAGATCAGATCTAATAAATCTTTGATTGAAATGTTGTTGGCTCTACCACACCACATTTTTCTCCAATGATTTCTTTCTCACGTATTATCAAGTGAAATATCACTTAAGCGAAAAAGTTACACAACTCGTTAATCAGAATAAAAACAAATAGAAGCCTGCTTACTTCTGGAATAGTCGAACACTTTAAAAAGTGTTCCACTATCATTCAGACAATGCTTACTCACAGCGGCGATCCTTCGTCAACATCACCGCGGCACGTTTTTCTTCATCACAGTTTCATCTTCGATTTGTCGCGCACTTTAAAAGGGAAGCGACAGTACTGTTTCGGTGGCCGAATGTCCTGTGATTGGGCGTTGACCTGGGATTGAAAGATGGGTTGTGCTTTCTACTTGCCTATATAAAAGTCGAAGAAGAGCAACACGGAAAGCAGTCCCATATCTGACCATCCAGCCGGCCTCGTGGCGTAACAGGTACGTTCGCGAAGCGAAATTTGGCCAAGGTTTCTCTGCTCGATTTCACTGCCTCAATTCTTCCGTCTTTCAACTGACCACATCCGTTGGTCTAGCTGTGCTTGTCCACCAGGATTACACTAGAATTTATTCTTCCTTTTTGTGATTTTCCTCACATAAGCATGAAGAGAAGTGACGCATTTTGTGCACTTACAAAGGGGATTAAGATAACATAAGATCTTGCTATTTTCCAACGCCAAGTTTGTCACTCATTGCTAGTATTGCAGCGATGTCTGCAATAAATCAGGAAGCTCTTCCTTTTCTCTGAGAGCATACTTTTATTCTTCATTTACAAACCTCGAAAATCTCACTACCCAAGCAAAAAAATTAGGGATCAAATCTGCGGTGAACACCATTTCCCACATTTGTTTTCTACCTCATTCAATCGAGGATTGAAAGCCGTGAAGCTGCTTAAAAGAATTGATGGGAGTTGTTTCGTGAAGTGTCAGACGCTACACAGACCATTTTCTGATGATCTTTTCGACTGTTTCTGTCTGGATTCCAAGGAAAGCACTAAAAAATTAAAACGAAGATGGGCAGGAGTGCGGAATCTGTGAGCGCATCAGTGGATTACTCCGAGCGTGATCAAAGTCTTAGCATGTCTACCTCTCAAAATTTCGATTGGATACGGAGAGAAGGAACAGCTTCTTTAAATTCGAAAATTCATCCTGTGAATTCACGACATATGATCTTTCTCTGGAAGCTTGAGGAGTCAGTGTTTGAATCCAACTGAAGAAAGGCTCGTACCCAGTGTGCTTTATCCAGTCTGATGAGCGCGTTCTAGCGGATATGGCGGAGTAGCCCAGATGTTTTGGTATCCGATAAAGATTTATCCGCGGATATGCGAATCCACTCGTTCCACTGCAGGATATCTTTATCCGGTCGACTTCCACTTGATAACGATGCACGATCCACTCCGTCTTCATTTCGTGTTGTCCCTTGTAAAGGCACCGCACTTGCGCCAATGACCAAACACGTGGACAAATGAGTTATATTAGATAGGAAAGTGGATAAAAATCAGTGGGTATGGATACATACCCGCTGTATTTTCTCTCTCACGGCTAAATATATTGGGTATGGGTCAAGAACACCCTTAAATTAGCACTCCGATATTGACTGAAAAGAAAGAAAAATCGAAAATTTTTTCCGATATTCGAGATGCAGGATGCTTAGATATCCAAAATCTCGAGGTTTTCTTTCGAAGACTAAGACATTCGAAGGTCTCGTAATATTCTCAGAACCAAGCGAAAGCAGACAGAAGGCTGATAGAATCCAAAAAAACATCCCTAAACGCTACATTATCCATTAGGCAAAGAGGAGTAAAAAAATCCGAGCTATACTTGAAGAAATTGCTGTGTTCCCAACAAAGCGCACGCACCATTTAAATTTCTAACAAGTTGCTCGAATGAATTCCAGAGTCGGTATCTTCGGACTTTTTAAATTAGGTCTGGAATATTTATAGAGTCAAAATTTCGTGCTGATAAGAAAAAGTGCTATGGGATCAAGTGCAACGTTGAGTATAATTTACAGGACAGTTTTCGTATATGGGGACATTTTCGGTGCTGCTATCAACTGTGATATTACTTTCCGTCCATGCTCTACCAATTCCAGACAAGGCCGAAAATGAGTAAGTCAAAAATTGCAGCATTTCTATCTCCTCTTTCTCTGACAAACGTCATTATTTTCAGAATAATACGTGTGAAACGTCAATATTACCGGCCACCTTACTATTATCCGTACTACCCACAATATCGACCACCATACTATAGACCACCGTACTTCCGCCCACCATACTATCCTCCATACCAGCGTCCACCCTGGATGCCTGGCGGCATTGGTCCCGGCCGCCCTGGCTGGATGGGGCCTCCTCAGCCTGGAATTATGCCACGCACTGGTAGCAGTAGTAGCGGTTAATCTTAGAGCCGTGTCTCACCTACGGCCACTGAAATGTTTTTTTTTCTTGATTTTATTCACTCTTCACTTCAGTATGTATGCGGTTCATTCATATTTCATCCACTAATTTTATGATGTTTTATAGCTATTCATGCTGTTTTATCCCTGAATATCAAATAAATCGCGTTCTAAAGACTGTAGCATTCTAGCCGCAACGACTAGACTAAAAAAATATTCAGAAATGGACAATATATCCCGATTCAAGCAGGTACACTCAGTAAGCGTCAAATAATGCGTCAGTCGTCTCCATACTCGTGGCTTACATCACCTATTTAATGGGCAAACTGGTGCGGACAGGAAAGACGTGCCTTATAACGTCTGGGTTCTCTTCGTAATTGAGTCTTCTTTGATCGCTTTTTCACCGCGTGTAACATCTTTGAAGGGACCGATATCAGAAACCTCGTTCATGTTGTGAATTATCCACATTTCTGTTCACTCAAACGAAGTGTACTAGCGATCATTTTCACGTGGCCACGGCTTTTTCCCACAAGTTTTTGGAACAAAGAAATCAGTAAACTGGAAAGGTAGGCAAATACCTTTTGAGAGACTTGTTTTCCCGTGCTATCTCACTGTGGTCACCTCACATCGGCCGTCCCGTCTAAATTCCAAGGAAACAGGCTAAATTGCTTGTGAGAGTGTGAGGAATCCGCAAGGAAAACAGGCAGAATTCACAGGAAATTCAGAGGAAATTTAACAGGAAGATAGCAGAATTGAATTTACAGTATCGCGCCTACTCCCAAGCCGTTCCTCACCTTGTTCTTTGCTTTCTACCTTATTTCGAGGTGAACTCATCTGATTTTCGTACGGAAACTCACCTTACACTGCTCATGCTCACCTGTTCGCCATTATTGGCTATGTCGCACCCGGTCCGGGCGTCTGTAATAGCATTCGAACCGGACACGACAAAAGTGGGTTTAACCTGAACCCACACGGCTTTTAGGGTAGACCGCAGCGCGCAGAAACAGTGGGCTCGCAAGGCTGCGGGCAAGTGAAGAAGGCCTACTATTCTAGGCGATCTGCAAGTGGATGCAGGCGAAAGCTTAGCGAACTTGACGTACCGCGACTTCTTCAAGACCCAGTCGATCCAACCATCTCTGGATTCTGTCCCTTTCCTGACATGACGCAACTAGTTTCATCAGTCGGAAATCGTGAGATATTCGATGTCTACATCATATCTTCCGAGATCTCAACACAAGATAAATAGCCACCTTCATGATCCCCATTGAATATGACATCAACACAATAGAAAACGCTATAACCACAAGATGGAATTGGGTTAAGTCAGAAACCGGCCTGATGGACACGTGCGGCACGGAACTTCGGATGGCGTCGTCTGGAGTGGAGGACATCTTCGAACAGAAGATTGCATCATCACCATCATCGGCAGGGCTTCTTGGCCATTGCGGTAGCGAGGCGATCGATCGATGGAGCGAGTGACGGCAAATGAGCCAGATGGGACGGGAGGATTCTTTATATACTGCTGCCGCCATGGGAACGGTACCGCAGAGCACAGGCGGCATGAGAAAGTACCGTAACCTCTAAGAGCGCGCTGGCCACGCAAGGATCCGAACCAGTCGGCCCAATACATCCCAGCTTGCGGGCGATCCAGACCGGAAGGAATCGTCGTCGGTCGAAGAAGACCTAGGAATGGAAGTCGTGCGAGAATCACGACAGGCTATATCAGCAAAGCAGCAATCGAAGAGAGAGAGAGAGTCGGTCATCCTATACGATGTCTTGCCGATCCGGAATTTTACCTGAATTCCCAAAGCCTCGTGGGCTCAAAAGGCCCATAATGCTTACCTTCCTACTCTGGTTCTCAATCAGGATCAAATATTTCACGAGTGTTGTCTTCAAAGCTTAGACCTCGTTGATCCTTGAAGCGGATTCGGCTACTAGTTCTTCTTGTGCTTGCTTATGTTAACGTGAATGTTTAGACTAATTCTTGTTTTCTATTCTGAACAACATTATAACGTCCCTGTGACATGCCGATGATTTCCCAGAAGATCCAAACACCTCTCCGTAATCATTCGTGTATGTTTAGGGAACGAAATGATTGGGTAACAACTTCTCTCTGAACGATTTCTTATTTCACTTCACTGTCATTTTCACGAGTTTTCCAACCCTTCAAATGCTCTAAGTGTAATTACGAAGTGGTTGGAGCTGAAGAGAAGTTGGACATCTTCCACTTATAACGTCGACAGCGGGTATGTTCTCATCATTCAGCCAATTCTTCTAGCAATTAATTGCTTCTTCTTAGATGTGCAAGGGTTTTTCGGAAGCCAGATTACTTCTTCCGTTCACCTATTAATTTCTTCGTTTCCTTCCCTCCAATCCTCAACTAAACCCTCAATTTCAATAGAATCTTTAATTTTGCACTTCAGATTTTGCAGCAAAGTAGCAATCGAAGAAAGAGAGAGAGAAGTCCCATAGTTCCATGCGAGCAAACTACTACATGATATGCATTGCATTGCCTTGGCATAATAAAATTAAGATAATTAGAGGGCAAAATTAGAGGTTGCTATGCTTGTAGGTACTAAGCTCCCAGATCTCAATGAATGCTCTACTCTCTAGACAAGCAGTGCACATTACTTCCACAGCTTTAACAGCCGAATGTATAAATATGTATAGAAACTGAGTGCAGTGATGATTATGCACCAACGATTTTCGTCTGATTCTTGGAGAAATCTCACCAAAATTACGGGTGCAAGTTTGAGGAACGCGGCAGAAGACCAACTCAGCCGGAAAATTGCCGGAAACCGGACGAATTGGTGAAATGCGCAACCAGCACGGACATTCTCGAAAACTTACCTGGAAACAATAGATTTAGAATAGCCACAGTATATGCATTGCTTGCATTGAATCTACATATTCGATGGTTCCTTCTTCGGGCCAATTATGCTCGTTCCCAAGAAAAAACTGAATTGCTAGGACTTGAACGGGTTCTGGATGTATTTAAGAGTACGCCCAGAATCCCTATCTACTACAATCGCATTCTTTCAACTCTCTCTCCCTCCCTCTCTCTCTCTCTCTCTGGCATCAAACGGCAATCATAAACAGAGATATAAAAACAATTAAATGACCAATAGGCAAATAAATGAATAAATAAACTTTTTTATGCGCATAAGTCGTTCAATCTGTTACATTATCGAATCATACTGGTTTTACAATTGAGGAAATGCTTCTCTCCTTTTCCTTTTTTTTTTATTTCATATGATATCCTTTTGAGCCTCTCACCTTCCAAGTTGCACTTCTCTTTCACTAATAAAAGCAAATAGCATGTACACGGCAGCCCAAATGGCTGCCGGTGGGGATTAGCGAAGTAAAAATCCTACAATTTTCACTCTGGAAATGAAACTACTTATGCAAAAAGAAGCGAGTACAATGCGCTCATCGTTTGTTTTTTGTTACGTAAACTTCATCGAGCGTTGTGTCGCGCAAATTGGAGCAGAATTAACACAATTTTACGCAATAAAATAGGAGAAATAGGTTCGTGTTCCCACTCCATTCAACTAAGATGGTTTGATTTCACTGCTATCTTCATTGCTTTTAGTCGGACTTATTGTTGAAAAACGCAGGTACCATCCATCTTAGGTAGGTATATACAATGCTCTATTCGCGAACATTTAGCGCTTTTTTCGCTCCTTATCTTTTGAGTAGCTCACTTTTCTTTGATTCTTGTCATTGTGATTTCATCTTTCGGACGTAGTTTTTGCTTGAAACAAAAAAAAAACTTTTTGCATTTATTGTAACTGCACACAATAAAAATTTGCACGTCCATCTGGAGCATAGAAAAATTCCATGCCAAAATGAAGTTTTACAGTTTTGAAGCCTGCATAGGATCCCAGGCACTAATGCGTTGAGGACCACTCTTTCGTTCGAGTTCAAAATTCAAAAGTTCAAAAATGATGTTTGAAAAATCAAACTTCTAGCTCTTCAAGTACTACTACTACTACTTAAGGCCCTTATGATAACTTAAGGTACTTAAGGTACTTGTGATAACTATCATGTCTTCCAATTGATGCATTGCAGTAGTGTTATGTCTTCCATTTATCAATGCGTTCTGCCTCGTTCAGTGAAAGACATTCATCATTTCAATGTACGGAACACGTCAACGCGACCAGTGCTTAGTTGTCGACGTCAGAACCATGGTGAAATAGAGTATTGGGTGGAACGGCAGCTCAGAATTGCTCTGCAAGTGCAAGATTTTATTTCCCACATCAGTCCGAGTCGGCATGCCCAGCAGACATGGACGGAATAACTCTCGAGCTATTTTCTAACCCAACTCTTGTATATTCCAGAGAATTTCGCGTTACTTTTTCACGAATTCGATATATATATTTGGGAGGATGACTCTGCTCAACGGCACCTAAAGTTAATTAGTTAGAAACAAAAGAGCATAATTCTCTAACAATCATGACGCAGCCAAACGCCATCGGGGCCTACGCATTCTAGAATCTTGGTCGCCCTAACAGTCGTTACGCATGTGCGGAGTTTCCCGTTTTCCGTTTCACGCCTATTCTTCGACTTCCGTTTACCATTCCACGAGATTTGAAATTTCATTCCTGCACAATACTGGTTGTACTTCATAATAGCTCATTCACAACGATGTTAAGACAGATCTCGCACTCATCCACGACCTCTATATCAAATATATGTGGAATTATACACACAGTATTAGCATGGGGCAAACATTGTAACGCAGATTAAATACCTGCAACTCCTGTCTACAAATAGTTCGTAATAGATGCGGAACCAATCAAATTTGTTGCACTATACTACTGTACTTTCACGTATTATTTGATTGCTCTATTACTAAGTCAAGTAATTACCCACTACCGTGTGTGCACAGTCCGCTAGTACCGTGCACTACCTACGCAATTTCTAATTTTTGCTACATTTGATAAATGTGCGCTAGAAACGCATCTCGAACGGCGCAATACCTTGAGTAAAAGCCTTGCAACATCTCCTCCTAGTTACTGCCATCCTGCCCTCAATTACTGCCATCCTTCGTCAATTGCTGCTATAAAGAGAAGAGCTTGAACAGCAACCACGAATTAATGCTACAATTGTTTCTACCTCGACGTATTACGTTGTTCGTCTTTCTATTACTCTTTCACTGCATTACTCACCATCCAGCTAAAATGAGACATCCTGCAGCAATTTTGTCAAAATATTCTTGAGATAACAGTACAGATAACATACACATTTTTTCTTCCATTTAAACAGTAGTTCCTAGCTTGTTGCTAAAGGCGAGTACCTCAAACTGATTTTCGTCTTCTTTATTTCAGGCGCATTTCGCGGACATCCCATTCTTCCTTGTCTTGAACTATGTTTCCTTCCACGCTAAGTAACCCTATTCATCGCAGGAGTGCTCTCCCGTTTGGAGCCTTAGATTTTCGTGGATACACTGCAGGACAAACACTGCCCAGTAATTATCTTTCATTCCGGAGACATGCTCTACCCATACCTTTTTCCTCTTGTATGGCTCTCTGGCCATTCCGTTGACTTCATTCATTTTCCATTCTTCTTCGTTCACTTTTTGTCGCGTCTTGCTTAAATCCAGCATTTGTCGTTCCATTGCCCTCTTTATTCTAGACACCATTCTTTTGTTTTTGTCGATGTTAGGTCTCACATATGTAACGTAATAGGCGCAACATATTGCTGTGAAATAAGTCAATCTTAGGTTGTTTGGCATGTGCTCAGACATTCCAAGGATTGTTGAACATTTGAGATGTGCTGAGAATGTATGTCCCTACGGGCAGTTTAACAGTTTAAATCACTGTCCAGGATTTCGACGGGTACTGCCTTTTGGATTACCCAGGATAGACCTGTTAAAACCACTCAAACCTACTCATTTTTAACTAGGGCGTCAACTGTACACTGGACCGGATAAAAGACGAACAATTTTGCTAATTCAAACATCGGCACCATCGAGAATGAGAAAAATATCTCGAATGTCGAATAATATAAATGTATGGAAAATCCGAATGTTCCGTCATTAGAAACTAATGTATGCAGTGCTGTATGAGAGAGAAGAACGTTTCAGCGCCTTCTCATTTTCGAATATCTTGATGTTGAAAATGTTTCCTAAATAGTCAATTAAAGTAGCGGAATCATTCGGTTCTTATTCGGTCCAATGTATACCGTAAACTGCTTACCGTGGGTAATCTCAATTATGCATCCAGACCCTTATGAGTCAGTCTTTAATGTATGATGGATATTCGATTATTTCTGTTAGCGACTAATCCCCAGAGAAAGGATAGCTTCTCAGACTGTACTCCTAATCTCATTATGGTTAGCGAACTCGTGGAAAACGACGCCCCACCCCATCAGCTCTCTCATTCGGAATACTTCGACGACGATGGGCCCCAGAAAATTTTTCAAGTGCTAATCATAAACTAAAGGTTACCAGTAAGATCAATTTTAATGATTTTTTATAGTCTATCACACTGGTGCGTTTCTCATCACTGTTTTGGATGAAAAAAAAAGTATAAGTAGTGCTTACCAGTAGATTTTCTAGAAATGTCCAGCCTCCAGAATTTTGCCTCTATTCCTTCTATAACGATATTTGATGATCCTTCTTGTCTTCATCTCAGACCGTTCACTGAAATAATTGCCATCGTTCTGATTAATCTGATCACACTTCAGTGATGCGTTACTCTGTCGTACTCTCATTGCTGGTCGTAATTATCTACGTCAACGTACAGCCAGTGTTTAGCGCTCAGCTTCGGATGTGAGTCCCTTCACAGGCTTTTCAGGAAACAGTATTTTCCTTTGCCAGAAATCCCTTGTCGTAAACATACTACATCTGCTTGATTAGTCGTTTTTTTTTTCTTTCTCTGATGGAGCTAGAGAAGAAAAACTTTCCAAATATGCTAAATATCTTACAATCTAACACAATCGTTATCAACTAATAGTTGGACTTTTCATAACTACACTATTTATTTTCGTTTTTCCAGTTCCCAAGGCAGAGAAAGGTAGAAATGTAGAGTGCCTCTTTCAGGAGAGCGCATCCGAATCGCGAATCAGAGATCTCTCGCTGGTCCTACATGCCAGATGCTGAACAGGGGGCGAGCGACGAAGAAGAACCATGGTCATTTGGATATGGCTATCGGCCATTTTATCAGCCATGGGGTTGGGGATATGGGTAACGATGCCGTCGTGGGATCCAGAAGTTGAACAGTGACTTGCGTGATAAGCACCACAGGACGACAAAAACTAGTCTGATATGTGATATTTTGAAGTTTTCCCTTTGGTGTTAATAAAATAATGTTGTTACTTCGTCTACAACATGTAAACCATAGTTTTCAGCAGCAAAGCTGCAATCATATGGGATATTGGAAGCAGTGTCATCTATATGACAGAAGAAAAGAGAAACTTCCCGAAATTTCTGGAGAACGAGGACTGCCAAAACAGCTCATTAGAGAAAAAATCTTTTATTATCATAACAAATCGCAAAACAAATATTAAATCATGATAACACAGATCATACAATATTCCGAACTTGTGAGAGTCATGTAGTTCAGCGGTATTAACAATCTTATTAATACAACTATCCACCGGATCAATCGATAAAACCGAAAAATTTCACAGGATACTCTACTAAACGACCGCTTCACCGTCGATGACTTCCAAGAGCGCGATTTCAGCATCGTCACCTTACTTGCCATCGGCTGTAATCGCGGCTACACACATGTCACGCCTAACAACATGACAAACAAACTGTTCCTAGTCGATCTATACAATTAAACAGTGCTGATACCAGACAAGATTACGTAAAGAGATCGTCATTACGCATTACAAGTTTGAAAAGGCATAAAACTCATCTTTAAATTAAGTAAGCGGCCATCGACCAGGACTATAAATAATCGATTTCCGCCGATTGTGAAGGAGATCGATGACTGCCCGTGTTTTAAACAAAAAAATCTATTATGACGCATGCACTGAATTTAAGAGATTTTGGACGAGTTCTTCGCAAAACTCGGGGGCGCGCAACCGGGTCGGATTCGGGAAATATACACACAGGTGAAACGAGGGATGGGCGAATAAAGCTTCGTACGCAACGACTACTGCTAAGAACAAGAGAGAAAAAACAGCACACAACATTGCACTTGCGAGCACATTTTACAAGTTACCGTTGAGCAGAAAGAGAAATTCAATCGATACACACGCACAATACCTGAAATCTGGTTGCTCAGAAGAAAAAGTAACGAGTTCGTATTAGAAGGAATTTGTAAGGAAAAGAAAGTAGATGAAAGAAGAAAGAAGGAAACGGCAATATTCGACAAGCAAGCAAAAAAAGATCGGAAACAATCGACGCGAATGAAAGGATGTCGGTAGGGCAGATTTCTAATACCAGCAGTAAACTCCGTAGTAACGCGAACTTAAAGTAATACGAAGCGCGGCGCCAGAGACGCTGCTAGATCGCAATATTGCGGAATGTACGCACGCCGCGTGTCGCCATCATCAGGCCCTCGTCATCTTCTTCGATTTCGGTTTCACGGCGACGAAGTGGTGGCGGCAGATTTAGACGTGCCTTGCCGTCTACGGAGAATATCTACAAGTAGACAAATCAAATGATTCGATCAGTTAACAAATGATGCAACACAACGAAAAGATTCTTTTTTAGATGCGTATATCGCTCAGAATAAAAATCCTAAACTTTTTAATATGCTAATTCTAGCAAAATTTGATAACTACAGGGCGCGATTTGAAACAAGGGAGTAAAAAAAAAACGGGGGAAGGCAACAACAAGAACAAACATAGAGAAGCCTGCTACATAAGGTTACATAAGGCTACAGCAACGCAGCCGTCTAACTATGCGACCAATTAACCACTTGGAAATATTGTATTTGTGAGCTCACCTCTTGAGGGGCTCCCATTAACGACAGCAAGACTGGCAGCAATATCAAGCCGTTAATTACTCCGATCACAATCAGTGCTGACATTACAACGAAGAAGTACTTGACGACGAACCTGCAAGAGATACCAGATCAGAGGACCTGCACTATAAAAGAGCTCTTTAAACATATCCAAGTACAATGGGAGTATTCTCAGAAAGTAACAAAGTGCAAAAATTAGAGATTCCTAGATTATAAGATACTCTTCAACAACTCACTCAAACTCAGAGAATCCTAACATCAGAATACCCAGTAACGTCGATAAAGCGCCATGGATAACTGGGACAAACACTCGATCGATAGCACTGGATGTTCTTTCAGATCTAAAAAGCATAATATTTAAATTAATCCGAAGAAAAAATATGGATTGTACGTCCTATAATTCAAGAAAAAAAGAAACTTGCCTTGTACCAAGTGACGTCAAATACGCTAGCACAACATGTGCAGTGAACTCGACGCCAATTCCTACAGCAGTGATCAGTGTCACCGCTGACACGGGATTCATCTTCACACCTGCCCAGCCCATGAACCCGGCTAGTTCCACGGTCATTACTGAAAACACTGTCTTTAAATATTGAACATGTGTTGATTACTTGTATGACTTTTTATATAGCTTTGGATAAGCTCGACAAATTTCGACCAGAACTAAATCTTTTTTCTCTCTAAGAAAATCAGTAAACTGAACTTTAAAATTACTGGTGTGAACGATTCAAACAGAAGACGTACCAATAAGAATTAGCAGCACGTTAAAGGCTGCCCATGGATTGAACAATAGGATCGAGATGACCACGAACACGGCACAGGCAATGAGTATGATAGCCTAAAGCAGATTTATGACCTTTGAAAAACTATTGAATGAAATGATACTAGCGGTAGAAATTATGTATCACAAGTCCGACCCACCGTCATCAAATTATAGGTCAGGTGTAGATACTGTTCCCAAAACGTGAAAGCAATACCCTGAGGGAAGTTCGGAAGACCTTGTGAAACGAAGTAATCACATTTTGATCTGATATCCTGCAACAACAAAACTTTGTTACTATGAAGGAAACAAAACAATAACACTATTAAGAGAACAAAAGAACATTTACCTACCCTGATCATCTCAATGATAACTGGCGTATCCGTGAGTCCGGTTAGATAGAATGGGATCTGTGAATAAGCTAATGGCTCGGCAGCTGGTACCAATAATGGAGCGTTCTTGTCAGCTATTGACCATTTCGGTGGCGTTGGATAGAATGATGCTTGAGAAACATAGTACCTATAAACTTCACTTGAACTGGAAGTTTTCGACGACAAACGACATTATTATTTGCACCAGGAACCTAGGTGGTTTTGCGCTACAGGCAAGTCTAGCTGAGACTGTCACCAAGCTGGCAGCGATGTAAATATAGCATGCTTGTGATGTGTTTGATGATTAGCCGCCCACAATTCATGGGTTTGCCAAACATTTCCTGAACTGCATCAAAAAGTAACAGTAGCAATGAAAAGGAAAGGCAGCGCAAAACCATCCAATTTGAACAAATCCGCAACTACATCCCTTACTTTATAACCGCTGCTAATAGCTACTAGATAAACAACAACTGACAAAAAACGTGATTTATCAATAAATTTCTCACATCATATTATCCTGATTATACCATGCAGTCAGATAGTTGAAGAAACCGTCCGGATTGATCGTTTGCATATCGTCAACCAGTCGAATCTTGCCCACCTAGAAATAATCGTAAAGACCTATAAAATAGTAAACTAGCGGCAGAGGATTGCGAAATATGATAACACGGTGCTCACCCGTCCTTCGCACTGATACTTGTCTCCAACACTGCAAATCAGACGATGTGCAATCAATGCATCTTCGGTGACATTGCCCTTCAACTCTCCATCGGTGAGATTGAACCTTAAATTAGGATCTCACAATGCAAATTTAAAAAGCTTAAGGGCAATTTATACTGGATGCGTGCGACTGACGCGCGTGCGTCTATATGATGAAGAATGAGGCCCAGTCGCATAGCAGTCGCATCGCAGTCGCAGCTCAGACGCACGCGTTTACGGCCTCACGGCGGCCGCGCGTTCTTTTCATTGAGGATGTACATGCCGTGTTGACCGGTCTTTATGGAAAATCCCTTGCAAATGGATGCGTGCGACTGATGCGCGACTGACGCACGCAGCTAGCATAAATTGCCCTTTAGAATTCAGAATTATGATATCACTGCAACCTTAGTAAAGTCCCTACTAAAAACGCCAAATATTATCCAGAATAATGGGTTCAAGAACTCACTTTCCTTGCGCCATTTCGTCGTCGTAAGCCTTCTGGATGCTCGCTAACCAATCCCTCATCATTCCCAGCCAGTACTTTTCCGATGGCTCACCAGACTTGGTTTTAATTACGAATTTCGATGAGGCTAAACGTTTGCGTTTCAGTAAACATTAGTCACATAATAAACTACGGATTAAGTGCAATGAAGTGTTGCTGGAAAATGATGAAGCTTTAAACTTGAACGCAGCACCAGATAAAAAATAATAACCGAGAGAGCAATCACAAACTTCCACTCATTATATGTCATTTCAATCGAGCTGCTCACAGAAAAAGACAATAATTCCTACCTAATACAATGAAGAAGCTACAACAAACCTATCGCATTCCTATAGTTGTCAATCTGGTGCTGTTGTCGCGCATAATCGATGTCTGGTCCTTTGATGATGGCGAACATAGGATAGAAACTGAAAACACATTAGATAAACACAAAAGGCTGTAAACCCTGAGAAGCTGAGCGTAACGAATAAACGCAGAAATTTAGAGCAATCCCCGCTTCAGACTTCTATTTCATGAATAAAAACAAGTAATAAAGTTGGAAAACAAATTTTTGGAGATTTTCTTTCGTTTCTCCCGCTATTCGAGCAAGCATTCAAAGCATCCTCATTGCATTCAAAAACAGACATTTCAAACCCACCTAAAGTACTTGTCCCTGGCCTGCAAAAACTTAGCAGGGGCCGTGTGTTCAGGTAACACGTCACTAAGCTCCAGCCCTATCGCACCTCTTTGCATTCCAATGAAGGAAAGAATGAGTAGCACCAGTGAGCCACTAATTACAAAGATCTGGAAACGTTCTATTAAGTTACAGAAAAAAAATTCACTTCTGACCTTAGAGAAAAAAGTAGCACCAACCTTCGTCCATTTCTTGCTAATAAATGGAATGTAATAGTTTCTAATAAGAGAATGAAGTGAAAGCGACTCCGGTTCAGGTTCTTCTTCCATATCCTTATATGACATCATTCGTGGTATAGGCTCACCAATAGTGCGTTTTTCCTAGAAAAAATTTTTTTAAAAAAGTGACCAATACAACGGTAACAAAATCCGTTGTTAGTACCTGGTAGTGTGGTTTCGTTATCATCGAATACGCCTCTTGCCGAGTTTCACCACGAAGACAGCAGAACACGTCTCGCATACCCGCTTTTCGACGTCGGAGATCAATTGAGATTATTGCCTACATACAAAATAATGAAGAATAGGTAATAAAAAGATTAACATCCTCACAAATCTGCTAGATTAGTAAATGCGGTACAGATACCGCACAACAGAGAGTAAAACACAAAATCAAGACAGCTAGACTTACAGGATATAAAGTGAGAATGGCAATGAAGTTAAATGTAAGTAGTATGGAACTCTGAGCACAGAATGACCGCAAAGCCGGAATGGGCAACATTGTACCTAAACAAAGCATTTATGAAGAGATGAAGGAAGGTGAAGAATTACACGATATTGAGCAGCATTAGAGCTCTTTTGCTAGATTTCATAATGTTGCAAGAGGAAGAGGTACTCGAGTTCTAGCAGTAAAGTCGTGCCTTTTATAGGAGGTTAATCTACTTGTAGCACCTCAAGTAGTGGGAAAGCGACTGATATGAGGAGGAAGCAGTGAAAGCTCTTTTCAGCCCACTGGCAGCAATGGAAGTACAGCCTGTGAAACGATCTAAGCAAAATTTAGTGATATTCTTTAGCATAAACAAGAAAATCTTCATTTCCAACCGTAACAGCATGATTATTTGATACTAATTGCCTAGAAGGGACGTTCTCAGGCCTTCATCCAGATATTCCGTTTTTCAGATCCTTATCGAATCCTGCTCCCTCTCAAGGATTTTGAGCAACTGATATGAGGATTTTCTTATTATGCTCGCAAGAAACGAGAATTTTCAACAATTAATCGCCAAAAGCTGCTACCTCCTCTACGCTCCTGATAAATTAGTTAGTAGAAAAGAAATCTGCGGAGGTGAAACTGCTTCCTTCGGCAACCGAGCGAACAAGTCTCTATTCACCTTGCAGTAAAGAAACCTTAAAATATACCTGCCAAGAACGATAGGATATTGTTGATAGATGTACAAAGAATGGACATTCCCGTCTCTCGCATCAAAATGCCGATCTCGTGTTGATTGGTTAGTGACATCACATCGTGATAGTTGTGCAGTAACATAAACATATTATCGACACCAATACCGAGGGTTAGGAATGGCACGATCTGAAAAGCAATGGTTTTTTCTTCACAGTGTTCAAGAAGAAACATTAAAATCTCAGAATTCAGGAATTCGAATCACCTGTGTGGTAGCTGCGTTAAATTCAATCCCAAACCAAGTGGCAAGACCAAGACCGGAAACGGATGCGAACGTTACTGTCAGCACACCGGCCAATGCAAGTCCCATGCACGATTGCGAAGAAGGAAGGCAGCCGTCTCGTTTCATTTGAGTGAAAATCGCATAGACAAGCTAAAATCGACAACTACATAGCATTACATTACGATCAATCGGGCAAATCCCCAAACATCTGTGTTTCAGAGGCTCAGCTAAGCTGCTGCTCTAACAAATGGCTCATCATTGACAGACAAATAACACACTGCTGTTCTTTGTGTAAGATTAATTGCGTACTTGCAACGCCAACCACTAATACAACATTATTTACAGCATATATGATGTCTTCCACTCAATCAACGATTTGTCTATGACGGTCAACAACTCACCATCAAGCCATAACCAACAAAGATGATTTTGTAATTGAACTGGCAAAATTCCTCCAGCATATCGGCTATAGATGTTGAAGCGAGTGGATGGATCGTACGACGTTCGAAACCCTGAAAATCCTAATATACCGAATCCGCCCAAGAAGACCACAGCCTTATTCCAACAGAAGAAAATGGACCTCCTCGTCAAAGTTTGCCTTGTGCTTGTAGAGCATTTGTGTGAAATTCCTCTGCCATTGTTGGATCACCTCTTGGGCGAGCTTTTCATTCCACTTGGTTTGATCCAAGTCAGGTTTGGCCATTGGAAGATTGCCCTAAGGTATACAGAAATATTCCCCTTTCAGATATGGCTTAGTCTCGGTGTTGCGGATGATTTTAAGCCAGGATTGGTTTGAATAATTCACCATGAGAACGTTTGAATATCAAATAATACTTACTTTCTGTTTGAATCTCAGGAATACATCATTGGGGCTTGCAACTAGAAAAACGCTCTGCAAAGCATCAGCCGACTGCATGTCGACCCCTCTCCCATGTCGTTTAACACCTCCAAGTATCATATCCTCTGGCCAATGCAGCACCCCTGCAGCGAATCCAGGGCAGCCACCCGACATGATATGTGCGTAATCGGGGAAACGAGGATACTCCGACTGAAATAACGTGCGATAAGGAGATACACACTAGCGCCGTGACACTTCTTCAGAGCAGTAACTTTCCAAGAAAAAAACGCACCTCTTCCAGGAATTCAGCCCATTTGTCTAGGTTAGCGAACATCCAACGCATCATCGGTCCACGATAAGCTTTGCAATCTAAAACACCCATGGATTTTTTTTCTTCATGAATTGAAAAAAAAAAAACAAAAAAAAGTAGACCCGAAACAAAAGCAAAGCATCGTTGAAAAAGATGTTGCGGATGAACCATAGCGCAGATAACCCACCCTCGGCAGCGGCCTTCTCTGCTTTAGCTTTTCTTTCAGCTTCCTCTTCAGCAGCGGCAGCAAGGATTTCTGGATTGATGGGCACTGACATCTCAGATTCCGTTCTATTCGAGCCAAGTTCTCCAAAGATAGACTCAGCTATATCTCGCTTTCTCCTGCGTCGTCCACCGATATCTTAAGTGAATAACAAAATATGTAAGTCAAACACCAATACTGGACTAGATCTCCTCAGCTACTCAGGTCAAAAGAAGTTTGAAAACTAAACTTACTGAACATCGAAAACAGATCGAATTCATAGCGATCATGTGAGAAGTCATCTGGCACCAAGGTGATATTGTTCTTTCTGGCATATTCACGGAATCTTTCGAGCAATGGGCACACATCGTAATAGTTCGGTGACATTTTGGGGCACTCTGGGTCAAGGGGGTTCATGCACGGTCTATCGAGGTAGCCGTGACCAACACCAGCCTAAAGTGCAAAATTTAGGAAGTTTATGGAATAGGGAAAAACTAGGGAAAGTTTGTACACATTATATTCTGACACTAATGACTAAGCCAACGTAATCTTTCAGGTAAAATATTTGTGGAGGCAATGGTACCCACCCTCTCGAAGAACGTATGATGTGATCCAAGATTGAACATTCGATGAATCTCATTAATGACGTCCATGGGGTCAAAATCTGTCCACTGGATGTACTTCCTGTTTGGAATCGACTTCAACCAAGCTAATAGGGAGAGATCCCTAAAAGCCACTTGAAATTAAGTCACATCTTGTGAATAAATAAATAAAAACTATGTAGAGCTGTACGACAACTCACTTTGTCTCAATAGGAGGATGAGGTCCAAGCGCCTTAGCGCCTTCCCAGAAGCAGTCAATTGGTGTGATCCATATGCAAGGTACGATTCTTTCGATCACATCAGCCATTTCTGCAGCAATACCGTCCAATTCTGGAGGCGCCGGTTTGAAGCAGATGTCAGATAACGACCAAGTGCTATAACGAAATCATAATAACGATATTCTACAAAGCCTCCCTCACATCAATGACAGTGGGCTCAAAAAGATGTCAACCAATAAACTATTGCACATCTTAAAACCGCTACACAAAGATGAGAGCAAATATTTCCGTGCCATGCACAAAAATCAGCGTTCCGTGAACACACCGTATAAGAAAAAAAAAATACAATCCTTGTCGACCATGACGTTAAAATTGAGATATTCTGGTTTATTAGCGTCACCTCACTATTACTAAGTACAGAAAGAGACACCGGGAAAGTTTCTCATGGGGTCAAATCCGTAATCAAACTTTTTTTAAGAACCTCAACTTCATTTCCGTTTCACATCCATAACGCATAAATTAATTCGTGACAAGAATACAAATTCCCCCTCCAAGAACTTGTTGACAGTAAATTCAAAATGCTCTGCAAACGGACTCTATCCAGACGTCTGATCCGTCGGCTAAGTCAACAGAGTGTGCAAAGGAATAGTGAGCTTAAAGAACCCCACCAATGCAACTTCCACTGAGCACAGTTCAAACGGAAACCACCCAGGAAAAAAAACCCAGGAGTGGATGTACGGTTCACGGAATGCTGACAAAATTCCTCTCTGCTAAATGATCCTTTTGAAAAAAAAAACACAAAAATTACGTAAGGCATAGCTGTCTGGTTCTTCAGTAGCTGCGGCACATTAGCAGCAGATCATTAGTAAAGCGTATAAAACGACTGGCCTACCCATTCCCCGTGATTTTCCGAAATAAATTTTTCAGACTTCCAGCGTAAGAAAGCGGAGAAACCTTTCAGAAAAGAAAAACAAATGTCAGAAAACGATGAGGGTCAGCACCAGTAATATGCAAAGACCTCAAGCCGCCCCTTGTTATCTGCCATATTTCCATACATCCCCCCAACCTTCGAACTCGAGAACATTTATTCACAATTCCCTGCGACCAAAAATTTATTAGGTTGGTGCAAAAATAATGCGCGTTTTTCGGTGCTTCATCTTCGGTGCAGAAAAAGTCCGGTTTTTCTTATAATCGGTATGAGCAGTTGCACATGTTTTTGTAGCTAATTTCATGGTCTTTTCAAATATCTCATGCATTTCGAGCGAAGTTCATGTTTTCTTGAATTTGTAGCTGTGGAACGAAAGGCGACAAAACAAGTTTTTTGCCAAACTCACTTCAGCGAGCTGATACTCGACGGCATCGCAGCAGGAATCGCTCAGAATACTACCATAGTTTTGGTGAAGGGAGTGTGAGCGAATGCATTCCGCCGAGCTGCTCCCGGATTTTTCGGGTTGGTGTGCCTTGCTTCGAAAGTAAGGAATGTCGCATAGGTCTTCTTGGGGTTTGCGACCCCCAGCTGATGACAATTATCAAAAAGCACCCATCCAAAACAACATATTTGGTTTCGCAGAACATTGCCGGTGATTGTTGCCAGACCATGCCTCCCTTCATAGGAATGGGAGGATGAAAAAGCTTGACGAGTTGATGTAGCGCATTCTGAACGAGTACTACATTGGTCCTCGTTGAGAGGTGTGCTTCGCACCTTTGTAGTGAAAAAATTGCGACCAAACAGTCGGTCGCTTAGTGTCTAAATATGAAGTATAGACCGTCTTTGACAAAATTAAGTGCTTTGCTCAACAGCTGGACGACGAAGATGCACCGAAATACTCCCTGAAACCGAAGCAACACCAAAATAAGGTCACGGCGACTTTGTGGTGACCTGCTGCAAAAATTGCTCACTGCAGCTCATTCATTCTTCCTAATCTGGTAAGTGGTTTCAAGACGTAAATGAAATAATTTAGAAACTTCACGGTGTGACCCCAGCGTTGCTCAATAAAATGGATTCTTCACTCCTACACGGTACCGTCCAGGCACACCCTGAACGACAGATACTTCACAGGTTAGAGGAACTGAGCTAGGGAGCTCGGACTCCTACGTCATAATCAGCAAACTTCTCGCTCTCCGACTACCACTTCCTCGAGAACCTGGATGACTTCTTCCGGGAGAATTTTCTCGAAGACTAAAGTGATACCAAAACTGCCCGCCGGAAGTTTGTCGATTCTAGAAGTTCCTGTCAGAAATGCAAGGAAGTCGTATAACATCTATCTTATTGCTTAAGATTTGCGGATTACAATAGTTCTAAACCTATTGAAAAAGATCGATTTTGAAAGCAGTTATGAGGTTCGGAATCAAAGGCATGAAAACGCTCATTATTTTTGCACCAACCTAATACTAATTGGATCCCAATTCCATTTCGAGTTGCGATTTCTTTAGTTCGCATCACCAACGATGACTAAGCGTCGAAAAAACATGCAGCAGAATCACAGTGTTTATCAAAGCATAGCTGCAAGCGCATGAAATAGCTGAATCAGATTTCGTAATGTTGCCAATGGATTTTGAGGAATAAAATTTAATGTTGGAAACCACCCCAGTTTCATTTTCCCCAGACTTCTCGCACGCAAGCAGCCGCACTGCAAAGGTCACAAAACTGGCCATCACATCTCATGATGGCAAATGGCAGTAGTATTTTCTCATTCAGCACCAAAACCGGTCCATTTGACTGTTTCGATATTCACACTCAGCCGACGGATAAAATTTTTGCGAAGAAAAAACATCCGCGATATTGCAGCGCAGCCTTGCAAAATGCACTGCGCTCACCGGAAAGTGGAAAAAGTCTCATGCAACCGCATAGAAATGGAAACCAGATAGTTTTGAGTTAGAGCTATGAATTAGAGCTAGAATCAAAGAACAAAATGTATGGCATTGAACTATTTACAATACAAAGAGCATTAATATTTCATCACCTAAAAAACTCTCCCCTTACACCCCAATAGCGGAAAAAATCGAAGCGTGACAGTGATTGCAAAATGACGCTCTTCTGCTGAATGTTGTTGGTACTGATCTCAAATCCTTCTTGAATGCAGGAGATCTAAAAATATTAAGCATCCAGCGAAGTGAAGTTCTCAAAGGTAAAAGGCACAATTAAATTTGAGTCAAACAATATCAACCATACGAATTTTATCTGAGGAAAATGAAATACGCGAAGAAAGAAAAAGCTACAACACAAATTTTTTATTGAAACAGAGAAAGAGAGAGAGAGAGAGAGAATACTATGTATTCGCTAACTTCGTCATTATTCATCGGGATTTGATCTTAGTAACAGAAACTTCATGTATTCGCTAACTTCGTCATTATTCAACGGGATTTGATCTTAGTAACAGAAATCTGGCCAACATAATGACCACGCGTGGCAGAAGCGATTCAACAAAACAGCCGTCTAGGCACCAATAGTGGTTTTATTTTTTATCGTTATACACTCCTACCCATCCCCTTCTTATTGCGCACTTCTCAGTTTCCATGCTTTAAGGGCAGGCAAGGAAAGAAGGCGATAAAATTGCAGAAAAAACTCACACATTGTGCATCTCAATGCTGAAGTTGGCGATCTCCTTCATCGTAGCAACATGCTTGAGCAAGGGATCTCGATCCAGAATATTCTGGCCAGGATACTCCGGCGTTTGAATCACCACCTGATAACCGCCCCCGAGACCATTCTCTCGAACAATCTCGCTACCACCTTTCGAGTCGTTGTAGTTCATCGTTTCTTGTATCCGTGACAAAAAATTGAGCTCTTCATCAAGTCGGCCGCCCTCTTCAAGAAAAATGATTAAATCTGATATTTAAGCGTTCTCATGAAACCACAATAAAAACTTACTGGCCACCCATAATTTCACAATATCAGTTTCGATATGCACAAATTGCAGGCCATAGCAGCATATGGAGAAAAGCATCAGCACTGTGACGATGACTGAAGCCGCATTCGCATGTACAAAGTTTCCCAATGAGAACAAAGTCTTCTGGATGAAACTTCGCATGTATAGGGCCCATTTGTTGCCGCTTGCTTTGCCCTGAAACCATACCTAAGTTACTGAGACGTTCACACTTCCAGAAGCAAACACGATCTCGCACATTCCAAGTGTACAAAGCACTTTTTGAACGACCCCAAAACCGATCCACTCTATTCCGCCTGGAATATACTCATGCAGCACTTGAAAAACCAGTCTGGTCCCTGTTCAACAAAAGATCGTGGCTACAACTAGATATCATCAACTAACGCGCCACTACTCTCGTACGGAGTCAGGTGTTTTTCGCGAGGTGTTCGCCTCTTCAGAGACCGACCATTCTTTAACCTCAATAAAACATCGTCATGTGTGATGAGTAATGAGCCGTTTCGGTCCCCACCAACACAATCAATCACTGGTCCACAGCGAATCGGACGTTAAACATTCCTCATCTTGCAGACGGCTCGCATTTTGAACCTAGCTTCCGCCCAACAGCCAGCCGTCTACAAATAAATACCGACGGAAAAATATTGTCGTCATTGGCTGTAGATGGGGGGTAAAATGGCATGTTCTCTCATTACAGCAAAACTCTGGTTAACGAACGAGAAAAAGCGACCCAAGATAGCTTAGATCAAATCCGTATGGAACAAAATACAGTAATTGTGTGTACCATTTGTATAGAAAGCTTAGCTAGCATGCATCGGAATATAGAAAAACCTAAAAACCCAGTCCTGAATTGGGTGCGACAAGGAACACAATATTTTTCCTTGTTTGACTAATCCAGAGTTACGAAACATTCTGTCTGAGAAATTTATGCGTCAACTTCTGTTGCAATCACATTTGATTTGAAATTTTGCGGATTTCCCTAATTACACAAAAATCCAAATATACCACAAAGAAAAGTCATATGCTACAATCTTCTGGGCCAAATCCAACATAATTTCAGGCTGTTCTGGTGACCAAATCCATCCAGAAATTTTAGCTAAGGCTAACTTTATCCGCTTAAGAAGAATCCACTACATTCTGCGGCTTGAATTTGGTTATCCTTCTGGGATACACTACTTCTAAACCAAGAAATGAGCAAGAAGATGAATTAACTGTACTGGGTCACATGCTGGGTAAATATGTCCACCTCCGGTTACCATCCCGGATGAGATCTCCCTCCAAGGTTAAACGTATTAATTACGGTCCCCGACCTCCCCTATTTGGCTGCCTTAATCATCGCCCCGATTTTCTAAGGATTCAAATGCGTACTACTCAGTACTCCATCAATCACATTTGACACAAGCAGCCGTCCCAAAATCCTTCCTGGTTGACGTTGACATTCTACGCCACTTTAGTGCACCATTCAATGGTTAACGCCAAGGCCACCGCGGGAATGCATTTCAGATCCTATTTACCAACATAAAACCACCACATTCCAAACGTCAGCGAAGTCAAATTCTCAAAGAGATCTATACCACCGGAAGTGCAAAGAGAAAAAAAGCAATAAAAGCAATCCACTTCAGATAAAATCCAATTTCTCACGATGCAACTCTGTTTATTACTGAGGGTCTATGAATAATCTTAGAAATGTCTCTGTAATCTACAACTGCACAGAAAGCTGCCAGAGTTTGTACAACTGTGCGAATGGTGCTGCAGCATAGCACATATCTGTCCCTGGCTACATAATTTAATAATGATGAGTCCATTTAATAGACTATTTTGTTGAACTTCAGCTGCTGATTCACCATATTACATTTCCAATGAAAAGCATGAAATGCTTGTCCAATTTCCGTATTCTACCTATTTCCAGCCAAATTTTGGGTAGATCTCTTTTCGAGTGTTTTCTTCTCATAAAACCATGCTTGAGAGGTGAATGCGACCAACACATTTACTTGACATAAAAATGCAGCACCATTTCTCTAACGACTTCAGTGGTTTTCCATGGCACAACAAAGCACATCTTTGTATTGAAGTTTGTCCTATCGAAAATGTTTGCCGATCGTATGTATGACGTTAAAACAACCACTCTGCAAAAACATGTAGTTTCAGGGATAAAGTCACATCGTTCGACTTTCGACAGTGAGAAGCTTTTCTACAGATGGGTAACCAGTGAAAGTCTTTCAAGAGAGCGCGATGAGTGCTGTACAGCATGGAAAACGTATAAGGTAACCTTAGCTTTGCCTTTTCCCCCACCAACCAAGAATAGCTACTAAGCAGCTACCATATCAGTCGGAATCCTAGTAAGAGACTGCACCAAAAACGCATATTCAAGGGCACTTCGAGAATGATCCTATAACCATTGCACCAAACACGCATATTCAAGGGCACTTCGAGAATGATCCTATAACCATTGCACCAAACACGCATATTCAAGGACACTTCGAGAATGATCCTATAACCATCTCTAACCGTAGCTTCTTCCTATAACCTAGAACTCTTTGAATTTTAGCACCAATACATCTACAGCTGCAATCTATTGATGATAAAATCCGATCGCCTTTTGTTCGTCTCCATAACCCCAACAGCTCAGCTATCGCCATCAAACACAAAACGGCGAAAGTCATAAAATGTGTTCGCAGCGGCTATTAAAATCCAACGGTTCAGCGATTCATTCAATGAACTCGCCAGCAGATTTCCGCATCGCAATGAAGAGCAACGATTTTCAGTTGTCAAGTAGCCGTCGCTAGGACGTTGAACAGACAACCACATAAATAAATGTCTGCGTTAACGTCAGAGCGCAGCCCAATCACACGTGGTAACCTTGAAGTTGAATAGAATGGTTAGTGCCCACGTTTACAGCAATGACATCATAGCAATTGTACCTCGCATTCTGACTCATAACTGTTACCTTCTACAGCGTACGCCTGTTGGAAGGACAGCGTCTCTGCGACAGCCTTACAATATAAGAAAACGGGATTGAAAAGGTCCTGAAATCCCTCGAATTATAGTAGTCTAGACTACAAGATGCACTCTCATCACTAATCTCATGCGACGCAATTAGGTTCGCATTTCAAGTGACTCGCCACGCGCACTCCTATACACATCCCCTTGCAACAAACGGCAATGCCCTCAACGCTGACGACTAAAGAGAAGCTGCTTTGATTGAAATGCACGGAGCCGCGTCTAATGTGGCCGGAAAATGTGCACGGGAATGTTTAGAAATGGTCTGGAGGAAATGAAGAAGCAAACCGCTCATTCCGTGGAAAGAAAAAAACGACAGTTCCAGAAAAAAAACCTTGAACTAAGTAATTGTAACGAAATATACCACCACTTTGACTAAATAGCCCAAATAAGGAGATGGCAGACAGCGCACATCTCCCGGGTAGAACCTAAATCTCCTCACACAATCATGGTAATTTCCGTCGCTGCAAACCTCTTGAATATCCTTCGGCTTTGATTCTTCCTGATATCGCGTCAATCGTCTGCATTTATAATTAAGACGTGAGAGACACATGAGATATGATCAGCACTCAACATTCCTAACCGCATTAAACAGACCATGCGGCTGAAATACAGCAATTCAGCTTAGCGCAAGCCACCAGCATGAAATGCTGACATATTAAGGAGTCTTTATTCCAAAGTCCCAAGAGTACCCCAAAAAGAACACTCAAGTATGAGTACGTTATTAATTGCCTCGTCCCTCAGTCATGTGGAACAAGGAGAACAACTGAACAAATGCCTCGTTCCCACGCACAACGCGCCAGATCATATAGCAAAGCAGCACTGAGCCGCGTCCAACTGATACAACACTTTTTTGACGTCATTCGATTCCATCCGGGTTATGAACTAGCTCATCGCAGCAAATCCATTATAAATAGGTATGCAAGGTTTCCAAGTGTCTAGCGTCGAGACTGCCGCATTCCTAGCGTAGTCTCTCTCACCGTGTCCTCTTATGCGCGTTCTCTTCAAAGTGCGAGAATTGCGGCGTTTCTCTCGAGACCAATCACGATAGAACACTTATTCTCTCACCTCGAGAATACGAAAATAATACAGTGGCTACAAGTGGGTGTGAAGAGAAATTGTACTTTTTCGATACATTCAAGACGTCCGACGTAATGGAATGGGTTGCAGAAAAAAAACATTCAAACATGGATGAAGATGTACGATTGAGAAAACGAGAACGATTTAGTCTCAAGGGAAAGAAAATGATGTCAAGAGAGGCTGAAAAAGGACTCATTGCATCCAGAGCGGATCCGGAACGATGTGATCAGCAAAATTTTTGGATTACTGATATAGTGGTGCTCTGATCGACCTATCAAAATAAATCCTGGACTTCATAAAAATAAAAGTTCGCGTAAAATTCAGCTGGCAACATCCAACAAAGACTAATGCCATTAAGGCAAACATTGTAGTTTGATACCAACTAACTTCAGAGAATAATTTCCTAGCACACTCTTACTGGACGAAATTGTCAATTCGCCAACAGAAAAAAGACCCATCAAACACTGTCAACATCTACCTATGAAAACTGTGAACTAGTCTCATCATCTTCAACTCCCCCCCGCCGATCTTCAACTCCCCCCCCCCTTCCTAAGGACTAACACTCAAATTTACGTAGGAGCGTAAAAGCTAGCAAATACGAGACCAAAGGTCAATGATATGCCAGAGTTTGTTATGCTCTCATGCTATGCACCTGCCAAAAGCATTCCAGGATGCGCCTGCACAGAGCAAACAGTTGTTCTCAACTATGTGAACAAAAAGGCACGTCAAATTGCACCTTGAACACATAACGCATCTGCTCGCACAACATCATGGAACCAGCAGCCCGTAGTGTTAAACTCAAATTCTCGCACATTGCAAGAAGAATGCGAACGACAGCTCCATCAGATCAGGTTTTCATTTCGGACTTGCTAGAGCAAAAATCACGGCTAGTAAGTCAGCACGGAAACCAATTAGGGTAAGATAGATGGCTGGCAGTGGTAGCTTAGCAAACCCTCAAATTCAGGGGTTTAATCGCTACATCAAATCTACGAATAAGACGAATATGTTGCACCTGCTTGCAGCATATTCAGCGTTGTAAGAAGCTAAATGGCTATTAGCATGAAAACCGGTCTCTAATTTCCATTATTCGATATTTTATTTACATTCCAATAAATAGACCTCTAGATTTTGACTTTAGCACAAAGCAACGTCAGTGAATCTTCTCAAATATGAATCGCCCTGCACATATTCTACGACATCCAAGAAAACAAAACGATTTCGGATGTCTGATTCTTCAGAATAGGATCCACCTACTTAATAAATGGCTTTAAATTACATACCATGGATTTATTTCGGATCACTCACCAGGATTTACCCTTCTCATGATGTCACCAACTGGCTTCAAATAGCATAACCACTCTGCACCAATGGTATACTCTTCACTTTCGCCCTACCTACGATCCCCTTAATCCCTCTTAACACCTCGTCTCAGCGTTTCGCAATGCTTATTATGTACGATGTCGACCAGCCTATAGCAACGCGCTCAACAGGCCACTCGACTAGGAAACCGCCAAAACAAAAGCCGCATAACGAGACATAACATGCAGCACACACATATATTTCAGATCGCGCCAACGACGTATTTCTGTTTGAAACATAAACAGAAGCATAAACACTGGGCATACAAAACATATGCTGAACACCCTCATTATACCGATGAAATCCTAGAATATCACAACTTATGGTGAACTGCGAGCAATTTGCAGAGAAAGACAGTCAGACTTGCCAATTTGCTACTAACCCGTCTACACCCACACATCCGCACGAGCAGAAAACATCGCTGTATCAGGGACTGTGCTGCGCACATCGCTCTCATCGCATGAATGGCTGTCTTCACTTTCTCGTCTTTCCCTTGTTACAACAAAAACAGCTGCATTGTGGCAATCTACACAAGAAGCCCTTTTCGAGTACACTATAAAAAATAGACGAAAAAATCTCCTACTACTAAGAAAGGGCATATAATCATCTAAAATTAGCACAATTCCTTTGGAAGAACTGGAATCTGTAAAACACCTCTTCATCGTCCAATTCTATTTGCTTCGCCGAGAAACCCCAATCAATAAACGTGGCCCAGTCGAAAATTCAGGCGTAAAACTCTACAATCACACCTCGCATAAAATTACCATAGTCTGCGTTATTACCGCATGCACATATTCAAATACACAGACGCCACCTGCCAGCCTGTTTTATAATTCCATGACAACCACTAGCGACACCATTAATTGCTCCCCTCAGCAGAAACAGATGTAGCGAGAAAGTGATGTCGTGAAACACTCATAAACACTTGAAGAGCCTTTACATTAACCAGCACGTGAATAAAACATGAAGTGTCCTCCTAACTCGATAAACCAGACCTCCAGAAGAGAAAACACGAATCAGAGAAAAAAAACGCAAGAAAGATAAGGGATAAAACGCACCCTTTTTATTTGTTGCAAGCAAAGATCCGCATCACACCATGACGGTTGCTTCAGAAATTCGCGTTTCCAGCGGTCATTGTAGTCATCCGAACTCGACTTCCAAACCAAGTGCTTGTCCAAAAACTGGAACAACTAAGAATTATCCGGATCATGGTAACTATATAAAAATATGTATTTTATATCAATCCGTATATGTTGGTCAACAGTTCAATGATCCAGGAGATCTATCAACTCTCACAATAAGGGAATAAACTTTTTTCCAGGGGAACAAACGTTTTTCCAGGGGAATAAACTTTTTTCCTCTGGAAAAGAAACTTACCAATTTTTACTTCACGATGCTCAGCAATTCATCGAGAAACTGAGGAAAAATTGATATTATATTCGGTGCTAACAATTGATTAGTTTTGAAGAAGCGACATTTCGACACAGTCATGGGAGGATCTGAACCCATACTACTAAGAAAGTCAACCGCATAATACTGGAATTCTGTTACCGTTCACATCCAGAATTACCATTTAAATTCATCTATTGAACGGGCCTCCCTTCCTCCCTGCCCATTCCTGCTACATTCCATACATACTCTTCTCTTAAAGTTTGAGGCTCGCTTCAAAACATCACGAGACAGCCGATAACGACAGAACGCGGTAGTTATCAGTCTTCAAAGCCGATCTATTTCAACATAAACACCTCGCAGTGACCTTCTAGATCACCATAAATCACAACATCAGAGGTTGCTCACCATTAATCGTGTAATTATGAGATGAGTGCCCGATAGCCCCATTAACCTAATGAACTTGGACCTTGCATACAGCAGTACGGTGGCCATAAAAGAAATTCCCATTAATCATGTTTGGATTGCTCGTAAAAAAAGAAGATTTCAATGCACTAAGACGACATCAAGATCATAGACCGAGATGTGACGTATTTATCAAAATCCGTCTTACGAGCACTCTACAGCACACACCCACGTGTCATTATGTCTGTTTGTCAATATTTACGCTCTTGAATATCATACGACCCAGATGCCTTGTACCAAACACCTTCGATTTTACACGATTTTCCGAAGAAAAAAAAAACTAGCTCAACCCCATGAAACACGAGACTCGTAAAAGATAACAACCACGGCGCGGTAGTATATCGAACGATTTTCTGGCTACGCTGCGGAGTCAGTGATCATTCGATCCAGGTTAATGTATTCAAATCCTGCTCAAATGCCTTGTTCAAGAATCACTAGTGACACGAAACAAAAATCAAAGACAAGGATGAGGAACTATACGTATAAAACTGTGCATCATTAAATGTTGCATAGCTGGATTAAAGAAAAGCGTGCCGTGAACCAGTGCCAGCAGTGAATGGTGCACAGAAATTCAATGTAAAAGACACTGCAGAAGTCGAGCCTCCAAAACCTTGCATGAAGCTCTTGCATCATAATGTGTTCGAGCCGAAGCAAGATCCCTACACGAAACTGATTCCCCAGTTGTGCGAATAAAAGTCATTCAAGCATCATCCATTCATAGAAACTAACAGAAACGAAGAGATCTTCATTCTCGGTTATTTGGGAGCTTGTATGAGTTTATAGAAAAGGAGCATGCAGATGTGGCAAACGACGCAAACTGCACATAAACCACTCTCTTAGTTTAAGCTTCTAATGCCAGTGTAAACAGTAGGATCCTTTGCAGTCACTTATTACGAATTCCAAAAAGTGGAACCAAGGAAGAGTTCAAGGAGAGATACATGAGAGATTTTGGCTTCAAAAAAAAACTTTGTTTCTTTTCAGTTGGTGGTTCTGTCACATCATTTAGAAATGAGAAGTCGCAAATAGTATGATGATAAGTAATTCCGATCACTAAGTTTCCTGAAGAGGAATAATAAGAAGCGCACAAGTTGAGCGAATCATCACAAAAACTCACGCGTGTAATAGTATGGCTACTCGTAATTACATCATTTGGCGAGTCGTAGTCTGCTGCGTCGAAGTATTCTTCATCTTCTGGATCTGAAATGAGTACAGAAGTAATAAGTGGCTCTGTCGGCAGCTGATGAAAAAAAAAACAAACAAAGCGCGTTTATTGAGTGCGGAGTTTCGCCCCATACTTCCAATTAATCAAGCCCATATTAGAAAACGCTAAAATGGGGCTTCTATAGTATCAATAGAATAGCAAGGGACTCACTGAGCCGCAGAAGATGCTGCGCCGAACGATTGGCGAGCGCTTGGACGCGCTTCGCTCCGGGTGGCTCCAAAAGCGTCAGCATTATGGCGATTCGAGGACAGGTGTTGTGGTGTTCTTCACACTACCGTGACGTCTCTCGAAACACTCACACTCGACGCTTCACCTCTTCACCCGGTTTCTTCTGGAAAAAATGTTCAAAATGAACCCAGCTTAGCTTAAATACTTGTAAACAACAAAAGTAACACGAAAGATAACACGTGTAGGTGATGCAAGCTCGTGTAAGACAGGATCAACACGTCAATACGTGTCACCAAGGTTTGGAAAATGGCAAATAAAAACCTGAATAAAACCTATTCTCTTGATTTTTTTAAAAAGTTCCTGAAGCTCTCCACGAAGCTAAGAACACGAAAATTGAGAAACTTTCACAGGAAGTAGGTAAAATGGAGGCTAGAACCAAAATAAAAAGGCAGAACCTCAATTAGCAGCCTATTCATAAAGCCATTCAAGCAGATGAATGTTATATGTAAATGAGCCATTGCATAACTTACATTCTTTCAGACAGATACGAAAAACCAATCGCTCATTAGTCTTCGAATTTTGTGCTGTGAGTATGAGGCAACAAGAAAACCAGAAAATGAGCAAGCTTGCAAATTTGAGCACTCGCCTGCAATTGCAGGAAAGTGCTTGATACTTTCAATGCAACACAGCAAAACACAGTATCCGTATAATAAAAGTACAAAAACCAGTGCTTAGCTGGGTTGGAATTCCGCAACAAATGATTCAACGATTTTAGAACCGTCGACGTATAACAATAAAAAAAAAATGCAAAAAAAAAACTGATCCTAGTGACGCACTTGCACACCAAACATAATCTGTCATACATGTGTAGAAAGTACTCGTGTAACGCAGTCAAACAACGAGCATTTGCCCACTCGTTCCCATGTCCGAACTCGTCCATCTTTCTTTGTTCGAGAAATATGTTCTCACGGGAAACTATATCTACACATCAATCAAACCACCTACAATTACACAGGAATTACGCGGTAAAACAAGGTTAAGAGGTTCTGACTTTCCATTTGAAATCAAACATTCTAAAACAATAAACTTTCAACAAAGAATACGTAAATGGAATCGTTCTGAGGGGAAATAATGAGTAGGGTTGAATGTTTATCTAAGTTCTCGTTGAACTTCTATGAATGGTCTGGAGGAAAATGTCTCTGATGTCAGCGAACATGTGACTAGAGCAAGATAAGAATACGTAAGCTGAGAACATGCAGACAGATAAAAGACCACACCTGTAAACAAATAGAAGAAAAAAGTGCTGCTCTATAAGTTGAAGCTTCAATGCCACCTATATGAAAGTGTATCTCTTACAAAAGTGTGCACTGTAACTGTACCGCCGATAATAAAAGCGATACTGTTCTAGATCTTAAGTGTAAAAAGCAACAATGACGGAATCACGTCGCAGACAGATGCTCATTACTTCGGTAGGCACCGAAAGCTGGCTCCAAGTTCAACCACGAGCTAGATTCGGCTGTCAGACCTCACGAGATCAAAGCGATTTCGAGTGCGAGCAAAACATTCAAGACTATACAGAGGCAAGAAGGATATAGTCGGGTAGGTTAGAAAGCGCACTGACTTTGTCTGCATCTACGGCTGCACCACGGTTTCGGCCGGAAAACCACCGGTTCGATCGATGGAAGGACGCCGGTGGATGCGTCTGGTAGGAGATTTTACCAAGCGACAATTGGAAAATGTCGAAATGGAAGGAATCACATCTTGTACATATCGGAACTTATCGAGGAAAGTGTGAAAATTAGTTCGAACAAGGAGATCAGCCGTCCGACAGCACGCGGCAGCCGCAATTGCAGGCAAAGTTACAGCTCTCAGCTACAACTCGACTATAGACAAATAATGTTTCATTGCAAAATCCCACTACAGCAAAGTCAAACTTAATTGCGATGCCGTAAAAAATCTAAAGCAGAAATTGAACCTATTGGATCCGTCTTTTTCGGTGGAATGATGCAGAGGAGTTCGACATGAGCACGACTCCAGATGTTTATCCGTGAACGAACGCGCCAGCGGCACGCGAATTAAACCAGACCATTGAGCGTGCGAGCGATCGATCCGTCGCAGCACGGCCGCGCGCGACTTTTCGTCGGCGATGAGATGTGAGATAATTAAATTCGACGGCGCCTTGAGTACATTTCAAACAAACGCTGCGAAATGAAAACGCATGTCAATCAGAAAGAAAGAAGACATCAAGAAGACATCGAGTTGATTGGACTGCATGATTTGTCTCATGAAAATCCTGAGCTATAGCAATAAAGCGTTAGCACTACGCTATAGCTCCGGTGGAGAAGGCAAAAACGTTCAGAGATATTATCATGCAATTTTGAGCCAAAGCGACGATAACTATCTCCGTCTAGTCTGAGAGCAAACACACCCACATTCGGGGGTGAGAAAAATCGTCTTAACGCTAGAGCAGCGCTTCACGGATGTAATCTCCACTCCGCAACAAAAGCCACAAGTCCACACGCTATTTCCAGTTGTTTTTATGAGATGCTGCAAATTCAGGCCGTAGAATTCCGGCGTATCGATCGATGCGAAGGCGGAGTGACGAGCTGGACGTACGTAGTAGGTTCGGCAAGCACTTTAACATTGTGTGGGCACATGAAATGCAAATATTGCCCAGTGCTCCTTACTTGCAGGTTGGACTGTATTAAATTGAATTCAAATACTTCACAGAAGAAATAACGAAACGTGGAATCGGTCAGTAGTGAAAGAATGCCATTCCCCTCAATAATAAGCAGCATTTTAGGTTAGTAATTATTCACATTGCAGGGAGCACTGAATGAGCTATTCACGAGACGCGGTCATTCTTAATCGACTTCAAACTGACTTCATAACGCGCAACCGCGCCGCTTATCCTGAGCCTGCGAGTGCACCATAGATCTAAATTTTCGAGTAGACTATGTCAATTTACATAAAACCCGCAGACTACAAAACAAAACAAAAAGGAAAAACCACTGAGATAGCGTAAACACAAATTTTAACAAAAGAGTTCGCAACATTACGATTCGTGACAACGACTTCATCTTGTATGAAGCTCATCCTATATGCATTTATATTCCTCCTATAAAGTGAATGATTCATAACGTGCGTCATGGAGGAGAGACTGCCTCGTCACTAACAATAAACTATTGAAACAGTTGCCATGCGAAAAGAACTCAACACCACACCTGTTTCATGTTGCGAAATTTCCCATAAGTGCGAAGTTAATTATTCAAAAACCTATAGCGAATGAGCACAAAGAATGTCAGCTGTCGTCGTGCAGGGGATAGAACTATTGACTTTCAGTAACAGTGTATAAATGAATGAAATTCCTGCGTTGTACCATAATAGCACAAATCCAATGAAACCAACAGCGAAAAAAAACGCTCTAGCTCAGCGCCCTAGCTCTACTCCGTAACATTTGCCTTAGTATTCATAAAATACAGCTGGGATTTTCACATCTCCTAACAATTAATAACCGCGATTCTCCTGGAGCATTTTGAAGCCAGGGGCCCGATAACGAATTGTGAATGCAGTCTTCCCCAGCTGCATAAATAAAAAGTGCAAATGCGCCGTTTTTTATAGCGAAGCCGATATTATAGGTAGATATTTGCGATTTGCGAGAAAAAAATCGCACAATGCATACGGCACTGCATGGAGCACATAAACGCATGAGGAACAATTACTGGATAAACAGCAAAACTCTGGACACCGTCAAATTAGCGCCACTCAGCTGCTCGGAGAACTGGATCGCAGTTGGGATGAGCGTACACGATATCTAGTACCGGAATCACTAGAAGGCATCTCGTATCCTTCGAAAGAATAAATGCACATAGACTAACATGGGCAACACTAAGAGCTCTAGGTATTTACGAGGTTTAAGTTGGAATATATCACCCCATCAAATTAAAAAAAAACAGAAACTAGTACTATCGCATTACAGTGCATTGCAAGAAACTAATGAATCACAATAGAAAAAGTCCACGATTGCATGTGACGCATTATGTTACTATTATCGAGTTGAACTACAGTACAACTGTCGATCCCGCTTAAGCCTTCGTCACTTCAAAATTCGAGGACAAAAAAAGGGTGGTATAAGTGAATGACTCAGTGTGGTTACGTCCGGCAAGGTCAAAACAACGCTGCCCGGACCTATGAGAACCGCTGAGTCATCGCACGCCGCCGCCCGTCGGTCGCTTGCACCGCTAGGGCGTCGCCACCGACGATGGATCGCCTTCGGCGGCGAACATACGGCGCCAGCTCGTTATCGAATCCAATTTTCAAAATAGATGGTCCCGTTTACGATCGTGTCACAGACGGCGGTCACGCGGAATGACGTGTAGTAGTATAGTGGAAAGCCCAAATAAGGGGGATAGTTCAACGAGGCGTAAATGCATCCCCTCGGAAAACTTCCTACACAGATGTGTTCTCATTTCCATATTTAGACACATGTGTGAGGTTGTAAACGATTAATGTCTTTGATTCCGACTAAGAGTGGTAGCGTCTCGTGAGTAATTCAATGCTGACTCCGCACCCATCTGAAGAAACTTCTAAACCACGTCGTAAATTCACTGATGAAATGTGAAAGAAAGAACAACAATCTCGCCACTGTCATTAAAGGTAGTGTATCAGCTCATGTGGGGTATCGAGAAAAGAATTCGGTCCAGCTCGACGCGCTGATTCCAAAGATCTACTTGAAATATGAAAAGGCGGTCAAAAGCTTTATTTTTAAGGGAAAATTCGATATTTAGGAGGACGAGTTTCTCTACTAGGAAGCTAGAAAAAGTGGGGCTGAGAGGTTGAAATTGCACATTAAAATGAACTCCTAAGCACTAGCTACTATCCATTGAACAAGTACTTCCGTGTTGAAGAACCATGCCGCACTCTCAGCAAGCTTTGCTGAATAAATTTTGTCGTCTCCGTCTCATCTCCACCAGATGAACCACGGGGTTTTCGACGTTCTCTTGAAACTTAAAGTACATCTTTATGTTCAGCGGCTCCCATACTGCTCGACTGACGTAGAGATCTCGACTGCGATCCCTGAGCTCATGCACTGCCTTTAAATCACAAATAATGTGGAGAAAATGAAGTAAGACAATCAACTGGGCGACTTTTGACCACATTCCAAACAAGAAAGGCAAAACATTCCTCGAACTCGCAATGACTTCGGCGGGAACAGGATAAAACTACACAGTTGACTCTGACGCACGTACATTAGGATTGCGGAATTCAACGGTTCTAAAGTTCTGCTAAGAACTATGTACAGTAGCGGCAATTCTGTTTGCTTACATCATATGTGATTGATAAGCACCTCGCAATAACACAGGAAATATCACTGCAATATTACAACAGAAAACATTCATCAGAAAACATCCCCGAGACTTTACTTTGCAGACGACTGCAGACGGTGACCGGAACATATTCCTAGCGATGGAACGATTGCCGAATATGATTTAGCAAATGGATGCAAGAATTGAAACCAAAGCTGGATTAAAGTCGTCGATAGCAGTAAAGAAAATATTACACCAGCAATTACGGGAACAAGAAAACGGAACTGGTTAAAATGACCGAATTGTCCCACCAATAAATTTGTACTCATCCATGCAATTAGGAGCATAAGCACAAAAGGCGAACTAGAAATTGGTGGGAGGTACACTCGACTGAATTATAAATGCTGAATTACACAATCTCGACACAGTACGCCCACCACATGCATCGTGGGACCTACCTGTGCGCAGCGGTGAAGGCCCTTCAACTTCTAGGATGCCAGGCCCAGGGTGAAGTTTGGAGAGTGAAGTTAGAAGATGATGTGGTAAGTTGCTATAGGACTAACGATTCTGCTAGCTGCTGGTCTCACACACACATGGTGTCAAAATCAGCATTTATAACTTATACTTGTCAGATGTCAACCCATGGTCAGTAATTACTTGAGTTGAGATGAAAAAGAAACCTCGCATCCTAAACCTCATCTAAAGACGACACGACAACTAATGGGGATCGTTAGATGACGGTGTTAGCTGAAAACGTGAAAGAAGCAGGGCGGAACGAGAATAATTCAGTAGAGACTATTCCTACATATTTAATTCGGCTCCCTGGCAAAATGCCAAGGTTGGTGGCGTTCGTCGCGGGACCCACGTTCGTGCAAATACTGCTGCCCTTTAAACGAACGTGTTCTCATGGTATAACATGTTATGGAACAAGATATACGGCAGAGACAGGAGAAGCTGTGCTCAAGTAGGTTTACATCTACTAAGCTTTCTCCCTACCGTTGCCCATAGCATATGTATCGTTGACCAACATCTGGTTTCTAGAGATAACCAGAGACAAGGGCAATTTATACTAGACTAGCTGCCGTACCCGGCTTCGCTCGGGTGTTTTATTACCTTGGCTACATCATACTGCTGAGGCCAGTTACTATCATCGACAAATTCATTAAAACCTTCATAATTTTGTTGACCAGCATGTTAGCGAAGCCCAGGTGACGTTTCCCATCGATTTGTGGGCGTGAAGGTAGCAAAGCTATTTCGGTGACATTGAATCGACGTATTCGTATTCAAAGTGGTTGTCATATTCGTACTCAGCATATCGAGGAACCCCAGGAGAGATATCAATAAAATCGAAAAACCGATATTTCATGCAAAATGTTTATCATGTTCCTATTCAGCGCATTGAGAAACCCAAGAAGACATGTCTTTGTCCGTCCCCGAGCGAAAATGGGGAAAAATCGATAAAATCAATAAATCAATATTTCGTGCAAAATGGTTGTGATTCTTATTCGGCGTATTGAGGTACCCCAGTAGACATGTCTTTACCACCCCATGATCAAGAATAGCGAAAAATCAATAAGGTCAATAAATCGATAAATTGGCGCGAAATGGTTGTCATATCCGTGCTCAGCGCATTGAGGTACCCCAGTAGGCATGTTCTCGCTAGTCCCTGGTCAAGAAGAGCGAAAAATCAATAAAATCGATATAATCGATAAATCAATCGATAATCTCAGGTGCAAAGTAGCCTATAACCTCCGCCGGCACCCAAAGAACCTACATGCAAAATTTGGTCCCGATCGGTTCATCCTCCGCGATTTCTATTCGGAACACACAAACACACACACACACACACACACACACACACACACACACACACACACACACACACACACACACACACACACACACATACACACATACACACATACACACATACACACATACACACATACACACATACACACATACACACATACACACATACACACATACACACATACACACATACACACATACACACATACACACATACACACATACACACATACACACATACACACATACACACATACACACATACACACATACACACATACACACATACACACATACACACATACACACATACACACATACACACATACACACATACACACATACACACATACACACATACACACATACACACATACACACATACACACATACACACATACACACATACACACATACACACATACACACATACACACATACACACACACACACACACACACACACACACACACACACACACACACACACACACACAAACACACACACAAACAAACACACACACAAACAAACTTTCGCTTTTATATATACTAGATGTTTGCATTTTACGCGCGTGCGTCTGCATGATGAGTGATAGGGTCAGTCACATAGCTGAGGCAACTCAGACGCACGCGTTTAGCGCTAGTCTACCGCAAAAGGCCTTTTCAAAGCCAGCAATTTGAACCAAGCCCATGAAACCCGAAAGTACAATTGAAAAGAGCAAACGATTGTCAGAATTCCGCTGCAAATACAAAAATATCGGCTGTTTGTTCACTTGGTGAAATCATCGAATAAACAGATATCTTAGTGATGGAGTAGTGTGCAACGACGGGTAGCAAGTAGTCTTTGGATATCCCTATTCGTATGGCTTCCTGAAATGTCAATACCGAAACTAGGTTTCTCAAACGTATCAGCAACAGAACTGTAAGTGGCATGTTAGTTTTTGTCTTTGAAATAGCATTTGATCAAGCAAAACCAGACACTCTCTAAAAGCCGGATAAACAGAAGCCTTACGATATTTGCACAAAATGTTCCTTTAAAAACACTTATTACGACGTCAATCCATAGATCAGGTTAACACTTCCCACTAGGAGCCAAACAATCCGCTTATATGGAGCAGAAAGTCATAGCCAATCTCATACTTGCGCAACGACACCCATGGTGCTCCTGTCTCTGCCGTATATCTTGTTCCATAACATGTTATGCCATGAGAACACGTTCGTTTAAAGGGCAGCAGTGTTTGCACGAATGTGGGTCCCGCGACGAACGCCACCAACCTTGGCATTTTGCCAGGGAGCCGAATTAAATATGTAGGAATAGTCTCTACTGAATAATTCATCCCAACCCAAGCAAAAACGTCCCGTCGAGAGGTCTTTTTCTCAGCATAAATGGAAGGACGTCGGACAAACTCTCCTAGCATAAACGCACTTTGCCGAAGTTAACCAGCGAATAGGAGGAACAGCGCGTAGCATAAACAACTTGAGCTTACTATGCATTGCGAAAGAGTAAGCGAGCATTGATCGCCAAAAAGGCGCGGCTACATTCTTAGGCTTAGTTGGTTATTGACCAGAGACAAATGTTGGTATTCGAGCCTCCTCCGCCTTTTCTCAAAACAGAAGACACTGGCCGAAGAGAAGAGGGGATGAGTTGACGACGACTCATGAGAAACAAGAGAGCGAACTCCCACGAGACGAACGGGAAGAATGCTCGGGATGCAACACGGCCACCGGACGAAAACAAGTCTGACGTTGAATAAATGAACGTCTTTCTTGACGTTAGCATATTTCTGCTGGGAAGCATGAATGAAGTAGGGGAATTTAACAACGAAGAAATTCGAATGAAAAAGAAGAGACTTCAGTGGTCGAAGCCCGCTCGCACGCGCCATCTCACATAAACTTGGCACTCACTGTCTGCGCATCCTCGCATTTCATTGATATCGTCATCTCATTCCTGTAAATCTCCTCCATCCTGTTCTGACTTGTTCAAACAGGTGATGAGGTGTGTGCACTGGAGTTTCCCGTAGAAGTTTTATTAGATCAAAGCCAGGGCTTGAAATTTTAATTTTTAATTTTTAAATCCAGCAATAGAGAAATGTAAAAACCCTGTGGTTGTCCTAATAAAATTACCCAGGTCCTGGTTAAATTAAGTATTGATTACCATGCTGCCACCACCCAGGAACCGAGCAGTAGTGCCGTAACGCCGCTTCGCTACGATTCTAACATGGCCTAACAACCTCCTAGTGGATCATAACAAAACAGGACGGATGAGGTCTGTAAAGACAAGTTGGAATCCAAGTGTTACATGTCAGAACATGTCAGAACTGGCAAGCCTGCGCGAAGAAACCGCGTCGCGGTGGTGTTGCTTGCCGACTGCGAAGCGCAGCAACCAACGAACCAAAACTCGTTCAGGATGACCGCCGCTGTACTATTTATTTATTTGTTTATTCAAAGGCGTATTCTATGACTGCACAGCATGGTCTGTTAGCTCAGAGAGGACCGACGGAGTGACTTCATCCGCAATTACGACCTCAGCACGATGTCGGCTAACTGACCTAACTTTAACTTCCAATTTTTAACTTTTTTTGACATGTACAGGAAGCTCCAAATGTCCGCAGTCAAGAGGGCGTGGCCACGGCGCGGCTCCTTGATCAGACACAGGCGCTCTCTATGCTGCCTCTGGCTTCTCTGACTCTGCAGCCAACCAGTGGCAGCATGCCGAGCGCCTGTGTCTCTGTCTAAAGCCGCGTCGTGGCCACGTCCCTCTTGACTGCGGACATTTGGAGCTTCCTATATGTGGAGTAATCCCTGCTGACACAAAGTAAAATCTCCTTTCAGACGTATCCCGCGCCGTCGCCCCATCCGTGGAACCAGTGCGGTCGTAACTGCACACAAAATCACTCCATTGGCCCACTTTGAGCTAATAGACTATGTGAACATTGGATACCACACCGAAGTTCTAAAATAACTCAACCCTGGAATACAGGTTGATATATACTTCTGAAGTAAAGGTATGCTATTAAAGAAGGTGAAAAGTTCAAGGTACCGTTACAGCAAAAAGTTGGAATATCAACGAGTCCAAAATCCAGAAAATCATACGAGGCTTAATTTGACAGCAATAATAATAGTATTGCATTTCCCTTCGGTTCTATTAGATTTCAAATGAAGGTAATGGCACTTATACTATAGCCCATTCCATCAACAATGGGCATTCATGAGAAATTAAAAAGAAAAAGAGAAACGCGTGGAAAAAGCGACACTTGGTAGGCAACAAGGAACAAATTGAATGTCTGCCGTTTACTGCACATATTGCAATTCCGTGCACATATCCTCAAACTTCCTCGTTTTTGAAACAAGTCGCGCTAATGCTAACCTAACGTTTTGAGCACAAAACAGCACAATAATCGGTGCACGAACAGAAACATAATTGCAGAGATGCAAAGAACGAAAAGGAAATGAGCCCCTCATACGAACCCAACCAACAGAGCTATTAATTTACTGTTCTAAATGTTAAGCTATGAAAAAAAAGGTCATAAAGAGCTGAGAGGAAGTGAACGACACCAGTTCCACTCAGAATGGAACTGCGTCTCAGGCACCTCCTTTGCAGGTGTGAAGAACCTATAAAAAGACGTCTGCACTTACAACAAGTTATGAATGAAGTAAGGAACCAGTGCTTGGCGCGAGACAGCGTCAAAAACCGCGCGCGCGCCGAGGACAGCCGGCTGGCCGCCGGGTTGGCGGTTGACGGCGCGCGGGGGCGGGGCGACCACCGATCGATTCCCCCCGCTCCCCACGTCCTCAACGAGGCCGGCCACCGGGCCTAAAGGCCCTCCAGAATCGTCCGCGTAGGACCTCGATCGATTCTCGGGATGGCTATGGGCGTAGACGTTGTCGGATAAGCATTTCCCGCTGGATGTTCAACGCTTACGCTGGTGCACGTGCACTTCTGGTGCAGCGTCGGCGGCGCTGTGACAGATAATGACGTCACTTACTTTAGAGATTACGGAATTTTTGAGAAAGCCCATTCATAAAGGCAAAGCCTAGCAGCTCCTGCGTCTTCATGCTTATGACATACTGTCGACTTTAAAAAAATGATGACCACTTAACTCTATGGGCGTAGCTGCGGAACCCGTACCTCAGCTGAAGCTTACAAGTGGAATATTTTCTGGTCAAAAAACACTAATTTATATCATAGTGAGTAGTTTATAAAGTATAACATACGAGAGGGGGGGGGGGTGGTGGAGAATCACAGCTTGAAAAAATGCGGGCACTACTCCACATTAGGGGCCTAAACTTGGTATGGGTGGGGGGGGGGTACTCGAGGTGCTGAACACGAATATCATACTCATTTTGTACCGTAGCCCATTTTTGTGGGATCAAGGTGGGGCAGGTACGGTATCCCACAGAACCTCCCAAATTTGCGTAGAAGGGTTGTTTCAGGCGCTGTTTTGCGTAGACGGGCTGTTTTAGGCACTGATCACAATCACCAACATTATTTGGCATGCAACCTCCGTTTTCTCCCCGAAATTGGCATTTTCTCTGAATTTCCTTTCCTATACCTACCGTATAACACCGAAAATGGGGTTCCGGTACAAAATGGATGCGATGTTCGTGTTCAGCACCTCAAATAACCCCCCCCCCCCCTTCACACAGTTTCGGCGAAAAAAAATTCTTGAAAATTTCGGGGCCCCTCATGTGGAGTGATGCCGAAATGTGTCTTCGGAATATGTTTGGTCTGCGTACGTCCATCTAGAACACTTCTGTCGAATCCCGAAACGAATCGCTGTTCAGTTATGTGAAATATTCTTCTTGCGTCATGTATGAAAAATGGTGCCAGCGTATCAAAAATGTAAAACGGGCACAAAGAGTGATGACCTATTGTACTCTCGCCACATTTGTAAACCTGTCGGTCTTGTCTGAATTCAGCCATACAACGCGTCAGTTCACGCATGCACACTTATTTCTAGCCAAGCGCACGACTTATGGTGTTCTCCTTTCGCGGCGGGACCCACGAACGTTCACGAACAACAATAATCCATGCTTTCGAACCATGGAGAGCTCCGCCGCGATTTCTTGAATTTTTTTTTTTGCTATTATGCAGGAATGAGGAATTTCCCCTAAGTCAGCAAGTACAGATAGCAGATACCACGACACGTCTCCTGAAAAACCGACGTTTTTTACCCGCCAGAATATTACCTTTCCCTCGGTATGAAACCTCTAGCAATTTGTGAGCGGAACGTTTCGCTAGCTAAACAAACTCATTGCTACTTTATCCCTAGAACGGATTTCCCACTTCTTCTAACTCTCCTAATGCATTTTCGGGAGACAAGCCTCGGTTCCGGAGGGTGCCCGCCACGCAGGACGATGGTGCAAAAAGTGAGTAATTTGATACTACAACTTGTGCATGGCGAAAGAAAAGGAGAGTTTCGTCTTGGGTGCTCTTGGACAAAATTCACTAAGAGGATAAAATTCCACACTATCAGAAAAACTGACGAGTTATTTACCAAGTAGATTTACTACTCTTCTGCAGCCAGTGGTTGCAAAACATCAGTAAATCTGCTCAGTAACTCTCTGTGTTCCTTGCTCCAGCGTCTGTGCATTTTCAGTCATACCAGCTCTACGAATTATGATTCCCGAACTTTTTCGCGGATTTTCAGGATGAATGATAGCCTGTAATGTGATGAAAGAGTTATCTGGAGCAAGGAACCGTTTTACTGCCCGGAGCAGAGTTAATTAAATACAGCTCCTATCGCAGCTTTGGTTTTAAATCTCGTTTTAGCCTCTATCGCGGTACAGCTCATCGCAGCTTTGGCTCGCCTGAACCATGGATGTGTCCTCCCCTCGCCTTCCACATATAGAGCTCTTTGTACTTCTCCCATGGCGTAGTTCGTTAGGGAGAAACACTCTTGCCACCAGTGTTCTCGCATCCTCCACTGGTGTGGATCACTGCAAAGTGAAGAGGGGGGGGGGCGGTCCCATTTACTTTCCATTGGTCGTTGTCCATTTGACCAGCTTTATAACTCATTTTTTCCGATGAGTCCAACCATGTTTGTTGTCTGGACCATGCTCGTTTTGCTCCTCACAACTAACAACGAGTTGTACCGCTCAGCCTCTCTCATAACTGCCCACATCTCTCCTCAGGAGGCTGTGTACCAGCATGAAGTGCATTTTGGGGGTGGGTGGTTAAGTGTGGTGGTCACCCTTCTATAATTGTGTTATTCAGGAGCTTTTCTTCTTTTTATTACGAATTAATTTGATATTCGTGCATAGCAACAACAATAATGCGTAACAAAGTGAACAGACGACTTCATACTAAAGGAGGGAAGACGGGCCAATGATAGGACAGTACCAAGGCCCATTTTCTTCCACAATGGACCACCCCCATTTTACGCTCTCTGCGTCTCTCATTTGATTTGCTGCAATTGGTCCAGTCCACTATAAAAAAAAACAAGTATGCTTCTAAAGCATACTTGCTACTTATACTAGACTCCAGTGGTGCAAGCCTGCTCGCACGCGTCGCGCAGCTCGCACATTGGGATTCTGACTGTCTGCTCCTCTTCATATTCCCTTCTCATCCTCGATTGCTTCTGTGCGTGTGATGTGAGAGAGAATTCAGGCAAACTGTATTACCCTACACGTAATCTCTAACGGTCGAAAATAAAATATAGAAAATGTATATAATACAAAAAACGACAAACTATGTAAGTACAGCCCCAACACCTCTGATTAGCCGTTCTTCCAACACCACTGGGTCGCAATAAACATGAACATAAACACATGACTACCGCCCCACACTATCTGGAGTTCCTCGGATTCCATTGTGACGTCACCGAGTCCGATCGGAAATTCCTGATCGCTGTGGTGGGACTTCACACGCGACCTGTCACTCGCTGTTGCGTGACTGGCTTGTCACTTCAGTTTACCTTCAGTTTATGAAACGTGCGGTAACTGTGACCAGGATCACTGGTATTACCTAGGTAAACACGTTAACGTGCCAAAATTTACTTCTTACCTGGCACTCATCGGAAAGTCTACCACGAATTGATCCATGGGTATGATATTACCCATCCTTTCAATGGTGCATTCGGGAGGTTTCAAAGGCGAATTCTAGTCATATTTTATCTTCAAAACTCCATTATTACCCAAAACCTTCACAATTCGCTGATTACTAAGGTATCCTCAGAAGGCCGCTAGAAGGAAAACTCGTCCAAAACCACGTCTACAAAGAAGGGAGAGCTGCATTTTCGCCAAGAGCCGCCTACTAAAACGCTCCCACCTCACTGCACGAGCCTGAACGCTTCGATGAAGGAAAAACCACCATTCCATCAACATAGCCATGAATTATGAGGAGCTCCTCCTCAGTAAAAAGCGCATTTGGAAATTGGCTTGTAATAGAGGTTAGGTGCACGTCTATATAACTGCAATTTCCACGAATGTTAGCAGGCGCACTGTTTTTCACGGGGGTTTCTCGCAGTTGTCAGGAGCTGTTCAAGTTGCAATTGATCCCATATTACGTGTAATAGCGATGAAAGCAAACCCTTTCCACTCCGCTGTCAACTGCGCAAACCCTCATAAAGTCAGGATTATGAATGCTCTTGAGCTAACGCAGGGAACTATGACGTGGACAACGAAGAGCAACCATGCGAAGGCAACACTCTAAAAAGCAGCGCGACTAGGCCGAAGGAGATTCATGGGATTCCAGGAAAACCAAAAACGATAGGAATATTTATGCTACATCTGCAAGGCAAAAGAATTGGCTACTGAGTTGTCTGAGAATTTGCTGCTGGATGTGAAGAAATGAGGAATTCTGCGAAAGGTAGTTTTTGGAGGGATGAAGAAAGGTGCATTCAATTCTAGGAGGAACAGGGCTGCGGGGATGGGGCCAGGTGAAGGGCTTGGTAGACTAGGGTAGGGTAAGTTGACTACATCTTCAAGCACAGTAGGCATCTCCACGATTCAACATGTACTTCCTTTCAAAATGAAACAAGGAAGCAATTGTTCGAAGTTTAGCCTTGAGCCCATCTTAGGAAAGGGTTGAAGTTTGAGTTTAAAAACAAAATAGCTGCCATTCATGACGTTTAGATGACTAAAAACCTCGAAAATATGGAACTATCAAGAGACATCGAAAGAAAGTATCTCAGCTGCCAAGTCTATCCCACTGCGTCGGATCTTCCGAATTGCAGATCCTGTAGGCCGTTTAGCACCTGGAAAGTCCAGGAACTACATTTAGGACCGAACAACGCATTTGATATACTTGAACTGGAAAATATTCCGATTTTCGAGAAAGGATGAGCAGTAGAACCTATAGTGAACAGCAGAAAAAGACTTATAGTTCTCTCCATCTTAAACTTCCAACTTTTTCTGGAATCAGGGCCCAGAATAATAATTAAATTAATTGGATTAATCGTTTTTCATTCACTTCTGAGTGCATATAGTAAGAATTCAACCTCAAATTTACAGAACGAAAGAGAGCGAGGGAGAAATATATATGAGTACAGATTACCAGAGAACACACACTTACATTTAGCTTAGAATTATTTTTTATGTAGGTATTTTTATATTATTTCTAACTTAACACTTATTTCTCATGATCGAATATACACCACAGGGTGGACCATAGATACGATAACAAGACATGTTCTGTTTTCAAAGAAGCATGTTTTGCCTTGAAATCATGTTTAGTTGGGAGGCCGTTTGAGTCCGAACAGTTCCTGGCCTTGTCTGGACCTAGACGTTGCAACCACTGGATCTCAGAAAATTAGGGAAAGAATAGGGCCAGATTTACAGTTACAGAACTTTCAAAAGGTTGCCATTATTTTCTCAATGCCTCTTTCTCTTTCAATTACCATGAATTCGCGGAAATCTGGACAAAACAGTTCCGTTTATGGATACATATATTAAAAAAGAACGATGGGTATAAAAATTGCTTAAAAGCTCCAGCATGTGGTTAGGTTTGATTCATTTAAACTTTCCCATGGAAACCCTCCTTCATGTGGCAAACCAGCACAACCTCAGGGAAATTATGGAACTTGCTGATATCCATGAAAATCTCATCAGTGTGACAAATCATTGACAAAAATGCAGAAGCTCATGGCGCAACAGAATCACTGAACTAAATATTTCTTTGGAACATTTTCCTTGGCGACTTTATAGCCGAGACCAGCTGACATTTCTTTTGGGATTACGTACCAGCTATTTGGTTCACAGGTAATCTACTTTATAAATATTGATCAAGTTTACCTAGGGTTCATTTATCTCAACTATTCGTGACGCTGTGAACTCATCAAAGAAATGGAAGAATCTCAGAACAGTAGCATCATAAGAAATGAGATGCGAAAATGGAAATGTTGGAGAGAAATTTCGAGAAAAGCAAGGAAAACGAATCGATTCGAGGTGTGGCGATTGCGAACGCGGATGGCGTGATTGGCAGAAAAGTGAGGATTTGCGCGGGAGAACAGCAGATCAAATCCTGGAACCAGCAGGAATTATGGCTTGATTTGAGCTGCTTCTAGGGAAAAAAACCATGAAGTTGTGGATGCAGAGCAGGATTTCAGTAGAAGGCAACCTGTGGCTCGTTGTGCAGTGCTGAAACACTAGGGCAAAACGATTTCGATCGTGGTGGATGACGTCACAGGATCCTGGGCACAAACATGGGGGGTCGTGGTAAACCATAGATCTATGCTGATTGTTATTCTGCACAAACGATGGTTTTATGCATCAAATGTCTCGAGTGTGGAAGTTTCTACAGCAACAACAGGATATTTATGAAACGCATGCATTGTAGTGATCGTTGAGAGCCGAAACGAGACGGTGAAAACAATTACGAACGTATTTCTTGAACAAATAACTTTTTTCAATTATATGTCTCGTGATACGCCCTGCAAATAAAGCTTGGGGATTGCAAAAATGATAAAATGAGAAATAACATTCATTCACCGAACCAGGATATCAAAAACAGTAGATCAAATGAGTCCAAATTAGTCATACAGCCTTCGCCGGTCATCGTGGCGATAGCAAGCAATGTGCACCGACTAAGAAAGTGTCGGAATTCCCGCAGCAGAATAGAATCTTTCCTGACTTTTCGCAGCAGAAAAAGGCAGCTCCTGGAAAAGCAGGAACAGTTTCACAAGCAGGGAGACGCAGAGAAAAAGCCTTTCCAAATTTCTGCAGCGAAAAACGCAGGAGAATATGTGCAAGAATACCGCAGAAGGACAGCAAAAAAACCATCACGTCACCTGTGGAGTTTCCAGCTTAGTGTCCGAGGATGAGAAGATCTCAAAAGGCGAAATGAAATGGTAGTCGATACGCATCTTTTCCACTGCTGTCACCGTCTATGTACATTATTCACCATTTTGACCAGGCAAAGTCAAGAGACACTCATATTTCTTAAGAAATGAACTGTATAAGCATAGACATTGATGGAAACGAGCGGGTAGACCTCCTTATGAAAGAGCAACCCAAACATCAGAGGAATTTCTCATACGCACGGCACGAGTTTTCATCCAAAAGTTTTTTAAACTCAACATGCATGCCAGGCAACACAAAATGGGCACGACCTACCCCGCACCTGCTCGAGATTGGGTGTTCGGAACTTCTAAAAATTTATTTTTATATTTCTTTGGATACTCATTCTTCTTTGATTCTCCATCGATGTCCCCAAAATTATCAGGGTGTTTCATTTTCTTATATTTTCTTTTAATTTTCAGGTATTTCGGAAGTGAGTCCACGAAGTCCTTTTTCTTATTTTTCGTAGTCAAGCATTTCTGTTTTCGCCATTGATACCAAATAGGGCATAGAAAGTTCAAGAAGCCTTCGGATAATCAATGCTACTTCAAAATCACCTTCTGCTAGGCTTCTCATGAATATCCGTCTCGAGCTCAAAAAAGATTATTGGTTTCATTTTGACCGCTGATCACATTCCAGGGATTGGAGGAAAACTGTCAGTGAAAAAATTGCAGACGTCACATATCAAACTATGAAACGTACTGTATTAGCTCCTAGAAAATATTAGTAGTTTTCGTGTCTGAAAGTTGAGAGGGATTCAGAGCTCATTCTCGTTGTTTCTCCGAAAAGTAGGCTGAAGACAGGAGGCACAAGATACATGCGAAAGATAACCAATTCAATTAGGCCACAGGAAATTAAGATCTCGGGTAGGCGGCCGAGGAATGATGGAGTGACATCAGTTCCCGGGAGAAAAAAAACTTTCGTTAGAAAGTGTGGCTCGTAGGGTTTCGGAATAGTGTATCCAGACGCCTGAAAAGGAACCGGCTATCCTTGATTATCAAGTACACATCTACTTAGTTCAGAAAATCCCAAAGCAAAAATCACTTAGAGAATTAAAAATCAAAACGAAAAAATCCATTAGTTGCTGACGTTTACACAAATGTGATACCGGATGCTCACGAGAACTACACATACGACGTTTTGTACACATAATCTGTAATGCGCGCAGCCTGGACACATGATATCAGACTGAGTAATCAAAGCAGGGGTCACGGGGGGGAGGGGGAGTGGGGGTGGGTGAGTCACGAGTCATGAGAAGATTTCCATGAAGCTGGAAGCGAAATCTAATGCGCTGATGAACGAACTGATTTGTTCCATGTATATAAGGAAAATATGTAGGATTTCATACCTTTTCCAAATATCCATTAATTTTGTGGGCTGGTTTTGCTATAAGTTTTGGATTCCCTATTTATTTTCGTTGTTATTTTCATTTGCTGAAAAGCTGTCTATCTGATCCGTGTCAAGAACAGTTTTTAAGGAATTAATTGGAATAGTCGACGTTCTGATCAAAGACCACCCACCTCTTTTTCCAAAAAAAAAGGACATTTCGAGTCACTCGAAATTCGATTTATTCCCTCGACTTGAATTTAGTACTGTTTCGAGTGAAAAAGCCTAAAGTTGTATTGTAAATAGTAACAGTTTATGCGGCGTTAACTTTTCAAATCCATGTTTTTTAAGCAGTGGTGGATTTCAGATTACTAGGCCAAAATATACAAAACATAATTAAAGCCAGGATTCAAAAAATAGGCTCATGCAAAATACTCAACTATTTCGTGAGGTAATTTAGGAAATTTTACTCGCGCACACTAGCTTTTGCCACTGGTGCGAAAATGTTCGCACATTTTTGTGGGAAAACTCCGCCGTATCAAGAAGCACTTTCAGAAAGAGAATTCTGGAGGAGGTACGGGAAAAATTGCTACATAGAAATCTGTATATACATATGTACATATATCTGTATATATATATGTATATATATATATATATCTGTATATATAAAAGCGAAAGTTTGTGTGTGTATGTGTTTGTGTGTTTGTACATTTGTATGTTACTTATAGAAATCAGGGCGCGTGTGGCGCAGTGGTAAGAGGCTCGCTGCGCACGCACACGATCGATGGTTCGATCCCGCCCGAGGCCAACCAAGCCTTCCATCCCTCCGGGGTCGGTAAAGTGGTACCAGAGGAGTCTGGGAGGATGAAGCACTGACTTGGTACATCGGGTGCCCCCCGCAAGTCACTGTACAGGGCACATACGCATTCAACGCCTCTACGATGCTCAGATGAAGTCGAATGCGTGGCGCATCCCTCGTGACGGGATTGATTAACGCCGACCACTTTATCCTTTATCCTTTATAGAAATCGCGGAGAGTGAACCGATCCGGACCAAATTTTGCATGCAGCTGCGTCAGGGGCCGGCGGAGGTTATAGGCTACTTCGCATCTGGAGTTATCGATTGATTTATCGATTTTATCGATTTTATTGATTTTTCTTTATTTTTGCCCAGAGGTCGGTGGTGACATGTCTTCTGCGGTTCCTGAATATGGTGAATACGAATATGACGACCATTTTGCAAGAAGTATTGATTTATTGATTTTATCGATTTTTTCCATTTTCGCTCGGGGACAGACAAAGACATGTCTTCTGGGGTTCCTCAATATGCTGAATACGAATATGATAACCATTTCGTACGAAATATCGATTTATCGATTTTATTGATTTTCGGCTCTTCTGCCCAATGAAGCGGTGAGGACATGTATCCTGGGGTTCCTCGATACGCTGAGTATGAATATGACAACCATTTTGTACGAATACATCGATTCAGTGTCACCGAAATAGCTTTGCTAACTTTTCGCCCACAAGTCAATGGGAAAAGGTCACCTGGGCTTCGCTAACATGCTGATCACCAAAATTATAGAGATTTTAATGAATTTGTTGGTGATAGTACAGTCGGGTCCGGCAGCCACTGCAAATGGGCGCCGGCGGGCGCCGGCCGCCGCCACCCTCCGGCGCCCCGGTATTAATGAGCTATAAATCACTCGAGCTTGGGAGAAAGCGAAGAAAAATACAATTTTAGTCCATAGCAGACAGAGTGCAGTGGATGTTAAGGCTATAAAGCAGGGGATCATCTTCACAACTTTCACGTTTTTTCATTTTTGTGATTTTGATGGGGAAAGATTTCTGAATACACAATAAGCCAAGCCAACTCTTCCATTTTCTGCTATAGTACACTGCTTCGCGAATACAAAAATGGCCGTTATTCTTCTATAAATGGACACAGTACTTCAGTTATCCTATCTGAATAATAGAGCTCATCCAATTCGGGATCCTCAGAAATAATTGAAATCCGTGTAAATTGTTCCATATCCATTGCGAAGTAGTTCTACCGCTTTCATTTATCTTTCGTGGAGCAGTCCTCTACGGCGGAGTTACTCTCTCCTGGTTTCCCTCAACTTTGAAGAAGTGGTTTTTCACTATTACTTACACTATTACTATTACTTACACTTACACTTATCGTAGTTTATCTTCGAAATTTATGCAAAACGTTGCCGGATGCCTTCCTGGACTACCCGAAGGAGATCACGGGGGACGTTCCAAGCAGTGAACCTCAAACACTGCGATACTTAACTCTGGATCTCCAACGGAGTGGAACCAGCGATAGGGGCAGATTGCAATCTGCCACTCAAACCACTGAGCCATCCGGGCTACTTTTTATATTGGTATTAGTTAGATAACTGCAGCAGTCGTAGGCAGCATACTACTATTTGCAAAACGGGGGCACAGGGCAGGACTCGATCCCCTGACCACCACAACGTCGATCATTCGCTCAACCCACTGAGCTATGCGCGCACGTGATGCAGCATACAAATGGTGTCCACTATTACTTACAGTTACACTTATCGTAGTTTATCTTAGAAATTTAGGTGAAAAGGGAGTTGGGTGGAGCCACTCCTGTGAAGCCTAAGCCTAAGTCTTAAACCCATTCTTAAGCATAGGGTTAGGCTTATCTACCCTGTCTACTATGGACTAAAATTGTATTTTTCTTCGCTTTCTCCCAAGCTCGAGTGATTTATAGCTCATTAATACCGGGGCGCCGGAGGGTCCCGGCAGCCGGCGCCCGCCGGCGCCCATTTGCAGTGGCTGCCGGAGCGGACTGTAATTGGCCTCAGCAGTGTGATGTAGTCAAGGTAGTAAAAAAACCCGAGCGAAGCCGGGTACGGCAACTAGTAGAATACATTTTCAAAATTTGCGGCGAAATAGGCTCTAGCCGAGATAATTGCAAAAAACAAGCAATTTTGTTGCCGACATATGAAACGTGCCGGCAGTTAACTAGCTACTCTACAGCCAATTTGACGATTTTCTCCTGGAAAATGCGCAAAATATGAAAAACTTGACCGAGAAACTCCAATAGTGCCGTTGTGTAAACGCAGAACGTTTCCATAACAGCGAAGCTATACGATATCCTCTATTTTTAGACAATACACATACATGACATATTTGCCCAGTTGTTCGAAGTGACGTGTGTCCTTAACATTCCCAGAAACGATGGAAACGAGCAAATAAGTGGAACATTGTTATGTGTGAGCTCAACGAAGTCCCTTAGAAAATTGAAAAATGATGAGGTGATAGAATATATAGATACGCAAGATAGAGTTACCTGCTTATGTGGAGCATGTAATTATAAAAACGTGTAACACAGCGTAATTGTGATAGAAATTTTTAAAAATTTAAAGAAATAAGATTTCGTCAAAAAATCAAAATTATTGAAGCTAGTCCAAGGGAAGTAAGAAGAGAAGTTTATGAAGGACCTGACTACTTCGTTTTTCTAATCTTGCGACGTACCATTACATTTAAAAGGAAGAGAGTATACGTTCTTCAGTTTATAGCACAATTTATGCTGAGTGCGCGCGTCAGTCGTGCGCCAGTCGCGCGCCAAACGCTTGCACTCTTTTGAGAAGGCTCTACCCGTGAAGACTAGAATAAGACGACGTCAGAGACGTGTGCATCTGACATCCCGAGCTGCAACTGGGCACCTACTTCTTCGTATGGACACACGTGCCTCAAACCCACGCGTTCACTACGCAAAGTCCTTGAAGTGAGTTTTGACCGGTTCATCCGTGAAATTTTTGGTCCCCCTCCCCCTACGCCCTACCACTAATGTTAATACGTGCCCAGCTGACTGTCGTCCAAACTTCCTGTCCTGCTTGGCCGCATACAAAGTGAGCGGATGGTACCACGGTTTTTAATCCAGACGATTACCTCTCTGCTCAACATCTGTTGAAATTTTCTGTAGAGATTGAGATGTTTCTAGGGGTTAAGCACATTTGTTCTTCATTGCACAGGTTCTGATGAAGGCAAGAAAGGCGAAATCTTAGCCGGATAAAGTGTAATATCCATTTCGTCATGGCTCAGAAGACATAAGAAAGAAGAGCTACCGCCGTGAAATACAAGTAAATCTTCATCACTTCTTATTTCTTACATTTCTGGGCATAATTAATCTACCCTTTCAGTATTCGAGTCGATCCCCTACTCTCAAGAAATCTTCAGAAAGCCTACGGGTTGGACACAAGTCCTGCGAATCAGGAAAATGAAATCCTTTCCGCAAAATTGCGTTCATGTGAGCGTCAAATGCAGCGCTAGGTTTTGTAGACTGCATGGCAGGCCTCAATTTTCGGTTTTAAGAAGCCTGAGATAGAGTTTTACGCGAAAAAAAAAGGCAGAAGAGACAAGCAGTGCGGGTGACATTCGAGGATATGCTGTGAAACCGACACGAATTTTTTAGATTCCGACGTGACTATATAAATGAATGACAAATATTTCAGTGAGAAAAAAGCAGAGCAAATAAATATACCAGTCCTGAAAATTCAAGGCACCGAATGTGGAAATGAGCTCGTAGGATCCACACAGCTTTTGAAAAACTTCGTGCTAATTGAATTTGCTGGGATTTGATCACTTTGATGCAAAAGAGAAGCTGCTGAGGGTTTCAATAGATCGGATTTTTCGTTGTGGGAAATTTTCGAAAGTTATCTAAAAACAATGTTCGTGATAGTTCGCTTGGCGGACTCAGATGCTGGATAGACTCCGTCTTTCGGAGAGACCGCTTTCTACCCAGAAACCCTTCTTTTCATATTCCTTTTTAATTTTACTAGCACACACAGGTAGTTTTTCACACATAAAAACATTTTTAAAACAAATATGATTCTGAATGGGCAAAAATATAACTACCATTCATACCAGTCTTGTTCTGTTTCACCCTCTGCGCAATAATCTCTAAAGCTCACTTTTTACCCTGTCCTTCTGTAGCGAAACCCATCAACATCACCCGAAAATATAAAAAGCATTGTACTTCCAGGAAAACTCAGCACTTTGCAAGGAGCTATATTCCTGGAAAAGAAAGAAAAACTCCGCAGCAGTGGAAACCTCGCAAGTGATACGAGTGAAGTGCTGTGAAGAACAATTGAAGGGCGCAGGAATGAGGATCCGTCAGAAAAAAAACGGCAACCGAGCAAAGTGGCTCCGTTGAGTCTCACGGGATCTTTTTAATGAAATGACGAACGGAACGTGCGCCCAGAGAGCTGCGGTGGTTCGTCGAAATTGCCTCGCAGAGGTGCTGGTCTGAGTGGTCTGAGCGCCCGATATTCGCATCCATGTTATTGCTATTCTTATGTTAGCCAGAAACTGAAGTTCAGAAACCATTCATCCAGAAAGTCGTACGAAAAACACCTCAATTAGGGGCTTTTCATGCAATTGTTCGTATGACTTCATTGTACTGCGTTTTTCTTTTACTCTCTGCATCAGATGTGCAGAAAAATGAATAGTAGTGTTGAATTCAAAAAGGATGGTTACAGCTGAATCTTTTCAAAAAAAAAAAGCAGAAATTTCAGCACAATCGGGATATTTAGAACCGAACAATGCATTAGATATTATATTCAAATTACAAGATTCGATTCCGAATAAGTTTTTCGAAAGTTTCCGTGCTCGAGAAGGTGTAGCAGTACAATTCTGGGACAATGGTGAGAAAGCATTCAGGAATTTTTGAACATGAATGGATGAATGAATGAATGGATGAGTGAATGAATGAATGAATGAATGAATGAATGAATGAATGAATGAATGAATGAGTGAATGAATGAATGAACTAGCGAATAAATAAACGGAAGAATGTTGCATAAAGGAACAATTAATCAGCGAATGCTCGTCTCCAAGAATAAATGAACCGCTGCGTCATTGGATTGATGTTACAGGTAGAAAGTGTGGATAGCTAAACAAACAGCTGTTTCTCAAATTAACTGCGATTTTCCCGAACAGCTGATTGGTTTGCTCCTCTGTTTCTGCTACCCCTATACTTCACGGGAAACATGGTAGCCTTAGTCGCTGTCGCTGGGCCACATTGGCCCTGGTACGTATTGAGCGCGGCACGTTGTCGATGTAGTTTTGGCATGACATGGACCGCCCACAATCAATAAGCACCAAAAACGATGTCGTCTAAGCGATGCGACAAGTATAAATCAGATGCAGAAACTAAAATTGATGATATTAGATTCCTTGAACGCAGCAAGACGCAAATTTCAGGGCTGCGTGCGTGCGAGCGAATATCGTGGTACTCCTCCTCCAACAAGATGCGCAAAAAGTGTTGGTTGGGTTTTAGCGAGGAAACTTAGAGGATTTTGGAGATGTGCCAAGTCTCCGTCTCAGTTACAGTTCCATTACTAAAAATCATGGATATAGATCAGCGGCTAATACGCAGAACAGAAAAAAAATAAGAATTCCAAGAAAAAAAAGAGGGACAGATGATAGAAAAGGAGGAAGAGGTGCTGAATAGTATCCTAGTTTAGAATTGAATGTTCTATAAGGAAAGTAAGCTCCAAAAGCCGCTAAAACAGAGAACGAAGGCTTAATCCACAAAACTTTCTGTGAAACGGAGAAGTAGAAATCCCACGAGTTTTTAATGAAGAGCTGCATTACAACAGTTTTCGGCCAGATTGCCAGCGAATTCGCTGAGAACAAAAGCGATGCGTTAGTACAGCTGCACCTGGGCTGAGCTGACTCAAAGCCGGGCACGTCAGCTTTCGCTGACGAACGCTTCAAGTGCGTCGATGATTGCCGACGAGGCATTTATTGCGAACGTTGCCCATTGTTATGGCGAATAAAGAAGTAATCAGAAAAAACCATAGGCTGGCATATCGCATCCTGACGAATAGGCTGGATGCTGGATATATGTATTGTGCCTGGAAGCAAAAGTGAATGGGGTTCTAAAGGATTTCATTTAAATTCTATTGTACCCATGGTGCGCTATAGAGAAGCACGGAAATTTAACAACTAACAAGCGATGAAAGAGGTTGAAAAAGAATAAGAAATCATCCTTCAAATCAACAGGCTTAACCTCAAAGACAGAACATTTTTCAGAAGCACATATAGATTCTTCTAAAAACAAATATAGGATTACGGGACATCTTGAGTTCTTCAAAGTGATCCAAGCTCGCTCCGGACCGCCTCAACAAGTGAAAATTTGCAAAGAATGGACAATTAGAGTAGAATATCCTGAAAATCATCTGTCGATGACACAAGCGCTACACTTTTATTTAATATTGTTCCAGACAAGAGCTAGGAAGTTGAACCAAGTTGCTTAGAAAGCCGCAAACATCCGGGAGAAGGCCTTAATTCACTCCAGGATTGCTTCAACGGCTATGTAACACTGACGCAAGGTTTATGTATTGGAAACCAATCCAGTGGGAATCCAGTAATTTATTTCCCGTGGATCTGGATAGATTCACCAACTCTTCATCGCTTATTCCAAACAGATGTGCCTATTGGAGCTAAGTTATTCCACCGCTACAATTTGCCCTAACAAGTTTATTAATCTCTCAAGTGTTACCAGGCGTCACAAGCTTACCGACATGCATGAATACATGGCACGTCACCGTTTAGATTATTGAAGCTATTAGGCTGAGTTGAAGCATATTCGAGCCAAATTCTGAATGGAGGCAAGGGATCAAAGCTGAAATAATCGGACATTTCATACAATAATCTGCAGAAGCTCCATCTTCACTGATTCTTTAGCACAATCATTATGCGAATTTCCTTCCTGTGATTAATAAGTATGACTTTCTTTAACTGCTTTTTTCAGGTGTATCTCGAAAAAAAAAACACGCGATGAAAATCAAGCAAACATTGCTTTATTCCAAATTGTCCATCAAAAAATCGTTCGCTTCCACCTTACACCCTCTCAGACCGAGACTGCTACTAACATAAGTACACATATTTCAATCGAATGCTGAGAGCTTTTTCATGTATGAGGCAGCTTAAAAATTGATGAACCAGTATAGTAAGGCATCTAAAAAAGCTAGCAGCAGCAGGAGGATGCAAAAACGGCGAAGAAATCATTGAAAACCCGCGGGGTTGAAAAAAGGTGTACCACTGTGAAATTTTTCAACTTTCATAAAAATTGATTCCTCACTCCTTTTCACAGCGACCACCTGTCGATTTCATATTTATCAGTTAAGGTCTACTTTATACTATGCGTCTTTCAAATTTCACTTTCATATCAATATTATTGCTATATAGTTCGAATAGTAAATAGGAATAGTAAATACTTGTCTCCATATTTAATGCGGTTGAATAACGCCATTCTGTTGTGAAAGACGTGGGATTGGAACGTAAAAAGGCAAACAAAAGAGTACACTGACGCGGTACAGGGGTATTGAAATGGCGGATGCACTTCTTGGTTAGGCAAACAACGAATTTTTGAGCGATGACTAGCTGCGCGAAATTATTAGTCACCGCAGATATTGCATTGCGCCAGCACGCTGTGTATTGGCTAGCAGACAGGGCAAAAAAAAGCCTAAACAATAAACAATGTGCTGAAATTCAGACGGCGATGAATAAACTCGCCATCTGTTAATTGCAACACTGGCGAAAACAGTTTAAAAATTTCAGAAAATAAGGATTTCTTGAAAGTGAGACAGATGCTGGAAAAAACTGTACTCAAATCACAACTGTGAACTGATGCAACAATAAATTATGTGGATTCTTTGCTTGCCCATGCGTGGAATAATCAAGATGGCATCCACGGAAGTTTTCCTTTGAGGCTTTATTTTCTAAAATTTCCAACTAAACCTCATATAAAAAATATACATAAAATGAAATGAATAGTATAAACACTGAATTACTTCATGATGTCGATGAGGCTTATGCTATAATATATTTAGATTTCAAAACTCAAGGAAATTTACTACGCTGTTATCCTGATTTTTGAAGCAGGCTCTACATATTTTTCCCTTTTCAAGCACATTTGAAATAAAGACTTGTATATGAGTCCTAGATGAAAATGGTGCCCAAAAACTATAGCTACGACAGAATAATGTATATATACCTATCAATTCATTCGAAATTCGACTTATTCGATTTCGAATAAGTCTATAGTTCAGCTCTTTGAAAAAGAAGGAGCAGTACAATCCTTCAGGAATGATATACGTCATTTAGGTCTATTCTTTTTCTGAACATTTCGTTACTTTGGATCTAGTCCTAGATGAATAATTGAACAAATCAAATTATTCGGTTTTACGCATGTCAAAAACTACGAAAAAAAATCAAAACCAAGGATTCTAACTCCCTTCAGAAGATTTCCATTCCGACCCTGATTGAAGATCGAACGGCAAGAAATTGCACAGCAGATGTTTAATAAATCTTTGCTTCACTATGTATTATTTATTTATTTATTTGCCTATTCAATGTACCAAAATGATGCGCCACAATCATCACAGTACTACAGCTAGTGTACGATATTCTAGTAAGTATGGAAGAAAGGACAAAACTCAAGTAGGATGACATGAAAATATATGGCACGACTACCTCCATTTTATCTAAGCTTTTTCTTCTTCAAGTTTCCAGAAATCACTACTGATGTTTTCGGTATATATTTTCGCGCGCATATACCCTTAATCCTGTCTTATTCCAGAAAAAAAAAACAACAACAACAAATACGCACCTTAAACACCCATGGAATGCCTAACAACACAGATCACATCAAAGGCGGACACTGGGCCATCACGCAAACTTTCTAAGCTGGAAAGCGAACTATTCTGGAAGGTTCCACACCAGCCCTCGTAGCGAAATTCACAACGTCCTTTTCCAGGGCGACTCTGCCGCAGACGCTAACCTAAACATTAAAACATTGTAAGTAAATTCAGGATTTTATCCAGATTTCGGCACCAGGACGGTTACAAAAATTACCAGTGCCTCCTGAAGATCTCCTCCAGTAAGCGCTTCAAGCTGCTGTTGGAACACGTCTTCTGTCAATCTAGCATCTACCCGTTCAAATAGAATCGGTAGAGAGTCCTTAGAGATTAAAAAAAATCAATTTTTGATGCAACCATCAACTTTGTAACGCACTCACCTCTACTCCAACCCCACATATGACTATGATAACGTTCCAGTGACGTGCCCATTCCACAAGCTGATCCTTGAACAGGACGTCTGCTGCGCTCCTGACGCAGTACACTAAGCGAATCCGAGTTTCCGTGTCCTCGTCTTTCAGAACATCCTCGACAATACGTATGAATGGTGCGATACCGGTTCCGCCAGCGACGAGAAGAAGGTGAGAAATCTGGAAAACCAGTGCAGGATAACTCGTATCACTTTACTTTGGCTCTCAAACCTTTGTGTCCATCCAGTAGATATTCTCATTATACGATCCACGCCATTCAATATTGTCGCCAACTTTCCAGTCTCGTATGTGTCGTGTCAGTCTTCCGCCTTCGTATATCTGCAATAGCTTCACTAGTTATCCAAAGCTGACTACGGTAGCGGCAGCGAATACAGTACCTTTATTGGGATTTCAAAATATGTGCTCGTTACTCGCGTTGGCGTATATGGTCTGGAAAGACCTTTACCATCAGGTGACCTTCTGAAAAGCGATAATCGAAGGACAAAATTTCGGGCAATTTTGTTAACTTGTTTTCTACCATGTATGTGTTACTATAGCATTCACTGTTGCTACTTGTTACAACTATCTTTATAGTTTATTATTGTGAAAAGAATAGGAAGATTTTTGGCACTACTGTAACAGGAATAGAAGTGTGAAATTATTTACTTTGCAAAGTGCCGAGGCACATTGCAACCCTTCGAGGGTTTGGGAGACTATTTTTGCAAATCACATATGCCTTTACAATAAGAAGCTCGTGAGGAACTTTGTAAAAATCACCTTTTCAACTTTCTAAATGTTTTTACATATTTGTCAAGTTTACATACACATTTTACTCCGAACCCATTAAAAATCGAATTAATCAACTAACTTAATTATAAACAAAAACTCGATTAAAAAATTAAAATATTGAGGAAGAGAGTGTTCTGAACCTCCCTTCTTCTCGGAAACCGAATTTCTAACTAAATCGAAATCGAATGTAATGCATTATTCAGTTTCAAGCATGGTGCACATGTATAGATTCCCCTATACCATTCAAATGCTTTTACATATTTATGTATCTTTTACATACATATTCATTACGTTATACGTAGTATTTTTAATGTTTTCCTTAATGCATATCTTTACACTGCCGATCTTGAGGCGATAATAAAGATTGAACGAGGATTTTGCAGCGGGAGGACATGAGTTTACACTTGACGTATAATTCAGATTTTGAGAAATAGTGGTACAAGAACGAAGAATTATCCGGGAAACGTCCAATTCTCAAGGTCGGCTATCAGCCTGAAATGTGGCGCTGCTGCTATACTTCTCGAGGAGTATATCGGGTCATGGTCTCTGCGGTCGTAGTGACACAGGATCTGATACATATCGACTGAATGTGGCTTCCGTTGGCGCAGTTACCGCTGTCGCCGGCAACCAATCGATACGCACCAAATGCGTTGTCATCACGGGTCCACCGCGTAAAACCGCTGTACCCCTCGGAAAGTATAACGGCAGCCTGTTCAGCCTAGCCTTGTCTTCCGGTGAGCTACCACCAGATAACGTGTCAGAGTCATTTTTCACCGACTTTCAACTTATATTCCTCATGAAATGGAAGAAACACTTTGTGGTTGTGGATAACTTCGAGCAGAGACTACTAACCATTATTGGAACTCAGTTGTCCTGCTCTGCTGCGGTAGACCCGCAGCAGAATTGTTCCGAAGGTCTTTGCACAAATCTACAGAAACTGCCGAACACAATGAATAAACGCGATTCCGCTATTGCAAAAATGTCGAAAAACCTCATTTTCGAGCCCTAACTCTTGTGGAGTTTGTAGTTGGCGCCGGGGAGAGGAGCCAAGGACGGATGACGGGATTTCTGAGTAATGCATTTCCGGTAGCGTATTTTGTGAAGAAGCTCACGCTCCTTGTGAGAGTTCTTCATCATCCACACCGAGAGTGCATGGTGAGCAAATCCTGTAGTCTTGTCAAGGCTTCACCCACAGGCTCCACAAAAACTGGGTTTCCGGCAGTTTCTCAGAGAGTAAATAAATATTTTTGATCAGGAGCCTCTGGAGATTCTTCACATATGAAAACCTCAGACATGATTCTGTGCTGGGACGACGTCATTAGTGCCTTTCTAAACATATGGATGCATTTTATAAATAAAGGTGTAAAGGAAGATAAGAATGGTATAGTAGTGTACATGCAGCCATTGAACTCCAGGTACATTCGTCGGGACATGACCTAGGAATAGGATTGCTTAGCTTTTGTGAGTCTTCTCGTGCATACCAATACTTAAACTGTAATTTGTGCCGACTTTACCGATCTTTGCTAAGACCAAGTCTGGGACAAGATAGCGTTTTTAGGAAGAAACACCTGTGTCATCTAATCTTATCCTCCATTCCTCGTGCTCATTGTACCTAAAGCTGTTTTGCCCTAGGCGAAACGTTCCATAATTGGAGAAGACGCGCAGCCAAGTTCCGTGATTGGTCAATTCACGCAACCAGCCAATCGCAGAGTTGAGCGGTCTTTCCACGTATAACGCTCCACACCCTTTCGCCCGAGAAATAAGATGCAGACTATCTCTATGTCTGTCTCTCAGTTCCCTGTTGTACTTCATTGTACGAATTTCAAGTTCTACAGTATTTGCGTTGCCTCTGGCGGAAATCTGGACACATATACACAATATTCCATATTTTCCCTGTACATTTTGAATTTGTAAATGTTTCTTTGCAAAATTTCAGTTTCCGAACGTAATAACACCATTGCCCCCTCAACAACTCTGCTTTATAGAGCTTTCCTTCCGAGGAGAATGCAATCCACGAAACAAAAGCTGGCGAGGACAAAACTGGTCCGTTCGTTCAGCTATGCTTCACAAATAAAAATTGCCACGTCGCGTGCAAAGGGGCCGCGCACGGTGCAGTTCGCGCTTTAGCCTTTTTACTGCGTGACTGGTTTCTGCAGGCACACAGAGTACGCGCAAACGACGGAAGTCCATCAAATCCTAGGCTATTTCTTCAGAAAATTTCAGAATGTAGACATGGAAACACACACAACTTTACAATTACAATATTTTTAAAAATTCCCTATCTGAAAGACTCGATTTCTAGAAACTATACTACTCAGAACATGTTCGTTATTTGAGGCAGCGCCAGTGAGTACCGTTAGGGCAGGCCGACATGGTAAACGGAGCTAAAGCACACCCCCACTATATCTACCCATCGTTAGCACTAGTGCCAACACGGTTAACTTGGTAATACCGTAAACCGTAAGCTGATTCGGGGAGAGGAAGAAGAAGTTTTGGAAAATCCTGGAACTGTGCCCAGCTTCCTTAGTCAACCATTCGCTAATGAACGAGGAAACCGTTTGAGCAAACAAGGCGGCCATCAAGTTTAATAAAATGAGGCTTGGACAGGAGCCACATACACCAGTGAGGTCACCCGGGATAGCGTGTTAGCACACCCTCACTAAATTTACCCATCTTAAACACTGGTGTCAACACGCTCTCCTGGGTTATCTCGATGATGCGTGTAGGTCCAGAAGGGCAATTGGTGGAGGAAAAGAACGAAAACAGAGAGGGAGAGAGGAGGTAAACTCTAGGGAGCAAACCGAAAAGGAATTATATTGTTGGAGAGCTTACAGGACAACCCTACCCATTTAAGGGCGGACGTCAGATGTCTAAAGAGATAAAATTTTGACCACACAACTAGTTGGAGACTAGGATGACGAAAAAACTCCTATGAAGACGCCCCAAGTTGATCGAGGAAAATGTGGATGCCCACATCTCCCCCCGCACCCACACCCTCCCCACCCAAGCAAAGTCTCGAGCGAAGTGGAGCTTGGATTATCCCCTCTAAGCCCATCGTCAACACACCAGGTTATGAAGACCATCTTCAGGGACCACCTATGGATACGATTGTCCATGGAGAGCTAGCGGGTAAATAAAATGTCAAGTATGGTTAAACATGTTGATGAGTGCCATGTAAAGGGCAAGTTCTGAAAAGTTAAAAGATTCAGTATGGGTAATCCAAATGACACATCCGGGCCACGGGCCACACTATATACCCTGGATATCTGCACCCCTAGCACTGCCTTAAATAACTTCACAGATGAAAAAATCTCAGTATGAATGCACCAAAGTGCCAAGATAAACTCTAAGAAAAAACATTAAAATAATCACAAAGCATCAAAAGTCATTAGAAAAATACTGGTGACAGCGTGTACAAACAACTGAGGGAAGAGCCTCATCTCGACTGGACGCCATAAACGAGATGCTTAGCATAAAAAATCTCGTGCCACCTCCATACACACATAGATTCGGTGGACTAGACAACCGCGTACAAAACATGGATAGTAAATTAGTGGAGATCCTAGACAGTAATCATGAGGATGTAGCCAACGAGTGGTAGGTACGGCTTCAGCAATGGTCCTATGTAGGGCGTCCACAGAATGTACTCCACGATGTACCAGTACGCTTTGAACTGGAGACGTCCCCATGAAGGGAAATTCCGCCGCACCTCAATTTTTCCTGCTTCCATACGTTCACGAGCTTGCCTAACCTGCAAACCAGAAAATTCTCAAGAAACAGTTCAAAAAGAATGTTTGCAAAAAAATATGATCTAATTTTCGAAGGAATGTCCAATTGCAAAACGTCTTCCCATGCCGGGAATCGAACCCGGGCCGCGTGGGTGAAAACCACGAATCCTAACCACTAGACCACATGGGACACACCACTGGCGCTCGGCACACCTATCTCTACGCAGGAGTATTACACTAACCTTCTCGTGGTCACAAGTGCCGTTGTTGTCAACAAAGTGGAAGCCGAACTTTCCTAGTTGCATCAGTTTGGATCCGCCATCTATAAAAATGCATTTACAACATAAAAAACAACTAAAATGGTCCCGAAAATTAGCATATGAATTAATCAAAAAAGTCATAAATCAAAAAAAAAACTTTTCCAGGAATGTAGGAAGTATCGGGAGAGCTCAAAAGAAAACATGAACGATATATAAAACTGCACGATACATGAACGATATTTTTCAATACTAAGCACTTTTTAGATTTATATTTCCATTTCGCTTTCTTCAGATATTTCCATTTCCCTTTCTTCAGCTACTTTTTCAGACCAGAAACTGAGAAATGAAGAACTTGCAAGTAATAACATCGAAAACTATAAATCCTCAGGAAATAGTTATAAATAAATACTCGGAATTAGAAACATGAAAGAATTATTTCTTCGGCGCAGAAAATTATAGAATTCCATGGCCAAAAAAAAAGAAAACGGTAAAATTCTTGAAAAAATCTTACCTGTCTCACAGTCCAGCTGCATAATGTATGGTGGATTTTTCTGCTCCGAATACATCCATTCCCACGAGTGTGCAAGCCTAAGCACAATTTTTTGAAAAACTAGTATTTTAAATTCACAGAGAAAGAAAAGACGTTTGAAAAAGTTCCATGTTGGCAAATTAGTCTATAAAGGCTGACCTAATGTTTAAAAAAAAACAGTTCGTTTTCTAGTTATACTAGCTTATGAAAAAAATCTTTAATAATCTAGGAAGATCCAACGGTTCTCGTGGGATTCATAAAAAAGTGAAACAATCTAATTTATGAACGAAAAAATAAAAAAGAAAAGAAGTTCCGAAGAGACTAAGGGTTGTGAGAAATTCAGACATTTACGGCATTATCTTTACAAAGAATTTAGAGTGAGGTTCATAAAGCATAAGCTATGATTAAAAACTCACTCATAAGGAAGGTAAGCGCATCGTGGACGTCCCCAAGTGTGACACTGGTGGATCATAACACCCATATCCGGGGTGTACCAATGTGCCAGCTTATCCGACAGTCTCTCGAAGAATTTGATCGTGTCATTGTTGGCGCGTATGAAGAAGTTGGCACCTTAAACGGGAAATAATGACTTACTCGAAATTCATAGAAGGTAAATAGAGGAAATCTAAAATATTTGAATATAATGGGTGATCCAAGTGTCATACAAGGACCACACATTCTTGGGAGGTAACGATTTCCTGGAAGAAATCCGAGTATTCTTAGTAGAGGGACTTCCTCGAAGAAATCGCTCCCTACTAAGAAAGCGCGACTCAAAAACATTTTATTATGTAGAAATGCTAGTTCCTTCAATAACAAAGTGCTCGGTGTTCATAAGTAACCGTAAAGGTATAGTTGGTGGTGTACCCGCCTAGAATTCCGTCTTTAAAGTATGATACCCGTCTAAAGATCTTCCTACACCTTCTTATTACCCCTCCCCCTCCCGCTCTTCCCCTCAGCTGGGTAAACTATTCCGCCAATAAAAAAAACCTCTCCCCACACCCTGCGAAAGCAATTCCACTCAACTACACATCCTGATCCCGTCGCCATCCATACTACCGCGACTGGCGATAGCCTTGACACGCAATCCGAACATCGATTATCACAGAGTAGCCGCAGCGCATCCACAGAAATCAGGTCAAATGAGGTCGAAAACTTGATAAACGATTTCTACTGCACAACGGTGCCATCCAAAACGAGGGAGCAACTTGTAGCGACTATAGAGTAATGTCTTCCTCACCGTTTACCCAGTTCGTTCGCATACTCGTCTCGTCTACACCAAGTTGGTCGAAGATCGCATCGTACGACATGTCGTCTTCGAAGCCGAGTTCGAAGAGGTTCTTCCGCCAGAACGTGTCCTGCTGCATCATCCAGAACGATTTGCCTCTGGAAAAGGTCAAGTTTGTGGGAAAAGCAAACTGAACAATGAGTGAGAGGTAGTTTATGTTAGATACTCAGAGTACTTTTGAGGTGAAATCAAATTTTCAGGCAGTACTTTCTCAGCCAAAAGGAGTCCAAATAAAGCAGGATGCGGTAAGTGAAAATTCTGTGAGTATTAGTCCTTCAATATTTGTATGTTAATTGTCAGTTGTTGCGAAATTCGTTATTTATTAAGCGCTTGAATACATAGGTTCAAGTAGAAGAAGGAAAACAGCAAAGGCAAAGTTTAAAAAAAAGTGGCCACCGCAACGACAAATCCCTTGTTAGGGTAAAATCACCAAACAGAATTATGGAAAAAAACTAGGAATTGCTCAAAACGAGAGATCCATGAAAATCCGGAAATGATCTAGAGCTACAAAATTTCGCACATGTGAAAATAGAATGTCAAATGTCAGGTAAACACTCACTTCCTCAAAAGGCTCACAGCCAAGTTGGCCCGAAGAAGGTAAATCGTCTGATATGGTCCTTCCGCAAAGCTGAACGGCTTCTGAAAAAGGAAGAATAAACTATCAAAAAACCAGCAAAGGTTTGAGAATTATTTAGTTTAAGTGTCAATATTGTAAACTTTTGAATGAGCAGTCGTGGAGGGGTTACTGCAGTGGGAGGAACCTTAACATCCATAATATACTGAACAAAATATGCTTAAGAAATATGACATAAACCTTGTCCAGTGCTTCTAGTTTTTTTTCTTGCAAAAAAAAATCACTGCATGATTCAAGGATTATTGGATAACCTAGACAGATCGAAACTTCTACCATTTTATTTCTCTACCTCAAGTAATCACTTCTTCTAACTGACATCTAGCTTGCCAATCCGGTTTTCTTTTATTTATTTATTATTTGTGAATGAGTAGATAGTACATAGAGTCCTCGAAAAACAACCCAACCCTGATCCACTATTTTGATCGCTCCATAGCAGGATAATGGGCTTTTGATTGAATCATCCAGCACAATGCAAGCTAATCCCCGGGCTGAACCCTCAGATAACCTCCAAACCTCGCTCATTTGGATTTCGCACGTTTAATCGGTCAGTCGGCGGCTCGCAACTGTACGGTCAGTGCATTTGAATGCGGCGAAAGGCGAACTTGGAACAAATGCGACCGGATCAGACGGGTGTAACTGTCAGAGGTGAGAAAATGGAGGATGAAAAAGTAGTGGAAGAGGACAAGTAAAACTACTGAGTTTGTATAATTCCAAGAAATCTAAGCGTCAGAATCCAAGACAGTGTGTCAGCCAGTGTTGATAGAGGACAAATCGGAGGGTATAAATAAAAAAGAGAATAGAAGGTCGAGGTATAGAAGTCACGGAGGTGAAGTTAATGCTTTCCTCCCGTAAAAAAAAATAACTAGACGCTGGTGACCTATGTTCATGGTCCTGACCACAGCATTAACACTAGTGATCTTTGTATGCATCATTTTCTAGTTGTCTCAACTTGCCCAGAAATTTTTCGACAATGTTACTGATTACTGCTTTGACATGAGCCTTTTACTTGTAAGCGCACTTCTGGTGCAATGAATAAATAAACAAATAAATAGATAGATTAAAATTACTGCAGTGTAATTTATAAAATTGTTAGCCGAACACGAGGCTGTCAGTATGCTTTACTGACCAAAAATGTATACTGACCACCTCGTATTCAGAAAACAAGTCTATAAATTATGCTGGAGTACCTTGGCAAAGTGTAAAGACGACCGGACTTTTGAACTAATACGGGTTTGAAGCTATTCGATACAGCAAAACAAGGGTGAGATTTTAAACGGAAAGCTTGAAGAAACATTAGTTGTATAAATAGTAGAACATAGGAAAAATATGGAAAAAGATAAGAGAAAAGTTCATGCACAGCACAAAATCCCCTCAGGAATCCGAAAAATCCAGGATGACAAATAAGAACCCTTAAGAGATGTGGCCATGATAAGAAATTTATGTGGAGCAGAGAAATGCCAATTAAACCAAGATACCAGTTAACTGTTCAGCCTGTGACATTTCGAAAAAAAAAAAAGAAGAAGCATGATGAAGGGAAGGATGGAAACGAAATCACATGAGAGCATTTTCACTTGAGCGAAAGCAATATGAATTAGTCTTTGTTCACCTAAAGAAAGAAGATCTCGGCGTACATGTAATAACTAAATACAAAGCGAAGGGAAGGTAAATGCTGGTCACTTTCTTGGCGCTCATATACAATGAAAAAAACAGTGGTAGGAAAAAAGAGATGATTTTTTTCTGGAATTAACAACTAAAAGATGACCGAATAAGAAGTCAAACTGGAATGACACTTATTCGAAGTAGAACGATCCAGATCTCGGCTTAGTTATGAAACCGACTTTACTAGGTATTTTATAATAATAGTAACGTAAGACCCGGCAAGTTTGGCAGATCTAATGAGTTGGTATACAGAGCCTCAACTAAGTAAATTTGTAGTGTTGGTGGGCCACTGCTTGACCATGTGCACCAACCAAATCCAAAAAGCTCACCTTTAGCTTCATTTTTATGTCTTACTGCCTATTGGAACAGTTAGTTTTCGTTATGCTGCTTTGTTTTTGTTTGTTACCGGTTAATACTCATAGTAGTTTCCAACCCAGTGTAAACAAAAAATAAGATGCCATAGAATTCTTAGGAAAACAAGGAGATTAATTCATTCAGAAAGAAACTCACATAAAGACTTGGTGTCGGCCAGTGGAACTGCCGAATATTCGGCCACGTCTTCCTCAGTTCATCCCTTGCCACTGTGTCCAGCGTGACGAATATCAACCTCTCATGCACACCAGGCAAACTGGCCGTGTTGCACAAGAAGTTGTACGTCATATTGAGAGCGTACTGGTTGAGCAGCAGGAACGCTGGCGGCTTCGTGAACTCCACGTCCAGCATGTGGATCAAGTCGTCGAACTCCCTGGAGTTCTCGATGATCTCCTGCGCCACCGTGTGCCCGTGCCGCTTCACGTATCGCACGGCAGCGATGGCATTTTGGGTCTTTCGCAGCACTAGGATCCCGAATATGAACCAGAACGTATAGAATAGTATTACTGGGATCTTGAACAGGATCTTCTCAGCGTTCGACGTGCTGCCTCGTCGCTTCTTCGTCAGCTCTTCGTTCTCGGGCTTCGTCGGCGACGCCTTGTCGCCCTCGTCGCGCTTGTCGACGCCGTTCGCGACGTGGCGACGACGCAGCTCGGTGCTCATTGGCGTCGATGTACTGCTGGCGGAACGACAATGACGACGCAAGCGATACGATGCGGTGGCGGCGACCTGAAAGCAGTGAACCGCGTGAGCCAGCGACAATAAACCGTGAACGCAGGCTGCGTCGACGCGCGCAATACGCACGGTGTCGGCGCACTTGAAATGTGGGCAGAAATGATAAAATGGGACAAGATCAAGGTAATCGGGCACGAGAAGGCAAAGAAAAATCGAATGACATGGCGCCTGCCAGGAAAATTCAAAGAAAAACATATGATGGAAGGAGCTCTCAGGGGATAGCCTAGTAAATTGGCTACATCGCAATTCTAAACGCTGCAGCTCTTCAAGTTTTGGAACCACAGTACAAGTTCAGTTGATCCGAAAGTTTTGCTCCGATTTTAAAACAATCATAACACTACTGTTCATGAATGAAACCTGTCCTGCCAATTTTCATAGTGGAGAAGTAGCAGAACATCCTACCACATTCTATTGCCAAAGAATTCTAATTCAAGACAAAGAAATCCTAGATTAAAAAATTAATTCTGGCGCAACTCTTTCGGATCAACCTAAAAAGAGGTAGAAAAAGTTAGTAAAGCCCTTAAGAATAATAGGTCCTCGATTTGAACTCGTTATGCTAACGCTTTTTTCATTCAAGATCAATAGTTGATATTTTCGTTTAACAAAATGGGAATTGAATCTTAGAATCACAATCATAATACGAAGCTCTATGAAATGTAGTCGTTAAATAAATCAGAGTCAATAAATTAATGGCTGATGCGCAATAATTCAAGAAAAAACAAAAGTCCAGCATAAAAAGGGTATGAATGGCGGTGCAATGAATAGCTAAATATGCTGGCAACCAAAAAAATGCGGCAGCAGGAGAGATGGAAAAGAAGCAGATGAAAGAGATTGTGGACGTCAATGCTCACTAAAAGAAGTAACATTTCACTGATCATCCCACCACTTAACATTCATTTACTCAAGAATAAACGCATGTCTACGATAAAATGTGTGGTAATAAAGGATGGTATGAAAAGAGCTTCAACAAGAACAAGAAGGCAAACTACTGCTAAAATCGAAATATGTATGTATTTATTACGTATGTAGCTCACAAAATGTGAGATCGTCAGGCGCGCAACCTTCTGAATAGACACAAATAAAAAGATGTGAAGAAGATAGAGAATAAAAGCACTCATGACGAAGGAGAGGAGGAAGGAAGCGTAGACCCAGTTCAGAAACTTGCAACAATTCATCCAACTGTGAAATACGAGAAAAGAATAATTCTTAATGATTTGGATGAGGTTCTTACCATATTCTGGTTGAAAAACGCTGTCCTAACCGAGTTTGATTATTTAATTTCATCCACTTCAGGAAGACATTAAAAAATCAGATTTCAAATATCAATAAAAAAGAGAAGCGTTGCATGGAAACTTCAGAATTCGGAAGTCGGAAGCTAGGACAACTAAGAAAATGCAAGTGCAAGAACAGCAAGTACATATGATCCGCCATCATCACCTCATTAGGAGATGTTCGAAAAATCTGTAATTTATAGGTTCAGGACACACTACCATCCTGAAACTCCCAAAGGAATCGAAGTACGATACCAGGACCTATGCCGGAAGTGGGCGCTGTCGCTCCGAATACGGTGACAGTTCGGCTACGAAAACGCTGTTAATCTGTTAAACCTTGACCCATCAAAAGGGCGGTATGTGCACCTTCGGCCCGTATATCCACGTTCCGCGTACAATGTGACATGATCAGTGACCTCAAAAAGTACGGGGGGATGGGAGTGGGGTTGAATTCGAGGCGCCTAAAGTGATTTCCGGTGGAGAACGGAAGAAAAATGGGTGTTGTCGTTACATAAAATCCCTGGAGCTTTTAAAATTATTCTTTTCCTAGAGCATTTGTTCTGTAACTATTCACCTGAGAATTAAGAAAAGTCTAGTACTATATTTCGTCGATTTCTAAAACAGTGTTGGTAGGGGTAGCAGCTACATATTTGACTAATCGATTATATTCGAGATATTCGAATGCTTGAACACTCGAACAGCTCATTCACTTGGTCTTCCAAAAAAAAGAGTTATTCGGAGCGCTCATTCATCCCGGTAGTCGAAAGATTTCAACACTTGAATAATTAATCATTTTTTAACTGTATATTCAAAAATGCATCACTAAAATAATTCGAAAATACGATCAGCTCAAAACTGCTACAGTTCGAATTATTCATATTCCGAATGTTTGAAAATTCCTTATTTTTGGATTATTCAATAGTTCGAATACTTTTGAAAAGTCGAATATCCTCAGGTATAGTGGTAGAGGCTGAAGAAGGAAAAATAGAAAAAAGGCAGGTGCAGAAGAAATAAAACTAGTGTTAAGACAATTAGTGAGAAGATAGGAAGCACCCGTATGATGAAAATCCGAGAGCTATGACTCGTGTAACAGCATGGATGAAGGATGAATAGAAATGCTGCACGAGAACTGAAATAAGGAGGCCTCAAGCATAACTAGAAAATAATTATAATAATATCTGGAAACGTTATTCATACAATATACTAAACGAACTAGTGAAAATAGCAATAAAATACCAATCGGGAACCATAACTAACTGGAAAATCCAGGAAATTATCGAAGAGTCCTGGCACTTAAAAGCCTGAGATAGAGCTAGATCCATCGAATCCCGAAATAAAGGCCAAAATTTCGCCGTTCTTGGTATGGGTCCTTTGGAATTTTTCGATTTCGATAGGATCTTTCAAGGGATTGTAGTCAAATTTCGCTGAATAAGCGGAACATGAGGTTTGTAGCGATGCCACGCCCCCTTCAGAAAGTTGATAGAACGGACACTGTTCCCAGAAACAGCGATTATTTGACCTTAGCTTTAGCCAAGAAATGCACACAATTTGGAAAATTGATCTCCGCTGAAGCAAATTATATTCACCGTCACTGTTTCGTGGCCTGCGAGCGACATCACAGACGGGTACAAAAGAAGGTGCTTGCACTATACACGTGAGATAATCAAGAAAGGAGCAGTGACCTCGCCACAGCCAGTCTTAACAGAAATGAGGTAGCAAAAAAAGGCCAGAACCGGTTATGCGGCATCAGCCCAGGATGGGTAGAAAAGAAATCCTGGCGAAAACATACATAGACACCTTTGATCCAGGAGACTGCAAAATAATGAAATGTTGCCGAACAAAGGAAAATAAAGAAAATAAAAACCACTCTAAAAATTTTCAAATCTTTCGCAATTTATCATACACCAAAGAGGGATCGGCAAAGAAATACTGTTAAGTAACCCTGTACAAAGAACAGGCCAAAGAAACAACAACAACAGAGCTCGCCAAACCACAGGATATTAAGTCACCAACGCTCGTTCCTCCAAGGTCAGACATTTCGTCGCTGCACCAATCAAAACCGCAGTAACAATGGAATTTCCGCCACTCGGATGGCAGCATCACAGGAAAAATGAATTTTTTCATTGGGAAGTCTGAAGAAAAGCACAGTAATTAGCAGATACATCCGCCTTACTGGTTTTCAAGCCACTTCAACAGCACCGAACGTTCCGAAACACTATCTTAGACACTGAACGCTGGTGAGAATCGAAAACAATATGATGTATCGTTTTCTCTCAGACTATCATATCTCCATTAAGCAGAACGATTCTGCGGAATTTCCATGACAGACATTGAGCAGAAAACGCCAATTTCGTCTTAGCTGCCAACTGCTTTTAGTATATATTAATTGTCAAGATGGTACGGAACTGAAGAGAAGCAAAGGAAAAAGAAAAGGAAGAAGATCAAAGAAACTCTGGATGCCTTTTTTTTCTGGAGAATTAGGCTTTCAAGTGGTAGTTATTTCACCTAAAGATAGGTATTTTCGAGGTCGTTGTACGAAATAAACTCGCTGTCACAGTGAATTTGTCAGCTTTTGATGTCCCCTTTGAAAGTAGCGACACATTAGTGGCAAAAATGAATGGAACAACATTTTGGTGATGCTATTCCACATCATTTCAAGAACGATGTAAGCTAGCACTGATTAATATTTCGCCTATGTTGGAGAAATTATTTAGGAACTGCTCTGTCATCTTTTTCTTTGAGTTGTTGCCTGAGATAAATGACACTTTACCTCAATAGATTTTCAAATAAATTTTCCCATGAGACGAGGACGACACAGGAATGAGGGAGAAGGAGACCCCACTTCGGATGTACACTGCTGACGTAGGACAACAAGAAAGATACTTGTTCCCGTAGCGTGAGAGATTTTTCCACAGTTAACATGGACTAAGATCAAAATCAGCTCTTGCTCCCTAATTTTTACACGAACAAAATCGTCATTTCTTCGTGAAGGAGCGCTGAAAACCCCGTTCCCTGATCCTCTTATTTTGAGACAGGCTACATCCGAGAATATTCTGGAATGCGAGATATCTGCCAAGAATACATATCCTTGTCCTAGGGTGGCATTGTGCAAGATGTGAGAGATATCCTGAATTTCTATGGATATCCCACCCTAACTCCTTCTCCGTTTCCGAAAAATCCGCACAGAATCGTCAGCAGCATTGTGATCAGCGTCTCCTCACAATGCTCCCAGTTATTTTAGAAAAAAGATTCGAAGAAAGAGAGGTGGACAGTTCTAAACCGGGCAAGAAGGGAATAAATTATTGTGAGACCCCAGTAGGACCCAGTGACCAGAAAAACAAAAAAATAAGCTAACACCTCAGTATAAAACTATAATTACCTCGGATAGAAAAATTAAGTAAATAACTAAATAAATAAAGGGAAATAAAACTTTCATAATCAACAACGTCACTGGATTCTTACACTTACAGCCATCAAAAATACTTTGCTATCCAAAACATAAATTAACAATGTTATGCTAGAGTAAAAAACAAGCAGAAAAATCACTGGTGGAAGGAATATTACATCAAAATTTGGAGAAAGGGCATTTTTGATAAATGTAAAAAAATTGAATTGTGTGTGGAACACCCTGTGTTGTAGTGTCTGTCCAACTGTTTAAATAGATCCAGCCCGGAAAGTGGGAAGGTTGGTTTCCATGTGAAGAATGGGCCCGGAATAGGATGAGAATCGAGTCAAATCGAACCTCTCGAATCCTCATCATCAAAGCCCTTAGATCGTCCAAGAAGATGTGCTTCTCCATGCGAACATTGTCATAACGAACGGAACGAGTCTCGTCAGCGTCAAATGAGGTGCCCGAAGTGCAGCAGCGCGCAATTTTTGCCCTCCATTATGCTACTTCACCGTGGCTCCCCCTCGGAAAACTCGTCTACACCCGCACACACACACGCACTGCGAACACATGAAAACAGCGCAATTTTCGTGCGGGAAGCGCTTCAAATGTCATGAGAACGCGCAGTAGCCGGCAGTATGGAGATAATATGTGATTCCACGCATAAAATGACGGACGCAATCCGAAATGATAATGGAAATCTGCGGACGAGGTCGGCTGGCTTGCCCTGATAAATTTCCGCGCGCATCTTAACGGATGTGACAGTCTGGTTCGATCCCCCCGTTACGGCGACTACCTCGCAATTCGAACAGACAGCCTGATTGCTCCATCAAACAACGAGCAATGCTAGTGGATACGTGGTTCTGGATTTGTAGTTCGTCATGGATCAATTAACTGACATTTCTGACGAACACGAACTCAACAAGTCTATTTAAGTCGAGCAGTAAGAACTCAGGAGGCTTAAAAAACATGTTTTGCATGAGATTGAAAGATGCAAATCCGAAGATTCAGACATGCGTGCTCGAGCAATCTTTCAGCCAATAAATAGTTCCTTACCAGCAGAAGTCAAATCTATGAAAAAAACATGCAAATCCGTGCAAAAGCCATGCATATCCATGCATAACCAATGCGTCTCCAAAAATCCGACGCAATCGGAGTCCTATAGAGAACCCACGAAAAACGCACGATTTTCTCAGTAACGTGCATGGGTTCTGCATAGATGTGCATGGGTTTTACATGGATTTACCATCGCTGGTATAGAACTATTGGTTGAAAAACCGTGTTTTGCGTGAGCACGCATGGGATTTGCATCCTTCAATCTCATGCAAAACACGGTTTTCAAATTTTCTGAAAATAACTTCGATATGCGTCAGTTCAAAACAGATTAAAACGGATAGGCCATGGAAGCGGTGACGACAGTGCAAAAGATACGTATCGACTGCCACTTTGCACTGCTTGGATCACTTCTCATTGTGGTAGTAAGAGTAACGGCATTCCGAGCATACTTTAAACCCGGAAGTTCAGTAGAGCAAGGCGCCTAGGGAAAGGCGTGATGCACCGTAGCGACAAATGGGGCGGTGTCACTGCTGCATGATTGGTGCATTCAAAGAGCCGCTTCTCGCTTTCGTATCAAGTCATCTTTTGCTCAAATTTGGACACATATAGTGGATTCGCCCTCTAATACCGGATGAGATGGGATTGAAGGACGGAAAAAAGCTGTTTGAAAGTGCCAATCAGACAGCAGTGGCACCGCCTACCTCTCCATATGCATCAAATGGATAGAACCAAGAGTTCGTGAAGCCCGGCAAAGCCATAAAGCTCCGCTATCTCGATAGAAATGTCTAGACTATCCAGACTAGCTTATTTTCAGTCCTGGATAACTGGAAAATGTGTTTTCTTACAGTATGTAGTACAAGGTAAAACAACGATATCGTCGCAGACACCCATGTACCTAAAGTATTTCAAAAAAAAAGGACACCAGTCCAAAGCTCTACATGAACGCATGGAATACTGTGGTCAACCTATCCAACCTCCGCTCCCTAATATGTCAATGAACAGAAAAAAAGCAACCAAATAGTGTTTTTATAATATTCAGCGAAGATGGAGGGAAACATCGCCGGTACAACAGTCAGTGATCGAGAAGAAGAACAAGTTGGAGGGATTCCGGATCGCAATTGCCGACGACGACGCAGCGGGAGACCAGGCATGAGTCACTTCAAAACCGCAAAACTGAAAAGGGAGAAAGTGACGGTCTGGACGCTTCCTAAGCAGAGAGCGCAGTTGCGAGGTTTCAAAACCACGAAAAAAGCTCAATAATTGATTCGTAGCTTTATAAATCATAGTACTACTTTATGTAGAGGGAAAACTCCAAATGAAAATTCAAAGACTGATACATTCCGAATGGAAGTGAAAAGATGCTGGTAGTGGAACGAAAACGTGAAATGTCACTGATGACGAATGGGAAACCTGTCACAGACGAGACAAATTTGAACGATGAGACCTGTAAAACCCATTCAATCCCAAATTGGTTCACGCTACCAGTTATAAAAAGTTATCGTTGCTCGCTAACCAGCCAAACCGCAAATTCCCCACAGAACAGCTTCAGACTCCGGAAACAATGAGTATCGAGCAAAGCACACTTTCCCGAAAAGAAGGCTTAACGATATCGATTCGAGCTGATCGTCACAAGAGTACACGCAATTCCGAAACAAGGTCATCAGATCCAGTTCCGGCAAACTCCTGACTCGAATCGCAATGCTGAGTAAAACCGAAGCGAGTTAAAACTACAGCCGAGGAATTTTTTTTCACGAGGATGTTAATTTAAAGTTACAACGCATCTGCAGAAAAAGAGGTGGCGGCTGGTAGGACTTAATGCACTACAAATTATTAAAAGTTGGAATGAGTATCGCAAAATTTTCCCGGGGTGGAAAAGTGGACATTCCGCATCCGTATCCATGAAGTTCATCAGAAAGTTGTGGTCTGCACGCTCTTCTAAGGTGGACATCTTTTTTTTGTTAAAATAGGTATACTTCAATAGCGAGATGTAGCATATTCCCCTGGAGAAACTCATCTACTCCGAATGGGGAGGGGGTTGGAACTCTCCCGAAAAGTTCCAGGAAAGTGAGTACTAGCCAAGGAGGCGTGGTAGGCCAAGGAAATTGTTAAAGGATATTAATTCATGAAGATTGTAGAGTTCAGAACAAGATCTCACTCCTGAGGCTGGACTCAAGTTTATCCGCTAGGGAAATTTAACTTTCAAGATCATTAAAACTCAGAAATGCAATCTTCGTCCCTATCTATTATGTAAAACTTGTCCAGATGCACATTTATTTCGGCAGCTTCGAGTAAATTTAGTGAAGTATTTTGCCATACTTTTCTGGCAAAATAAATCCCAGAGGCCCAATTTGATCAAACCGTCGGAATCAAGCTTCTGAATGTAGTTAACAGAAGTTTGGGAAAGACCGCAACATGTAGCCGACACATGTGCCAAGAAAATAATCCAAAAAGTCGCTTAAAATAAGCACTGGATTGGTGGGAGAACTTTCTAAGTGGGTTTCCCAACTATAACCAAGGAAAAAAGTAACAAGCAAGAACCGTGTAAGACATGAAGGAAGTGACATCAGTGAAAATGTTACAGAACCAAGGACAGGTCTTATGTGAGGCCACTAACACGAGCTGGAGACGTTTGATACCATTACACTGACAACTACCAGTTTCTTCCACCTCCCCTGCCACCTACACACCACACTCCGTTGAACCACATTAGGAAATTGATCACTTACTTACTTCATTGCGTAACTCGCACGAAAACTCGTATGAAAAACATGGAAGGATTTGTGGAATAACATTCTCATGCAAAAATGGCCCTCTCTAAATGAGTGAATGAATGAATGGAGTGAGATGAATGGGTGAATGAATGAATGAATGAATGAATGAATGAATGAATGAATGAATGGATAAATGAATGAATGAATGAATGAATTAGTCAAATAGATGAATGAATGGATGAACAAATAAATAAATAAATGAATAAATAAATAAATAAATAAATGAGAGACAGACATAGCAATGTCACAATTCGGAAATGGCCTGAATAACGACGTCAACTATGACAATTTTCTGCTTTCTGTTAGATACATACATCTAAGAGCACAGGAACACAAAAAGTACGACCACTCCACGTGCACTTGACAGTTATAATGGATGAAGAAATTACTTTGCACTATAATTTCTGGTCCACTTCAACCAGCAAAAATAGGTCTGTGTGTGAACATGAATAAGAACGAATAGGCCAAATAATAAACAGCAAAAGTCAACCCATTCGTCAACAAAGAAAATTGCGGTGACCTTGTTGATCCATGCTACTCCAGCAAAAAATAGCATGACGTACTAGATCCTACGATACGGGTTATACTAATATTTTACTAGTGTTCTTCGGTCGTACTAGTTGTTGTACTAGTGTTCTTTTTAGTTCAAGTTATGAGAAATGCTAGATCAGACAAACTGACAGGTACACAATATATGACCCTTCAAAAAAGCCAGCATTCCCAAAAACCTGATTTATAGAGTTGATAAGACGGTGATGGTAATGTATAATAACGTTGATGTGTGAACATCAGTCGGCAGTGGCCTGTCTGCCATTCGCGCCTTTGCAACACCTGAAAGAAGGTGAAAGAAGTGCCATAAGTCAGACAATTCTAGGATTTCTGTGTCACTAATGAAATTACCCTATAGAACATTTGGCTTCTATCGAACTTTATTTAGAATGTAATTCTAACGGAAAGCTTTTACATGTAAAGTGCATGAAATAGGCTATATGTTTGCATGAAATATAATAACTTAAAATGACTACGAGTCAAAAAATCCCCTTTAGTCGAATCCACAAATGTCTTTCAATTAGCCCCCACTGCAACCACACCAACTGAAGTGGTATGCTATGAGAGTTTAGTTGGAAGAACCGATCCTACAGAATTTATTTTAAATTACTAATGGAATGATAGAATAACCTATCAATCACTGTATGCTATACTTGATGACCATATGTATGTTGTGCTTGATGATGCTATTTTATCTTCACCGACTACCTGAGGCATCGTAAAATTGTTAGCCGTGATGCTTTCAATCTTCCAACCAGGCTGTTAGGTGGTAGAAGCGACAAGGTTCGTTTACTCTGTGTCCTGAGTCGTTTGGAGAAGCAAGCTTGGGGTAATTTTGGGAAATGGGCAGGGTGAGTGGAGTGGCTTGGCGGTTCCAATCACAGATAAGAGCCGCTGGCCATTTTTAGGCCTTTGAAGACGATCATCTGGTCGAAACTTCAGGTCAGTGTAGTCAACCACTTAACAACCTGGTTGGCAGAAGAATTGAAAGCATCATTAGAACATAAAGCACAGGTTTAGAGAAGAAAGCACATGGAAATCATAGTTACCAGCATTAAATGTAGCTGAAACTGGCAATCTAAGTAGTGGCAAAGCAAAGAAGCAGCAACCGGTATGATTACACAGTTCCTCCTGAAAAATTTCTCCAAAATTGCAGGTTGCTATGGAACATGCTCATCTGCTGGTAGAAGAAACGAGGGAGTCCGAGGATTAGCTAATCAGGGACAGGTTTCGAGTCAAGACCTACAATTTTCCGTTTCTCCTATCATTCTGGACGACTCCCACTCCAGTAAATAGTAGGAGAAAATCAACATCTAATTGGAACAAATAACCAAGAGCTAGATGCAGAAGTACTACAATTAGTTTAGAAAATAGTAACATGGCATAATTTAGCCAGAATTAGAGGTTATTTGCTCCCAGAATTTTCCAGAACTTTAGGCTACATCCTCGAGGAGGCATGTGAATGCCTTGCATCGGATCCCTGTACAAACATAGAAGTCAGTAAATCCAAGACAGTTTTACTTAAAGAAACCCTGATGTGCAGCGTAAAGTCTTCTTCTTCCTAGCGTTTTTCCCGTTTCGTAGCGGGGTCCGCTTTGCTGATCCTTTGACGCCATATTGCCCTGTCGTGCGCCTGGTCGGGATGGATCCTAACCAGCTTGAGGTCGGCGTGCAGAGTGTCAAGCCATCTTTGCTTTGGTCGTCCTTTCGGTCGCTTTCCTGGTACTTCTAGATTGAAGCCAATCCTACAGACTTTATCGCCATCAGCACGGAGAACGTGGCCGAACCATCGCAGACGCGCCTCACGGAGTTTGTCGGCTATCGCAGTAACTCCAAATCGCTGCCGTATGTCCTGGTTGCAGAAGCGATCCAGCTGCGTAATGCCACCCATCCACCGCAGCATCCTCATTTCCATGACGTTGATTCGGCGCTCCATTTCCTTGGTGGCAGGCCAACATTCGGCACCATAGAGCGCGACCGGGCGTACCACTGTTCGGTAGATCTTCGACTTCAGGCGGTCTGGGATGCTCTTGTCGCACAGCACACCAGTCAGTGAGCGCCACTTCAGCCACGCAGCGTTAACGCGTGCGATCATCTCATGAGCGAGACTGCCGTCCGATGAGACCATTGAACCGAGGTATTTGAACGCAGTGGCTCTCGGGAGATTCATGCCATTAACTTTAATAGTGCCGGGCTCGTGTTCGTCTGTGGTCAGATACACGGTCTTCTTAATGTTGAGGCGAAGGCCAAACCGTGCCAGTCGGTCACTCCACGCTTGCGTCTGCCGTTCAAGCTCACCCTTGTCTTCAGATGCTAGCATTACGTCGTCGGCATACAACAGCGTCCAAGGAACCGGTCTTTGAAGGTCCTTTGTGAGGGCATCCATGACAACGATGAAAAGGAGAGGAGAGAGAGCTGAGCCTTGGTGTACGCCAACGGTTATGGGAAACTCTGTCGATGTGCCGGCTGCCGCCTGCACTTTACTCCTATGATCGGCGTAAAGCATCTGCACCCATCTGAGAAGCTCCTCCGGAATGCCTTGAAGCCGCATTGCGTACCAGATCACTTCGTGCGGAACGCGATCGAAGGCCTTCTCCAGGTCGAGGAACGCTAGGTGCAGTGGCCGTTTCTTCTCACGATGCTTCTCGATCAGGAGACGGGCAGCATGGATGGCATCGGTAGTGCCGCATCCGGGTACAAAACCGCACTGGTTCGGGGATAGTTGAACAATTTCACGAATCCGGCGATCAATGATACGCTCGAAGATCTTCATGGTGTGCGACAACAGACGGATTGGCCTATAGTTCGCGCAATCTGCGGGACTGCCCTTACCTTTCCAGATCGGGATGGTGATGCTTCGTTGCCAGTCCTCGGGCACCTTCTTCTCCGCTATTGCCAAGTTGAAAAATTTCGTCAACCATTCGGCGGAGCTCCAACCCTGTGCCTTCCACACTTCCGCTGCCATATCATCTGGACCAGTCGCTTTGCCTAGCTTCATACGTTTCAATGCAAACATGGTCTCTTCGATGGTGATCGGCTGTACCGGTCCGAAGGTGGGCGGGATTTCTGGGACAGAAGGATGCGCAAATTCTTCCGTGGAGACTTTCTCAAAATAATCCCTCCATCGTTGCGTCGCCATCTTGCGGTCCATGAGAAGATGGCCTTGTTCATCGTTAACGCCGTGAAACTTCTCGACATCGTCTGCTTGGCGCTGACGCGACTTCGCCAGTCGGTAAATAAAGCGCTCACCGTCTTTCGAGTCCAACTTCTTACAGACTTCATCGTAATGAGCCGCTTTCGCAGCGGCCACGGCCTTCTTCGCAGCCCTCTTTGCCTCCCTGTAACTGCTCCAGTTGTCTGCCGTTTTATTGTCAAGGAAGAGATGGTACAAACGCTTCTTTTCGCGGACTTTCGTTCTCACTTCTTCCGTCCAAAGCCAAGTCTTTCTTTCGATCTTCCGTCGGTCTGGTTTGGTAGTGCCAAGTTCGGAACGAGCTGCTGCAAGGATATTATTGGTAGCCCCTTGCCATGTCTCATCTACGTTCGTGACAGGTGGCAACTCGATCTTGGAGATGACATCTACTTGTCTCTCTCTTAGTCTCCACCACCTGATTCGAGCCGGCCCACATCGCTCGACGCGCCTCTGATTTGGCGGAGTGATTTTCATCGTGCAGATTAGCGGTCGATGCTGGGACGTGACCGTCTCGTAAGGCACAACTTTTGCGTCCGTGACAAGCTTCTGGTCTCGGTACCTCACGAGGACGTAATCGATCTGTGTCTCGTTGCCACCACTGTAGAAAGTAACAAGGTGGGATGGTCGCTTTCGGAACTTCGTGTTTGCTATGACAAGATTGTGAGACTCGGCATAGTCGAGTATACGCTCACCATCGTCGTTGCGCACCCCGTATCCGAAGCCACCGTGGCACCTGTAGCCGTCTTTCGTCACTCCTACGTGGCCATTCAGGTCTCCCGCAATGATGATCGTGTCTTCTGGAGGTATTGCTGCGGTCGTCTCACCAATCAGTGCCCAGAAGTCATCCTTGACCCGATCGGTGCATCCAGTCTGTGGAGCATATGCCGAGAAGAAGTGAATGCGCCGTTCTTGCGTGACAATAACAATCTTCATAAGACGGTCGTCAAAACGCTCTACGACTGCTATGGAATCCCTGAACCTTTCAGAGACGATGACCCCGACGCCGTTCCTTGTACCTGGACTGCCATTATAGACGATCTTGTAGCCGCATCCGATGTCCTTGGATTTGCTTCCTGACCATCTTGTCTCCTGCACAGCGCATAGGTCGATTCGTCGGCGCTGTAGTGCTGCTGCTAGCTCATATGAGCGACCTGTCAACGTGCCAACGTTCAAAGTCGCAATACGCGTATTGGCTACGCAGTGATCCTTAACGACTCGCCTGCTTGCCCCCCGATGCCGCCGTTCGAGAAACATCGAGGACCCTCGCATATTATTGTCCACACTCACCGGGCCCCGCGAGTGGGCGTCGATTCCCGCGTACGCCGTAGCATTCTGCTCAAATCCATTTGGCGTCATGATCCATGTGATGTGACATGGGGTGTTCGTCAGCCGGCCTGTCACTGCGGCCTGTCGCCGGCATTCGATTTACGGGGAGAAGGAATTCCCCCCGTGGACAAGGGACTTATTTGTTAGAGGCGGCCCCTACTCGCCTCTCATGCGCTTCCCAGTCGTTAGAGTGCGAGCTTTTGGCCTGATGTGCAGCGTAAAGTGCCAGGGAAATTTCCACATGCAGTTCCCGAAGTCCTTAAACGAGAAAAAACCTCGGATAATTGTAGTAATCTATGTGTACAAACAAGTGGTTAATGGAAGTGTGATTTAGACCGTCGTGATGGGCGGAGCAGTCGGCAATCGAGGTCAATTTGCGGTGAAATCCACGACCACAACAACCTCACAGCGATGGGCAAGCAGAAATCAGCGATGGTAATTGGAATGGCTCTTCGTAAACACATGGTCAGCAACAGGTTGGTTTAATCCAAGGTTAAACCAGCGGAAATCGGATAACAGCCGCTGACAACTCAGCCAATTAGTGCCGCAGTATTCAGCAAATTGTGGATCCGAGTAAACTATTCATACACTCTCCCTTCTTCGGATAATCATATCTAATGCAAGTTAAATGTGCTATCGTTTGACTATGCAGCAAAAATTTTCTGGCAAAACACTGAAGAATAAGGCGGCGCGAAATCCCTTGAGCATTTTCAAGTTGTTCAATGAAAACGACAGAAAAGTGTGCGGTCGCTGAGTTCTTAATCAGACGTATAACATGAGAAGTTCCTTGAATTATTGAATCGCGGGCCATATTAATGAAAATCAAATGTGTGAACGTTCGACCTTCTTTGAATCTCGGCATAGTGAATACAGTTCTGTTGAATAACTTGAGCAGCAAAACCGAGAGTCTTTATTTCACAGTCTTTATTCCGGCTAGCGTTTCAGAGCCTGGAAAGTCAAAACCAAATGTATCATATCCTCCCAAACGCCCAATCAGTCCACAAGTTATAATCCAACATGACAGTAAAAGCGAAAAACGAGATCAGTGAAGTAAAACAAGTCAATGCTTACCTAGATAGCCGTTAGCCGCGATGTAATGGTACCGCCGCGTAGAATAGGTGTGCCGCTACTTGTAAGTACGTTGCCCCCGCGCCTGACCCCGTAGATCAAAACCCGCAAAGGTCTTGATATAGAGCCATCTCGTTTGTCATGGCAATGCACTCTTCCTTCCTAATCATTTTGGGATTCCTAGCGGTTATCCAAAACGCTTCTAATGTTCTGCGGGCTACAATTTCGGGTTCCCACGATAAGATAGTGACAGCCACCTCGAACGAACTGTTTTCATGCCTATGTCTGCGATGAGCTCCCAGAGGTGTAACTATTCTTGATCTATTCATGCCGTCCAGGTGTTCCTTGACGCGGATACACAGTGGACGCCCGGTTTCACCAATGTACTGATCTTCACATGAAAATCAAATGTAGTGATACTGTGCTTTTACACTCCTTTAAGTAGGTGAAATCCAACAAATACAGAAAAATTGGACTACAAGGAAAATTCCTTTTATTTAAACTGTCAGCATATATTCAGATAGACCAGTGACTTGGGCTAATGAGATTAAATTTGGTCCAAAATAATAAGAAAAGTAACGTTTGGAGGCATGAATATTTCGCTGAACCTATCATTTGCTGTTTTACTATCATTTACCTATCACCTATCATTTACTGTGTTTACTGTTTTGCTCATCGTTCTAGGTCTTAAACGATTCTAACTGGAATCTTCCCCATGTAGGAGAAGCGGACAATCGTAACTTCGAAGACAAAATTATTGAAAAAAAATATAATAGAAGCGATTATTCAATTGATTAAAATAAATATTCGAAAGATGATTATGAAATAAGGTATGGAAGGCTGACTGTTACTGAATTTGCATCCCTTTTATAAAGTTGTTTTGAGAAAATCTTCCAAAAAATTAGCAAGTCAGACCGTTGACTCTGTGGCTTCTCGCTAACGTTGTTTACCTACCCTGTTATTGTTCCATCGTTTGTTGTTGTTTCTGTTTTCGTGTTTTTTTTTTCTTCTTGATACCCTTGCCTGTTTAGGGCATATACGTGCATGTTCCACGTCTACTAATAAATAAATAGATAAATAAATAATACTGCCAACACCTTCTTGATGCCGCCAATGCTTTGCGCATCTCCTATAGTGTAGGATTTCACATCAGTACTGAATAATGACTCCAGTAATATAGGTGATGGAATATTAGCGAATGAGTGGAAGAATACAGGATAATCAGGAATAGTAAGCAGCAGTAACAGAATAGTAGAACACATCTATCCCAAATCTCACTACAGTGAAAGGTGTAAATCCAATAGGAATGTTCAAAAATAAAGCTTCAACAACACTACTGGGATTTAAAAAAGAGAAATAGCAATTTCTACACTTGGACTGTGCAGTATCGACTAGCACATTCAGATTTAACGAAGAAAAAAAAAGCGTTGTACATATTTACAACCAATTAAAATCAATCCAAACTCGCAGTCAAAGCGCATACAGTACGCTCATTATCCAATCATGTAGACTTACCTTATCTCGACAGTCTTCATAGGAAATCTCGCCTTAGGAGCTAAATTTGCTGACAGCTACTAGTGTAAAAAGTCAGACATCCAATGATTTTTCCCATCCCTAGAATGGACACACTAAAACTAGGCAAAACCTAGGAGAAAAATTGACTTACTAGCTGAAACAAGTTTATTGCGCTAAACAGCTACATCCAAATCTGGTAAGGAGCCCTGAAGAACGCACTGAATTAGGAATCTGAGATGGTATTTTTTGGTAAACATGCGAGAAAGATTGTGAAGAAACCAAAGAGGAAACGACATGATAAAGACGGAAAATTTTTTAAGAAAGAAAAATCCTCCATTCCCGAGCAGGTTCCCTTGTTTCGTCCCATAATGTCACCACCAGCGAATGGTAATAACTATAGAAAATCAATAGGATTTCATCTTCTGTCTCAAAAAAAAAACTCTCTAAACTACTCGTAGTTTAGAGGTGGACAAAAGCTACCCGTAGACGTTCACTCATCTCGCTACCAGTCTGGTTCTTTTCAACGATTGACAAAACAGGCCAAAGTAGACCTGTCGTGAACCACTTTAGCTCAAATAGATCGAAACCCTCAAAAAGGCACAAGCATATGATTCCACTTTCAAGATATAATTTTTGCAGAGCCTGTGGACGGAGCTGGAGCGTTGCCAACGGGGGAACGAGGTTTCTGAATAATGCACTCCAGCGAACGCCGCTCCTGAGGAGATTCGTAATCCTTGTGAGAGTTCATCATCACCCACTCCCTAACATGGTAGGAAGTACGTTCCATGTGTGCAATGAGGAGCTGAGGAATGAGGGGGTGCGGTTCGTTATGCTTGAAAGGGGGCGTGGCCGAGCTCTGCAATTGGTTGATTGCGTGAGTTCACCATTCTCGGAGCTTTGTCGCGCATCGTCGTTCTCCAGATGTAACGCTCCACACTCGTGGCCCCGCCTTGGCTCCATACCCAGATTCCAAAAAATTGAGGATAGAAAAGGCGCTTTCTCGGAGATTTGTGGGGGGGGGGGGGTGCTTTTAAAAATTTCAGGGCCTGGATACAGCATTGAGATTACCTAGAGTAAATGCATTGACGCCCGTGATAACGATGGGTAAATTTGTGTGGTGGTAAGTCGTTTGCCTTGGGTGATCTCAATTACGCATGCGGCCCAGGACAGTGTTTTCTGTCCTCACAGTTTCGGTTTGGTTTCTTCGTGAATATTATATGCGTTATTATTACAACTTGCACAAATATCACAAACATGAGAAGAACAAAAAACAACAACAACATGAGAGCAAAACAAATAAGATTAGATAACTAAAAGGTCGGCACCAGTGGAACTAGCCAACTATTTCGCCAAACGGCTGACGGCGCAGAAAGAAATGACTGCAATTAATATTTGGTCACCACTTCCCGATAAAGGCATTAGCTGTAACACTGAAGGAAGAGAAGGAAAAATGACCGTCCATGATAAATGCTGCTACAGTGATTGAGGAAGAAATAAATTAGAAAGGCAGCAGGGCTGACCGATGAAACCCGTCTGTGATGCGCGAGTGCTTTGGTTTTACATCCAATTTTTTTTCTTTTACTTACCACACCAGATGTGTACAATTTCTCTGTTACTTCACTATGGATGAGTTTTTTCCACTTTAATACCCCAACTTATGTCTTGATCTAATCTGGAATGCATAGCTCTCGCTTGCCTATTAGTTATGGTCATTAATAGTACATTATCTATAGAGGGAGCTATGTACAGTATGAAACTATTTCCTTGGGAACTTGTTAGGTCTAGAGCTCTACACTTTGGGGCTCTAGCCAGTTACAGTATCGGCCGTAGAGGATGCATTAAAAATTATAGGTAACTCCAAACGGCCGTGCACGAGGGGCGGGGCCGCGGCGCGGCTTGGCACTGAGTTCTCTCCTGCTGCAGTAGCAGACAACCGGAGCCAGCATGCAGAGCCCCAGCGCCTCTGACCAAGAGAGCCGCGAAGCTGGCCTGTCCCTTGCACACGGCTGTTTGGAGTTCACTGTATTTCGTAAAATAGATAGGGATCTCGTGCTGGCTAGTCGCTCCTTGTTTTCCTTACCTCTCTTAACTCCTTATCTTCAATAATCTATCTTTTGAAACAGTTCCAGCTTTTATTTTGGTGGCGACATGGTCTCCTTTCAGACGGAGACCGCATTTTTTGCTCTGGTGCCGGTGCCGAAATTATGATAAGTACTTAGAATGGGGCCTCCTTGATTCGATATGCACTTACTGGTGTTCGAAATTAATTCCACACACGAATTTCCAAGGCATGAAATTGATGCCTGATGGCATTGAAGCCTGTGCATCGCAGAGTCACCTGTCGCGCTCCATTGCGTCTACCCGCGCCCTTTAATTGGTATGGAGCAGCTGCAGCTGCCTGCCCCAGCTTTTTTTTTTTCTTGTGGAGTTTTCGGTGATTTCTTCGTCTTTCCAAAGGTTATTCTTGACCGAAGGAGCAGAGAAATCTAGTTCCCTTCGTCGCACTAGGACTCTCACATTGAATCATGATCTTAGAAGGTCCAACACGTTTAGAAATTGAGGCAGATTCGAACCACGGTTTCATTTCGCACTTGTAACTCCATAATTCATCAGGACAGAACATGCAAAACTATCAATTTAGTAGTCAGTATGCCCGAGAGAGGTTCATCAATGTCGAGGGAAGATTCACACTACCGGCCATATCATCACAGAAGGCGACACCACCACGGCGGTGGTGGAAGAAGGATACCGGATAGGTGAACCCTTGCTCTTTCGTTACCACAAGCTCTAAATTCCAGCTTTTTCCTACCCATTTTTGTTAAAACTATCCAGTCAGAACTAACACTTTCCATTTTCTATCTTTTCAGGTGGTTAAATTACGATCCAGTAGGCCGTGATTTGGAGGGCACTCCCTTTGTTCCATTCAAAACTCCATTAGACAAGTCGTTCTTCGTTGGGAAGGATGACTTGAGTGAGGACGAGCACTTTGATGTCGACAGGATTGTGCAATATGTACGCACTATTACTGAACACGGTTTTCACAGATTACATAGTAGCATTTGTGGTTGCAGGCTCGCGAACAAGGCAAGACAATCGGCCTCGTTGTTGACCTTACAAATACGGATAGGTACTACAAGAAGACTGATTGGGAGAATTACAATGTCAAATACATGTAAGCCTCTTCTTTCTAGTTCATTTTACACCTGTGCATGGAGGATCACGAAAATTTTTCGCTGCTTTTCCAGAAAAATGAACTGTCCTGGACATGAAGTGAGCGAACGAGAGGATATCGTGCAAAAGTTCCTAGAAACCGTTGACGAGTTCGTAAGCGATTCTAGTAATGGTTAGTGACACAACTCGAGCAAACAAGTCTTTATGATCGCCCTACAATTTGTTCTGTTATTCCAGACGAAAAGTTGATAGGAGTACATTGTACACATGGTCTGAATCGCACTGGTTACTTGATATGTCGCTATCTCATTGATAGGAAAGGCTGGTCAGCTGCGCAGGCCATATCAAGTAAGTGTTAAGGTTATGTACATATTATGAGCGGTGCCATAGAGACTTTCGTAGTATTTTATTTCAGCAACTAGCTAAAAAAGCGACCCCTGTACGGCTCCGTTTTACCCAATAAAACTCGACTTTCCCTCCCCTTCCACCTTGGTAATATACCCTAAACGCTTGACCCTGATAACCGTTCGCCTATCCTTGCCAAAAAATGTGGTATTTCATGGGAGATTTGAAGAACTTAGCTTGAGGTTATTACAGCATTGTTGATGTAATAGCAGATAAATCTCATACAAAGTTAGAATCCCTTATTTGTCCCTGTACTTTTTTAGCGGAACACGTTTAGTTCCTTGTCATGCTATGATTCCAGAAAATGAGTAGAAGGGTTCTAATTACGCCTATCTTTCACATGTACCCGCTGCAGTTTTTTTTTTTTTTTGCTACAAGTGGTAGAGGAAGCTGTTCCTGTAGATGAATATTGCATTAAATCTTACATTCAGTGTTTGAATATAGTCGTGGGCATCCCATAGAACGCGGACACTACAAAAAGAGCTTATATGAGGCTGAAGAACGGATACGAAAGGTATGTTAGTAGACGAAAGCACAATTCTCTTTTTAGAATTTCTTACCACGGGTCTGCATAACTTAAATACTTCTAGTCCACAAGTTCAGTTTTAGCATGAGCATCGAAAGGTTATCCACGCTCATGTTTCATGTTACGTTTCGATTTCTCTTCTATTTAGGGCACACCAACTGAAAATGCTTCTACCGAAAACGGTGGTGGAGACGCAACAACACCTTAGAACTTGAATTACTTGAAATGAACAAATGTCTATGGTATCTTTCCCTCTGTCTGAAGCTCGACTCCTTGGAGCGCGTTGTTTTGACATTTTAGTTGTTTTGTTATATATTTATGCTGCACTCCTATGCAGAGTTGAATTGTTAAAAAAATAGGTGTAACCTCACACATACATGTTCTAGGATCAGTGTGCGTATACGGGTCTGTGACACTTCCATTATATGGATTTCCAGCACAGTGAACTAATTGTTGTTTTTATTCAATCTTTGTTTTTTTTTTGTGCTCTGACCCTTCATGTCTGCTCAGTTTACCCTCACTAAAACTAAACATTTCTCGGATTTCATGAGGAAAGACGTGTAATAAAGAAGAGTGTGCGCTGTGCAGTTTTGCGTTCACGACGCTAACAAAATTTATGAACGTGCCTTGTCCGAAGGTGACTTCCTATTGGTACATTCTGCTTTCCCTGGCTTACTGCAAATTTGTAGAGATTTGTGTCGGGTGACATTGGTGTGATCTCAAGCAGTTGAAACTCCCTGGAATCATTTTTTTAAAGCAAACTCCAGAGCTATTAGGAGGGTACTCAGAACCTATATTCATTGGGCGAAAACACGGTCTCAGCGGAGACGTTGTTGATTTCTTCATCCTCAGGATATATGTGAGAGTACAATGAAGAGCCTGAAGTATGGATATCTCTGTTTAAAGTAGAACCCACGGAAATCTGCGTGTTTATAATTATAATATGCGGGAAAGAACGAAAGAATCTATATCCACTGGTGAGACTGCACACAGAGCACATGAGAATTTCAGAATTAGGTGCTGTTTCCTAGCGGATTTAGCATTCGACCGTACTAACCGTTCTGTGGTATTCGTTTTGCACATTCCTTTGCCCATCGGACTACATCGTCGTGGTGCATATCAAAGACACATGGACGACACGACTGACCGCAACAATCCTGAAAATTTTGACTAACAAAAAGCATTCTAATGAAAATAACGAAGACATGTTGCTGGAGCTATCATTTTGAGTCTAGGAGTCGTAAGATACTCATCAATCCCAACAGAAATTACGCAAGTAAATGAAATATTTTCGAGATTGAAGGTTGCAGAAATTGGAGGTTCCTTTTCGCAGGGTAGGATTCATGCAACGTTAACCAAGTAAATCAACAATGCTCAGTCTGATTGGCTGTTCAATAGACTACGTAATAGCAAAGTATGTTTAGAAAACAGCAATAAAATGAAGCAACTGAAATGATAATATGAAATTCGTGCAAATTTTTTTAAAGAATAATTCTCATTTTCCTTCCTGGAAACTTCACCAGGTTCCATGTCCCACGTCGCATCAAACGCGCATAGATCATTCAGGCTATTTGCATCCAAATTTTCTACTCCTGACACACACAAGCCGCCTCATTTCTATGCTGGAACGTGGCAAAAGTCCTACTATAGTTCGGTTTTAAACGCGACAATAACTCAATATTCGTTCGAACTGCCTGCGTTTCTCGCCACCATCTCCAACTGCTGCACACTTCTTATTTTCTTGCACCTCTCTAACGAATGTTTCTGGGGCAATGCACTATAAGAATTTGTATGGTACCTGTGGAAACGGCTCTTCCGGTTCTTCTTCCCATTCCTTGGTTTGTTCCTTGTTTTCCATTATGTACGTCCTAACCAAACGTACAAGCTTATCCGATATCGGTCCAGAGTTTGACATCTAAAGCATGTACTTCACCAAGATCAGTTCTGTTCTAATTGTAAGACTTGAATAGAGATCGTACGAAAAAGTCCTGTGTGGCTTCATCCCAGGACCACATCTCAAAAACTGGCGGCACATGTTAGCCTTCTCATTCTTTTAATAACAACGATATCATTTGGATATAACCAGCTGGTACTTCAAGTCTCCTGTCTCCGAATTTCTACACGAAAGTCGCTGTGAAGGCTACAGTTTCCGATATTCCAATGGAAGGCATATCTAAGCATTCATGGCATTGAAACTGTGAATGAATCGCTGAAGATCACAGGCCCCTGTAAACGCTCCTTATTTCCCCAGGAAAAACTACGTCCTTTTCCGGAATTTCACAGAAGTGATGAGTTTGTGTGGAAAAGAAGCCTCTCAGTACTACTGCAAAGTCAACCAAATTACTGATAAAGTTTAAATAATGAAGGAAAGCTCCACGGAACTATCCTCCACGAACGATCCTAACCTGTTATCAGCACTGCGCGCGCGGCGTCGTGTCCGCGACGTCTCGCATTCGTTGCGTTTTCACTGCGCGTTCCGTGCTCGGGAGCAACTCGAAAGTTTTTCCCCTGACTGTTGTGAATTTTCGGCATTTGCTGGGTTTACGCTGCCTCATTTAACTCATTAGACCCGAGTCTGCGAGACATCCTGCAGTCATAGTAGTGATTAGTATAGTTGATTTACCTGCTCACGAAAAAGAGATTGCTGCCTTTCATTATTCGCTCACTCTTTCCGTCTGAGTTCTGCGGAATTCTCCACCGCCAATTTTCAACTTTCCATTATGTTGATAGGGTAAGTTTCACTTGGGTAATCGAAAAGAATCGAGGAGAAGCCATATACCGGAGTTCGAGGAATAACCGGTTAGAGCATGCTATAGGGTCGATAAACTATGTTGTTAAAGAGTAGATCTTGGATGCCTGTTGTTGTGTGTACTGCAAGTTTATGCACTAGTACTCAGCTATCGTCGAACAGCCTACAACTCTTCTCTCTCTTAAAACTCCCTAGATTAGTTGCAGTCTGCTTTTTTGTCGTTTTCTTCTTGTGGATCCCATTCTTTTCTCGTTCTGATATCGTCCGTTTTTCCGTTGACATGTTTAGGTGAGACTCGATCACACGGAATAAACTTTCAGGTTGCTCAGCTCAAACGACCTCACAGAATGGGCAAAAAGAAGAACTTGGCGTGAGTAGTTTTTCGTTTTGAAACATGTTTTTGCAGTTGATTGCATAGCGTCCGGAGCTGGAAGCGAAAATAGCAATGAAAATAGTGAACTGATATTTACGGCTGTTGTCTCTGAATGGTGATTTTGGATCACTTTTTAGTCCTTCTGGGTAAACAAACTGTAGCTTGATTGCTGTGCAAAACAATTTGTAGCTTTAATCCTGAAACCACAAGCTCTGTTTCACTGTCAGTGAGGCAGTTCGTTCAGGTCGACCCACATTGATTTCGAGGAGCAAAATGAAGAGCTCCAAGATGATGTTGACGCATATCATGCAGCTGATCGGAAGATGGCTGCGAAAGCCTACAAAAAGAAAAAGGTATCAAGGTAGTTATGATAGTGGATAGAGGGTACTTGAGTTTCTGGACTTTGCCTTCTTTTAATGCTTGTCACCTTTACTATCGGCCTGCCCACTTCTTCTAAATCCCCGCTCAATTGTCCATTTCTACTTCCCTGTACTTTCACGCTTTCCTTTCATTTGCGTTAACATTTATCATTAAGGCAAAAGAAGTGGAAGAAGTTTTAAACGTGGAGGCTGAAGAATCTGATGAAGATTTTCCATCCGAATCCGATTTCGATGATGACAGTGGTGATGAATCCTGTAAGTAAGGTTGTGATTTCCTTTGCAAATTGTTGCCATTGAAACAAATCGCAGTTCCAAAACTGGTTTGGGAACATGATCCGATAGGCGATTGTGAACCAGATTTGCTCATCTACCTACTACGCTCTTAGCCGAGTCACGTGTAGTTCCTCTTTTCGGTTCTTTCTCCTTCGTGGTGAAATCGTCCTTCTTATGAGAAGCGTTTTTTTTTTGTTCCTATCGGGTTATCCCTCCCACGGGAACTGCTTTTATTCTTGCAATCTATTCTGTTATAAATTTATTGTGACAGCCTATGGATACTTTTTATAATCCTATGACAATACTCTCAATCTCCACTGCGTATGGCTAGTATAGATCGTTTTGCTTCCATTGCTTTATAAACGGACTATATGCGGAGGGACCATGTTTTGGTTTTGAACTTTTCCTGTTGTGGAATTATCGCGAGCAGTTCCATTTGTTTGGGTTCTTAAAGTTATACTCACATATGTACATCCCCCCCCCGCTCCTCTTTTTTCTCACGTTATTGCTTTCTGGACTCAAAATCTCGAGTGTATCGATCTCCTCAAAGTCTATTTCAGATGGTGTTATCGGAAATGAATGGGGTCGGAAACGGAAGGATTTCTATGGAACAGAGTGAGTCTACGGATGCTTGCATATTTTGTTTTGGAATTTAGCCTTTCTATATAAGAAATACCTAGAAACAAGATCTTATATAAGTTCTTGTAGTAGTTTTCTTGTAACTTTGGCCTGTTTTCTAATCAGACAATCCTGTATCACCTCCATCAAATCTACGTATCAGATTTTGAAATAGCATGTTCTATGCAATCCGTAACAAATTATGAGCCGAGCAGAAGTTCAAGTATGAACTGGAAAAATGAGTGGTCGAAGACACTGATTTTTTAACCTTGTTTTAATGATTTTTTCTAGTTCGTCCCTTACGTGTTCGCTGACGTCAACCTTAATTTCTTTTCCCGATAAGATTTTCTGTAAAGAGTAACCACAATTTTGACTGCTTCTGTGTGCAAGAATCACAGTCATGTACAAGAAAGAAGTTTGATGTAGCTCTCACAAGACAGGCAGAAATTCTATAGCAATATTTAGATATGTTGACGAGGACTGGGGAGGAATGCGCGAAGAGGAGCTTGAGGATGCTGAACTAGAAGAAGAAGATGCGGCTGGCAGACAGGCCGCTCTGGACAAGGCAGCAGCACTTGCTGTAGATTTGTACGAGAAGGAAGATGAGACAGGACAGAAGGCACAATCGGTTTGTTTTGTCGCATTTACCTTCCTAAGTCACATCATGTTTTATTTTAGGCTGCATTTCTGTTAAACTTTACCGTTTTTCTGTAAGTGGTCTAACTATAAGGCGAACTGAACATTTACTAATTTCGTTAATTATGCCTGGCTAGCCAAAAGTCTTCATAACGTTAGGATGCGCTGGTTGAGAAAGTTAGCTTGCTATCCTAGTTTTGCTCGACTTCGCTTTCGTGAGTTCTAGCTCAGGAATCTATAATTTCAAAGCATTTAGTAGGAAGTGAGGGTTGAATGCCTCCGTAACCTTATTATCAGTTGTTGGAATAAGGATTGACGTTCTAAACAAAATTTGAGAAGTATTTTCTCGCTTCATAGTTTTACAATGTGTAATACCATCTCAATAGCTGAAGTTATTCATGCTGCCTTGAATAAGTTGCTAAAAGTAACCTAGTTGTGGTACATCGTCCAGCCGGGGCGCATGAGTGAACCACCTTCTTTCTTTTCGCCTCGTTCTATTTCCTGAACATGAGAGGGTTAACCGCAGAATTTCCTATCTTTGCACCATGACTCTGGTTACCACCATTTAACCACATCCGAATCTTCAAAGATGCGCTTGAGAATAATTCAATTTGTTTCAGTTTACTAAGGAAACATCATTGGAATGGAAATTCGCAGTGGTTAAGAAGCTTAACAAACGCACAATGGAAATTATAGAGGAGTATAATAGACGGGTAAGTTATTGTTTTCTGTTTTTTTTTCTTTTCCAAGTATTTTCACTGAATAAATTTTCCGGAGTTTATTGTGCAGGCTTTGTCTTAGCTTTTCAAGGGCATTTCGCAAGTTCTAAAGGAAAGCTTTGACTCATTCACGACAGGCGGCGCCCCCCGCCCATCGCGACTTGAAAAAAGTCTCCTCTCATTGCAGATCTTTTAGGGAAGATCTGTTCTGCTCATGCATGTGTAGTACCGTTACATATTGCCCAATGTGTGATTATTGAGAAGTTACTGGGCTATGAACATCTTTTTGAGTGTACTCGAAAGAGATTGTATTGATTAACGTTGCATTCGTGGCTGGGTGCGCACGATGTCATGAAATGTTGACAAACTTTTTTGCTTCTTCATCCACAGTAGGTATATAACATAGATCTCGCTGAGGTCCACATCTTGACCTCACGTGATTCAATCATGAATAAGTTCTCAAATTGTAGCATTGCAGAAGGATCTGATGAAGGTGATCGTGGAACCGTTAGCAGCTGTGATTCAGATGCTTCCAAGCACATCTAACGTTCGGAAACAACTTCTGTTGGTACACGATGTGTATACGACGTGAGGCCTTCTTCATTTATGATTTCCTCTTTCTTGCTGCTCTTTCAATCCTCATGTGTCGTATTATGCCTATAGGCATAGTTTCATGACACCAGTTATTGAATCCCCACTATACTCATACAAATACTGCAGTCCATTTGCGAGCTTTTTGTAAGCTTGTTGCTGATCAGTGCTGTCTTAGCAACTGAGCAGGTATTGAATTTCACCAAGATTCCTAGGTTTTTGCCTGTCCACCCATTTTTTCTCTTTCGAGACTATTCTTTCCTCCCTGTTGAGGGCGTTTGCACTCGCCAAACTTGCTGTTCCCTTTCCCCATGTCTCTTCTGCTGCTTATCTTCTTGCTTTCTCAAGCTTCGGCAACTGGGAAGCACCACTCATTGGTTATAAGGTGTGGAGGTGCTGTTGATTCCCCGTACTGTTTTTCTCGATTTGCTTTGCGGAGCGGTATGAACAAGAGAAGCTTTTTTGAAGCTTATAGCAAAGCTATTTATGCGGGTTACATTGAGCTATGGTAACAAGGATATTACGGGATCAATTTACGCAAATTGGAAGCCACTTTTCATTTTTTTCCTTCAAAGATTCGCTCATATTGAAAATGGAACGGTGAAGTAGTGCTAAAACCTTCCACATTACTTATCACGAAGTCATCTACCTGTTTGGGTCTGCCCAAGTTGATGCTTACTGGAGAATCAGAAGTTTTATTCACGGCGATGGAGCCTCAACCTCATCGAATCCATGCCATCTGACTGACGAAGCTTTTAGAAATGACTCTTCACTTTATCGCAATTGGACTATCATTAGTACTACATCACTAGAACGAAAATCTAATTTTGCTCCTCAGTTCGCCTTTGTCATGAAAAAGGATCAAAAAATCCCGTTGGCGATTTTTTTTCATTCTCTCGCGTTTATCTTAATATTGTCCTATAACTTAATGTATTGCTTTCATGTTCCTTGCTTGTGAAGCTAGTTCTGGTTAGGAGGTCATTTTTTCCCCACTGATACACTTTATTGGCCATTGCCTTTTGTTTCGGATCCATGGGAATTCATATTCCCTTGATAACCACGTGTTATTCAGGTACATACTGAATATGATGTTCTTTTTGAAACTCAAAGCTGAATCCCTGGCTAAGAAGAACCCCACAGATGAATTGATTGATTCCCATCCGGTAATGGACAAGATTGAGAGATTCTCTAAGGTCAGGTTCTCGTCAGTGCGTACTGTGAGACACTTTGCTTTCTGTTTGTACAATTTCGTCCGTTTTTCTAGATGATCAAACATGTGGACACATTTTTGGATAAGAATGCCACTGCTCTCAAGAGGCTGGTAAAGAAGGCATCGCTCGGAGAACCAATTGAGTCTGTTGTTGTTGAACCTCTTCCGGAAAAATCTGTTCAGGTGAAATTTTTTGTTTTCTTCGCCATTTAGAACTATTTGAGCTATTTGTGGATTGAAAACTGTTTAAAAACTTTAGAGCATTGGTTAAGTTTGTTGATCATTGCAGTATTATGAGAGCGTGCATTTTATTCCAATATAATTCTGAAGTGTTCTTACGTATTTTAATGTTTTTATTCCGATTTTTTTCGCTTCTCCGCTGCTCGGCCTCTAGCCTTTGACTTGAGCTTCTGAATCAATACTAGCTATATACCAATTACATTTTTTTTGTGGACTCAAACGATCTGAACTCATTGCCATTTGATTGCAGTACCAGGAAGAATCAACTTATCCTAACTAGAATTAGCGATTCTGACGGGTGGCTTTGTTGCTGTGACCGAAACCGAACCCAGTCAGTTTAGGGGGAAATAGATGCCGGTTACTACAGCTCCTTTCTCAGTGTTCTTGAGCACGCAGCGCCTGAAGCTTGTAGTGCTGGCACCATTGTGGAAATACTGTTGATATCTCTTTCGTATCATTTTTAGAATTTTATTGTTCTGAAATTCTATCTTTCACTCCACTTGTCTCCCCTGTACAACCTATTTTCTACCCACGCATATCATATAATCTTCTTCAAAATTCACTTAGGCGTTCCATCTCTTCATTGCTTGCCTGTGTCATTTCAGTAAGACCGTCATATGCCACACTATTAATAATGCATTGTATCTCTCTTCACTTCTTTGTCTCAAGACTTTGAGAGTGGATTCATTACCTCTAAACCATCAAACCATTCTCATTGCTTCTGTTCCACTCTCCTCATTTCATAATGCACCACCAGGATGTTCCCATCTAGTCCATATATTAGGTGTTAGCATAAGTCCTTGCGCTTTTTTTGGATGCACTTTTCTCCCCCTATTTGTTATCTTTTGGCTATGGCTCATATACAGTTCCAAAGCGCTAGTCCTCCTCTACAAGAGAGTTGTGAAGTGCTTTTTTCTAAAATGACAGTATGCTTGAGTTTTAAGCCTGCGATTGGAGCAATGAGCCAATGAGAAAGAGCGCAACCGACAGTTTCCTATCATGGCATTCAGTTAAAGCTCAAAAGGCCATCAAAATTAAGCAGGCGACCTCTACTAGGTGTGGAAGAGACGTTTTGCTTGAAATGACTGGTCATCAGTGATTTTCCAAGCTCAATAAAGACATATTTGGTTTCAATGAAACCAGCCACTTTGACTGAACAGATTTCTTCTGTGAACAGCTGGGAATCGTTCAGAGGGATCTTATGGCCTAGATGAACATTATACTTTTTGAAGCTACCAAACAACTGCGGTAATCCTGCTGAAAGGATCGAATCGTAACGGTCCAGTCATCTTACCCCATTAGAACGTCGGACCCCACTCTTGCCAGCAACGTCAAACTGGCCATGCAACAGGTCCATTGCTGACTTTCTTCCACGTTTATATTCTACAGAGCTTAAACCGTCAAACAGTATCGGGTGTTTCCTGGTCCCTGCTGAATACAAGGAGAAAGGTGTTTTTCCTTAAATTGGCGTTTCTCTTCTTAAGCCTAAAAATTAAGTAATTCAAAATTCTGTGAAACCGCATGATGATAAGGTTGTAGCGCAAAAAAAGCGCTTTAAGAAGGTGTAGAGCACCTTGCGGAAAAGCGGCAGTATTGGAAACAACGCAAAAAGCGCAAGGGCTTATGTTAACACCTAATGCTGTTTACACCTCCTACCAATTGTCTTCATCTCCCATTTCGGAAAGTGTGAACACTCACAACTCATATTTGTAGCAGGCAGGTGTGCGATGGAAATGCCATCCCAACCCGAGTTTTTTTTTCTAGGTGACACTGTGGAACAAAAAAAAAAATCAGTACTTCATGGTCACTACAAGTTTTGATCTCTTTCTACCTTGCTAGAGTACCATAAGCCATTCCAGCACAGCAGAAGTACTCCCTGTGAAATTTTTGCTAACGAATAGTGAGTCTTTCCTAGTTTGATTGCTAGCAGCGTTGTTATTATGCACTATAGCTCACTGTTTGGAGCTGGCGGTGACGCATTAGTTGCATTGGAGACACTGTCATGCTATTATTGTGAGGTATAATATTACATTATCCAACGCTACTGATATGTTATATAGGACGATGTGAGTGTAATTGCTCATATGAGACGAGTTTTCGCATGAAGTGTTGATACGGGGGGGGGGGGCGTCAATCACGACTGCACCTCCCGCGGCCTGGAGCGGCGCACCGTCTACGCAACGCGGGCAAGGCAACAGGTAACACACAACCTCCATAGCGCCCAGCCGCACCGCGTATGTGGTACGCCGCTCCAAGCCGCGGAGACATGCAATCGTAACTGGCGTCCACTGTATATTCCGCTGCGTGGGTGTTGGTTCCAGATGTGTTATAGTCTGTTCCACGGGGGAGGATAGTTGGAGAAACGCCACCAGAGAAGAAGAGGGCGGGAAAGTGTGCAGAAATTGGAGAGGGTCCAGAGAAAAACAGACACTGTGCACGAATACTCAACTATCATCGCTGGCGAAACAGACTATACTACGAGTTTGTACAGCTTTGAAAGTCACCGTAGAAGCCCTTCTGAGTCCATTTTTTGATGAAAACATTGAGCTCCGAATTGGTTTTCTGTAGGCTCTGCAGTGTAAGGGTTACTTACCATGGGAAGTTGAAGTTCCTTCCCAAAGATGTAGGAAAATGTTGGGGCGAAATCTTCAACTGCTTGCATATCGTACCCAATGCCCCACTCTGCATTCCAAGTTCCGGCCTCCACCAGGGGAGCGGCTTCTCAAAGTTGAAATATAATGGTTCGTAAATATGCAATAAGTTAGTATCAACTACTAAAATGTTCAGTTATGTTCACGCTTTAATGGGCAATTATGCTTGTCTAAAGACTTGACGCTCCCCTGTTGGTGCTCCGTCTATAGGCTTTTCAAAAGCACTCAGGAGTACTAATGAACTTCGACGTACTTAACAAGAAAAGTGCATGCGCACAAGCCTCACTAATGCCTGTCATCATCAGAATAAGTGCAGCGTTAATGTGCTTCTCTTAGAAAAGGCGGTAATGATTCCACCTGATACGGACTCGTTTTCTGAGGAGAATCGTCATCAGATAATTGTGTCCACCATTGTCCCTTGTAGACTTTTTTTTTGTGAAATCTGCACTTATATGCATGGGAATACAGAATACGTTCGAAGAACGCTCTCATTATTGTAAAAGACCGGATATTCTCATGAAAAATATATGAAATCCTATGAGCCATACAGGATTATGCATAGTATGTAGCATTTCTGAACGCGGCCCTCTTCCACGAGAGTGGTTAGGGATCCAGTTTTTTTTTTTTGATTTTCAAACTAGTTGAAAATTTTGTATTACCTTGTTCACAAGTCTTTTACTGTCTTCCTGATTCTTATTGTCAAAAAGGTAGATTAAAAATCAATTTCATAACGTTTTTGGAAGTACATGTACAACGTTATTCCCTTAACATGTGGAACGAGAGGCACGTTTGCTTGCCCGTTGTGCTGGCGATGCATGATTCACATCTTTGGAAAAATCGGCAGTTGCTGGCACGTTTATGCCTTTTCTACGTTTTAGCTGGCTTACTATTCTTGGGAAATCTTTTGCTGAGTTAGAAATTGTTCCACACAGGTAGTGAGAATTTGCGAAGCTGCATGCAGTCACGGCTTATCGTTTGTTTAATAAAACAAGCACAGGTAATCACTTTTCTCAGGAAAATGCTCCAATGCAAATGGTGAGTGAGTAAATAGTAACCAGTTGTCTTTTCATCCACTCTGGAGATTTCATCATTATAAATTATGAGATGCTCATACTATTGCTAAACTTCGTGTTGCAGTTCTATGCCCAATATTGCCTACCCATCTCTTTTTGCATTTTTTCAGTTGTCTCTCTTTGCATTTTCTTGCAGTCCTCATTCATGATCATTTGTAATGTTCTTGCATCTCTTATCAGAGGCTAATTCTTTTGAGCAACTCACACATCCCGTCGAATTTTGGTTTATCGCATCTTTTTCAATCTATTCAAAGGGGAATCCTCATCAGATCATCAGGGAATTGTTCAATGACGATGGGCGATTTGTGTTCATAGACGTGTAAACAATGGGATTACCATACAACAAAAAAAGACGCGAAGACCGCCCTTCGTTTCCTTCCTCCTGTGTGTTTATTTAAACATTGATTATATCTCTTTTGGTCAAATATTAACAAATATTTGTGTATGTATGAATGCTAACTACATTATTAGTGTTTTTATTGAACGGAGACTGAGAATTGTTGGGATCGTTAGGGAATTGGTAATGAGAAAAAGAGGTAGCAAGTCTTGTTAAAAACGAGAATATTAGGATATCAGAGATTGAGCTCGAATTAAATAAGAGGATGGGAAAAGAGATCCCATCAGTTCGAGAAGCAGTAAAATACTAGTGCTTCCTCCTTGGATACTCATATGGCATTAATAGCTCCATTCAGTGGTAATTAAGATTGGTTAAGCTCAAATTTCGTTGTCAATTTTGTTTTTTTTTTTTGTCAAATTTTCAACAAAAAGTGTACGAGGTCCAGAGAACGCTCAATTCTCGTCTCTTCTGTGTGACACGTTGCTTGGTGCAATGCTTGGTGCTATACAAATTATTTTTTCTGGTTATTCATAACTACTCATCATTACAGAAAGAACATGAGAACGTGGTTATGAAAGCTGTTGGTGAAGAGAACAGTGGGTTGCTAGATAACGAAGATTTGTCACCAGAAGAGAGGAGGAAGGCCAATAAACAGATCGAGAAGAACTTCGCTACAGAATCAAAGGGCAAGAAGAATAAGACGCCTAGAATTGCCAAGGTAAGTACAAGTCGCGCATTTACTTCTGAATAATTGACCTATCTTATTTTCGCCGAACTCTTTCGAAGTACTTCGCACCCCCTACTCCCTTTGAATTCTTCATTCGTTGAAAGTGCGGAAACGGCCAGGAGAAATTCCAAGGGTTAATTACTATGTGTACTGCGGTCATTAGTGGTGCACTTGCTGAATTACGGCATTCATTTTATTCCACTTGGCTGAGGAAAATTTATTATTGAAGCTATTGTTGGAAAGGTTCTAGGAATGAATTTTGGCAAAAAATGACTTACTTGGGATAATTCGCAGGGAATAATTCATCTTTTGGCACAACTAAAAATTGGCGAGTCATCGCATAGTCTCTAAGTTCTGCTGAAAGATTCACAAATTTTCCGATGACGTATCTTCGCTAATTTGGGATTTATCGCAGCGTTATTTCCATACAAAGTTAGTTCCCTGAGATACATAGTTACTGCACAATATGATATTCATATCCACATTTCCTATATTTATACAAATTGGCGCTTCAAGTAATTACCGTATTTTCGAGATTTTATAATTGGCAATGAACTTGTGTCGACATATGACATCTGGTAATTTCATGGTCCTTTTGTGTTCGCAGAGATATTCATACTGTTCTTAATGAGGATGACGCGAGAGGTGATTAGCGCGTTCTTTTCGTCATGCATGACCGGCTACACGTACGATACCTTACCTCTCCAATTTCTTGAAAATCATTTCTTCTGAAAAAGTTGTGTTTCGGGAAGCTGCACAGGCGAAGCTGTAAGAACCTGCAATGAGGCTAATCAAATTCGAAAAAAAAGTTATCGCAGGCTTACTTCTGTAGTGTTTTTTTTTCGCTCCTGTTGCAAGTGGCGTACTGACCAGAAATCCGTACTTCTTATTCCGTATCCTGACGCTACTATGAACTCGCTAAGGCGTTGGGCGTTGTATTTTTGCGCTATTCCTGGCGCATAGGTTTTTGAATGCGTAACTGGCCGTCTTCTGTGAAGTCGCTCGAATCGACGTCGGTTTTTGGGCGGCGCCGAAGAGGCATTCGAATCGCTTTACTTGTACGCTTCAGATGAGTCACTGTTGAAGTAAGGCACGATAAATTGTCTGGGACGTATACGATTCTTTTTTCCTTGTTAGGCATGACCGAGTACTTCGTTGCGCTATTTTCACGCTTTTGGTGCTCCGAAAAGAGATTAGTTAAATTTCGAAAAGAAAAAAACATCTCTGAGGGTGAGTATTACAGTAAAAACAGTAGAGAAACCTCATTTTGCCAAGAATTTTCGTTTCTGCTGCTGTTCATTGTTGGTGGACTTTCAGTCCTTGGTGTGGGATCTTAGCGGCATGCTTTGAGATTAAAGTTTTTTTTTTCCTGCCATCATTTCGGCTGGATCTATACAGTTATAATTTTGATACTCACTATTAAACGCACAACTGATTGGTCGTGGAATATTCATTGACGCAGTCTGGTGTCACTGCATAAATTAAACTAAATTATGGGTTTTGTCCTCCGATCTGATCTAAATTGAGAAAAAAGAACTTCAATTACCTGAGAGTTCATAACACTGACTGCTTTATGAGGTTTTTCAAACAGCAGTAGCTTTTTTGTAACATTATTACACGATCATTTGCTATCCTACAGGCGATTTATGAGCGTGTTTTTCGTTATCATATCCTGTTGTGCAAATTTCCATGGCGACAACTGAGATGGTATGGGTAAACGGAAGTTGCCACTGTAGTGATTGTTCTTCCACTCCCTTTCATCGGCGTAAAGTAACAGCAGGCAATAGAGGGACCTTATCCCAGCATGTCCTGCAGGATCAGAGTGTGACGTCTTGGATTTTTTGTGCCAAAATATATTCACTAGGATTGGCGGAAACCAGTTATTTAGTTCAATTTGTTTAACGCTACTAAAATGAATTGGAAATGTTTGAAAAGGTGAGAATATGCGAGACCTTTGGGCAAAACAAATCTCGAAGATCCACCGCTGTGGAAATACCGTCGTAAGGCCGCGGCTTTGGAACCAGTTTGGCAGTAGTTTTCTTTACCGCTGTACATATCCGCCATACGCACATAGCAGCTGGGTGACCGGCATAGCAGGTTGAACGCAGGATGTAGCCGAAAGCAGATATTATCTAAATGCGTGAAAAGAAACTATGTACAGTTCTACTGCTGGCTTACCTTGCTTAAAGCTGAATAAAGCTCGGAAAAAATTCCCCACAATTTTGGTCGGTCGTCTTCTGAACTTCGAACTATCGAAATACGAACAATGTCAACGAACACATACATATTGGTAGACGCACCGTGATTTGCCCTTCAAAGTCAGTATACACGCATCTCTAAAAATGTGAACACTCTTGGAAAGTAAGAAAACGAGAGCAGCTGATATTTATTTTTCCTCAGCCTAATAGATCGAAATGCCCTCTAAATAATTTTGTGGAAAACTGCAGATCTGCCGCGAGAAGTGGATGATTTTAAAAATTCTTTTCAGACAAAGAACCGTAAGAGGTACAAGGAAGCGGTGAAGAAAGTGCGCTCACAGGTAGGAACAGTGCGAAAGGAAATGCAGAAATACAGTGGTGAATCCAGAGGAATTCGTGTGAGCACTGTAAAATCGACAAAGCTGTCGGCATGATTGTTACTCTTTATGAAATTGTTTTCTGCTTCCTGTTGGATGCATTGTTTTTCCTCTTCATAGTTTAAATCAGTTTTTACTTTTTGTTGTTCTTAGCGTTTTAATTTTCTACCAAGTCTGATGAGTCGTCCTGATTGAAGGTCCAGCCACTCGATGAACAGTCATGGTGTAGTTCTTTAGTTTTCCCATCATGAAACGTTATTTCAGTTCACACGTAGGCATAGAAGTGCATCGTGGGACAGTGTGTATCTATGCCCATTCAATTTGCGAGGCCATGCTTGGCAACAATTGCTCTCTATCGTGACTAATGTTTTTTTTGGCGATTTCCAGTTATTCAGGCAAACATGACGCTTTCGTATCAAGTTGTCATTCCAACTAACTGATTACTGTAATTACTTCGCGAATTGTATATGCTCATTATACTAGTTGTTATGTTAGGGACTAGTTACTGAGGTGACAGCCGGTCGTTACGTTACCCCAGGCGACTGCAGGCATAGTGACTGGAAACGATTTTATGTTATGCGCTGTTATAATTGTTTTTCATACTTATATTCATCTGCTTCGACATATGTTTCGTTGAATCCTTCAGAGTTTGTAGTGTTACCTCATTTTTAAGTAGTTTCATACAAATTTATATTCTGCCTGTTGAAGATGTCTCGTGCACTTAGGTACAATGACTCTTTCGAATACTTGAATCACTCGGGCTGTCTGGATGATTAGAGTTAAAACTCTAAATCTATTTCTTCATTTTCATTGCATTATTCAGTTCAGGGCATATCAGCGCACTTCAGACGCGATGGATAGCTCTTTCCTTGAACTAACAAAATTTGATCGATTGATAGCGAAAAGAAGAATGTCAGAACGCATGCGATATTGCTTCTTTGGTGCTTATGCGCAAACCATTCACGGCGTTTCTGGTTGCATTTAGTGATTGTAAGGTCCTAAGAACAGTTGCAAGCAGCGTTCACCTTTTCACACATGTATCCGACCTTTTCTGGTAGTGAACGCCGATATTGACTGACATTGAACGTAATTTGCTGATAAGAGAAAGATGCTATTCTTTGGAAATCGCGCCGTTTACTCCACTTTGTTGTCTATCTCTGACAATTTTGCAGCAGAAACATAGCCCGAACACAGTAGTACGTCGAGTACAAAGCCTAGCAGCACCTCCTTCCAGCTGCTGCCATTCTCCCCTCAGCTGCTCCCATCCTCGCTGTTCGGACTGCGCTCCTGGTGCACATTTATCAGAGATCAGAACTGCTCTTGTTTAGATCTTCCATAGTACATATTTATTGCCTTATTGAACGTCACCATTCTGGTATCTACTTGACTGCGTGGTTCTTTGCAGCGTGGGCTGATTGAAACCAAAACAGCTGGGAACCCGCGAAGGTCGCGTGCCCCAGATATCCTAATTGACGTTCCAAAAAGAGAAAAGGGTCTGAGACCTGGCATTTCTTGTTGCTTGAACGAAATGCATCGTGAGGGAGAAAGGGGTATCGTTAGAGCTCCGTGATTGGTCCGTTCAGACGGACTTAGTACCCCACCCAGACTCATTTAAACAAAACAGCACTATGGGTGGGCAAACCAAAGAGTGCCTGACTTTGGTTAGAACGGACCAATCGCGCAGCATTGGAAACGCCCCGTCATTTTTTTGCGACGCAGTTCACCCTTTTCTGCTATTTTCTGCTCGGCAAAGTCATAAATTTGTAAATATATCACCAGGGTCTTTTCCCACGAGATGAGTGCATCATGAATACAATAAATGTAATTTTCTCCATCTAATGCTATTCCTAGGATGGCAGCGGTTCGAGTCGGGTTCAACGCGATACCTCAAAACAGTATTGAATTGCCTTCGGTTTCCTGACTACTTGCAGTTGTTTAGTGCAGGTGATGTAGAGAATACTTTACTCACGATCCACCAAGAATTCTAATTTAATGAAGCGAATAGAGCTGGCGATACGATCGCTTCCTCTGCATTCTTGGCATTAACTCAAAGTGTCCTCTTGCGAGAGGCGCATAAAAACGTCGTGGTGAACGAGTTGTATAGGCAGTTACGCCACGCCCTCCTTTCGTACTTCGCGCCGCTCTCGCTCCGCACCATAAATATACTTCAGGCGATATTGACTAGTATTTCACCCCAAGAATATGTAATTTTACAGCGCTAAACTTGAATTATCGTGAGTCCTGGAAAGGGGCACCAAAGAGGGCGTGTCTTTGAACTTCCTACCTTATTTGAACTTTTGCATTTTGTTCGTATTCCTTGCATTATTTTATTCATGGAAATAAAAGTTGGTTACTTCTATGAACTGAACGAACATTACGTAATTTATCGAAAAAGTGGGATAGCATTTCCAATTTTTAAGTTTCCGAAGTGAATTTTCATCAATGGGTTCTCTATCCAGAAAATTGTGGATACTTTGGCTGTTAGCTAGGAACTCTTTGATTTCTTCGGGAAATTTTATATTTCTAGCTGTATAACAGCATTTCCATGGCTGCTCTAGCATCAACGCTGTGTTGTCAGCGTTTGTTTTATAATACTGAGCATTGCATATTCAATGCAGCATTTGGAATTGCACTATGGATTGATGCCCAGTTGACTAGCATCAGCGTTTTTAACATGTTCGCTTTGTATCGCCATGCTGGCTAACCCGTCCTATTTCTTATTATCTTTTGCCAACGTTGTTTTGCTATGATAAGAGAAGAAAGTTTGACTCATATTTGTGCAGACTCGTTTGAAGTGTGCGGTCTTGGTGTCCGCGTTCTTACATTTGCTACTCACTCAGTGGTGGGAAAGCACATTTCTCCATCTTATTGAGTTTGGACAGTGGCTTGTTTCCATCGCTTTGCTGCTGTTTTACGTGTGCATGCGACGAGCGCTTGTGGATCCTCGCTATAAATTGTTTATTTTGCAGACTGTTTTATTTCTGGAATTGGTTTTACAAAAAGTATGAGCCAAAGTCGAGCGTTAGGTGAAGGACGCATTTATGGGGTGAGTACTCTACTCTTTTTATTTGCAGTCGCTGTTGTATTTTTTGGCATACCCTATTGAGACAAATTTTGTATTATTGGGAAAAGTTAATTTTTAGCTTACCAGTTCATCACAATCATGTTTCACCAGATTTTTGAAATTTTACACTAAATCCTACTAGGGTCGCTTACCAATTTATCCATCACAAAGAGAGGATAAGCTCCAAGTTTCGTTGCGATCAGCTGGTTTTTATATTTTAGCTTTCTTTTGCTTTGCGCCTAAGCGTAAACTACTTTTTCTCTAGTTTTAATGTCATTTTTAAACATGAAAACAGGTTCGAGATTTTCCGATAAGTGTAGTCTTTTGATTCTCTTCATAATTACTTTGTTTCTCAACTTGGGGTCATCCGTTATCGAAGTAAACTCTTTCATTGGAGATTTACAAATGAAAAGGACATAGCAGACACCTTATGGTTCGCTATCGGGAACGATAACTGGTAATCAATATCAGAATTTTTCTCTCCACCAGAGCACGTGTGTATGACATGGCACGCGAGATTGCGCCCATTTTCAATGATTTCCTGATCAGAGGATAAAAAGGGGACTATGAACAGATTTCCTCTTCTGAATAGATTTTGAAATTTCCCTTTATGTGCTGATTCATTGACAGGGGATTAGGGAGAACAGGGGATAAGGGACATTTGTGGTATCGTTGACAGAATCATGCTTTCGTTCGTTGGTTCTAGTATTAGGGTATCTTCATGCTTCATCAATTCAAAGCGAATAAAAACGAACCAGCAATATATAAGGGAGAACAGTTGGAGAAGCGTTGTGGAGAATTTTTGCATATCGTGATATTGATTGCCGTGTAACATCGCTTTGGATCGCTGCTCCTCAGAATTCATCACTTCTCAGCGGTGTTTGGTTTTATTCGCCTGGATTTCTCGAAGAAAGAAGTAAAGTGAATCGGCGATAGCGATTATGGAAACAATATATATCGATCACCGTTTCACACTGCTTCTTATTGGTTGTATTATTTCGCCTGGAATCTCTTCATTTGTGTTATCCACGTAGCGATCGCCGACGTTCGGGGCAATCGCGGCGATCACCATCGAAATCTATGGGTACTTTTATGGAACCTGGCTTGATATTCAGGGAAAATGCAGCTGTTGATTATTGAGAATAATGTTTCGTAATGGTTAACCCAGCACCGCATTGGTTAACCCTCATCCAGCATATTTCACTTTTCGTAGTCAATTAGCTTCTGCTTCCAGTGCAGAGCTGTCAGAGTGTTATAACTGCGAAAGAAACAAGAAATGATCACCAATCTGCAAACATATTGGGGAACCAAAGGTTTATCTAAATGACTGCACTGGCATGTGCGTGCTCTGATGTTTGGTGGCGATACATTTGGCAAGAGAATGTGTTTTGATACAATTGGCAAGTTTTGCATGGCGATATATTTGTCGAGTTTTGTTTGGCAATACATTTGACGGGCTTCGTTTGCCTAGGTAGTTGGCAAGCTCGTCTGCGAGGTTGCCAAACAAACCTCGCCAAATGTATCGCCAATGAACATTGGAGTAGTGTCTACTAGTAAATTCCCAGTAAAACCCTCTGATCTCCCCATGATGAATGCTTAGTCATCGTCCTCACTTGGCTACACTTGGTTCTGCATTACCTTCTTAGTGGAAACTGGTTTACTTTTGTTCATTCACTATTCTAAATCACAATTGAACATTTTCGGCGGTGATCTCCTTAAGTGAGTGTCTCCTCAGCCCTCTCAAGTAGTGGGGTTATAGCATCCATTCCATCCGGAAGTTATGAGGCTCAAAGTTTTGCGCCTGTCGTCCCATTACGAATGGTTGGACTAATTTGCACATTGGTTGGTAAATCTTCCGTGAAAAGCCTGTTTTGATCTTTTTCCCACCAATTATCAGCTGGGGTCAAGCGCGGCGATGATTGAAAATCAGTACCCATCCGATCTCTTATTCTGCACACGAAAAAGTAGCAACGATGGATCATGTGAGGAGGGGGAAGAGGGTCGCTCTTCCACTTCCATGCGACCCTCTTCCCCCTCCTCACATGATCCATCGTTGCTATTTTTTCGCCACATCCTTGATCCTGTTACCAGCTCACTTAACTCTGGGTTAGTAACTGAACAAATTGCATCCTCCTTCTCGGGCTTCCACCCTCGAAACGATTCCTTTCCCTACTGCATACAAACTCATGTTCCCAACAACGTCCCTTCTCCCCATGCAAACTTCTAGCTCTTTCACTTCCATGCGACCCTCTTCCCCCTCTTCACATGATCCATCGTTGCTATTTTTTCGCCACATCCTTGATCCTGTTACCAGCTCACTTGCCTCTGGGTTAGTAACTGAACAGATCTGTTCATGCTTCGTTATATTTTTTTTTCAGATTGTGAAGAAACATGCATACATTAAAGACGCACGTCTGGGTAATGTCCTTTTTCCAATAGCTGCTGCTGCCATAACAAGTGACTGTAGTGATCTTCGAGAGAAGTTTTCGGTAAGTTCATAGTCTAATTCGGGCTCATCTTTGATATGCTTTTTCGTCTTTAGAAAAGGAGAGGTTTAAATATTTCCTTCAAGACTAGTTGCCCTTTACTAACAGTGTTGAATTTCAGGCTGATGAGGAAGTTATATTTACGGCTCAAAAACAAAGTCAAGTTGAAAATGATTTTCAATATGTTGCGTCGTCTGTTGTTAAGAAACGCGAGTTGATAGCAGTCTCTGGTAAAATAACGGAAGCTTCTGATAAGTACGTCTTTTTCTCTCTTTATTAATGTTTATGTTTCTTTTTTATTTTGTTTTTTTTTTCCCTTGACAACTTTTAATTTCACATTCAGATTCTGTTATGCTGAAATTAAAAAATATGGTCGTGTTTTTGTACCGTATTCTGCTAGAAACGATTATAATAAATCATGGTTGGGGAAAGGAGCGGAAGTTGGTAAAGTTATCCAATTAAAGGTGAGTTACTGTTCAGATGTTCATTTATTACTGGCTGGCAACCATTTCGACGCAAACGCGTTGCTTAGTTACTGCAATGCCATAATTTCATTGATGTGCGTTCATATTATGTGCCTCGAAATAATTCAGTAGACAACGATTGTGGCAGTGGTTTGAGTGTAATATGTATGTCAGACGATCTTCTCAGACTGTCAAATTTCCACTCAGAATTTAAGTACATTCCCGGTGGAAAGGGATTTGAATGTTGGTCGGAATGTACTAATGTCCTTTCTATGTACTTACACACAGGGAAAGAGCAACTCTCTGATTTTTGAATTACTGCTGCCTGGTTCATTGAAGCATTCGAATTGGAAGTGTTGCAATATTGAGAAAGTATGCTCTCAAAAGTCGTAACTGCTTCAGTTCTGGAGTAATTACTGTTTCCACTACGAAGATAATGTAGGGGAATTTCACAGCAAAAAGGTGAAATGAGATTAGATTATTCTCAAATGATCGTATGCTTATGTGCTATCATTCTTAATGACCCTATGCATATGTACTATCATTCATCACAGTATTTTCTTGGATTTCCTTTCACTTTTTTGAATGCTCTAGTCTGTTATCATGAGCGAGATTACTATTTGTATCGTTGTTTTCGTGAATTCGAGCTCGATTACAACAGAGTAACCATGGTAGACATTGTAGCAAAAAAAAAACAATAGATTCATTTTTGAGTGTCATCATTGTCCCGGACTGAATGGGAAGATCATTTTTTTTTGAATGAGCATATGTAAGGGTGTAAGGCTGCAAGGCTTATCTCAGGGGTGCGTAACCTCAGAAAATCGCTATCGTCTCGTGGGTCCATCGAATTCTTTCATATAATAAAATTGAGACTGTGCTTCTAATATTATGAGATCTTTTGAGACAAAACATAAGCATGGAGTATCAGCGGGTTTAGTTGCTGCTCATAGCTATTCTTTTCTGAATAGAGAAGGATTGGCATTCAAGAGTAAGTTATGGGTTCTTATTCTGTTTGAAACTTTAGTTGCCTCAGTTTGAGTAAAATCGCCCACATTGCCTGCTTATTCATACATGGATGCTTCATATTGAATATGACATCCTTTAGCGACGTTGCTAGGCGACTTTATTGCTGAGGACACATTTTCTTATCACTGTATTATCATATTGAATTCGTAATAGAAAGTAAAGGTAGTGTAAAAAGGAAAGTGTAAACGATAATGGATTCGGGGGAATATGTTATCCATAAACGCTTTGAGTCGGATTTTTGGGATCAAAGAGATATTTACTAAAAAAACAGGTACTGGTATTTTTGCAAGGTTTCGTGCGATGGGCCAAATTGATATGAGCACTTTCATTCGTTTTTTTTTGAGAGAGAGACGCTGGTATAGCCACACGAGGACATTCGGACCTTTTGAGGAGGTTTAACAGCAATTCTAGCCTTATTTTTTGCCTTCAAGGGCAAGGTCCACTTGAAAAATTTCTGGCAAGTGTGCCTCGAGGAACTCCACAGAGCTACTTGATCAAACAGTGCGGGGCCTGATTCCCTCATATATCATTCCTACAGAAGGATTAGCTAGTTGTAACCACCTGTTCTGCCATTGGTAACGCCTACAATTCAGTAGATTGTTTTTGAGGTATGCTCCTAGTCTGTCGCCACTAATTGCCATTTTTCAGATATTTCGCCAGCCGGATATAAATAATTGTCGTTACGTAGCTTGGAGTATAAATATGAGTCATGTTGATGATAAGAAAACTTCTGATAAATTCCCCGAGATGGCGAATAACCAGGTGGTTTCTTCCGGCGATTGAAGTTTCTTTTCTTCCTTCTATTTTTCTTTTCCACTTTTCTTACTTTCCCTTTCTTTTTCTATTTTATTTTTTTACAAGTACTATACATCTGCTAGGGCTGATTTGCATAGTCGTGATGTTTCTCTTACTGTTTGAATCATGAGACGTTTACTGAATTGTTCTTCTTTTAGATCGGTGTTATTGTTGTCTCTCCTCGTGACGGAGATTTGACTGTGTATTCTGCGGTGAGTTGAAAAACAGTCTTCTAGATAATTGCAATTAATTAGCACTTTGTTTACATATTTCCATAATGCTTCTTAATTTGGATTCATATAACTCGCTCCAATCCGGTCTTATTATTTTGGTTTCATTTGTAGCAATCTGGTATTGCACGTTTGCCAGCTTCGTTGCGGAAGTCATGGATGAGTCTTGGAACTTTTGTTAATTATGATGTTATTAGACAGGATACGACTGATTCGCGTGCCGTTTGGGTGGTGCGAAGAGTTGATAACCTTGGTTTGGTAAGTAGACACAACCGGCTTCTCTAATATAGACATAACCAGTAAATTATTTTTTTTCAGTTGTATGAGGTTATAGACTACCCTATGGACTCATCAAAACTGTTGTTGAGTTTGCATGCTGTTGTTAATCGTGTATCGTTGGAAGCGCGTAACGCATGGTTATGGAATGATATTATTGGTGCGATATTTCTGATTGCCTTACATTTTTTCATGTGTTATTCAGAGGTTGGCTGTGTCATCTGTTAATTCGGCAATATTCAGGTCGTATTTTTGTACCTGCACAACAGTTCATTCACGGTTTACGTGCTATGACTTGTGTGAAAATAGTAGTTGTATGGACTGGTGCATTTGAAGATGTACCGTGGAGTGCAACTCATGTTGAGGTAATTTTTTTTTTCGCGAGAAAGATGGTAGTATTAGAAATGAAGACTTATACAAGTTAACGACCACGATTACGCCTCATTTAATCTGCAGCATAACATATTCGTGAAGTTGTATTAGATGATCGGTGTGGGCACGGATTGTCACGTTTTCAAGATTCTGGCAGTACACTTGAACCAACTCTTTGAAGTGGTCCACTGGGTGCGAAATGGTGAATCAGGAGAGGTGATACGCAATCACATAGCTAGAATCCTGAAAATATACATAAGTATAGGCAATTGGGGGACGACTTCTGCACTTTTTGAAATCAGGGCGCCGGGCTGGGGTTCGTGAAACTTTGACCAAGCAATCCATTGATGGTTAGTGTGGTTGGCTATGCTATACACTTAGTATCAAAAGAAATAAGACGCAAAAGTGGGTCTGCTAAACTGGTTTCGCTTGGTTTTGCATTCATGAGTCCTCCTGAATTACGATTTACGGCCGTTTTTGGCATTTTTTTACGATTTACGATTTACGGAAAATGGCCTAAATTTTCGTAACAAAATCGTAAATAACGACAAGGAACTAATCTCGCCATAGCACTTGTGTTCATGGTACGAATATGCATGATTTGTCTGTGTTTGCATCTTGCAGCAATATTAGGAGTGATTTCGCATAGTTTTGCTCGTAGTTTCCATTATTGAAAACGGCGGCACTGTTCGCATGGAATGTTACAACAACATCAAAATCCGGATCCTTAGCTCTCTTTTTCTAACGGGTCTAAACATTTGCCGGTGGTACGAACCGTCCGGCAACCATCTGTCTTTCTTCAAAAAGCTTTACTTTATTCTTCTGATTTCAACTGCGTCGTGATGTTGTGCGCGAGAGGTTTTTTTTCTGACCGAGCGCTCATGAACCAATTGATAGTGACCTTACACAAGGATGATGAAGTGCAAGTAAAATACCGAGAAAAAAGTTGTCTCTCTACCACAATGTTATCACTCTAAGGATAAGAGGGTGGCGGTCAGGAAGAACGATAGGTCGTCACAGCTCCCAGCTGCATCTCATGTAAAGGTTGCCACGTCCATCTAGCACGGTGCGCATGCTAGCCTACTCTATACAAAGGACTGAAAACTTTATTTTGTTCAGGACTAGATTGAATGTGGATTTTTGGGATTAAGGACAAACATGTAAGAACCCATAGTGATTGTGTCTCACATTTCAGTGAAAATTTAGCATTATCTGTTTTCACCCTGCTAAATTTGTTCAAATAGATCATAATCCTCTTCAGCAGCGGAAGATAACTAACATTAGATCATAATCCTCTTCAGCAGCGGAAGATAACTAACATACACGTAACTGCTATCGCCTGTGAATCCCAGTATCTATTTAGGATCGGGGCTACAATTGCATGAAATATTGACACACGGGTTCATAGCAGCCAGCTATTGCCAGCTGAAATTCCCTGGATTTTATCGGTGTTACCGGGAGCTTCAGTTACGGTTTACAATTTAAGATTTGCGATTTACGGCGGTTTTGGATCGTTTATGATTTACGACTTACGATTTACGAAAATTGAAATTTTCTGTTACGCACATCTCTGTTGAGGATAGACATGCAAGTTAAACATTACAGGCTGAACCATTCTTGTATATGCGGCCGATCAAAGTTTGAGCTCCGGTCAGGCCCATCTGATTCGTTGTTTCCTGTGTTTAAGAATGTAGATTTGGAAGTCGGCTACTGGAAAAAAGTACAATTTCCGAGATAACATCATAACGTAATGTACCATCTCCATCACATAGCTATATCGGGTAAAAGTTCGTAATGCCTTGGCATCACATGGCCCATAATAGGTTCGTAACATTTAGATAGACCGTAATTATATGTTAAAATGCAACTAATTTCTATGGCGTCACGTTGCTCATTCGTTAGCCAAGTCAAGCGAGCTAATTGTAGCTAATGAGTTGCCTCTTGCTCATTGCTTCAACATATAGATGTGATTCTTCACTTTTCTTTTATCTCTAGGAAAGTTATTTTAATGAGTTATTTAACGGGTACCCCCTTTTTTATCCGGTAATTGTCCCGAAATCTCTTAACTAACTAATTTATTCTTGAAATAGAATGTGGCAGAAACACAATGGTTTCTGCTCCTCTCCTACTTGAAAATCTCTCCATCGTTCCCACCCATCCTGTTGTTTTTACCGACCACTGCATGATAAGGTTAAATTTTTCTTTGTTTTAGTTTCATGCCTTTTCTTGGCTTGCGCATCTTGGAGTGTATCAATAAATAAAGTAAAGGATACACTATCTAATTCTGATGATAAGCTTCGGAGGGTAGAGGGCAGAAAAGTACTCATACATCCTAAAGTTTTTTTTCAAAGTTTTGGTCTAATTTTTGGAAAATTTTCTATGAATTCTGGTCATATGGTCTCCAAGAGTTGCAGGGTGTTGCTTAATCTATTTCAGTTCTTCTTTATAGGTTCATGGTGATGATGCTGAAGTTCGTGTTCAAAATGCTTCATTACTGCGAACGGATGACAATTGGACGGTAAGAGTTGGTTCTATACAGTTTCAGATTTTGTTTCGTTATTATGTCATTTGCAGGTTTCTAATTATACACCAAATCAGTCTTCATTCCATGCTTTTATGAGGCATCCCAGTTATGGTTGTGCATTTATTGCGTGGACTGACTTAACGGAAGGCGATACGCCTCCTCGTCCTGATACGAAGTGCAGGTAAATGTTATTTGTTTCAGTTTTGGTACTCTTTAGCAAAAATGCTCACCTTCAAGTGGAAATTCCTTTGAATTTTGAACTGAGAAGGTCACTACGGTGTTCAGATGCCATGAGCAGCTTGTTAAAAAATCCTCTTCGAGGCTTGATATCATGAATTTTATAGACCTCAATTTTCAGAGCTACTGTATTTTTTCAATCACGTAATGGTAAACATCCATGGCGTGCTGTGCTAGTAACACCCTTAGGCACTGATGGACAGCCGATATATCACCATCCATTGTGTGTTCATTCTGGATTACTATCGTTGCCTAAGAAACCATTTAAGGTTTGCTTTTCCATTTATTTGTGTAGAGAGGTTACTAGTGAAATGTCTTTGCTTTAAGCAGTACATTACAGTTTTGGAATTGTCTATGGTGTAGTATTGAATTTTCTGAACAAAAACCACAATCTATAGCCACATTATGTGGCATTGGTCCACAAATCGTGCTTTCTGGCTATGAACTGAACATAGGCCCTTCTTTCCTGCATTTCATTCCTTTTGCTATGGAAGTTAGCACTGATCCAGATGTTAGCAATCTCTTTTCTTTGATTCCTCCATCCATCTCAACTGATGTTTTTTTTTCGCACCGCGTACTTTCACTCTACTTTCGGTGTTCTTCCCGTACAGATTCGTATCTCTATCCGAAAAAACCATTTTCCTCCCATCTGATTCATTCCTAGAAATTTTTAGTTCATTTCTGGCTCAAGACTCTATTCACTCTCGTTGGATTTAATGCGAAATATAATCACGGTGGTCGACTAACGTTCCCCATGTTCCCTTCCGCGTGGTTTGCTCAGTAGAGATGCCTCACCTTCGTGTGGTGCAGGAGGTCTGAAGCTAGTGGTTGTGATGCAATTCTGGATATTACTGAGCCGTAAATCTGTTAATTGTTTTGGAGAAAAACAATCTTTCTTTGATTATGGGAAGAAGAAAACTCTGGATTGATCATCTGCAACAGCAAATGCTCGATCGTTGTCGAGATCACTGTCGCATCGCAGCGAGGTGTATTGCCGGTTCAGCACCACTTCTGCAGCTGTATGGTAGCGTTTCCTTGCATAGAAATACTGCACTTTTCATGTCTCAAGATCAGCAAGTTATGAGAAATGCATAACCAGCTGTTTCTCATCTTTCATTTTGCTCCGTCGAAGTAGCGATTTTTCTCCCCCGTTGTTCGTTTGAGAACCTACTAAAATTATTTTGAAGCACCCCACACCACCCACAACATAATGCAATCGGCAAGTATAGTAGTGTAAAATTTTGTATTTGGATTACTCATTACAGTACACGTAAAGTGCATTGTTCATTTACGTGGGTAATAGTTTAGTGATGTTAATTGGTAATGCATTTGAATTCGTCGCCAGATCCTGTACATGGCAAGAAAGCCGTGATTTGTAAGATAACTTGATCGTTAGGCAAGGATCGCGCTGATTTCCTTGGGATAGTTTGGCTCTAAGAGTCGTTCCAGCACTAACCTTTTCAGGGTGGTGTTCTTGGAGAGGTTTCCTTATATTATTTGCATGCATCAGGGGTTCCAATTCGTGTCCTTCCATTAAAAAAGTTGTAGTCTCCTACTCCCTTACTAAGACTTTCCTTCCTTATTGTAGGTATCGTAGAAAACGTTGTCGGGGATTTACTGTATTTGCTCTTAAATTGGTGTGAGCGATGTCTATAGCCTTTTGAGAAAATCATGTTACAGTTACCACCTCCTGTAGTGCCAACGGTTACGCCGACGGAATGTCCAAAACCAGCATCGTACTCTCCTCCAGAAGCGCCTAAGAAGCAGGATTCGCTTTCATTGCGAGAAATGGCGCCTGGCACAGAATCTTCCTCGCCATTAAGTAATGGAACGCCCCAAGTATCTCCAGCTAATCATGTGCTGTCATCTGACAGCTCTGACGACTATCCAGATCAAAATATACTGGACGAAATCAATTCGTTCAAGTCCACCATATTACCGTGGGGAAATGAAGACTTCCTGAAATGGACTCCTATGTCAATGTATACACCTTCAACAATAACTGCAGTGGATTCTTCTCCGTTGTTGCCGTTCTCGTTTACATCTGACGATATATCCCTTAGGTGAGGATTTTGAACGATTCTGACTGATCATAGCAGTTGTGGTGTTAGTACCCTGAAGTTCAGGGGTATTAACATTTGGCGAGCTTCGTTGGCAGTCTAGGAAAAGAATTTGCCAACTACCGAGTCAAATGGTTTCTGCCAATCATATATTGTCTCTGTGGTGTCAAAATTTTTGCGCAGTTGATAGCTATACTATGTATTTATTTAGGATCTATTTAGTTTTCGTTTCGTGCGCTACTTAACCCCTTTTGCTTGGCAACATTTACACTTAGCGGGACTCTCAATGTGGCAATACGATTGGCGGATTTCGTTTGACCAAACGTGATAGTCGGCAGACTCGTTCGCTGGACATTTGAACGATGCTCGGCAAATGCATTGCTTCCGAACTTCAGAATGGGTATGACTCATTTTCACCGGGGGAGGGGAGGGGACAAGCCTGACGACAGTGTTGTGAGTAAGAGCATCAGTCCTGTAACTGCACCCGCTAAATAGAGTAACCACTATCCTTGAAATCAATTTTGTATTTTTCTGCCTTTCTATTTCTAACCACTTTTAATTGTGGAAAGCTGTGTTCATTTCCAGATCTGCTTTAAATCTGGCTAGTAACGATGTAACCAGGCTAGCTGTCAGTGATATCGCTACGTTGGCGACTAGTGATGTGGCGACGCAAACCGAAGTCTTGCCGGAGCAGCAAGTTCTTTGGGATATCATTAACAATAAGGAATTACTTATCCAGGTAGGCAAATTCAATTATATTAAACCTTTTTGTGGGTATTTTTGACTAAGAAAAAGTTGAAAGTGCAGAAATTCGTTTCGATTTTGAATGTTGCTGTGAAATTAATGAGTTCTAATGTTACCTTACCTCCTCATGGTGGAGGGCCAATCATTGTTTCAATAGTGTTGGTTTTGCAAAGGCCAGACGATTTTTTGGTCATGATAGCGAAGCCCTGAGCTCTTGTAGAATTTCGTCTTGTTTAAATACGGCAACTGATATGAGTCGATGTTCCAAATTCCTTTCTTCGATTTCTGTTTTTTTTTTGTGATTATTGCGAATGAATAATTACCAATCAAAATAGACATATTGTTATGGAAACATTGTTTCAATACGTCCAGCAGGCTCATTCCTTTATTTTAATGTCTCGGTATCAGGGACTGGAAAATCAGCGGGGCCATTTTCGAACCTGATGACATAGTTCAGCACGAGAATCCTAAGTAATTTCCTGCTAAATTCCTGATTAGTTATGATTCTAAGAAAGAGAAGCCCAAATCAACAGCACCCAGATGACATGATCTTAGTAGCCAATGTTTTTTTTACTATTTTTTTATGACGATATGGAATTTCTTTATTTTTTGTAGGTGATGAAATGCTTTCCACAGCACTGCACGAGCATTATGCATATACGTTGGCAGACTACTGGCACAACCGAACTGCAATGAACGCGATCCGCTATCAACGATAGTTGTTGCGTTATATTTCCCGGAAATGTTAATAGATTAGTATTAAAAAGATAATGAATATGTATATTTGGAGTAGAGTACAAAATTCACTCCATTTTGCAATAGCTTAATAAAACTGTGAACATGTGAGGAGTTTTCTTGTCTGAAGTGTGCCGTTGGGTGGTGAAAAACTGTGTTGATCACTTGGCTGGATAAAGAAATTAATTAAGAAAGTAATTTCACTAGTGTGTTTGAATATTTGGGAGTAAACGCCCAAATATGGGTGAGTTGAGCTTATTATATCCCAATCAGTATTGGGTAGAATTGCATCGAAAGATAAAAAGTACTTGTAAATGGCATAACGGGAAGTTGAAATTTTTTACGAACTGTTCAACATCCGGCAAGCTTCAGGATTTTCGCATCGAAGCTGTCTACGGGTGAGTAGAGGTAAAATCAGTGTACGATTTTGTTCTTCACGGTTTTTCTGTGGAATCTTCAGAAAGGCTGACTATAATACATGAATTCTTGCAAAGAGTTATTTACAGTTGGTTCAGAGGTACGAAATTTTAAGTTTCTTCTATCCGTAGCTTGACTGCGTACTTGGCCGCTACGCATCAATGACTAAATTCGTAACGTTTTGAAGCGCTGCACTGCTCCTGGCACGATGTGAATAGCATTGTTTTTAACGCCTTCTTAAAAACATCGTCCCACATGAGAATAGTCTTTGAGGTTTCATATGAAAAGAATCCTGAAGAACTAGCGATCCCAATGGTATACGTGATTACTTGCAAAATTACCGAAAAAACGTTTTCGGATCACAAATTTTGAAGAGCTTGTGGGCGGAGTCAAGCGTGAGGCTAGTACGGGGGATAAGGTTTCCGAATAGAGTACCTTCTGAGGAAATTCATACTAGTTGTGAAAACTCCGCATAATCCGCTCTCTAAAATGATAGGAATTGCGCTCTGACTATGATAAGCAAAGGAGTGGATGATGTAGAAACCAGTAGCCTCGCCCTGGCTCCGCCCACAAGCTCTCGAAAGGTTAGACTAAGAGAACGGGTTTTCCGGCTGTTTCACATGGAGTCGCGTATACCATTGCGGTCAGCAGCTCTTGAAGATTGTTTTCGTAGAAAAATCTCAAAAACGATCTTGAGGTGAGACGATACGGTTGATGGGTAAGGCAATGAACCTGGAAAAGTCTTCTAGGCTAGTATTCGTGAACAAATAACCTAAGTAAACCAGGCCAGCAGAACATCGAACGAGCCATCACCCGTAGGTGAGATGAGCGCTGAAAGTGCGCAGGTTCCCAACGTGCAATCGTTGAATCGGGGTTATTTCTTCCCCGACTTCATTGGGATGTCACCCGTAGATATATCAATATCAATACCAAGGTAGGGCTTTGCAGCTCGAGATTTCAGGATCAGAATTCCAGCGTTCGAAATGTCAGGGAGTCCTGTACAGCGTACAGCCGCCACTGCCATTTTCAATAATGAGTATTCGGCAGTGCAGCCCTGTCCTATCTTCCCCGAAAATGCCTCGCAGAATCTTCCAGGGATACTTCATAAAAGAAGTTTCAAACTACATGTTAGCTTACTTCGGTTTTTAACTATTGTTTTTCAGTTATTTGTCTTTAGTTATTTACTATTGAAATAAATATTTCTAGTAACTTTTTTTCCACCGGTATTCCGAAAATGGCGAAGACTTCAGTTTCTTCCCATCCACTCCGTGACAGCGCATTTCTACGTACGCCACTGGCATTCGTGCAGTGCAGTGAAGGGAAAAGGGGCGGCGCCTCTGTTTTACGATTGGTACCTAACCCATCTCTTCTCGCCCGTTGAGGCTAACGCACCCCTCGTCCCTCCCCCCTCCTACCCGCCTGTAACCGCTCGATCTTTGGGCAATTTTGAACATGAATTGAGTAGGAGAGTATGCAGTTGCCACTGAACAGTAAGCAGAAGTATGAATGGACCAACCGTCCAACAAAAGCGCCGCCCCGTTCTCGCTCTGGGTGCGCAAAACCTTATCAGATCGTGGGGAATAAGCTGTGTTGAACGCGAAATCGCACCCAAGCCTCGAAATCTTCAGGAACTCTTCTTCTACGAGAATGTCTTTATATCGAGGGATGCTTTCAAGCTTAGTAAAGCCTTCTAAGATAAGGAATCGGACGAGAGGACGAGATCAAGTTTATCACAAGATGCTGTGTGGTCTCTTGTTGGACTCCCAGTCACAAGTGATTTTGGAAGAAAAACGCTAAGGAGCTGAGTAATCGTTTGGGCTATGTGTTATTCAACAATAGCGCCTTCCACCAATGTGACTTTTTACCAAATTTTCTGGAATGGAACTAGAATCCGTAGTGTCTTATTCATCCCAACCAATTCGGACCTGCACCGATCAGGTGGTTGCCACCGACGGAGGAACAGTTCCAGTAGGGGAGTCGCAGAGTGCTAAAGATCCTTGCAGAACTGGTTGTGGCGCATTGAGTTCTGCTATGATAGTGTTCCCCTCCTTGGGTTTTTGGTGGAAATTCCGTTCCTGGTTTCCACTGTTCCGTCACGGCGCTACAGTTCACACTCACTTACTCCAGCTCCCCTCATGTGCGTAACCTGTCCATCTCCATTTGGGCCAAAGACAGGAATTTTGAAGTTCTCGGATAATTTCACGGATAATGACGCCATTGCGACTTTTACACGAACACCAACACAACGAGGGGATCTTCATTCATTTGGCCCAATTTCGCTTTCAGTTCGTGCGTGGTGGTGTGGTTCTTCAGTCAGTGACGGTCTCGCTCGCGATCGTCTCCATCAACGCGCACATAACTATCGAGCGCCTTCACCCCGTTCAATGACAACTCTTTCACATCTTCGAATTGTCCATTGATCACTGACTGATCGTATTGTGATCGGATCCAGACCTTAGCGATGGGATTTCTACGAGTTTTTGGTTTTTCTTTTCCTATCAGCTCCATGTTCGCTACAGTTTCGTGGTCTCTGGCTCCAATTCGTGCTATAATCACTGGCTTATCGATAACTTCCTGGATACATCGTGCTTGCCAGAATTTTCCGAGACGCTACCGGTTCCTCACGGTAGCAGATGCACTTTTGTCCTTCGTAATCCACATAAACGGCTGACTTCTCCAAAAAGTATGCTCTCTGTCGAGTCTTTTCTCCCTTCCAGCTAACCAGACTAGCTTCCTTGGATTTTCCCTGAATTTACGTCTATCTAGCACCATATTTTGTTTTACTCAGCTCATTTGTTGTTCTAACTTTAAATTTCTAGGATTTTATTACCATTCCCATGAACAGTCTTGATTTTTCTCTGTTTTGAAGTGGTACGTCTGCATGGTGTAAATAAATGAATAGGTAATTAAATAAATAAACAAAAACAAACAAACAGACAAATAAATGAATAAGCCAGCATTGTTATTTTCAACACTTCCGGTTCTCAGCTCCTCGTCCTTCCGGATTTGATGAGTTCCTCGGATAAAATCTGGTATAACTCACTGTCTACACCATAACTTATCACCATTGACTGGGACCCGTTGATCGTATCGCTCAGGCAGAGTAGATCCAATTTTACCCGGAGAACTTGTCCTGTTTTCGCAGAGCGGGTAGGTCCCGAACTTCCCGGAACATTCTGGATGTAGATTATCCTAAATTTCTTCCTTTTGCATGTATCATATTATTACCGTGTTAATTTTTTTGGTTGCGCTGGTCGTAATTGTCCTCACTCGACAAAAATATTTAATTAAATAGAGAGCGATTATCTATTTTATTAAATTGTGGGCCCAATTATAAGAATTTCTCAGATCTCCCAAGCTTGATTACCAATCCTGAAACTGAGAAGAAAATTCTCAGTGACTGCCATGTTTTGCTGGGTAAACCTAGAATTCTGCTAGGTAAACCTAGTAATTATGCATCTGGTGCGCATTGCATATCTTTCCGCGGGTCATTCTGTCACTTTTCTAAGTTTTGTGAAGCTTTCGCTACTGTTCCTCCATCGTTCTCTCCCAAAAAATTTCCGTTCAACTGGGGATATAAAGCCGTTCGAATGTCGAACGGCTTTATAATCCGGCTATATGATTCATTTCGTTCATTACTCAATCTGTCTCTATCCACTCCTTCCTGATGTTTGCCTCTCCACGATCAGCAAAGCCAATTAGGTTTTTTTTCTCTTTATTTGCAACTAGCAGGAGTGCAAAGGTATACAAGAGGCCCACACCACACAAATTTACCATCGCTAACCATCCGACAATGTTTACCCTGGGTAATCCCAATGATACGTCCAGGTCAAGGTCAGGAGACGTGGTAGCACGTGAAGAAGATGTGAGGAGATGTGAGTATCTATGGATACCCAGGTGTTTGGATACCCAGGTGATTTAGAGGAGCTGACCTGGGTCACAAATGTAACCTACTGAATCCTTTCTTGGTATATATCTCAACTCTTCCTCCATCATTTGTTGCTTTTACTGATCTTTTAGCTGTTTCCATTTTATTCATAATGTAATATGTACATCTGCTCATCTGACAGCGCTGCTTTTTCTGAGATTCATAGTTCTCAAAGCTCAAGTTTTGGTGTGGTTAGTGAGTGAAAGCCATTAATAGATACCTATTATATCACTGGAGGTTTTCATGATATGAACTATCACTGCAACTACATATGTAGTGTAATGAATCTGGCTGTAGTCCAAGAGTGCGTAAGTAAGAGTGCGCTGTCATATAATTTATTTCCAGATTGAGCAGAAAACGAAAAGAGTGGTAGAACTGATTTCGATCTTAACTGGTTTCCGTGTTCCCGCTCCCGAATGAGTGCTAGTTTCGATTTTCACTTGAGTTTTCAAGTATCTTATTTTCTTGAATAGTCGAATTTTCAAGCTAGGATGATATGGAGCTATTCCATAGCTTGCTGTAGGAAGATAACTGTTTCCTATGAGTTTCGGATCGAATTTTTGCATAATTTTGAGATGCGCATTGTAAAAACATAACAATGTAATGAATGACAATGTAATGCGACATCACACCGCACGCTCTTGATCAGTTCGACTCGGTTGCCACAGACAGATCTAAAAACCCAGTGATGGAATCCAAATTCGCCCCGCGATCTGAATCGCGGCGCCGTTCGAACCAGATTCGCTCACTTTCATTCGGTCGCGATATCGCTCAGCGATCGAACAGAAACTTCGGCTAAGAATGATTTTCCTCTGAAACAATAGTACTAATAATTATTCTTGTTGCGCTTTCCAGATCACGAGAGGTGTAGCGAATTTAATCTTGCTTTCAAGAAAAAAAGTGACAGTAAATTAGCGTCAAGTCTTTTCTCATGCGAGCCCCTATCTATTCCAGGACGACTAAAATACATAAAATGTTCATTACTATGCGAGGTGGAGAGGGTGCAGTTAAAGTTAAAGAGAGTTTAATGTAGTTGACAGCTTCGAATGCACAATCTAAAGATCGAATTTTGAATAGGTCTTTCGAACCAAAAAAAAACAACACCAGGAAAATCATGCAGCTCTTCTTTTGCCTTAATAAGTATATTCTATCTACATGCGCTTCAAAATTATTGTGAGCTTATTTTGAAATTATGATTATGCAACGTATCTGATGCGTAGCATCCTCCTATATCTTGAACATTTTGGAAGATACATAGTGTGTGCCAGTTAGATAAAGCTCAATAACCTCCATTGAATCCACTGGTATCGACAGCTTCTTGTGCTTATAGAGGTGGATTGTGTTTTTTCATCCATTTTTGGTCCCATAAGCGGCTGAGCAAATGTTGAAGTTCAAATATAAAACTTCTCCCTTTAATGTTTATCACTTGGACCCTTTTTGGTCGGTTCTTTTTCTATGCGAAACTCTATGATTAATATTCCATTTCGATTAGCCTGTGACGCGCATGTTGTCCCCTCCCCCGCCCCCTCCTCCTCTCTCCCCATCTTCTTCCACCAGAGGATAAGTAAAAATGTGTTAGCTCGTCTTTTATCCTTAGTAGAATATGTGGAAGTTTTTCGAATCTGCATTTTCAGCTGTTCGAATATAAAACCAATCACATATTCGCCAGCTTTGATCGAAGCCACTCAATTCTGCTCCAACTTCCTCTCCCCCCCCCCCCCCTCCCCGTTCCCCATAAAAAAATTTTTGCGTGCGCCATTACTGCCGAATTCGTAATGGAGAAGACTCGCCGTTCTACGGATCGACTCTACATATTTGTGCTGCGTTCAAAAATTTCTATGATTCTAAATAGAAATTAGAGGGTGAGCCATAAATAAGGTAACATGGCATGTTTTGCTTTCTGAGGAGCATGTTGTGCCCTAAAGCCATGCTTACTGGGAGGCTGTGTCCGGTCGTTCCACCAGGACAGTGCTCAGGAACTCAGGTTTTGTCTGGTTCAGAAGTGGGGTAATAATAAATCTTAGGACTTAAGGATCTACTGTTTTTTGTCGAGTAAAAACTCAATTGCACAAAACTCAGCCAAATGTTTTACTAGGATTCCACGGTACCGGAGACATAGGCTTGCTGGAAACCCCTTGGGAGTTGGTTATCTACAGAAAGGAACTCCAAAAATAGGAAATAAATGTTTGCCCAGCTACTTGCGTGCAGAGGTTTTCTACCTCATCTGATGTCGCGGGGTCTGACTCCTAGCAGATGATGGATGTTCTGTTTTCTTGTTTTATATTCGTTGGGAGTTTTGAACACGAATCATGCGACAATGTTCCAAAATTCATTGAAAATCTTCTTCTGGTTGCCCTTTCCTTTGTTACCGTATTTTTGTCCCACCCTGTAGATGTGTGGCACGAATCTATTAAGGAATGATTAACGTCGATCGCTTTTTCTCCATATGAATAAGCCATATATTGTTAATAATACTTTCGAACAAATGTATTCTACGAAGCATTAACGCTCACATTAACAGAATTTTCTGTCACGTATTCTTCCAAAGGGCCACGCTATGTGCTGATAGAACACTATCTTTCAAGGTTTCTATCAATTTTATTTACCTCTGATTGAAATGTCTACCTCACATGCCACATCTTATGCCTTCTTAAACCTTGTCTCTATACTGTATTCACTACATTTGGAACTATACTGGAATGAAGTAATACCAGGGACCACAAAGTAACCGAATATTCGGGTTGGTTTGATCAAGAGTTTAGTAACGGGCTCGAAAGATTTGAATTTATGAAATAAGAATGTCTTGCACGCCTTTTAATCTTTCCCTCAGAGAAGCATTGCCCGTTGTTAAACAGTTTTCCAGCAATTCAATATCGATTATTCAAATTCGGATACATCTTATGCATTATTCGCTTCTCAGTACTCGCCGAATGATAATGTTAGATTAAAAACGTCTCTCCTCGCTTTTCCGGTCACCTTCTTTCATGCTTCTCCTTTTCATTTTCACTACGCTTTCCAGAAATTTCGTCCTACAATTTGTCATACATGTCCAACTAGTTGTCGATAAGACCATTAGGATTTTTTATGTTTATTTATTCATTTATTTGTTTATTTATTCTCTGTCCCCTGAATAGACTGGTTGTTAGCTTGTTGCGAAATCGATTTCGGATTTTGAAAGGTGATTTTAAATTGTCGTAACTCGGCTGAAACAGAATCTTCTTCAATGTTTTGAAAGTCGCCTGATTCAGCAAATTCAGCAAATCCATCTTCTACGGATCAGTTAGATCTGAAACCAAGCTTCGTGAACCCAACGAAATCGACGTAAGCGGTTTAAGCTGAGGCATTTTGGCGGCATATTCCCCCCCCCCCCCCAGGATGGATCTCATTTGTCGAATATGTGATTATCTGTAGGGGAACAGACTATTAACTAAGATATATGGGAATCCCACATGTCTTTCCTTCCAACTTGCAGAAAAACAGCAGACTAGTAAACCTCAGGCTCATCTCCAACATGGTGAATGAATTCTCTGGCGATGGCTTCCACTAGTGCCTTCAAAGTTACGTTGACGTCATCGAATTTGACTCCATAACTCTGAGAGAAGCAACTTCGAACCCGAATTACTGGGCTACGCATTTCTTGTACATGCCCTCTCGTATACATTGGTAATATTCCTCTCCCTAGCAGCTGCGCTGTTACTGAGCTTCCGTCCATGATGCAGTTTGGGACGATTTTTCTTGCAAAAGGGGAAACTTAGAATCGCTCTCGGAAAAGCCAAACGGATGGATGTGAGTGAGAGTAAAAGGAACGAAAGGGGGAGAAATAAGATTCGAAATAAGTGCAAAATGTGTAGTCGAAACGATGCCCCTTTATTCCAAAGTGTGTCTTAATCCAAAGTTGCTGGTTCGCGGTTCCGACTCCGATTTTGCAACAACATAATGCAAAATACTTTGATGAACAAAAACAGTTTTCCTCTATATATACGTAGTTAGTTACCAATGTCAATGATTTATCGTCATTTCTCAGAAAATTTTTTCTCAAAAAATTCCCCAGTCCTTTATTTATTATTTTTTGCCAGTATATCTTCTCTTCCTTCATTGAGAGTGTTCGAATACAAGCCTGTCTGCAGCGTAAAGTATCAGTAGCATCAGTAGCGTACTAGTTCTGCTAAGTAGTTCTCATAGGTGCTATTGTTGCCACTCCTACGAAGACGCTAGCAGTTCGAAAGCCGTTCCACAATGTCATTTTTCGCAGATGGTCTCAGCAAAGCATTAAAAATCTACATTAATCAAATCTGCATTGATCATTTTGCCTTACGTTTCCTTTTATTATGGACAAGCGAGTGTACTTAGAAGAGAATTTGACTGTCTATATTAGTAAATAAACCCGAAGAAAATAGTCAAACAAGAAATACTCCAGGAAACACATATGTTTTCTTGTATATAATTGCTACATCAGCTCCTACAGTCCGTCTCAAAAACGACAATAGTTTAGTTTTTGTGCCAATGATTTGCATTTCTCGGCTGTTACTCCTAACACGGCACTATTTCTTGCATTCTCTCTTTCCTCTAATATATCCACAACTATGTTTCCCGGTGAAACACAATGTGCACTCTGTCCTTCTAAGCAAAAATCAGTTTGCGATCTAACTATTCCACGCTTGTGGTTGTCTCGATTTTTCTCGGATTTTCCACAAAATTTGTTCTGCCATGTCCCCTAAAACAGTATACAAAACAGTTGAATAAGTGTCTATTACTCTACTGTTAGCGAGTCTACTTTACTATATTACAATAGCTAAATTACTGCTATTTTATACTACCAATGCAAATACATATTTATTGATTGTCATCGCATCTATGTTTTTAGTGCTGCGCTCACATTTCTGAAATTGTATATGTACAATAACTCAGGGAACCTAGAGACTATGTTTTGCATCGGTATGCAAGAGTTCACATGCGAATGAGAAGATCGTGGATTTTTCTGTGGGTTTTGCAGCGGATTTGCATTGTATTTGGAGACGCATAGGTTCTGTATGGGTAGGTATGGGTTTCGCATGGATTTGATGATTCTCTGCACTGGCACGCATGTCTTAAACGTGCATAGGATTTGCATTTTTCAATCTCATGCAAAACAGGTTTCCTACTTTCTTGGCAAATAGAATCTTTATAGGTCATGTTTACTAAACTTCTAATAAATTGTTAATTATTCGCAACTGATATAAAATCAAGTCAAAGGTAGTGACATGATAAATCGGCATGCTTTTTATATGCATTTTTATTGTGTTGTTCTAATTGTACCACTTATACTGTATTGTAGTGCGTTCATACAGTCGCCGCCACCCTCGGTATTAATGACTCGAGCTTGGGAGAACAGCGAAGAAAAATACAATTTTAGTCCATAGTAGACAGAGTGCAGTGGATATGTTAAGGCTATAAAGCAGGGGACCATTTTCACAACTTTCACGTTTTTTCATTTTTGTGATTTTCATGGGGAAAGATTTCTGAATACACAATAAGCGAAGCCAACTCTTCCATTTTCTGCTATAGTACACTGCTTCGCGAATACAAAAATGGCCGTTATTCTTCTATAGATGGACACAGTACTTCAGTTATCCCATCTGAATAATAAAGCTCATCCAATTCGGGATCCTCAGAAATAATTGAAATCCGTATAAATTGTTCATATCCATTGCGAAGTAGTTCTACCGCTGTCATTTATCTTTCGTGGAGCAGTCCTTTACGGCGGAGTTACTCTCTCCCGGTTTCCCTCAACTTTGAAAAAGTGGTTTTTCACTATTACTTACACTATTACTATTACTTACACTTACACTTATCGTAGTTTATCTTCGAAATTTATGCAAAACGTTGCCGGATGCCTTCCTGGACTACCCGAAGGAGATCACGGGGGACGTTCCAAGCAGTGAACCCCAAACACTGCGATACTTAACTCTGGATCTCCAACGGAGTGGAACCAGCGATAGGGACAGATTGCAATCTGCCGCTCGAACCACTGAGCCATCCGGGCTACTTTTTATGTTGGAGTTTGTTAGATAACTGCAGTAGCCGTAGGCAGCATACTATATGTATTTGCAAAACGGGGGCAGAGGGCAGGATTCGATCCCCTGACCACCACAACGTCGATCATTCGCTCAACCCACTGAGCTATGCGAGCACGCGATGCAACATACAAATAGTGTCCAATCTTACTTACATTTACACTTATCGTATTTTATCTTAGAAATTTAGATGAAAAGGGAGTTGGGTGGGGCCACTCCTGTGAAGCCTAAGCCTAAGCCTTAAACCCATTCTTAAACATAGGGTTAGGCTTATCTACCCTGTCTACTATGGACTAAAATTGTATTTTTCCTCGCTTTCTCTCAAGCTCGAGTGATTTATAGCTCATTAATACCGGGGCGCCGGAGGGTGGCGGCGGCCGGCGCCCGCCGGCGCCCATTTGCAGTGGCTGCCGGACCGGACTGTACATGTACATCCATGTTTTTACATGTTTTTTTTTTCAGATATATGCGAAAATTCATAGGTATCTTAGTGCTTGCCTATGTGATCGCCCACACATTCTACTTCATATATTCAATCACTCATGTGTCCTACTCGAGAAGAGAGTTCTCAAAACGAGTACGTTCTCTACAAAACATGCGGAAAACAGGCTCCCATGCATAGAACACCCCAGATTTCAACCATTTTTCCTTGCATTCAGGATTTATCTGACGGACCACTGATCATGAAAGAGGGCAAAGTCGTAGTGAATGGAAAAATTTACGGAAGCGTCAAGAAATCCAAGCCAAAAGACGTGAAATATGCAAAGACCGTCAAAAAAGGTGAGTGTAACCAGTTCCGTAGTTTGTATACATTGGTGGAACGTGCTGATTACAATCCTGAATTCCTGCTGTAACTGCTTAATTTAGATAAATTATTAAAGGAGAAAACAAGGGTATTGATGGAGACATCAACGGCGAGAGCAAAACCGTTGGAGTTAGGTGAAGACTTTGTCAAGGTTAGTTAGCCTTGCATAACCTTTTCTATCCAATAATTACTCGAAACCATTGTGACTGCTTTTTATTCACCTACAGTGCAAGAATTAGTCAGCTATCCATATTTCTTACCAGTAGGTATATACATAAGAATGTACTTCTTTAACTCGTCCTTGAATAAAGCGAGCAACGAAATCGGATTACTATAACTTTGCTGCATCGCCCTTCACAGTTGAACGCATCCTATTTGTACGCAACGGAATGTAACGCTAGAAAAAAGTTTAAAAAAACAACAGTGATCCTTTGAAACCAAACGAAGCGGTCAGTTACAGGACCCTGTTCGGAGGTGAGGCGAGGAGGAGTAAATACGGAGGCACATAGTAGCTGCGGTATCAATACAAAACTCAGAGCTGTCGACCTTTCACGGTAATGCGTTGTGATTTTGAAATTCTGCGAAAACCTTGCTCAGATTGTCCTCTAGTGGCTGGTAGCATTCTGTATTGCAGAAAAAGAGGCGGTGCTGCTCTTATACTACTGGTGCACTCACGCAGCTCTTCCGACCCTTATTTTTTAACTTATTTATATTTACTACAGTAATAATCTGTTTGTAGAAACTTACATTGTTTATTCCTTTTTTCCACACTTTGTTTGTCTTCCATAGTCAATGCACCTACCTTTCATTCATAAATTTTTGTACCCACTGTTTGGTTAATGCCCTCTAGATTTTTCATTTAAAACAACATTTCATGACTAGAAATTAATGTTTTTTCTCTCAATTTTAACCTGCAAAACCCCTGCCATCCGAGTTCAGAAAATGTCGAAGACCTAAACCTTTTCCTCGCGCCCCTCCAATCCCCTCACTGCGGTTTTCTGCCCCCGCCACTGGAGGAGTAGCCCCCCCCTCGTCACAGAAGTGATACGTCCATCGCAGCGGTCTTCTGGAGGAAGCACGACCCGGTGGCCGGGACTATTTTGTGGAGATGAAAAATTCTGTAATTCTTTCTTTGTGCTATTATTCTGAAATTTTCATTTTCATCCAGTAAATGTCATACATATCCTGGAAAAATCTTTACTTCTTTAATTTTTTCGTCGCTGGTTTATTTTTATTTCTTTATTTGTTCATACACCAATAAGATGCACCAATACAACATCACCATGAAGAACCAGAGTTCAGCAAATGGTGGAAAATACGATCAATCACAGTGGGGATTTCAAATTCTTCGCTCGCCCGTTCTTCTCTCTGGTTCTTTTCTCCTCCTCCTCCTCCTTGTCTCTCTCCCTCTTTTCTCCTCAACCACACCTGCGACTATCACTCGCTCTAGCTATTCTCATACCTACTCTTCAAAAATTGGTGGAATTCATTATTACTAATAAGTAAACAATAAGACATTATCCATCTCCCGTTTCGTTCCTTCCGCTGTACAAAAAACACGTATTAATATGGCCTCCCCCGCTATGAGGGAAGGCCACTCAAACATAAAAAACAAAAGACAAGAGCGTGAAAATCATAGAAAATAACTAACCTCCTGCCTATATGGTCCCCTCCTTCTCCTTGTGGTTCTTCTTCTCGTCCTCTCGTCTCCTTCCTTCTGGTCCTGTGGTTTATTTGTCACCTCAAACTTGGTTAATTAAATCTTTGTCATTCCCTCCTTCCAAATGAAATCCAACAGATAATCTGTCATAATGGGAAACCTCTTTATTTATGTTCGATCGATACGAATACCAGCGATTTTCTTTTCCAAACTACAAGGAAGCAAAGCCGACAAAGCACGTATTGATGTCTGGCATTATGTTTGGTACCATAGAAAACTGTAAGAAATTCATGCTCTGATTTGACATGTGCCTAAAGCGTAGGCGGCATCCATCTCACAACTACTGCAATCCTTGCGGCTAATCAAATTAATGCAATTAACCATTCTTTACGTCACATTAATTAGTTGACCAGCACAAGGGCTAAACAGGAATAAAACGAATGATAGCGCATCAATGGAAGATCCGCATTCCAGGGAGCATGTTATTTCCGTAGGCTTGTCCGTATTTAATAGGAAACAATGCAAACACTAAAGTTTGCCGATTGAAGGAATGGTCAATACTGTCCAGTGAACGTTGAGGATATCATTCTAGCTCTGAGCTGGCTGTTAAAAATACGCGAAAACTGCAAAAAAAAGGAGAAGAATCTACACAAATAGTATACGTAGCAGGAAGTGCCATGGCGCACAACGACTGCCATTACGTATACCAACTATAAAAAATGCCCTTGATTCAATAGCTTCTTAACTACTTTTCCTTTGAATTTCCTTGCGAGAAATTTACTCACGCGTGTGCAAACTGGTTCTACTCTCGTTCAATGTGAAATTTCGTTCTTTTCGTTTCTGGAACATTCTTCACTCGGGCGAAGTGTGCACGATGGGCACTGTGGGTGTAAAAGATTCTTTCCGAGTTTCCTGTGATCAAACGTATTTCGGAATTCTGAAGGGTGACACAATCATTTTGAGGTCCGCATAGGAAAGAGGAAGAATTGCGGGGAATTTTACAACCTTTTTCATCTCATTGATACATGCTTATGTATTAATCTACTTTTGTTTTATAAAGTCAAATACGGCAGTGAAATAGCACTGATAAGTGAGCCGAACATGTGAAGCGTCTTGTAACACAGTTGTCCTAACCAGGGAAGGATACTTAGGAGGTCCGGCATTTCGTAAAGAGATGTATATGTCAAGTAGTTTTTGACGCTGATCTCAAATCCGTTTAGCTTATCTGTATCTGCTGCGGAGCACTCTGTGAAGAGTTACATGGCATAATTAGAGTTTGCGCAAGACAGCCTAAATTTGGCTTCTAACATGTATTCCGCTAAACGACCGCTGGAAACTACCCGAATTTAATCACGTTTCGGAAACATGAATCTGTTTCAGTTTATCTAAATGTTTGGTTATGATTTTAAAGCTTATCCTGAGCAGAATCTAACTCAGAAGTCAAATTTGGCGTATTTGGACAGGCCGCAATTATGTCACTGTAACTCTTCACTGAAGACTCCGCAGCTGATAAGGTAAACAGATTTGAGATCAGCGTCACAAACTGCATATGATAGTATACATTTTGTTACGAGTCGTCGGACCCCCTTGGTCTTCTTCCCATAATCCTTTACGCATTTCTTACGTAAGCGCACTTTGAATAGGTAAGTGAAGGAAGTCCTAAGTTGGAGAATTTCTCTCCATCTTTTTTAAGATATCACTTGATCCACTTTTTTGTATTTGTTCCATTTTAACCAACTGTCTTGAAGGAGTTCGTCGAACAAGCCGCGAAGATGCACGCAAACAGCCAACTGATCTATTTTACCGTTGTGAATGGAGCTTTCGAGAGGCTGACACTGAACTGGTTGTGCAACGTTGCCGAGTTCGAGGTTTGTACAGCTTGATTTTCTTTCAATCCTCTATAGAGCCCCTGAATGACTTCGGATCCGCACCAGACACACTTTATCCGGCTGGATAAACCCGCATGACGGATAAGTTGGTGTGGTTTGGACATTGCACTAAAAAATAAAAATTTATCTATGGATTTTCACTGCTGGTTATGCTTATCCGGATGATACCCGACTGATGGCGACAGACTCTCATCCCCATTTCTGATTCGTGATGACCCTTGAAAACTCACTGGACTTGTGTCATGGGATGAGTTTGTGTACGGACAAATTCTACTGGTTAGCAGAGCGAATGAAGACTGGTGGGTATGGCTATATGACCTAAACATATGGGATTCGGGCTGTGAATATGACATGGTGGTCGAATGAGATCTGCATTTTATTTTAAGGATACCGGTGGGTGAATGTCATAGTCGCGATACTTGTCCCAAACTTGGAGAGCTTCTAGAACTGCCGTGCCGCATCCCCTGGGCGACGCGGCAAACCAGCTAGGAGCAGTGCGTAACAGACGTGGCCGCTACTGGTGTTTTGCTCATGTTTTCACACAAACCTTTTTGGAATGAAGACAAAGCAGACGGTGAAAAACAGCGTCTGACAACAACAGCACAGGCTGGTCTGCCGCTTCGCATAGGTGGTGCAGCGCGGCGGACCAGACGAACGATACTCTGTGCTACTCGCAAAAGTGATCGGTTAGCGCTGTAACTTTGCAGAAGTGGTCTCTGTAGCACTCGTTGAACGAGGCTCCATAATTTTGGCGCAAACTTTGATCTTACAGGGGATCCACCGACGTCTTCTAATAGTCTCAACATCCAAGATGTTGTGCGACAGCGTACATGAAGAGTATGGAGAGGTGAGTACGTTATTACTTTCTTTGAAGAAGCCTCTACTTTTTGAACTTGTTGAGAGAAGGAGTTCACTGTTCACCGTTGCGTGTTGCTCACGGTTTAGCTACTAGATTCTAAAGGCAATTCATAAAACAGAAACCAGACGTGGGCGATCTTGAGCAGAGTGAGAACGGATTGTCGCGGAGTGTGACCCAAAGGGGATCCAGACTGTTGTTTTCATTCCTCCAGCTTCCTCATGTCTTACGAGAGCAACGAGGGAAACAAATTTCCAGTTTGAAAAGAACAAAGATGACGAGAAATACGCCGCTTCCAGCTCTGCTTCGACTGGCGCTCTTTTAATCGTTGTGTGTTAAAAGCACCGTCCAACTGGAAACCTTTTTTTGAGTTTTGAAAGAGCAGAATCTCCAGGAGCTGCTGATTACAGTAGTAGACGTGATTCCGTGCAGAACTACCTGAAAAACTGTTTCCGAGCTCCATTCTTAGGGCGTTTGTGAGCTGGGGGTGGGGATGGGACCGATGTTGGAGAAAGAGGTTTCTGAGTGACGCCCGACTCACCTTCTGAGGAAATCATTGCTGCTCGTAGGAGTTCCTCCTTTATCACTCCCTCAAAATATAGGAGGTGCGCCCCATGTGTGACCAGCTACTTAGGAAACTTGAAAACCGTGTTTTGCATCAGGTTGAAAGATGCAAATCCCACGATTAAGACATGCAATCTTCTACTCAATAGTTCTATACTGGCAATGGTCAAATCCATGCAAAACCCATGCAATAGAATTATTGATTCGAAAAACCGTGTTTTGCATGAGCACGCATGTCTTAATCATGGGATTTGCTTCTTTCAATTTCATGCAAAACAAAGGTTTTAAGTTTCTTTCGTAGGGAGTACATGGTGCGGAAATTGAAATAATTTTACCTTGGCTCCGACCAGAAGTTCCCCAAGATTTGGGACTCGAAAAGAGGCTTTTCCGCACTTTTACACGGAGCAATGTATACCGTTGGGATTAGCTGCTTCTGAAGATGTTTCCCCATGTGAAAAATCTCTAAAACGATGTTATGGTAGGAAGGTGCTTCTAAGAATATGATGTGTTTCCCATTCTCAGATTGTTTCCGACGAACAGCAGCACGAAACCAGTATATCAGGGGTTACGATTTTAGAAATTTCCCATTCATACACCTATAGTCATGAGCTGAAGAGAGAACAGCTAATGTTATCAATTTGAGGGTTTGAAATGCATTTTCCTGAGACTGCCTGGCTTCGAAGAAGACTTGGACTGGGGAGAGCGAAAATACATAAATTTCCTCGCCGTCAGAGCTAAAATGATGAAAATATTAACTGAGGTAGGAGAAATCTATGCTATTTTTATACATTTTCTTGGGAAGCTGACCAGGAACATCATATTTGTTTCTATTCATACAGTTCAGCACTCCATACGCTTTGTTCTGATCGAAGCAGACGCAACATGGTTCCAAGACCCCACGGATCTTTTCCGCAACGCAACCCTTATTGACGACGCTGATGTGGTAGTGCCCATAAAGGGTGATACGAGCCGAGTATGTTCTCTCTTAGATTTTTCGAGGATCTGTTCTCTTACGAATATATGGTGGTAAACAAGCTGTATTCCATAGTATGCGTTATTCCTTCAGGGTGACATCTTCGCATTCAGCCCAATGTTGGTTGAGCCCACGAATTCATCTGTGATTCTATTCGAAGAGATGAATAAACGTTTGCAGGGAAACGACTCCTTATATGATCAGGTTCGGCGTTATTATAGTCATACAATACGCTGCTCTGAATGAAAGTTTCAGGACGTTCTCAACGAATTGTGTTCCGTTCAGTTTCGTGGAATTGTGTGCCGAAACTTCGAGTACAGTGAAATAGCCGATGGGAAATGGCAAGTTCTTGTTGTACATTTCAAGTAGGCCTAAAAGAAAATCACGACGGTCCTGATTTGTATAATAAAAATGAAACGTTAGAAAATTGTTGGCCAATAGAACAGCATGCACATGTGAAATTGGTGGGAAGCTATACTACCCAATCAGCGAGTAAGCGAGGTTTTCACTTATGTATTAATCAGAACGTGGCATCTTGTTCAACCAATTTTTCAGTTACTCTTCAATTTGTTAGACTTACTTGTTAAATTTAGAATATCTTAAGGCAGTTCAGAATAATAGGAATAAGAATAAGAATAATAATGAAAATGAATTCTGAATATTTTGGCGCAAGCCCTCTCCGTTTTACTCTGGACCGCTATTCCAGAAATATCGACCTCTTCCAGAAATTTGTTATTTCCCTCGTGATCCTCCCACCCCCTACTTGTTCTTGAATAGCTACAAATTTCAACAATAGATTACCCATGGTAAACGTGCTCAGCGTGCTCCAATTGACCCTTTACGGGCATGCATCAAAATGTTTATCCAAACGTGATTTTTCTGGACCCGCCCGCAGCTACCTACGTATACCCAGTGATCGTACCCGTAGTCATACCGTACAGGGTACATACGTAATTATGCCTCAGAAAGATCACTACTGCTTTCAAAGATGCATCCAGTCCCAAATATTTCGTCTAAAACTAGTCAATTGTTTGAGCCTAAGGCCTACCAGAATTTTCACTTTCGAACTGAAATTTGTCGTGTTAGAAGGGCCTATGATTATTAGGAGGCTTCAATGGACTGAAGTCGCTCAGCACTTCACAGCTCCAAACTCTCCTAGAACAATGCCAGAAGTTGTAGGAGAATCGTAATTAGACGTGTAATTTTCAAGGTTCTATCTCGATGACGAAATGAAGTCAAGCATGAAGCCATACATTGTCAACAACAACTTCTATGTTGGAATCAAGAACAAGGAAGCACGACAGGTGAGCTCAGTATCGCTTCTGTAGCCATAGTACAGAAGCAAGGAAAAAAGAACCAGATCTGGAGCTCGAAAGCATTTTCTGGATTTCCCCAAGCATTATCTGATTTGTGGAACTTTCAACTAGGTTTAGTATTACTAAATATCTTATCAAATTGAGAAGGAGGTTGTACTGGCCCATGCCTACTTGTATAAGCGCAGCATCTATCTGTTGACACTCTGATTGTCTGCGTATCTGCAAATTCCATTTCCATCCATCACCGTTGTCATTCCTATAGTACGTGCGGGCTCTGACCTGTGGAGGTTTCTTCTTGTGAAAAGCAGGCTGGACCCATCATTCACTAGATTTTAAGATTTAATGACTTAATTCTTCGTGAATATCCCCTATAAATATTGTTTGCCCCATTTTTTTCGGCCAATTTTTCCCTTCAATTTCAGGCAATCAACGGCTTGTGGTTTCTAACAAAAAGCGGCCACTGCTCAGCAGCCAAGGTTCGACGTGCTCGAGAAAGACTCCTAGGGGAAAGTATTTGACCAGGAATTAGGTTTTGACCGTGTCTGTATGTATTCTATTTGCAACTATTTTAATAATAACAAAGTAGCGGGTATTTTAATCTGCCATCGGGTATTTCTCACTTTTACAGGATTGGTTTGCTCCACTAACATGTTTGTTTTTATCATAAATATTTTATTTACCCAGTTCTGATGTTGATTTGATAAGACAGTCATTGCGCTGAGCACGGCAAGAGCGATGCGCTGGGCTGCGACGCGGTCGTCCTGGCGCCTTGCCAAGTCAGAAAATCGATCGCATCCAACGTGGTCTCTTTTCTAATAGAAGAGTGATATCTACAGGCGACTCCAAACGGCCCTGTGCAAGTGGTGGGACTGCGGTGTGGCTGTCTTGGGCAGAGACGCAGGGGCTCTGCATGCTGGCTCTGATCGTCTGCTTCCGAAGGGGGTAGAGAAGTGACACGCCTCGTCGCGGTCCCGCCCCTTGCACACTGCGATTTGGAGTTCCCTGAATACGTCTCTAATTTTTCTTTACAGGCGTATGTGAATTAATTCCTTCCCCATAAGTTTTTGATGTTGAAGTATTGAAAAGATTCAGCTTCCACTTCATATTGTTCCCTTATTTGGATGTTCGGCATGAAACAACAAATATAGAACTTCCTTCTTATGTTTCCACTAGACGGTGTACCCGGCTTCGCTCGGGTGTTCAACTTCTCCCGGCCATTTAAAGCTGATGCCAACACTTGTTGAACCAAAAAATCCTTGTTCATCATTCAGTGATCGGCTTAAGTGACCCCTCTTCACCCCTCCCCCTTCCCTCAGAAAATGAGGTGAAGTTGCTCGACTGCTAAATAAATCCTTCTAAAATGCTTGCCTTATCCACGTTCAGCATCTCGGAAATTCCAGAAGGCACGTTTTCACCGACCCGTATGCAAGAATGCCGAAAAATCAATAAAATCGATAAATCGATACTTCGCCCAAAATGGTTGCCATATTCGTGTTCAGCGCATTGAGATATACCGGCAGACATGTCTTTACCGCCCTGCGTGCAAGAATAGCGAAAAAATCAATAAAATCGATAAATCGATACTTCGCCCAAAATGGTTGCCTCATTCGTATTCAGCGCACTGAGATATGCCGGCAGACATGTTTTTACCACCCGACGGGCAGGAATAGAGAAAAATCAATAAAATCAATAAATCAATACTTTGGCGCAAAATGCTTATCATATTCGTGTTCAGCGTATTGAGGAACCTCAGTAGGCATGTTCTCGCCAGTCTCTGGGCAAAAACAGCGAAAAATCAATAAAATCGATACAATCAATAAACCAATCGATAATCCCAGGTGCAAAGTAGCCTACAACCTCCGCCGGCCCCCAAAGAACCTACATGCAAGATTTGGTCCCGATCGGTTCATCCTCCGCGATTTCTATTCGGAACACACACACACACACAAACACACACACACACACACACACACACACACACACACACACACACACACACACACACACACACACACACACACACACACAAACACACAAACACACACACAAACACACAAACACACAAACAAACTTTCACTTTTATATATACAGATTGCGTTGCCTGTGACAATAAATTGTTACGAGATTACTTTCGGATCGTCATATTGTTAATGTAGGCCTCAAAATAAGTCATGAGCACAAATATTTGCAATTAAAACGGAGTAAAATGAACAGGGCTTCGCTACTGATTACGAGATTTGGCAAAGCGCCAGGGCAGCCGCACGCCGAAATCGGCGTTGCAGCTGAGCAACACATAGAAAACTGTTATTTTCATTGTTCTTCATACAAGACTAACATTAACGCTTTATTATACTAATGATCGTGAAATAGTGCAAAATTTAATGTTAAACAGATGAAGATCGACACTACAATAAGCTCCTACCCATACATACCCAGCATTTCACAACAAACAACAATCAATAAGTCATGTTAACACAATCTTCATCGTATTTGTTATTATTCAAACCTTTTGTAAATAGATGTAGTCAAAGTTATGTTCTTCAACAAGTAATCATCATAATTGTGATACTGTCTCATTTCTTCATAGGTTTAGCTATATAAACACTAACAGCTGGAAGAGATCCAGCTACTCCAGGAATTGCAGGCTGCGAACCTGCTGCTGGTACGGAAACGGGAGCACCGGGCATGGGAGCAATGGGAATGCCAGGCTTAAATGATGGTGGTATAGGTGCAGGCCTGGGAAGAACAGCTTGTCCAACAGTGGCTAGAGGCCTGATCGAACCGGGTGGAGGAGGCTGGGGAAAGCCAGGAACAAGAGGTTTTGCCGCCATCGGAGGTGGAACTACAGCTGGTGCACCAGGCCTCGGTGGTAACTGCGAAGGAGCTGCAGCTGGCGGAACAACCGGCTTGAAGAGGCCCGGTGGCACTGGTGGAATCATGCCAGGAACAGATGCAAGAGCTCCAGGAGTTGAGACTTTGGCGGCAGTAGGAACTGGAGCACCTGGTTTGACGGCAGCAGGAACTGGAACACCTGGAGCGGGAGGCTTCGGGGGACCGGGCTGTGGGGCTCCTGGTGTAGGAACTGGAGGTTTTGGAGGGGGCCCAGGAGCGGGAGCAGCCGGAATAGTGGGCTTGGCAGGGCTAGGAATACTCGGGATAGGTTTACCCACAGCTATCGGAACAGGGGGTGTAACCACAGGCATAGCGGGCTTGGGAACGACTGGAGCAGTTGCAGGAACTGGAGCTGGAGGCTTCGGAAGCACAGACGTCTTCCCAACGACAGGCGCCAGAGGTGGAAGTGGAGGTGCTCCTGCCACGACCTTCAGCGGCACAGTTGTCGATAATAACGCCAATTGCGACACCAGTCCGAACGCGTCTTCGGCATTTACACCTTCTCCAGGAGCTTCCACGAACTGGATTACCATTTTGTCTTCCTTTGGAGCTCCTGCCAGACGAGTTACTGTTATGATGGCGTTGGCATTTGCTTCAACGAACCCATACACTGGATTGATGCCATAGTCGTAGTTGTTGGAGCATTTGATCTTGAACACCATCCTTTTTGGGCGAGGATTTTTGAGCAAATGGGTCATTTTGCCTCCGGTCGTCGGGAACGTGGCAACTGGGGGATCCACGGTGAGCGGTGGCCTGAAAATGAGTGATTACTATCCGGGATGCCGCCTTGGAAGCGAGGCTTACTTGGATAACTCTGCAGGTGGTGGCGCTTGTCGTATAGCTTCCGGTTTCACAGTCTGGAGGACTTGTGTCTCTGCAGGCTCCAGAGGTGGTGGAGCTTCGACTAGGTTGACGTCTTCATATGCACCATCACCTTCGCCCTAATTTCAAAAAACTATGGTATCTGAGAAATTGTGAAAAAAAGGAAATTCTGAGAAGTTTGCAGAATGTTTGGTGTTGTAACAGAAATGACGCAAAAACACTTTAGAAAGCAACCTTCTCTTCAAGAGCGTCCGATGTAATGATTCAAGAATTTGTAGGTCTCATGCTCCAGATTCCATTGTTGGGGAAAATAGAGGAAAAATAGAGAATAGAGACAGAGAAATAGAATTCGAGAAAACTTGTTGGAAATTCACTTCAGAATTAGTTTTTGCGTAACTTTTTTTTTAAAGAAAAATCGTTGAATTCCCCATCACGGCATTCAAATATGACTGATGCAAAGGGCAACCTCTTATATTATGTTTCTGATAATTGGTAAATAAAGCATGGTCCAACAGTTATAACTTACTGGATCGCTTGCGGGAGCTGTTTCTTCTGAAATGAACGCAGTAGTATTGAAAATGCTTCATATTTAGAAATTTTATATCACTATGCTCAGCAGTTAACGTGTTCTGTTGCATGAGGCCACGGTAAGATAAAATATGCATAGAAAGCCCTACTGGTACCCCTTTTTTTGGAGTAGGACTCTCCATCCTCGTGTTGGGACGCGACCAGTGATCCACAGATAAATGATCTTCCATCAATACGAAGGAATCACGGGGGAACACCTCCATATATAACCGACACGACTCACACAATGGTCTCGATCTGTTTCTACAACTCGTCTATAATGGCGGTCGACCCGATCCAGTGTTGTGCGGCAACGGCGGCCGCCCTGCAGCCGCGGCGCGCGGTGGATGCGGCGCAGGTGCGCCGCGCCCGATGCTGGCATTTTGCCAGCCGGAACTTGGCCTGGAGTCATATGTTCGCCGATTTTCTTCGCGTTTGCTCACATTTTCTAGATTTCCTTCCGCTTTTTTTCAGTTTTAGAACTCGTGGGAGGTTACACGCGGTTTTCGCGTTTCGCGGAATCAATATGGGTGAACGTTGAAGCTGTTTTGCTGTCGTATATTGATTGTTCGACCCAGGAGCTCGCGTTTGAACAAAGTATTGCAGCATTAGAGTCCAAAACGTAGAAAAAAACTCACGAAGTCCGATTATGCGGCGAGACGGGAGAAAAACGCGAGCTCCTGGGTCGAACAATCAATATACGACAGCAAAACAGCTTCAACGTTCACCCATATTGATTCCGCGAAACGCGAAAACCGCGTGTAACCTCCCACGAGTTCTAAAACTGAAAAAAAGCGGAAGGAAATCTAGAAAATGTGAGCAAACGCGAAGAAAATCGGCGAACATATGACTCCAGGCCAAGTTCCGGCTGGCAAAATGCCAGCATCGGGCGCGGCGCACCTGCGCCGCATCCACCGCGCGCCGCGGCTGCAGGGCGGCCGCCGTTGCCGCACAACACTGGATCGGGTCGACCGCCACTATACCTTATCTTTTACTCTTAACCCTCATCTCACTCTTATTCTAATAAATATTTTTATTGATCAGTGTGGTTTTTGTGTTCCGTAAAAGGGGTTTTCGCCCCAGGTATTTGTTTGCTTTATACCTCTTGTGGTTCCGGAACATACACGTTTCAAAACTGACTCTCGACCTAAGATAGTCGATAAAGCTGTACAGGGGACGTCAGTCATGACTGCACCTCCTGCTGGCTGACGCGCCGCATCATCTACGCGCCGCGGGCGTGGCAACACGTGACATCCACAGCCCTCAGCCGAGCCGCGTAGGTGGTGTGGCGCTCCAGGCCGCGGAGAGGTGCAATCGTGATTGATGCTTCCTGTAGAGTGACTGTAGGTATTGGGCAAATTACGCTCGATCCTTCATTCCCATGTTCAAAAAGGCACAAAGGTCTAACGCATTGCGAATAGGTGGTAAGTGTTTGTGGACGCTCTAATCCCTACATATCGAACCTCGCTCTGCTAGTGTCAGCTCGACCTCTCTTCATCCTCTCTTCTAGTTCTAAAATCGTATCACGTTACTGCGCATAGACAAGGTTTCAGTGAAGGTCAATTTCTATTGCAATGCAGGCAAAGGGGGCCGCGTCGCATCACTCTTGCAGCGGGCCCCCCCCCCCCCCACCGCCCTTGCATGGGTCAGCTAGGTCCTGTGATTTCGCGCATGATCGAGACGGCTGCTTTGCTTTTTCCTTCAGCGCTAATTTAATGCACAGACGAGGGTTCAGCGGTGAAAGAAATAGGCAAAGCAGAAATCTTGACCACGATCGATAACCAGAACGGGCACAGTTGATCCGCCGCGACGCAAGAGTGATGAGGCGCGGTCTCCTCTTTGCGTGCAGTGCATTCTCGATTGCCCTTCATCGTACCGATGAGACAACGGCAGCGCCTCTTCCGGGTACAAATTGCGTTTCCCCATGGATTTTCCAACCCGCATCTAATGACTGCTAATATAAATTATCGATGAAAAGTAGACAACTAAAGTAACTTACTAATAGTAATACGGGACACTGCTTTCGTTGAAAGGAGTGGCCTGACTTTCGACATGTCGGTCCTCATCGTACTCAGTGTTAGTCCTCTCACTGCTGACTGTGCTCCATTCTGTTCCTTCTCCTTCGCTGGTTCTGATTCTTTCCCTGACTCTACCGTCTTCTTTTTGGGAGTATCTGAAGGCTGCTCCTCTTCTCTTCTTCTGTATTTGCCTAGGATAACATAATTACCGAAGTAGCTTTGCATCTTTGTGGGCAAAGCGACTCTCACCTTTCCTCCTTGAACTGGACTCTTTCTTCTTGTCTTCTTTACTTTCTCTACTTTCCTTAGGTATTTTAGCGCTTTTCCGCACCTGAGCGCGGCTAGCGCTACTGGATGCTTCTGAGGAGGAGCTCTGCACAGTTTCACGCGCAGAAACGTGGATTTCCTCCCTCTTCCTCCCACATAGTATTGCGAGGCTGACTGCCAGCCAAATCCAGAGGGAATATGAGGTGAGTAGTACAGCTTCTACCTGAAACACACAGATCACAGGGATCAATCAGATTCACAATAGAATCGTGGCAACTGCAGTAGGCTTGAACGAACCGTTATATCCAATTCAGCCAACCATCTGAGTGTGAGCATGATCTATGGAATGAGACCCACCGGCTTTGATTTCCTTTCATTAAATCACTTTTCAAAACAACCCAGATAGGAGCACTTTATATTCAGTGCGTGTGCCGCATGCGTGCGATCAAGGATTAATGTATGCTAGATGCCTGTGCTAGACCCGCGTGCGTCTACATTATGAAGTGTAGGCCCAATCGTAGCTATGACGCAATTCAGACGCATGTGAGACGTATGCGTTTTGCTTGCCGCAGTGATCGAACTTCATAGAAAATCCTTCGCAACTGGGTGCGTCTGACGCACGACTTACATACGCATCTGGGTAGTATAAGTTGCCCTTTAATCATGGAGGATAGCCTGACACATACACACCTGTTGTATCTGGTATAAATTGCCCCATAGAACATTTGTATACCATTCAACACACATCCTGTGCACGGTGTTGGCGCGGGGTGTTCAACAGGACTCAGTACAGATAGACGAGAAGGGGACAGGGAACTCAGAATCCTACCTAGTAACGCCTGAGGGTGCAGGCCCCGGCAGTAGATTGTTAGAAGACGCACCCTCTCAGATGCGGTTAATCGTGTTCAAGGCTTAGTCTGAGCCACTGAACCGCAGAAAAGCCCTGCAGTACAATACATACCAGTCAATATCATTATTTGGAACATGTCTTTATTACTTCCATTGGGTCACTGTTATATACACTTCTTCAGAACATATTTCATCAAAGTTAGTGCAATCTATGCACAATGGAGGTGTACGCTATGGCAAGAAGAAAAATTCGATTAACCTTCATTATGAAGAATTCATTTAAAGTAATATACCGGTTTTCATCGCAAAACAAGCAAAAAAAAAAAGCAAAAGTTTATAAACAACACATTTTCAAACTTCATCTTGGCATACTCCTAGAACGACTGGATGCCAAACTGATTGAAGAATCCAGTGAGCTTTCTCGAGATAGAGATCTGTCCATTGCACCTGATGTAATGGCTGCATGCGGCCGCAATCTACGGTGACGTAAGGCGTTTCTTCCTCTGCATATGGTGTTGCAGTATGAATATCATTCACTACAAAGAATATGAGATGAGCTTCTAACTGGTTACAAACCTGTTCTTACTATCTGCAGCTTCGGATTCTTCGTTCCCTGAAGGTACTTCCGATTAGAAACTATTTTTAATAAGGAGGTTGGACACATCACCAACCTCGAATGCCAGCCCTATGGGCGTCCTGCACCCTCACCTCACGAGGAGGCTCGCTTGGTCCATCTATATACTGAACTACTGAGCCAGTGGCATAGCGCAATGTAGATAACACTAAAAATGGAATGAACCTGATGCATAATTTGGGGTTTCCTTCGCAAAATAAAAACTTACAGAGGGGCTCAAACGTGAACAGTGGTGTCCTTATTCGAACAGTTGCAAAGATCTGCAACATACTGACACGTTAGGTGCACCACAAGGAAGAAACTGCTGATTCTTACCAGAGTAATCGTCATTAGAAGCATGGCGGGGAGTGGAACGTTCTCATAGAACTCTCGGAAAAAACGATTGGTATGACGACCAAGATTCCCGAGAACTCCAAATATCGAGTTGGATAGAACGTCAGAGAACACATCGAGAAGCGATATTTCAGCCACAATAGAGACTGTCTGTGACTGAAATTGAAATGAAGTTCATCGTTGTCGCCCAGACTATACGACTAAGTCTGCGCAACTGACCTCAATGAACGAAACACATGAGGACTTCTTTCGAAATGTTATGAAACTAGAAAGATACTCGAGTGATTGTTCCAAGAGGCTATTTGGTGCACAGGCATCCTCCTTCCGCTTCATCGCTTCAGCCATTCGGAATGCTAATTTTTCCTACAACACCATAGTATGTCTAGGAGTAGAAGATTTCTTCTATTTTCCACTAGCGTTGATTCACATGTCATTTCAGATGGTTTTTTCTTGCCTAGCCTTAAAAGAAACACGGAGACTTGCCTGGTTTAAGTTCCAAAAACGTTACGTAATACACGGGAAGGGCACAATACACAACTTTCTTAAATCAAACGTAATCGAACTCAAAGAGGGGACTTTTAGAGTTGAAATTTGTGCATATATTAGAGATAACGATATGGTGTGGTGGCAAGCGTTGCGGACATCGGCACGACTTTTTCTACAGGTCCACGAATGATAAAAAAAAACATGTAAACTTTCAAACTCACCTGATACATTCTATTGTAGGTGGTAATCATTGACACAATAAAGAACACCAGCACAATGCAGCTCAAAAGCGAACGGGAACTGGAAGTAGTCACTTTTTTTTTTGATTCAATAAGTATCAAAGAACAAGCTGAACGTCAACCTACTTCATCACATTCCTTAGTATAAAGAATAGTGCTGGAGGCAGAATCATCATGTTGAGCACAGAAATCCACGGCTGCGCCATTGTAAGAAGCTCTTGCCACGCAGACACAGAAGTGTCTTCGTTGTACTAAATTTTAAAAAATATTGAAAACAAAGGAAAGCAAATGGCAATAGAACTGTAAGAGCTCCAAATGGGAGAATTTTCCCTGAAAATATAATAATCTGAAGAAAAACGTATTTTATGAAGAAATTACAGTTTCGATCGAGTCAAACAAAGAAGCAGCGATACATCAACAAGAAATTATAAAGGTAAAGAGAAAAGGAATCAAGTAACCTACCACTTCAATCATACCGTGTAGCGCTCCCCTGACTTGCTCTCGCATAGAAAGCTCATTTTCTGGCGTTTCCATCTCCAGGTATGATCCAATGATTTTCATATTAAGCGATGACAGGGATATCCTAGAACTATATGAATGTGGCTCTGAAGGAAAAACGGTCAGAGTTGACCAGTGCAGACAAAGACTTCTCAAACTAAATTTGCTTCTGTCTTTCGAACTGACTTTGCTAAACGTGAGAAAAACGTCTTCTCCGAAGGATCAATGCCAAGTTCTCTGAATATTTGCCGTAGAATAAGTCGGAGAGTAGGATCATATTGTTCACAGGTCTGAAACATTCCAGTTCAACTGATGTATGTTGATTTCATTCCACTTCTACTCATTAGCGTAGATGATGCATGTGTGAGTTATGCAGTGACTTCCGAGACCTTCCAGAAGTCCAACCAATAAAATTCATGCTGATATCCAGCCCGTATCTCTAGACCATAAAATGAGAGGGCGTGGTTGATTTGAGGCGAGAATAGAACCATCGACTATGTGCGGTCCAACGGATCCCTTAGTCCCCGCACAACATGCACCCAACAACCATATGTATATAACAAAGTGATGAAATTCCGTAGTGTGTTCCTTTCGAATAGGCTAGCAGCACTGAAACCATGCCTACAGAGAAACGAAATTCACCTGAACGTCGTTCCCGGTTTGAAGAGCTTGGCCAATTCCATGTGGATGCTGTTGTTGGTAGGTTGGATCATTTGGATCGGTCCAATCGTCAGGATAAACTTCTTCATGAATAGCAAAAACAGAATACAATGAAATAAGTAGAGCTGTGACAACTATGCAAGCGTCTCGGAAGGTCATAGTAAACAATACAAGACCGTACAGCTTCCAGAACTGTTGTCACCCGCAGGAAACCTTCCAAAAATATGAGATTGACTAAAAAGAAGACCGGGACTTCTCCGGAGGAAATATGTGATACTATCATTCCAGATAATGTGTATAGATAGGAACCGAGTGCGGATGAAAAACCCAAAAATGAAACGAGGAAAAATATCACATATTTATCTAAAATAACAACTAACAAACTTCATAAACACCTACTAGAACCAACTATTATCTCCTGAATCGAACTGCCCACATTGCAAGCGTGACGGCACTCAGAGAAAACCTAAAATGATGTTTTTCGATAGAATTCTTCCAAAAATATTGGAAATTCGGTACAAGTGAACAAACCATGTGATCAAGTATGATAAGTGATCATTCCTAACATTCACGTTTGACTGCCCACCAATTGGTCCACTCGGAACTGTCGATTCTGGCACATTATAGACTATGCTTATATCCGCATCATCAATGAATGATGGCATATCTACCGTAAACAGCCTCAAGATAGATAGGATCAGTATTATATTGCAGCGCCATCTGGTCAAAATCTTTGTAGAACCACAGGCCTCGTTCCGGCACATTCTCACCAACAAATTGCGGCCGCTAAATTAGTGTAATCAAGAATATACTCGTCTAATAGTACCAAAGGAAATTTCCGTACCTTCTCGCTTTTCCTGACCACAGCTTCTATGGTAACCTCACCCTTAGGTTGTGATGAAGCGCGAGAATTGGGTGAGATCTTAGACGCCGGAACCCATCCTCGATTTATCATTACTACGACACTGAAAAATTTTGCGATTACTGTGTACTTTATGTAGGATTTGTGGATCAGCTGCAACATGGAACAATTTTCAGTTTTGAACTGTTCGAGGGTGCACTACGGAAACTTCCAAGACATGAGAATCTTGAAAATTTTGAGGCTCTGGATGTGGAATAGCACCGAAACAAACTTCACCCCAAAACGAAAAGGTAACAGGGCGTGCATATAAATCCTCCCAAAGTGGTAGTACATTGGTGTAACAACTGCAACGCTATACATAGCTAGTGAATTGAACCTTACCTGGACTTTGAAAGACGAAATGGGGTAATAATATGAGCACCATGACTGGAAAGATCATCACTAGATAACAATGAACCAGTGCTCTTCTCTTTGTAACCTACAAATACGTAATGCACGTTAATATCAAAGTAGCTGAAGAATAAAGAAAGAAGAAAAAAGCTAACCAGGATCGAAGCGGCCGCGAGGTGCAATATGGAACTCTCTGTCATGGAGAAATTCTCCCGTAACTCGAACTCGTCGGTATTCCATGCTATCGAGCTTCGAAACACTAAAAGTATAGAATAAGAACTGCACGAAGTGTAAAAGCAAGTAATGAATGGTATGCACTAACTCATCCAATGGGAAGTCAACCGCTGGTTCATCCAAGCGCTGCTTTAACCTTTCAATTAGATCCAGTTTCCAACGTAGCCGGTAGGTTTGCCAGCACCCGAGGCAGAATGTCGTAGCGGGAATAATCTAGAGGAAACAAAGCATATTTATGAGGAAATTGCAAATATTTTACGAGAAGGAGAGCACGTGTGCAAAATTATCTGAAGAATTAATTGAGATTATAAAGACATACAAAGGCAAGAATGAGAAAAACCTACAAGCATTGCTAGGGAGCCGGCGGAAAACCGCTTCCTTCCACCTCCTCCATTTCCTTCCTTTTCCGTTTGTTGACGGCCATGTCCGTTCCCTTTGCTGCGCCGATCTAGCTGGAGCAAAAAAAAAATGAAACCACTGAAACCTCGAAAGGAACATCCGAAACTATACCGAAATGATCTCCTCCTTTCTTCCTTGGGGTACAGCGGCAGCAAACGTAGACCGGCGACACGCTGCTCTCAATACCACATGGGATAGTAACAAGGGTTGCACCATGTTTTAGGGGTCAGCAGTTCATCACGAAGGGCCTAGATGCTACGGCTGAAATCAAAAGTTGAAGCTTGTCAAGGAACTGACATATACACTTATTGACATCTAGTACGGTGTAAAACGATGGATGCGCTGTCTTATTCCGCCTTGAGGAACTGGTTACTGAACACCTATCCTAAGGTTTTTGAGCCTGCGTGGAAGAGCGATTCATGGCACCTCTGCAGATGTGTGAATAGCTAAACATCGCACAATTTTGAATTTTTGGAAAAAAAAATAGAAGACAACCGACCAAAACCCCGACAAAAACCATAGTTTAGAAAGACAACAGCAGAATTGCACCACATTTCATAATAGACATCTGAAGGATTCGCTTTGTCACTAGGGCACACTCGTGCAAAAATCATCTTCTTGAAAACACCACGAACTCGGGTAACTAGACCTAAATTTCGAGTGTTGATCTAAATTTCGATCCCCCTCATATCTTACCCTAAGTCTGGAAGTTGTCCACGTATGTGGCAGTGTAGCCCAGACTTAACACTACCTAGCTTTTACTTGTTTTTGTCACAGAAATCTCTCTTGGCGCAGAAAGTTTTGAAAAGAAAAAAAACTGCGCCGAGGATCAGAACTTGGGGTTGGCTGCGATTTTGTCTCATAGAGCATCGACTGTTGTGTACGCGGATGATGCTTAAACGCAGAGGGCCACCTCGTTCTGCCTGTTGGATTTACCAAGATATCCTAGACCTTCTCATCATGTTGATCCCTGGGATGTACATCAAGAGGCACAGAAGCGACGAAATCCCCATTTTTGAAAGGCTCGAACTGGATAAAAATTTGGAGCCTGGAGGCGGATCGCTCCAAGCTGTGCTGACTGCCTGCCACGGCTGCCGCGTCGGTCAACGAGTCTTGGCGTGTCCAATCGATAAGATCAACGGCTTCACGTGTCAACTCGGGTTGGCAAACTGTTACAGATCCCGTCCTGGAAGACGGGTTTATAGACCATTCTGAGAGAATTTATGTATACCGTTGCAACCATCGCACCGAGTAGATGCAGAATCTGCTGTTAGCTGAACTACGAAAATGAGGTGGACCCCTGCCTTTAAAGGCCTTCAGTGCAGTGCATTTCACCAGTGACGGTAGTTTGCGAGACATCAGAGAAAAAATATCGCGGAAAAGTAATTGGAGAGCAGCAAGTAGAGAGAAATGAGAGAAAAGTGGGTTACCCGCACGGATACTGAGCTATCATCGCGTTCTAAAGAGGTTATACCAGTGATAGATACATCTTCGACTAAGGTGTTGTGTCGTCGCTTTTAAAACAGTTTCTGTTTCACCCATGAACCGCATTCATATTTTTACTATAATACTTCTACTTCGACATAGTCTAGAATATACAGCCGCGATGGCTGCGGAAACCTCATAACACTATCAAGAAAATTAAGGAAACAGAAGTCACGAACTTCAGAGGTCATTAAGTAGGGAGGTCACAGCTCACACGAGGGTTACGTAATAAAAAAAAACTTGTAGAAGCACAACGAACAATGGAAAGAGACCTAACTCATGTCTTCACCAAATATTTTGCTAAAATGACGGAAATGACAACGAATATTGAAATAACGAAATAATGAACCCAAGAACGTGTAAACAGCTGTTTGAAATTAAATTACTACGAATCTGAAAACTACAAATGCAGGCATTCTTCCGTTTAGCTAAAACCATGCGCTCTCGTTCGCAAAGATCCGCCCCTGCCTTTCGCTTCCCGGAGGAACCGGAACTCCGGTATGGAGACGCGTTTCTGGGGCTGATTACGATTAGAGCAGCAAATTGTCGTTGGAGCAGGAGTGATGGAACTCCGCACGCTGCAGACATTTCGTATGTTGATCCAACTATAGACATTATTAAACGCAATATTCAACATTTACGTCACAATACACCTACTGTAATTAGAAGAAGTCAGAGTTCAAGTGTAAATCGAGGTGTTAAGCCTTTAGTGGCTTCCTCCCTCTCCACTGACAAATGTTCAGATGATTCTGTGAGATATCGATACCCGCTCCGTATTTTCCATCGCCATACAAACAGTGGTAGCGTGGACAACAGGGAGCCCCATATTGAAAATGTTTATTTATAGTTGTCTGTCTCAAAAACGTACACCGGAGCTATATATGAAAGTGCCGTTATGCATTTGTCATTGACCGTGATAGCTCAGCAAACAAGCTTCATCACATCCTAGAAATACTTCATCACATCCTAGAAATAGAGCTCAATAATGTATAACCTTCACTGATCTATTAAAAGAACTCCCTCTTCTGTCACTGACTGAAATGAATTTGTTTGTTTAGAATCGTCTGGGAATCATCTCAGCAGCTAATTGTGGAACATTAACGAAGCCGGCATTACAAAGAAGTTAAGGGTACGGCTGGGGTGTATGCCAGGAAGAACGATAGCCGGCAATAGTTGCCTGCTATGAACCCGTGTGTCAATATCCCATGCAATTGTAGCCCCGCCCTTAGATAGATACAGGGATTTGCAAACGCTGGCAAATGCGTATGTATTAATTAACTTCCACTGCAGAAGATGGTATGACCTATTTGAACAGATTTTAGAAAGGCGAAAGCATAGTTTCCGATTTCCAAGGCTTAATTTTCATTGATATATGACAATGAATCACTACAAGTTATTATGTCTTTGCCCCAAACCCCACAAAAACCTCATCTAGTCTAGTTCCGAATCAAATGAAGACCTCGTTCCTTTGTACAGGGTAGGCTAGCATGCGCATCGTGCGAGATGGGCGTGGCAACCTTTACATGAGATGCGCGGTGCAGCTGGCAGTTGTCACGACCTATCGTTCTTCATGACCGCCACCCGTACGGCTGTTGGCAGATTCCACAATGACAATGTCATTGCGACGCCCAGCCTCGACCGTTTGCGCACCGCTCTACTCCAGTAGATACCGGGAAGCTATTCAATGCAACTTCTATGATAAATCGCGAGAACTTGTAGCATGTATAGTGGTTGTAGCATGTATAGTGGTTTGACCAGCGACTGTACTGCCATGAAGTGTGCCATGGATCTAAGAAACTGTGCTTCAGTGGATAAGAAAGGATGCTCCTATTGATCACGATAGGTGTGTTTTACTGCTATAAGTTTGGTGAATGAGTAGCATATACCGTATCTGGAAGAATCGTCTTAAGTCCCGTATGAAGGCAACGACTTCCATTGCTGAAACTAATGAACTCAGGATCCGTTTTGGCCGATTTTGGTCACAATAGGTGCACTGTTAGTTAAATGTTGGTAATTGGGTCTAATAATGCTCATGAATGTGACCAGCACATGAAATAACTTTGGTATGCAAAGTTACGTCTTTTATGCTCCAGCGACAATCCGCTGCTCCAATCATAATCAGCCCCAGAAACACGTCTCCATACCGGAGTTCGAGGAACCGGCTGGCAGGTTTCTCTCTCCGTGCTGGTCTTTAGTTTGAAACAAGTTCAGTTTTATTCTTCCTGGTAAATCAGAGTGCTCTTTTCGAGTTCTATTCCACTATCTCACTGTTCCCAGACTAGTTTAGGACTGTCTTCTCCTTCTGATTTCGTGCCAGACTGAATTTCAGGGGTTTATAACTGAGCATTAAGGATATCTCTTCCTCGAACAAGGTGCGAACTCTTGTGAGCGTTTGGCAATGTCTGGTGCTTCATCGAATTCCAGTGGTGAAGGTGATTCTCTTCTCAGAACATTTATTCACAGATGAAAGTCTGGTTCTGTGAGCAGGCATCGTAATTTCCTGAAACCAGCCTATGTGAACTCGAAATCTCCACTGACAGGTCCAGTAGAGCCCAACCACTTAGTTAATTGCCTTTAGTAAATCAATGCGTGAAGCTCATTTTATTTCACGCTCAGAAATTACGTAAGACCACCTACTAACCTGGCTGAACTTTTTCTTCTGTCGTCTGTTCATATTTATTTACTTATTTCCACCAAGGTTTCATCCAGGAAACTCTTTCGGTTGAGCGTGTTATATACTAAATTCATTGTGCATTTGAGACCTGTTGTTATTCTAATTACGTTGTAGGGACCGTTTTCAATCCTCCATGCTAGCGCCATTTCACGTGCTGATCGTAATTGCCGTCATTCTAGTTTTCCCCACAGAGCAAATCAATATGTACCCTCCCAACAAGTTCTTTTCTTAAATATTGTACCTTTTGGAAATTATATCAAGTTCCAAAAACAGGCGTAATATCCTTGATTAGCCAGTCAAGTAACTCAGCCCAGTGTCTTGAAACAAATACAGAAGTTATATAGTGACTCTATTTGTGTGGTAGCTTTTTTACCAATCTCGGTGATTTAGGTGGTGGAAGCCGTGATTCCGGAGAGCGTTCTCGTTCGCAGCGACTTTTTGACGCCAACTCGGATTCGGACGGCTCTGGAGACGGTGAGTTTCCAATGACTTGATGCTGATGGCTTTCGAATACGACCTCTCAGTATTTTTAGTTGCTTAAAATAGTTTTTCCTCGAAATTGGAACAGAATCTTCTAAAAATGTTCTTTATTAGTGTATGGAGTGGAATATATAATCTTTACTACTTGCGGTCTTTCTTGGGAGAGGAAGAACATGGACGGTTATTTGGGAGTTCGTTAAAGTATTCACCCCAGATTCTCTCAGCAAGCCATTTTATAAGTTCTAAGCCAATGAACCCTTCAGTACAATGGAACGCTCATCTCCAACTTGTCGGCTACCTTCAAAATATATAGGGAACTTTTCTGAGCTTAGTTTTAATTAGTACATAGTTATGAAGCCATGAGGTGTACGTATAAAAAATGATTATAAAATTCGAAATGATTTAGTTTTGCATGTCAAATTTTGTTTTAAGATCGCGGTGCGGTGGACGTTGACAACGCCAGTAGAGGTGGATGCTTGAAAGCTGACCGTGCAAGGGATGATCAGCCTGGTTCCAGCAGAGGAAGGGCTCCACAACAGGTATTTTATTTTTTCTCAGAGGAGATCAGGCTTACAGCTTAGAGCTAAGAGTACGAGAATTCGTTTGTTTTTCCTTCCTTTTTCTAATTCACCGTCGTGATGTGAATTTGTAAGTGCAGAATGACTGCACATATCATTAGTGGTACCACATTGTTAGCGTGGTGGTTGAAACCAATGAATTCTCGTTAGTGTTACACTTTATATCGAATTTCTGAAGCATTTGCTTTATATATGCTTTCTCTTTTGTCCCTTTCTCTTTTCTGTGTTCATGTGGAATCGAGCTCGAGGTTCTATAGTATCTGTTAGCTAAGAAATTGTGAGCATTTTGTTTTTCTTACCACTATGGAAGGCAACGCTATATGTGCAAATTTGAAGGTGTGATCGCTAGTTCTCAGTTTCTTCTTCTGTTTTCTTCGGAGGTAAGTCGTTTCACACCTTTTGAAGGCAGTGGTATTCAGTAAAGACCAATTTAACCTGGTTTGATATAATTTACTTTGTTTCTTCAAAGAGAGTCTGGGTCTTGATTTTGCTACCTACCTCGTTTTACAGGTTCTCAGACCCTTCACTGTAATTCTTCTTTTCCTGTCTGATATTCATAACAGTTTTTATTCTGACTTAACATCATCTACTGACAAACCTGTTGGCGACAAATGAGGCAAAACTCTCAGATTGAGTTAAGATTCACACTTGAAGTCGATGTTTCTCGTATGTGGTCGAATGAGTCGCAATTCTTGAAATTTATCCATATTTTCGTCATTTTTCTTTGGGGTAGATTTGGTTTCATCAGATAGCCTTTTGATTTTCACGTGGATATGCGAGCGGAAAACTTATTTGATGATCCATCTTCTTCTTGGTTTTTCTTTAACGTCAGTCGCACAGGGCGCCCGCCAAGTATCCATTGTCATGCATCAAATTTCAAATATCATGGACAAGTTTTTCGTTGTATGGATTGCTGCAGCAGTTGTGTCTCTGAGAGAGGGAACAATATCTCGGAGAAACTTCTCGCTGGCTTGGTGTTTTTCCCAACGTCATCGATCAGTCTGAACCATCGTGCTTGCATTGATAATGTTTTAATGGAATTCTGCGTGGTGATGTACAGGCGGGACGAAAGGTAGTCAAGTTCAAAGGCTCGTCCATGGTTTATTTGCATTTGCACACCTGTGGAGAACTAGGACAAGCGAAACAGGTTCTACCATGACATCGACTAGGGTGTATTGCGTGTTTTGAGTGGTGTAAGCGTTTTTGGGTACGTGATGTAAAGCAGAATTGTGTTCAACTGCAACGCTTCATGTCGCAGATCCTGTTTTCAGGGGTTCAGTGGTTTTGCTTTGGCTGCGGTAAGCCTTGTGATGTGATTCTAATGTGAAGATCCATCTTTGCTTCTGAATTAACAACTATGGAGTAAGCATCTTCTTTTATTTAGAGAACTGTTCTTAGAAAAGTCTGAGTTTTTGGTGTCCTGCCAGTTCTTTCAAATTTGATTCATTTCTTCGAGTATCACCTATCATCACGTGCAAGGTTCACCCACGTGTCTTGAGCACCAGCGTTATCACTTCGTCGTTGCCTTGCGTTCTGTCATACCTTTCTAAAATCCAGCTACCTGAGCTGCGCCTTAAGCTGCTTCCCAGGAAGTTTTGTCTTTAATCATTAAATAAAGATGTGTTTGGGTTTTTTTCGCTGCTACTTGATGGAGAGTCAACAGTAAGTTTTTCTATCTTTATCAATCAATACGCGAGCGTGTTTCTAGATTTCTTTATCCCTGTCATACGCTTTTATCACGGGCCGATTAATGTGTTTATTCCATTTCATAGGTATATGCGTAGAATGCGGGGAGCAAAACTTTACTTTTGTTGCTGTTTTGCTTTTTCGCCGCCACATGGTAGTGGCTGTTTAGTCATTTCCACTGTAGCTATAGTCATTTCTATTACTGTGGCTATTCGGTTTTGTTTCACTTCCTCATTGCTTAGTGCTTTTTTTTGGAGTAGAGTGCGAGTAAGTAGTAACCTTCTTTGTATTCTCCTATGCTGTAACTTCTCCACAGTACTCACTACTATCCGACATCCAAATTCTTGCTGAGATGCGTGCTGCGGTCAAACTCGAACATCTTCACTTTCTTTATTGCTTCATCGCTCATTGCTTGAATGATTGTATTTATAAAAATTTTGAGCCATCTTTTGAAGGAGTACTAGTTGTTTCTTGTGTAGAAAGAAACAAGAAACAGCAAGAAATTTGGTGTATATTATGTAAATTGTCGCGAAAGTTTTTTCTTGCTCCATTCCCCACTTTTGGGTCAGGATTTAGTCTCTTCGTTGCGTTTGTTCTGTTTAAAAAGGACCTTCACCGATTGCATTCTAACATCTAGCAGAGACTAGTACAGACAGTAGATGTGTCTAGATTTATCTATTTTTGTTTTGGGTATTTATGATGGAGACGTGTTGCAAAACAGGTGTCAATGATTGGTGTTGCTGCAATTCGCTCCTATAAGTTGTAAAAAGTAACCAAACTTTGAGAAGACACGAAGCACATAGCTAGTGATCTCTCAACCATTGTTGGGGTCATTTAGTGCCATCATTTTGATAACACTGGAACGCGCTGATAAGGGCACCTTGTTCGCAAAGGACGAGGAAAAAATCGCGTCTTCAATCAGCTGATAGCATCGTAAAAGTTGCCTGCAGTTGATTGGCGATGAAATACGTTTACTCTCATGCACAGCTCCGATTTTATAGAACGACAAGCTTTGCTCTCGGGATTTATACTTTCAAAATCTTATACGATGACTTTGATTTCGGTACATATCGATTGTGGGCAGCCTGTCGTTGTCTCTGTGGCTACTGACGTAGACTCATTATCGATACCTATCAAACACAATGTCACCGAAAGCGGTGCATTTCTTGAGGAGTTTATCAGGGACCTAGGAGATCTATCTACACATTGGTTTCGCCCATGGATATTGAGCGGTTCTTAGTCTTGTTTTGTTGCTTGTTTCAGTGAAATTTGTTTTTTTTTTGCATACGTACCGCCTGCATGTTTTGGTGATTGCATGTCCGTGTGTCGGTTCATTCAATCGTCGTATGAGCACGGTTATTCCCATTTGTGGTTTATGTTGATTGTGACGTATTTTGTGAAGAACTTTTTATTCGGCATTGGAATAGGCTTGCTTCCACTGTACGTAAAGCCTTACGTTTTCTGCTTCCGGTGTTGCTTCTTTATGGTTTCTGTCCTTTCCCTGTTGTGGAACCTTTGCAGAAGAATTTGCCCCGTTGTTGCACGGGCAGCACAATGAGTTTAGATGCGCAGAGACGAGAGATGATTCAAGGTCGTGCAGTAATTGGCAGACACGTGCCAATTGGTGGAGTCGGTGACAGAACGCTGGTGTTGTGTTGAGTTCTGTGGAAAAAAAGTGCTCCATTGATCATACCTTATTTATTGGTTTACCTAGGTTTAGTCCTTTACCAACTAACACATTACTTGCATATTACTTGCTGATTGCTATTACTACTTATTAACGCGCCTTCTAACAATTAACACATATTAACACATGGAATACGTTTTTTTTTCCACATTTAATTTCTATAACTTTTTTTTTCGGATTTGCTGGCGCTAAACTTACAAGATCGTGCAAGAAATACGTAACTCGTAGACAATAAGTGAAGGAGCAACAAACCATTTGTTCCTTTTTGAAGAAGGAATTTTCTAGGAAGTCACAAATCGCCAACATTCTTGTTCCTTCCTGCTAGAACTGCTCATTAATTGATCACATTACAGTGTTTCAATCATCCAATTAGCATTGACCGTCGATAATGGGATAACTAGTTTCTATTGTGGCTCAGTAAAGAAAAAGACGTAGAAAATGTGAAGGACGTTCCCTGATGTGCATTTCCACATTTGCGACTTAAAACCTTATCTATGGGCGCATGTGTCGTCGAAACCCCAGGATTTGAGAGAGTAATACATTTTTTCTGCAAACCACTCGAATTCATATCAAATGTAGGATTTTCTTTTCCTACACTGAGGTTTCCGTTATGGTTTCATATTTGCCGTTCTACCATGGGGGCGCTCAGTTCTTCCATTTCCATCACTGCAACCGGGGGAGGGGAGGGGCGTGTTGATAGATCCTAAATCTTGAATAATCTGATCCGATATTCTGTCCCTCTCGGGGATTACGGGGATTGACTGGCTCAGGAAGCTTTCTTTCCTGTAGAACGAGCCTGTTTCATGTCGATTTCTTGCGAGTTTATGGTCGCCTATTAATATAATTGCGCTGTGAACTCGACTATTCGGCATCGAATGGCGACATCGCTACTAAATCACTGAGGAAGGGGGAGGGGAGTGGGAATGTTGATCGGGTTTGAGCAGATGGTTCGCTCGAAGGCTAGCCAGCTGCTCTTTCCTTACTTAGACACTGCAAATGTATGCGTATTTTACAACAGTTTTCTGCAATAACATTAAGATGTCATCGGATAAGAGGGGTTTGTGCTGACCCATTTTCCTCAATTGTTCTCGTTGTTTTCTCATCCTCTTCTGCGTTCTTTGGAAAAGCTTTATTATGTACGTGAATTCACTCAGCTGGTTCATTCACATCAATCTGCAGCTTCAGTCGACCACATGATTCTTCAGAATATTAATTTCCTTCGATGTTGGAATTTTACATCCATCTTTTCTCCTATTCTTAAATGGAGTGAAAACTACAGTAATATCTGTATCAAAGCTATGATTATCTGATCGTAGGCACTTTTCTCCCTCATTCGCTGTAGTATACGTCGTAGCTCGTAGAGCTAAATTTAATGGGTAATGAATACAAAATTGGAAGTACTTGGTTTTGTTATTGCTCTCATTCATCTCGTTTCGTCGTTTAGAGTGGATATATGGAAAAGAACTTATTGAAGCAAGCAATGCGCTAAATTCTGCCATCCATCTTTTCTCCTATTCTTAAATGGAGTGAAAACTACATCAATATCGGAAAACACCATTAAATAGCAAATTTCGTTAGTGGTGATTTTTTGACTACATATCACCTTTTGGGATTCTTTTGAGCAGGCAAAATTCATTCTGGCGGTGGCGGCTATGTATTTCATGTTTCGTTGAGAACTTACTAAATTAGTAATTGTTCATGCGCCTGTGATTACGCAATACAACTTTTAAAAAAAGTTAGAAATTGACCAGTTTCGTTTTTAGCAAGGTATCGACATTCCTTCCTATGATAGGCGTGTAAGATGAAAAGAAACTATTAGTCTATTTCATTGTAATCACCTTTGCCTCGCCCTTTTCCCGGATGTGACTGTCGCTATGCAAAACCTTATCTCTGAGCTGCTGCTGCCTCTCGCTGGCTTTCTATTGCACTGCTCCTTGTTTTGAATTCTGACAGTTGGTTTGAATAGGTTCTCTCCTGATGAGAAGAAAATTTATTCAAAGTTTCGCAATGTTTATCTTCATATCAGAGCAGGTTCCCAAGCAATAGTACTTTTTTCATACCATATTTGATAGACTTGTCCTGACATACTTTGTGTTTCTGTGATTGATTTTGCACGCAATGCCGACAACAACAGAAACAGAGCGTTTGCAAAAACTGGACGAATGGATCGAGACATTGCTCGGCAGTTTTTTTCTTCTTATGTTTCTGCTATTGATCGGCACGGCGATGGCGAATGGTTGGGAAATATGAGAGGGATGTGCATCTGATGCTAATTCGTGCTGTAATGATGAAAACGTGGTTGCACGAATTTGCATGCTGATCCTGGCCTATCTGATTTTTGCATACGTGCAGTTGAGCACATGCCTCTGCCATGGGTTGCGTGCGGTTTCCTTGCCTGATATGTTTGTGTCGCCTGAATTTTTGAAGGGGAAGAGGTCTAGATTTTTGATGGAGAAGAAGTCCCTTTCATACATCACTTTCATACCTTTGGAAGGAGTATTCAGAGTACTCCGTCAGTTTGTGGGCAAGCTTGTTCAAAGACAATTTCACTTTATTTTGGGATTTGGCATACGAGTAAAATCTGAATCCACGGAACGAGTTATTGTCAGTGGAATCTATGTAGAAATATCCGACGAATGCCCTCCGAGCCCTTTTTAGAAGATCAAGTTCGATGCGGCTTGTTCTAATTTACTAACCAAAGCTAGAGCCTTACGCTTTGTGCGCGTAGTAGATGTTATTTTAGGACATCTTAGGATATTTGCGAGAACGAACCACTTCGAAGGAACAACGCTTTTCCTAAAGAGTCCATCCTAAATCTACGAAGTGTGGATTTTCCATCTGTTGAAACCCGTGTTTTTCGGCTATAGATGCTCAAGGTGCGCTGCAACGACTTACCTAACATGAAGACACGACCAGAACCATTAATAAGGCTCAAGGCAGAGGTGGGCAAGTTCAGCAAAGTAAGTAAAATTGCAAATTTTTCGTTAGATGCTCATCACGGTAAGACCGGGGTCCATCCTATGCATTCGTCACACACAAACTTATCCATTGGTAACACTGACGTCATCACGTTTACCCCGAGTGATCTCAGTGATGCATTCAGACCCTGGAATATGGGGAATGTGCAGGGACTTCTTCTTCAGTATGGGTTTTCCACGTGCCAATGTTTACCCTGCGGAAATTTTGAGCGGAGCATAGTTGAGGTATTGTCAGCTATCTCCTCGTTACACTTCGTGCCTTCCACCAATAAATGCCACCAAGACGTTCATTGGTTTCGCAATTCAACAGTGGACGGCGTTGTTGTTCTCATCCTGCAGCTACTAAGATGTTTCTGGATGGAAATTGACTAGATACTAGAGAGTTGGATGTACATTGAAGTGGAGCAGGTTTGAAGGATTACCTTAGCACTGGTCATGAATAAAATTCTCCTCCTGCACGTGGCTTCTTTTTTCCTTGATGTGGTGGAAATTTTGTTGAATTCACGATTAAAATCCCGCTGAAAATGTGTTGATGAGCAAGGAAACGTTTGACACCCTGCTTGAGAAATTTTGCATTGTTTGAACGAACCGCTGCGTGCCCCTCTAGAGTACTGAACTATATATTTCAGAGTATACTTTGTGATAAATTTTTCATAATATTAGCTGAAAAGATTATTTTGAGTCTTTGGACGTCATTTGATTGAATTGTGCCGCGATGTAATCTTATTCTCTTCAAATTAAACGAGTCTTCTCTTCTCTTGATCTTCAAATATTTGCTTCTGAATTGCTTTTCTTGGTGCCTGGTTTCTTGGTAGCGAACAGTATGCATTTTGTTGCGAGGTGCTGTGATACCATCGACTGTTGAGGTGACAATTTTTCTCGTTTGTGTGAATGATCGCAGAGAATTCATCAGCTGTGTTTTCCAGCTCTTCACAGTTAATCCGATTCCATTAAAGACTTATTTTGACTTATTCCATCGATGAATTCGCATCAGTGCAGAGCTTTAGAATCCATGACTCACTAATATTTGCATTGTACCTGCAAAATTATGCAGTTATAGGATGTCTCCTAGGGATATAGATTCTGATGGTTGTGGGATGGAAAACTTGGAGAACTTTCTCATTCGCTTATCGGTAGTGTTCCAACTCATTTTTATTACTCATGTTTTGTACCGTTGGAGTCATTATTGGACGACGATCACAGTGGTATGAATAACTTTCTGGGAATTTGCCAAAAGATCCGTCTTCGATGTACTCAATTCATAGGTTAGCGCAGAGCATCTGTTAAAGTGCGAGACATCTGTCACAATAATTCGGCAGATGTCTCATGGATGCTCTGTCTTAACTCAATGAAATAAGATGGTAAATGAGAAACGAGTTTTTGGCTGCTCCGCATGGAATCATGTATTTCACTGTGATCAACATTTCTTTCCTATTCAAATTCCATAAAAATCAATCACAAAATCACAAAATGCTAAACATCGAAATTTTCTAAGAATCCAAGAGTACCCTTACCTCCCCGGATTTTTTGTTGGTTTATTTACCTATTTAGTTGCAAAATGTTCAAGTTCGTGTCTTTTCTCTCAAGTTCAATTCTGAGTTGTCTGCATTTTCTTCATTTTGTTTCACTTCAATTTACGGCACACCTTGCTGTGTCTTGGAAATAAATAAATAAATAAATAGAAATGTTGGATGCAAAACAGATGGAGCACTATCTCCAAGGCATGATCTGGTATAAAACAACCCTTACAGCTTATTTGCTTCGCTTCCCTCCTTTAAACTTTTTAGATATTCACCTCCAATCATTCAAACAAGTTTCATCGAAATTCAATTCACTTCCAGCAAATTTGCCCCTGGAATTCCGGCCATACGGGTCTCAGATGTGGCAAAGAACCCAGTTTTTTTCCCTTCTTTTTCTTTTTCGCACCCCTATTCATGCCAGGGGCTAGACATCTGGTTGAGACTCTACCCTCTTTTGTTTTCTCAATCTGTTTTCTAAACCTTGCAGTTGTTTGGCTCATCAGCTGTTTGTAGCGCTGCTGCCGCGCTGGAGCGAAGTTCACAGTTTGTTTTTAAATTCTTTCACCGCCATCGCTATTGTTGTTTTTGCTTTCTGAGTAGGAGGGAATTTTCTTGCAGTTTTCTCTCCATAAATTTCGGTGAAGGTTTTTAGCTGGAAGAGTTGCCGTCAAGTTGGTGTCTAAAAATGTTTCACAAAAGCGATTGTTTCACAAGTGCCGTTAAGGTTTCGTATTGGTTTTTTTCTCAGCAGAAAGGCTTCTCACCTTCTTTTTCATTTGAGTAATGCCTTTAATTTGAAGTGAAATTTCGGAGCAGTCTCATTCAAGCATTTTAATCGTGTGGCTTTACTTTTCGTACAAGAATTCTTCTACTGCTCTTATTTAGTGGAAACATTCCGCTCTTTTATTTTCATTTTTATCGAGCTCTTGCTGTTTCTCCCTGCCGATATTGATATTTTTTCGGAAACTTTGTGATTTTCTGCACTTATAATCCAGTTGGTTGAGTGGCATGATGCAGAAAAACATGTGTGCTTGGTGACATTTCATAGCTGAGTGCTGTGCTGGGCTACGGTTTCATGTTCCATGTTTACATTTGCGTCCACTGGCGGTTCTCGTTTGTAAATCCTCCACCGATGCACTTTAGGACTATTTGGTTAAATACAAATAGCTTTTCGAACTTCAAAGGATAGGAAATATTTGGAAAGAAACATTCGACATTTTATTGATTGAAAATTAGTTCCCCTTGATTTGATAAGTATTCTGTGTGTTCTCGCTGAACATGGCCTAATTCTTTCTTATTTATACATTTCAGTTTCTTAATATGAGCATAACGCTGGCACGTTGTGTTAGGGGAATTTGCACATGTGGCTCATTAAATATTAATTGTAGAAATTATATCGGTATTATGTTCAACATGCCAGTGGCAATATTGCTGCAGACGTTGTATCAGTGCGTACGTAACGGCTTTACAATAGGATAGCGATTTCCAATAATCTCGTTCCGGAATGTTTTCTTGATACCTCGAATTTCCGCGCAGCGACGAAGACGACGTTTCCTTCGAAAAACTGTTTCGAGGCATTTCCTTCACCATATTGCGTCCGTCGTAACATTGCTGCAGAGCGTAATACTGGAAATGTTTGCGGATGTTTTGCCTCGATTTTCAAAGGTTTTGGGACCAGCCCGCCTCTCAAAACGTAGCAGGAAACAGGGAGATCGCTAGGAAGATGTCATTGCGAATATGTGTCTGCGCACTACCTTCGCTTCAGGTTATCCCAGCTAAACTAGAAATTTGTCTTTTCTCAGGAATCGTTTACAATATCCGGATTTGTGGAGCTTGCAAGCAAACTTCAACGTCAATGTTTGCTCGTGGGTTTTCCCGAGAATCAATAAGCAGGCTATCTTTGAAAATTGCTTGCCGAAGGAGAAGCGCAGTGGAGTGTGCAGAGGTGGCGTACTCTGCGGACTTGTTTTCCGCCAATGCTGTGTGTTACACTGCAACTCGTACTTTGTCGCCGCTCCGTTCGAGTGGGTCTGGAAAGCGTTGAGTATCTGGAATTGCTCGATGTGATGCGAAGGTCAGGGTATTCTGTGCTTTCAATTCGTCCGAATGTCTTCCTCCACATCCCATCTACTTACTATGGCAATACTTCCCATTTTCACATACTTTCCCTCCGATTTTTGGTTCTTCTTTGTATTTGTGATCATCTGTTTGCTTTGCACGCATACAAAGGTGTGGCAAATCTTCAGCTCATCTCTCACGCAGCAATTTATGAGGTTCCCCCTAGAATTAGTTTAGATGTCCTGTTATTTCAAGTTGGCTGAACTCATTTTCATGGAAATACCCGGTTGCAGGAGAGAGGGATCGAGTTTCTTGGCGGTTTTTGCATATAGCGTGCATGGCTCTCCGCATCAGCTTAGCATAAGTCCGACAGAGTCTAATTTGATTATGCCCGTAGAAGCAGGACATGCTCACATTCGCTGAATTAAGGCCCATACTGCCTGGCATTCGTCTTATTTCCGTGTCTGGTTCTCTTCTTATCTTATTTCTGAGTCTTTCACAGTGTACTTTTTGCCAGAATTAGTCTAGTTTGTCGTTCAGCGGTGCTGTGAATTGGACGAATCAGCTATGTGCTCCAAGAAACTGCTGTCTTTTACTTTTCATGGCCCTATGGATTCTAGGAATTTCATCACCTCCTGAAAGAGTTAGTATTACATCCCTTATTACGACACAAATAGCTGCACATCTTGCTGAATTACCTTCTGAGCGGGGTTTAACCAAGGGGAACATGAGGGTATCGGTGGCCGTGTCGATATAATTGGTCAGTGTGATGCATCGGTCGGAAAGAGAAAGAGCGGGGGAGTCGCGGGTGGGGCGCCGACGGATTGGGCGGTGGCGGTCGGCGGCTCCGCTCTGAATGTGCCCCTCCTAAGTATGTGGACAGGCCAGCCCGCCAGTCACCCAGCCAGAGTGGTCACTCAGCCGCATTGGTGGGCAGCAGCATTGTTACCATGGCTACATTTTGTTTGTGACTGGAATTTTTCTAGCACTTCAGCACTATCACTTGAATTTTTGTAAATTTGCCGTCTAAATTGTTTTCGTGTGGGAAATTTCCGCAAATCTTCAGTAATTAGAGCTTTCATGGAGTAATAGGTCAAGAGTGGTGAAAAAATTGACATAGGGGACTCTCGATTGTTATTAGCAGTTTCTGTAATGAAATTCCTTTTGTTGATTTTTTTAAGCAAAATTACTAGTTTTCACTTGAAAGGTGGGTTTAATCAGGTTGGCTTTTGATAACATTTACATAGTTTTTTAAAGACTTATTTTTGGTTTTTCACGTGTGTCCAGGTACACTAATAGTGCCCTCTGACTTTTGGTTCCAGCCACCACCTTTTACCTTGTCTCCTTTTCTCTTTTTTTTTCGCTGGTTTCATTTGAATTCCATGTTTTCATCCTTCATATGTTGTCATCGGACCTGCGCATCTGCGGCCGTCCGAAATTTTTCGGATATTCAAGCTCAATGCACACAATCTATTCCCTTAGCTATTGTCACTTCTCCTTTTTGGAGCTTGGATAGTCGTCAAAGTATCTAATTTCTATCTTTGTTCAGCGAGAATGAAGTAGCGCAACCATTACAAGCAGTTTCTCAGTGGTACCTTGCCTTTTATACTCTTTCCATATTTGTTCATTTATTCATTCGTGCGCACACGAGGGGGCCTAAAAAGGTTTCTTCGAACATGGAACACAATATGGTCTCAAGATTATGAGCGATCTTCAGGTGGCTTTTCTCTTACGGATGTCTCATATCCGGAACGCAAATTGCTATGTCTAATGCGCTAGGTTTTCGTAATGCATTCATAAAGAGTGGAAATGGGGAGTCGCATTGTTTGATTTTACTGCGTTGGACGCACTGGAGAGTTCGCTTCCAGGAATTCTTTCTGATAAGAAATGCCAAAGCGTCGTTAAAATGTTTAAACACGCGTCGTCGTCACATCTATAAGTGCGGTCGTTTCTAAGTGCAGCGAACGTTGAAGAGCCACAAGATAGCGAGCGAGAGTGCGGCGCGTTTTAAAGTACGGATCGATTTCTATCCTGCTTGTGTGACGGGTTTATGGGCGTTACCCTGGCGAGAACTGCGGCACGCGTCAGTCCTCTAGTTCTCTTCGTTGTTCTGTTTTATTTCATTTACTTTCCTTTTGATGACTCATTAGCTCGAGTAACATTGCTTAAAAGTTAGTTTGCTCCTCAGTTTTATGGCATTTGTACGGAATTTAGACTCAAAAGAAGGGGATAAAATCAAAACTATGTGCGTAATTGATATATGAATTTGTGCTTACACTGGCACCAATTCACTTCCCGGAGATCCTGGAGCCTCCGTACAGACGCGTGCCAGCTAACACTAATACGCCGAAGGGCTTGCTACCCTTTACTATTAAAGCGAGCCGATTGTGAGTCATTTATGGTAGGGTTTCGGACGTGATAGTGTAGAATTCTGATTCCCTTCCCGGTAACAACCTAATGGAATTACCTCATGTGTCTTATTTCCATGAAATTTTGGAATTTTCCCTCATATTGCTAAGAAGTTTTCGCTTTTCAAAATCATCTTGTGCCGTAATGCCACTGGAATGCAAGGCTTTTGTTTCTGATAGCGAGCATGAAGAAAACATTAAACATTCTCGTGACCAGAGAGCAGCTGGTGTTGGCTGCCCATGCGCTTCCTGTATTGTGGAAGAATTTCCCCAAAAAGTTCTGAAAAGTTTTTGTGCGATTTTTGGAGTTTAGGCCCAGCTGCTGCTATAACATAGCGTTGAACGGTGGAAGCTGCTGCCTGTGTTCCTTTAATTCGATTTCTTCCATTGCTTTTTCAGTGCTGTACTAAGTTAACCCTTACAGAATACGGTGTTGTTGTGATTTTTTTCTGAAATTTGACTTACACCAACCTTAACTCTAAGGAGAAGTCACACTGACTATACTGGAAGCGTTGTGTGTAAATTTTTGAGAGTCATCCTATTTTTAATGATTTTTTGGAGAGGGTAAACTTGTTTTATTCATTCAGTTGCATGCCAGAGGTTTAAGTATTAATTGTTAAGATGTTACTGTGATTGAGCCCCGAAATCATGAAAATGCGAAATTCTCTCCTTCTCCTGTTTACACTTACCTTTTTACAGCTATTTTCGCGCTTCTTCTTCGTTTGATATTTTATGGGTTTGAACATCTTACATCTGTACATTCCTCATTAGAATGCTATGATTTTACCAATTCATTTGGATTATAATACAAGCTTATTAGTGTTTCTAAGGTTTATTTGAGCTTATTTATAGAGTAAGTGACATCATTTGAAGTGAAATTTCATCGCTACTGTTCAATTTACATCCCCTTCGCCTGCATGCGTTCGAATGCACATCATCTTTGTGCAGCCGGCCTGCAGCTGCTATCCATCTCGAGAATGGCAGCACCATGGAGGAGGCATGGAACGACCCTCTGGTTGATAGAAGTTCCAAATCCCTTGCGTTGTTCACCTCCTCTGGAGGCATACTGTACTGTGTAAAAAAAATGTGTAAAAAACTTACATCTGTACACTCCTCATTAGAATGCTATGATTTTACCAATTCATTTGGATTATAATACAAGCTTATTAGTGTTTCTAAGGTTTATTTGAGCTTATTTATAGAGTAAGTGACATCATTTGAAGTGAAATTTCATCGCTACTGTTCAATTTACATCCCCTTCGCCTGCATGCGTTCGAATGCACATCATCTTTATGCAGCCGGCCTGCAGCTGCAGCTATCCATCTCGAGAATGGCAGCACCATGGAGGAGGCATGGAACGACCCTCTGGTTGATAGAAGTTCCAAGTCCCTTGCGTTATTCACCTCCTCTGCAGCATACTGTACTGTGTGAAAAAAATAGTCAAACACGTTAGATTTGTTCTACGTGCTATCCAAGTGTCGTTATGTTCAACTAATGCACCGGTATGTACTCTATCTCGAGAGATGAGCAAGTAATGTACGTGCTTGAGTTGAAGGTTGCGTAGAAAAAGCATCGATCGCGGTGGTTTTCTCGTTATTCTTTGGAGTGCGGGGAGCGTTCCTGCTTTATGCGATCGTTCTGGTGCAGAACCGTTTATGGATATTCCTATTCATATTCGCTCTCGAAGGATTGGGAAGACGTTTTTGTGTTTCTGAATATGTGGGAAGAATACTGAGTTCCAGATCCTAACTTTACACTGCTCTGACATTTTTTTTTTGGATTCTGTTCCTTCCCTTGGTTTTGGTTGCTGAAAGGCTTGTCATGGAAGTTTCTGGATTTCCAAAAACTCTAGTTGCCCCACTTGGGAAGCTGATTTTCCCTATATTATGGCCTTAATCAGTGTTTGCCACAATTTTTCACAGTCATAGTGGGAGGACGGCCATGTGATCCGCCATTTGTAGGGGTAGTCTTCTAAGCAAATATCCGACGGAAGTAATAAATGGGATTAATGGAATCCTTGCTGCTATTCTCTCTGTTTGTTTTTCTTTTCGAAGCGCCTTTGAGTGTAAGTAATTCAGTGAATAAATAAATAAAGCTAAATAAAAATGCTGAATGTAAAAGGTTGGATTTCCACCATGAACTGCGATACTCATAAATTTTCCAGGGCAATATCCCTTCTAGAATGTTCGTAATGTCCGTCCATGCTTTATTTTATTGATATCCGTTTGACAGCATCTTCTTTTGCTGTCACTCTCAAGAAAAATGCTGGTTTAAAGAGCGACCAACCGCTTTTTGCCTATCCAGCACCAGGCATTTCCTTTGCACCCTTGACTCGGGAATGTAGCAGTGGATCTGGCACATTCCAACCTGTTGTTCTTACACTTTATCATGTTCGGAACAGAAAAAGTAAACGCAGTTAATATTTCATGCCTTGCGAGAGCTGGTTAACCAACTGTTCCCAATTGTCTAATAAATTTCAAGTTTTATCGTTCCTGGGCTGCCAATTGTCCAAATTCTGCAAGCACCCTGCCTGTTTGTTTTAGGATTAGTCACACACACAGTGATGGTCTGGAATGTTATCTTGATTTCTCATCGCTACAGTTAATTTACGCCCATGTTGTTTGCTAGTTGGTGGTACAAGTGTTCCTGTGAGCGAGTTCTACAGGCTGATATTGTTGTTTTTAACTAGATGTCAGAAAATTCCCCTAGGATTTTGGACTTTTTGTGTTATTTGAGTCGAAACTTCGAACAGTGTAGCGATATGAAGCGTGTGGTGTGAGATGCGCTATAAACGAAGAATCGTACTAGGTAAGCGCAGGGAGAGCAGCGTAAGATTGCGCAATTTTCGAAATTCTTTGTTTGGTCAGCGTGTTTATTTGGTCGGGTCGTTCTGAAGATTAGAGGCGTCGTCGTGTTTTGGGTCTCTGCTGGTTCTTCTCCGGTCATGGTTCAAATTCGGCTGAAGTGGCGCCCTTTTCTTAATCTAAAGCCATTTATTTATAGCCATGCTAGCGTAATTAAAGATGTTTTCGTTTCTCCACTGGATTTGTCCTCTCCTTGTCCTTGCCCCTTCTCATATAATCTGAATCAAATCTCACTGCCATCTGCTTATTTGTGGATAATGTCTACCTCATCTTTCTTTGTTTTAAGTGCATTACAGGCTATGATCTGTTCGGGATCCGCTCTATTTCGACAATTAACTGTGCTATGGAGTGTTAGGTCCAAACCTAGGGGAATAGATAAGATTACAGGTGGCGTGCTAGCCGTTGCTATGAATAGCCATTGGTTGTTATTTCTTGCTGACACCACTTTACACGGCAGGTATAATCAGTTTTCTGAGTAATCCGTTTAGGCTGCTCACTGCACGGGAGCGAAAATATATAGTCCCTGGAAATGATTTGAGAGGTCTGTTTTCGTACTTCTGGGATTTTGCAGCATTTTTCAGGTGCTGTGTAAGTCCTGCTGTCACACTTTCGGAAACTCTTTGTTCTGAGTAATTTATGGCACGTATCCTGACTTTATTATTTATTAACCATAAATTATCTACTTCGCACTTTGTCTAGCTTATGCTTTTGCGCCTTTATAGTTATTTTCCAACAGTGTTTAGTTTTTAATTTTAGAACTCGCCATTTTCTCGCTGCGCATAATTGTAGGAGTGCCTCGAATCTACCAATAAATGAAATACGGACATGCAGTGTCTCCCCTCTATAGGGTGGTCCACTGAAGTGTGACGGGCTACAAAAAATCAATTTTTGGACGTTGTTTGCTCTTTTGTGCTTTTTCATGCTGTTATTCATTTTCCCGTATACTTTTGTCCTTTTGTGGCCAGTCTTGTTCTCTGTTTTCACTCGAAGATGGTATCACTAGAGGATTGTTCAGCAATAGTTGCCATCTACAAACACGAGTACAAGTACAATGGGCTTTTTCCGGATTTTCACGATGCTCAATTGCATCAGGAGCAAGCAAATCGCGTCATGAAGCGTTTTGAAGAGATATGAGGGAGTAAAAATTGTTCGAGAGGAAGATCTGAAGGAAATGCAAAGACCTCGACCCTTCGAATTATCATCAAAGACAAACTTCGCCGAAATCCTGAAGGAAACATTAGACACCTAGCTAAGAATCACAAAGTAAGCCGTCTAACTATTCAAAGACATCATAAATTATCTCGAGTTGTGTCCTAGCCATAGGGCGAAGCCTTACCGACGAAATAAAGGCCTTAAGATTAGAAAAATGCAGAAAGATGGTGACCCTTGCGCGCGACGACATGCTTGGCCAGATTCTCTTCACGGATGAGAAGATATTCACTGCTGAACGCTCCGAAATGCGCAGAATCAACAGGAAGGGATCTCTTATAAGAGCCATAAAGCTAAAAAAAAAAGCTCACTTCCCACAGTTCATGATGGTGTCGGCTCGGATATCGGACCTGATCAAGATCAAGCTTGTTTTCGTCCAACAAGGAGCTAAAATTGATGCCGAACTAAAGCAAATCCTGGAGGATGCGATGATACTTCAGGCTAAAGGAAAAGCTAAAGGCATTCAATGGACCTTCCATCAAAATTGGGCTCACGGCGCAAAGAAGAGACTTGAATGGAACCGTTCTTCTCGATGTCTGGACGAAGGATTGTTGGCCATCAAACTCGCTCGATCTCACTCGCCTGGATTTTCCATCTGGTCACTTCTGTAGCAAAAAAGCCTGCTCTTTCAAACCCAAGTCACTGGATTTTCTGAAGCCAATCCTGGCGAGAGAATGGGACGAAATCTCGTCGGAAATGATCGCGCGCATCCTCAAGAATTTCCGGAAGAGAATGGATGCTTGCATCAGAGCTAAAGGGAATTATTCTGAATGAAATGCATGAGATCTCATGTAGGATTTTTTCTATCAAATAAATGTAAAAACTGTCTATTTGAATTGATTGGTGCGAAGTTATGGGTAGTTTTTCCCTTCACACTTCATGTGGACCACCCTGTATATGGATATCTCTCACTGGGATATTTGTTGCTATTGTTTGGAATATATAGAGATTGGTAGTTCAAACGAATTCCTCGAATCAAAAAAATTTGCTAGGCATCTTGCTGTGATGGGAGATGGTAACTGAATGCTTTTAGGAGGGGATTTTTCATTTTGTCCCTTTCCTTGCATTTCCTAAGTAATTTTCGATTGAGCCAAGCCCTTGTCGCTGCGAGAAACATTTTAAGAAGCCCGTTACTGAATATTTCTTTAAATTGTGTCGTCAAGAGGTGTTCGCAGTGGGAAGCAAGGAGGGATGCATCGTTAACCGAGAAAGTTCGTAATTATTTCGAAATAATGGCTTTTTTCAGGACATAATATTAGCTCAAGGACATGGGCTGGGTTTGATAATTTTCCACACAGTCTAGATAATTTCCCATAAGCCCGTAACATCCCTGAACGGAATTTCCGACTCCCGGAAAGCGGAATTCCATTCAGGGATGAGTGGAATTCCGGAATTCCGGTTCGGAAATTCCTGGATTCTTGCTTCATCCCAACAGATAATAGCAATTTGATTTTTCCGTCTATTATCTCAGGGATTGTTAGAGCGCTAAATATAGCGTTTATTAGCAGCTTCTCTTCGATTGTTTTGATGTTGGTTAGCGGCCTCAAACAGCACATATCGCACTCGTCATTATTACTTTTGGTACCAGTACCGTTTTTTTTTTCATTTCGGGAATTGACAACTGATAATGTTTGACATTACTGAGCATTTATTGCTTTGAATGTTGTTGAACAGCATTTTATCTGCTCATCTCATCGCTCGCTTCAATGTAAACATTTTTGAGGGTTTTTTTTTTTGCGCTCTTCGCCACCACTCACAGTTTTAGCGTTTTTCAAGGAGAGCTATGTCGATCTGGAGGATCAAACAAACTCGAATAGATACTTCAAGATGAAATGTGCACTTTTGTCTGAATTTTTCTTGTGGCATTGTAAATGGCTTCCAGTTTGACTTGTGCATTACCTTTTTCAAAAGAAAGCCATTAGTATCAGTCATTCTGTGGCGTGAATGGCGTTGTTGACAGTTGCTTCAGGGAAAAACTAGCCTTTGTCCTTTGTTCGCAGGTTATTGAGTGGGTACGCCAATGAAACCGCACAGAATTGTCACCTTATTGTCAGCAACCCTCTAAAGACTCTGTTTATCAAGACGTGAGTTGATGTTTACTGAGAAATCGTCAGTCTTAGTATATATTATTTATTTGTGATGGTATTTCTCGAGAGAGGGGTTATATAGTAGTCCTGTGCAAATAAATATGGTTAGGCTGTGGATGTTGAGTGTTTGGGTGGTGATGGAGCGTTTGCACTCGAAACGAATGAGTTCGAAGGCTAGATGAATGATATCCTTTCCTTTTTGAGGAGAGTGATGGTCGAGTCATATAGTGCAACCTCATTTACTGATGAAAGTATAGCCCGAAAGCAGATGTTTGTGATAGTTTGCTTGTCCTGTGGATATATCCATCCGAGCGTAATGCATTTAATATTTTTGTTGAAAGGGCAGAAGAGTGTTCGCCTGGCTTTGGATAGGATCTTTCGTTTAGCCTTACTTTAACGCCTTATTTCTTTCCTTCATTTTTGCATTTGCTGGTTCAGCTTGGCTCTCCCCTAAGGTATTTATGAATACCTAATTGTTTTTCAACTCATTTTTTTCTGAAATGACGCAAATCTTTGTTCCACTTCACTCCTATTTGTTGCTCCACCCTTGTCTGTTTGTTTTTTTTTTCAGGACTTTTTTCCTAGAATTCGTTTTAGTTGTACATGGGTTTGATATCCATTTCTTCTCTATTCCTTGGCTGCTGCACTTTATTTCCATAGATAAGTGCGAAGAAAGTGCACCGCTCCTTGGAACAGCCTGTGACATTTCACATGCTTTTGCCTCAGCTTATCGGTTTTATTTCCGCCGTTGTTTTTCTGAGAGCATTCGTCTTTGATTTCATCACCATTCATCGCATAAGAGTGTCGATGGTAAGACTTTAGTATCACGTGGAAGCGGCTTAGCGCCCGACGCTCAAGAAGGTGAAAAGTAGAAATCATTTGAGTTTGTTCTGGTATTGTTTTTAGTCGATGGACTGCACTGGGAAAAGCTTTCAACCACTGGAATTTTTCATATCTGCAGCTATGGCGAAACTCGTGGGCTTATTGACTAAATGTCCAGATTCCCACAGTTTAGGGGGAAAATAATCAAAGACTTCTGTTTGCTCATCTTTGCTCGAAATTAGCATCTAAAGGGCAGAAGGAGCGCAGGAAACTGGCCTGCGCCTTCAATTTAAGGCGCACTTATTGGGCTCTTGCAGAAATGTCCGACCCTTTCCGCGGCTATTCCTGGCCGCTTTATGGGCCGTTAGTGTCGCTCGGTGGCGTCGACGTCGTAGTGGCATTTGTTCACCATGTTTCATTTTGCAACCTCTATAGTTTCTCAGTGCTCTTGTTTTTCTTTGTCATTTACTCTCGTTTGCGGCAAAATAAGTTTAGCAACTGTTTTTCATAGATTTTGGTGGATCGTTCTAGAAAATTCATTTAATACTAGCTTTAATAGGCAGTGAGAGGTTGGTAATATGAGTGAATAACGGCAATTGATTGGCAATTAACTGTCATGATGTTGTGCTGGTTTGGTCTCGTTTTTGATCACGAGAATTCTCTTGCCTCCGAAGTGCAGAAGCATTATTGTTGCCATTTATCTTTCATTTCCTCACTTTTCTATCGATCTATCTAGGGACGCATGTCGAATATTGTTTCTTCAGTTGACATGGATGTCTCCTGTCACAGCCGCGTTAATCGTACTAAAAGGTTTACCTTCACTACTCCCAATGAAGTTCTTTCTTTCTTTTGTTTCTCTGAGTAGGCACTCCTTCCTTGCTTCCAACCAATTCATTCTTTCATCCTCGAAATTCTGAGAAACAAGGATCTATCCGGGTTATTTTTACAGAAAATTGTGAGGAAAGTTCCTCTTTGCCTGATGTTTTCTCTTTGTTGAGTGCCGCTGCTGCGTTCTATTTATTTCCTCCTCATATTTCGTTCGGATTCTTTGCGTTTTTCCACACTTGCCCTTTGTAAAACGCTTGCCGGCAAACATGTTTTGCACGCTTTGATGCCTATGCCTCCGCAAGCTGCCCCGGTTTAGGAGAGTTTGAGGATGTACATAGTGTGCCGAGGGCGGAGGGGGGGGGGGGGGTTATCTGACTGCTGGGTATAGAGGTGTTCTTGTGGCTTATAGAATTGACTCTAGGTTTGCACCAGGTTTTTCTTCTTTTTTTTATTTTTGGGTCTGCTGCTTTTTTTCCTCTAAACTCTTTACTCCCCAATATTCAGTAGCAGACCTTGGATTTGTCGTATTTTTTGTATACACGAGTAACCACTTAGTAGCCTCTAACATCATCTTAGAGAGACCTTCTAATTAAACAGGTCGTTTTGATCTAGCAGCCCAATTTTGTGCGCTTTTCATGTTACTTTCTAGTATTCTTCTTTCCCTCATAGCTGTTTGAATTCCTTTCCTCCATGCTTCAGTCACATTCCTTTATTTTTATGCGAATATTATGTCGTTGTGTAAAACTAGCCTATTGCCTCGGTCGTTTTGCACTGAACTTTTTTGAACATCTACAGGAGTTTTACTGCCATTCTAGAAGGAGCAATTGCGATTTCAAATTTCAGTGTGGAACGCTAGGAGGACATAAGAAAGGCGGCTAGCTCGCACTTGTCCGCAGCGGCTGCTGCTAATATATTGCGCTGTCCGAAGAGTGACGAGGAGGAAGAATGGCTGACGCAACGAAAGGGGAAAAACTTGCTGTTCTCATGACCATCTGATGCTCGAGCCTCGGCGGAAGTGTTTGAAGCGAAATGAATCATTTGCGAGGATCGGGGTGTAATATTTGAAGAGGAACTAGGGGCATGGGGTGCAGAGAACTCTTTCAATTTTCACCAGCATTTTAGTCATAATAAGCTGAATTTTAACATTCAAATGGTGCTGCAAGGAGCAAACTATCGTGCACCTCCAGACTTCCAGAAGTTGTTTGTTTTTGAGTGTCAAACTGGGAAATTTGAGGAATTTTAGCTTATTTGCTAGTTATATGCTTTTCTGTAGGCAGCTTGGTCATGCCCGCAGTGATAGATGTCCGGTCAAGCAGGGCTAGTCGATAGCCTTATGTCATCGTAGAGGAAATGAGAATTTTTAAGAGTTAAACCAACCGCTCAGGATTTTTTTCTAGAATCTTATTGACATGAAATATTGTGAAAGACGAAATACAAGGTAGGCGATTGAAGGAACGCTTTGCCTTAAGTGACTTCCCTAGCGACATACCCGTTTTTCTGAGCGGTTTGTCAAATAGGTGGGTCTCAGTGTAATAGAACAAATTAGTTACGCCTCCTACGTTGAGCTACCTCAATACGAAGTTGTCAGTTCCAGTAAAACGACCGCTGCACTTGCGTTTCCGTTGTACAGTGGTAAAAACTGTCAAATTGCTTTCATCTTGCACCATGTCATGTGTGGACAGATGTGTTTGTGAAACATGCCGTTAAATTCCTTCCCTGTAAAATGTTTGATGATTCCATTTGTCATCCGTAACGTGAGCAAGGTTTGTGGATTGTGTGAAGCGTACACTCACATACATATGGCACACGTATTGTGTTTGTATTGCGTACAATGGAATTGTATCGTGTGATTGAATGATTGTACTAGTAGATTTATGAATTCCTAGTCTGTGTAAATATTTATTAGCGATCATTTCATCCCCGTATACATATTGAATCATAAGTTCCACTGGAAGTGGGAAATGAGATGCAGTGTAAATGTGCTATCTTCCTGAATAGTGCCCTTCATTAGGCTTAATGTTTTCGCCCGCTTTACTTACGTTTAACGATATTGTTATGACTGTAGGCGAATGTTAGGATTTGGAAGAAGTTGAATGTTCAATATAATAATAAATAAATTGATCCTGGTAAGTTTCTCAGCTCGCCAAACGAAACTTCAAGTTCTTTTGGTTGGAAAACGTTGTACTGAAAGTGCCTGCATCCTGGAAAACATCCTGATTTCCTAGTGTTTGCCTTGAGGTGGTGCTCTGAGGGGTTTCATAGGTCACTAGAATAGAGAGATTGCCATTCTATGCGGTACAATTGCACCAATTAAATAGAGGATAAAGAGTAATGCCTGAAAATGTGGATTGCGTCATTGTGTCCGAAAAAACACTTCTCCTTCACCCTAAATTTTCCAGGCAGATTACTTGCCTTTTTACGGAGCATTGACGTCTTTCTGGTGACCATTAATGGTAATATTTCATGAATATTTTCAGTCTCATTTATTATTTTTAGCGGTTGAAGTCTTTCTTTTTTTTTGATACTCCATTTATCTCGTTTTTGTTCTTATGTACGATTCGGATTGCAGGGCGTACCACTTCTACTGTGAAATTACGTGCTATAGAGGCGTTCATCCGACATCGTTTTTGCTTGTAGCCTGTTGAATTTCGTTTGCAGTCTGGCGTATTCTCGTAGTAAGCGTATTTGTTAGCAAAAGGGATTATTTGCTGAGAATTTAGTGTGACTCAACAGGGTAGTGCCGAAGCTGTTTTGATGGAGAGGACTCCTGCAACGTTTTTGTGCGCTTCGCATTTTATTTCCGGCGATCTACCTCTCTGTTTTAGGCTATCGCAATGAAACCTCTGCTTTGTTGCTGAATATTCTATCTGTTTCTTGATTCTATTTCTGATTTTATGCACAGATTTTCACATGATGTTTTCAGTTTCCCTGTATTTTGTCTGTATTGATGGGGTGAAAAGCTATAGCATCAGAAATATTTGTAGCGGGACTGCCATTGCATGTGACTGCAATCTGTTCTCAAAAAAGAGTTCATACATAGCCGCGATCAGGACGAACCAAATGGATCAAGCTGTACGTTAGAGACCATCTGGAGCCAAAATCTAGTAAAGGTTCTTTTGAACCATTGTTTTGAATGGTTGACTCATGAGATAATGGTTAGAATAGAACACCTGCTCTCGTTCCCTATCTGTACTCCGCTTTTCTCCCTGGAGAAACAAGAAGACTCTGCATGGAATGTATCCTTGCACTGTTATTTTCTGTTTCTTTTTCAAATCATTTTGGTGTCAGTTCATAGTGTCTGTTATTTCCTAGTTCTTACCATGAGTTCGTTCCGTCTGAAGTCGGCCTCATTTTTACTATAGGCGTGGTAACGACGTAAGATATAGTAACAGGTAAAGAAGGTCCAAGGTGAAGTAATTCTGGCTTGGATGGGAAAATAGTGCGACTTCAGACGTCTATTTCTAGATTTTCCGAGTTTAGAACCTATGTTTGTTGAAACATTTCTAACAAAGAGAGTATTACCGCGGAAAGTTCTTGTATTCCAGGTGTTTATGAGTTGCTGGAGTTCTAGTACTTTCGCGACTGTAAGGTTCCAATCAACTGAGATTTTCCTTTAGAATGTGTTTGATTAGCCAATTAAAAGAAATTTCTCATGCTTTATCACGTATTAGTGATGTTGTGTGACGAGTATTTCCGGACTAGCGATCATCTGCAAATACCTGCCCGATTTATTTCACTTTCTGGCTCTTCAACTACTTCACCAAGTTTCCACATTGTTTCCCTTCCATCAGTGGGTTAGTCTTGAAGTGACAAGGCCATATTCTTGCTCCATATAATCGCTTGCTTACGAATTATTCCTACACGTGATTCCCTCATGATTCTCATAATGAATGTCATGTCCGACGTTTTGTTCGTGAAAAGGATGTGAACGATTCGTGAGAAAAACTGGAGAATTCTGGATCAACTGGTAGATCCAGTCCCTTTTTCTCGAAACATGTTTTTTACTCCTTTTTGCTTCTTTCAGTGAATCGTCAGGTGTGATTCGAATGCTTATTTCTCTGAACGTCCCATACTCAGCTTTCACTGAAACTGCTGTCCTAGAGCTTTGCCCTTTTTGGAGCTCTACCCATTTGGAAACGATGCAGTATGGACGCGTCTTCAGTTCTTCTGAACCCAACAAACGGGCTCATGTGACTATTTTTCAACGACTAGTACAAGCGCTAGCGCATTCATCCAGAGACAGGGTGCTCCAAGGGCTCTCATTCAGACCTGCTTCTCCCGAAATCCGGTCATGAGCTCTGTGAACTTTCTCTATTGTGGAATCCGCTCGACGACGGTTTGAGGAATTGAGTGGCCTGCTGGGAATATTCTAGTGTTTTCTGAGTGACAAGAAGCCGCTCCTGCGTCAGTGTCCGCTGATTGAACGCATTACACTCTAAGTGGAGTTCCGACATAAGAAACATAGGGTCCCGCAATGCGCTGCTGATTTTTGTCGTGTTCTGCTCGTGCATCTGCCATGTTACAGCATTGCATGTTCATGTGATGAGGTAATTCTATGTTAACATCCAAGCTTTCGCTCGAAGCAGTGTTTGCTGGAGTGGCATGGCGGGTCATGTGCCAGAGAATGGGACATCAGAGAGCTATGCTCGGTTCAATAAGGAAGTTCAGAGCAGCCGGGGAGTGGAAAAGGACAACGAGGCGTATAGGCCTGATGTGCTGCCACCTTTGTCCTGTGGGTTTGTGCGAGGATGAGTTACAAGTAGGGAGCGTTTGCGGAAGTAGAAGATTGTAACAAATGAAATGTTTTTTTTGGATAAGCTAAGGCTTTTGCTTCATGCTCCATTGCTTTTGGGAAATAGGCAAAAGTTGGACACAAGAAAGGTTGAAAATTAACCAGAAGCGAACAAGATTTAGTGAAAACATTGAGAGGCGATTGTTAGCTCATTCCTTTTACTCATTCATCTATTTTTGAAAGTGCACTTATCAACACATATGTGGTTGTTCTGTAGACGTTGTACGCATTTGCCTGCACCCTGGCTAGCGAGTGTTCTGGATTGATACCAGGGGAGACGGATGAGTGGAAGTATTACACAAGACCGGAATTTTCGAAGACGGAAGTTGAGAGAAGTTCGAAAATGAGAAGTTTTGTGAAACAAAAACAACATATGTGACCTGGCATAACTCAGCGATTGCCAGTGCTTCAGAAATCTGTGAATTGGGAGCTTCCATAACGCCAGAATTGAGGAATTCAGGACTTCTGAAGCCGTATTTCCACTCATCCTTGATTGATACCTACGGAGAAACCACCAGAACGCTATCGAGCAGGATACCCTTTCCTGAATGGAAAAAACGAGGGGTGACAATACTCCGAAGGCAATTATGATTTCTGCTACGAAATTTTCTTCAGTTTCGGTATAAGTATTAGTGAAAGCAGAGATTTGTGAATCTCTTAGTCGAAATGGCAAATTTTGACGTAAGCTTAATTACTTTTATCAAGGAAAGAAATGAAATGTAGTGACATTTATGCGAAATTAAGTAATAGAACACCTTTGATAGTATGAATAAAAATGAAGAGCTCAAGATGAGTCAGAGCGCGGAGCCATGTCATTTGTTTAAGACGTTCTGCTTTTTTCATGCGAAAATGACGGGACCTGGATGACTGCTCACTTGTTTTGCTTCCGACGGTCACAGAAGCTTTGGAAAGCTTTTGCTTGTTTAACTAAATAGTAGCAATGATCATGTGGTGCTTTGATGGGCCCACATTGGTAGAGTTCAGGTAGCTAATGCCATTTCAGACTTTTTTATAGGTTTCTATAGGTTCATCTCCCGAACTTTTATTCTACTTTTAGTATTAAGTTAATATTTATTAATTGATTTTAATTAAAAGTAATAAATTGTACTAGTGGAGTTGAATATTTTTGGGAATCTTCCATTAAAAGGGTTCCTCGACTGTGTAGGTCCTCCATTAAGCAGCTAATTTCCTTTGCACTATGATTGTGGTGAAAATATCCCTTCGCTTTGTATTTCATTCAATGGACCTCTTTAGAGTCCATTCCACAGTGTATGGCTCTTCTTGCACTTCCTTGTTGTTTTAGAAATAGGGCCAAGTGCACGGCTTTACCCTCTAATCTCCAAGATCTGTGAGCAACACTTCTTCTAACGAAAAGTTCCAGACTGGTTATAAATGATCAAGCGTTTAGCTTTTCTCGAAAACATTGCTGTCTATCAGTGAACAAGTTGTTTTTGAGGATTGTTTCATGAATATTGTAAAGACCCAACGATCACGGCGCTAACATTTGTTCCTGTGCCCTTTGTGTTTTGAAGGTGTCGTCATGATTTTGGACTATGTCGCATCGTGTAATTTCTCTGGGATTTCATTTGTTTCCCTACCATCCGCCCATGTATTTCAGCTACGAATCATCCGTTGTTTGGAAGTATGTGGTGCTGCCTTTGTCATAACTGATGTTTTGTGGTATAGCAATGAATAGCAGGTAGAATTCTGAAATTTGACGTCATTCACAATGGCTATGTGCTGTGTGGCTAAGTGCGCTATAGGGCGAACACGAGATATTTGTGTCGAATTGCTAAGTAGATTGCTCATCACATGATGAGTAATGCAATTTTATTCGTCTTCTTGACGTCTTGGTGAGCTGGCTGTGCTTGAGTGATCATATTCAATTGAGGAAAGACGTAGCGGACTCTATTTACCACATGTTCGTAGTGTTTTCCTACATGCTCTGTTCTTTTGCGGTACTCCTTACGCAGTGCTCACTTACAATTACCAGCGGTAGCTATTTTCGGAAATATTGCCATTTTCAAATGTTGGCAGCATAATCTAGAGGACTTAGATGAATCTATTGTTATCGTAACCCATAATTAAAGTGCATCTTGGTATTTGTGCAGGTAGTCATAGTAATGTCTTTTGATTTCTGTTCTATTCAAGCTGTACCATCAAAGATTGAACGACATTTCTGGAGTTGGGATTAGTACCTGCCTGTAGAACCCCTTGATAACAGGCTTGTACTCCTTGAGTCATGTTTTATAGGTGCCTCCAGACATGCGGCATCGATTTGTTCTCTCCATGGCTTGTTAGCACTACGAGCCTGGACATTTTTTTTAGCTGTGGAAGCGTGGAAAGATCGCATAGAGCGGAGATTCCATGAAAAACCACAGCAGAAGCTGTAGCATCAGTTTTTATTTGAAATCAGCTAACTAAGAACCTTTGCATTTCTGAACATTGCGTGCAAATCTGTGTCGGTGGAAATCTGTGTCTATTTATCGTTAATGGATGTCAATTTGAAATACTATACGACGAAATCAGAGCCATGTGAATGAAAATATCTTCTCAACCCACGCACTGCCCTTTTCTCTGTGCTGTTTGCATTACCGATGCCATGCTTAGAAGCTGGTAACTAGATATGTGGGCCCGAGGGAGGGCTGCACTTTATCTGCTGCTGCTTGCTGGCTCCTGGCTCGTATTTTAGCTCGCGCTGGATTCTGGAAAAGTTGTGCTTCTCCTCGGTGGCTCTGTCATTCCTTCACCTTGCAGAAATCACGTTGACGGGCACGTATTTTCATCGCTAATGGGTAAAAAATGAGAATTATGAAAGTGAAAATTTCTGAACTTTTTGAAATAATGACAGCTCATCCTTCTGGCAAGTGTATTCTCCTTCCTGTTTAATCATTAGTGGAATCCGGAAATTGCATTGCGTGGTGGAACCAAGGTGAATCATGTAGGTGGGGGAGGGGGCATATTGCTTTGTCAGTGTGCAGTGAGCATTTCTCCACTTTTCGTGGTTTAAGGAGGTTAGTGAGGGCTTTTCGCTGCTTTACATCCTTGTTACCCACATATATTCTCCATCACTGGTCACAATCCGTGTTTATTCTCAAATTTTCGCCTAGGAGTATTCTTGGTCTTGTTTTTAGAGAAGAGAAATTGAGAAATAGATATCGTTCAACTCTTTGCTATTAGCAGTGCAGTCCAGGTTTTATTTAGAATATTTCTTCAATGGAAGCAAGTTATGTGTGGATATATAGACCCAATCCTGCAGGGGGGGGGGGGGTAGAGTACTTTTCCTCTTTCTTACTCATCCCCATGCAGATTTTTCTTAAAAGGAATGAGGAACAGCAAAAGAAGGCGGTTGTTTTGATCCCAATTATCATAAAGTTTCCATTTAGCTTTTTTTTCTCTTCTGAATCGGTCTAAATAGGCGGTTGATTTGACACCCACTTTCTTAAAATTATGATTTGCTTCCATTTTGTATTTTCTTCAAGCCTTTTACTTGTTGGTGAATATTTCACCATTTTGGGGAATTACAGATTTTTTTTTTTTTGAAATTTCAGGGGTTAGCTGTAATTTGTCACGTTATTGGTTAAATTCCAGTTATTGTGAGGGAAAATTACGTGATGAGAGGGTATTCATGAAGGCTACGGCATAGCCGAAATGAAGGTTACACACGCAAATTAAAGTCGAATTCATTCCGTATCATTTTGAATGGCAGTTTCCTACCTCCTAGAGAGAGGTCAAACCGGCATCTAACATCTTTTTTCACCTCTTCCATTATAGTCATTCGTGAGTCAGTCGATTAATTTTTATTTGTTTCTTCTGATCACGTTCACAGCTCGAGCTTCATTTGTGCTCATAAAATGATGGCCATTAACAGAATGAAATCCCTAGTAGACTCTCAATGCGTGTCAGTTTCCTCGTTTTATTTGTTCGGCATCGGCTAGAGGTTCGAGACTGAAACGGAGCCGCCAGTGTACTTGAATGGCTGCAGCTGGAGGATCGGTTTACGATGCCTTCCTTACCCGTACACATCATTGTCTACGCATCGGTTGTTTGGAGTGCACGTATGCTGGTTGGCTGGCTGAGGATCGAAAATAGGCTCGCATCGCTGCCTCAGCTGACTAACATCATCTAGCAATGCCTATTTTTAGCTCTAGCTAGCCAGTGCAATGGAAATTAGAGTGAGTATTTCCGCGAACTTGTTGACAGAGTGCGGCTGGCGATCGTTGTTTTTGGCGTCAACTACTGGCACTGGCTTAGTTGTAGGCTGGTTAGAGAGGGCTGGAATGCTGTACTTATACTGAGAATCTCATCTTCCTGTCTATCTCTGTGGTTTGGTCGCGCACCTATATTCTGTTCTTTTCTTATCTGTGCAGAAAAAAGAAGAGGAAGAAGAACTGGCAACAGTTTTGAGGCCTTCTCAGCTGTGCAATCTCTACTTGTTCAGCTTCCAAGCTTACCATTTCTTTGTGTACTCACCCTTCCCTGTGTCTGAAGTGCTGGCGGTGTGCTAAACTCGGTTAGCTAATCATCTCTTCACGTTCGAACTCACCAAGTCCGTTTTGAGTACATTAGTAGAAGAGCGTGCTTTTGCCAAGGATTGTTTTCGCGGCGAGCGGCCACGCCCACGAAAAGGGGTCCTGTTTATTTGAGTAGACGGTAAAGCTTACCAGGAATTGGCCTATTTGAAGATACTTATGGACTTCTATTTCCCTCATTTCCTCATTCATCTAGAATGAGTTGTGTTTTCGAGAAGTGCTACTGGGAGTTTTTTTTTTTGGATAGGTTTGGACGACGTGCCAGTAATTTTTTTCTATGAATTTTGCATGTCGAATTAGCATGTGGCAAGAGGTACGACACGCGAGTCAGTTTTTTGGATGGCTAATGTACGTCCGGATATTACTGTTGTCCAGGAAAGAAGTTTCCTACTTTTCTTATAATGGATTTGGTCATCAGAATCTATGCTACATAAGAGTTGGATCAGAAATGAAACAAATTCTTCACATATTTCCCGAAAATCCCTCCTGGAGCTCGATTCCATGTGATTTTCCTCTCTACTTTGTTCATTGCGGTTTATAAGAATTACGTTCGTGTTTCTTATCTTTGTTGCTTATTAAATTTTATATGTTGTTTCTTCCAGGTGACGTGGTCGTTCGCAGCGAAACCCGCTCCACCTCATTCACAGCCTCCAGCAAACGTGAAGCAGCACACCACAGGTTAGCGTTTCGACGAAATTGTGACAGTTGTCGCCGTCTGTCGAGTTCCGTGTTTTGATTGGAGATTACGACAGTTGGCGTGGGCTATGGTCACCTCGATGAGTGAAACTTATTCTTGGCAACGAGGAGCATAGGTTGCTGGTTATGAAGGTAGATCAAAGCTTAGAGTATGGCACCCTTTGTCGCCGTCGCTCGACGACTATTTATTACTAGAAAATAAACAAATTATCTAAACTAAAACTACTTATTGCTTAGAAATAAAATAAATAAATATCACTATCTATGGTTATGATACATATTGATTGTGGGCGGAGCACCGCTGTTGTCGTTATGGTTATCGTTCAGCCGAAGTCGTTAGCCATCAAAATGGTGTTGTTGAAGCGATCGCTACACATGTAGTATATGTATATCCAGCTTTTCATGATGTTTTTTGATCATTTTTCTGAGATCATTTTTCTGAATTTTGCGTCCCTAACGAAGTGTCTTATAACAAAGATTTTTCGAGCTCCAATGTCGGTACTTTGGGGTGGTGAAAGCCTTTTTTCTGCGTCCTCACGCTGAAGCAAATGTGAATTAAGGTTGCCCTAATCCACGTGACAAAGTGCACCGTGTTATTAAATATCTACGACTGAAACCATATCTTTAATTTACTTGAGAGCCGTACACCATCATTAGGTTTCGTATCTATCTCCAGGGTTTCCATTAATCCGGCACCGCTAGATATTGTTTTAATCTGAGCACGTTGTGTTTGCTATGGCGCTCTCAAGTCGCATTCATAGAATTCTGCATTGAAATTCATTTTTCTAATCGTTGAGAAGCGCCGGAAGCGAGTCGTCCGCAGTAAGCGCTTGCCAGTTGTTCGCCAATGTGCGTCAAATTGACGCTCGCCGTCTCTGGAATGTGGCGAAACGAGTTCTTTTGAAACTTATGCTCCATTGATCGAGTAACTCTAGATTCTTCTTCTATTTTTGGGAAAAATTTTGTTAGTTTTTGGGATTTTACAATCTATTTCGTGTATCTGTAGAAATTCATTCTTCCTGTTCTGTTTCTGTTCAATTCCTCTTTTATGTTTTTTTTCTTCAATTGTGCTGAAACTCGCTCACTCGTACACTTTCTTGAATTGTGATTAGTCTCGAAGATTTTCAGGCTTTCTCCACATACTTTTTCACTTCTTATTGCGAAGAGGTTAGAGTAGATTATGTAATTTGCGCCAAAATTTTTTGCCAACTGTCTTCTGGAGCTATTTGCACTACCTTTGCTGGTGAACATGGAGAGAACTTCTTTCGTTCACTTGGATTTATAATAAACTCGGCTACGTAAGTTCCTCAGAAATAAAAAAAATTCACAGGATGCCTTCAGCGGGACTTTAGTGGACCAGGCTATTTATCGAAGAAATGCCAAAATTCTTTCAGTATATCTTTTGTAGAGAAAACTGCTCCATTAACTTTATTTGCTTCACTCGCTTCCTAAAATTCCCAAAAGTTTATTTTCGGAATAAGAACTGAATTTTTGATCAAGCTACAGATTTTTTTTGCAAGTCTTTTTTCATTTTTTCCACACATGGTAATTACCATGGGGAAGAGTATTTTCAATTTGTTGGTACAGATTTGGAAGGAACTATGTGATTCTACTTACTTTCGAGATATGTAAAACTCTTACTTTTTGAAGCTACGATAGAACTGCAAAAGACATTACTGGTGGATTGATCCTTTAGTGACTAACAATACGCTAGGTGTATGATTCTGAGCAAAAGAATATTTCTGTCAGCTGTGGTTCTATTTACAGGCTAGAAAGCAAGCTCCTTCCTTTCTGAATGATTTTGCAGACATATGTCTGCTGGGGGCATCGCTATGAGCGGGAAGAATCTCCTAATGCGAATCCATTTAATTAGGATTTCGCCGTGCAAAGCCTGCGAGATACTCCGCTACTGCCTTGAGATCTGGCCTCATCTAGAGGTTTGCGTGTATATTTGGAAGAATTTCTTCTCTCCTCACTGGTGTTCTGTTTTGTGTGAGAATTTCCGAGCTGTAAGCATAGGTTTGTTTGAGAAATGAGAGGTGGTAAAACAAGATCATGTGAAAAATGCTCTACATTAGCTCTCAACGAATGTGCCATAAATTAGATTAAAAAGAGAACGCGGATATTTAGTGTGTTGGGAAGAAGGGCTGTAACGAATGCCGATGCAGCAGCTGTATGAGCGGCAATGAATGCCAAAGGGGCCAGCTCAGAGTATCGACCCAATGTATCCCCGGCTGTGTATGGAATGAGCGCCGTTTCTGGCTCACTTGTTTTGCCGAAACGTTGAATTATCCTAAAGCGAGATGTTGCTCCGTTGCTCTGGTTTCCTCTAGTTTTTTTTTCAAAGTTTCTCTTTCTTCTTTCTCCATGCCACAGACTTTAACATTGTCTTTGTTCGATTCTACTTGGCTTACGTTACAATCATCTCTAGGGACTAAACATTATACCGCTGCAAAGCAAGGAATCATAGAACATGATGTCACTCTCTTTTTATGTGAAAAATTCGCCGAAGCTGCTTTAGTGAGTGTTTTAACTAATCCCTTGGGAAGTTTCGAGAAGACCGCTAGGCACATTTATGAACGGGTGAGAACATTTCTGCAACCATTCATATGGTTTTCTAAACGGTACTGCTATGGTAGTGCACGTCAAGGAATATGGACAGTTTCCCAGGATTCGGCAGAACTTTTCGAATTTATTTGTGTAGAATTCCTCAATGCTTTTTGGAATTTGTTTTGCCCCTTTTCACTTGTTAAGAAGGCGTTTCCCGTACTAACTAGTGTTTGAAGTGCCAATTTTGGGCTTTTTTCCGGACAAAGATCCAGGTTTTATCAGTCCGAAACGTCCTGTATAGAGGCACGAGACGCATTTTTATCTTTTTTCCTTTCTTTCTCCTTCCACTTCTCAGCAATGGCACCTATATTTGTTCCTCGCATTGTCTGTTTTCTTGGGAAACTCCTCCTTGAGTTAAATCTTGATTTTTTTCTGAGAAGCTCATAGTTGTCTCAATTCCCAAAACACGATCCCTCAAAATTTTGGTGGACATTCTTTTGAACTTGTCTTTTCAAGAAAATCAGTCGTTTTCGCAATCATTCGTTGTTAGGCATCGTGGTTCTTTTTATTTCCTTTATTCATTAACTTTTTTTTTGTGTGAGATGCGTATGAACCATAGTTCTTTTGCTGTCTTTCGCTAGTAGATTTACGACATTGTTTGTAGCCTATTATTCATTTTAATCCAGGTCATATTTCCTATGCGAAATTTGTTTTGAACCCTATTTGTCTAGAGACGGCTTCATTCTTCTGCTTTTAGACCTATACTGGCTTCATTTGTTTTTATGGGTAGCCGAAGTGGGGCCGGAGCGTAGGCTTAGTATTTATACAATTTTTTATTTATACAATATTTATACAATTTAGTATTCATAAGAGATGAAACCCTGAAAATCGAATTTTTCGGAAGAGACTGAACGTTTTGCGGTTTAATGCTACTCGCGAAAGTGCATTTTCTTTCGTTTTGATAGAATGCTAGTCATTCCAAAAGTTCAGGATTTTTCTCAACTTTTTTCTCATCGCACCTTTGAGCACTGAAGCAGGTATTGCGCAGTGTATATGGAAAAATAATTCTGTATCTACGCGGCGTTCAAGACTGGTTTTGTTAATGTGTGAAAAGTGTTCGTTTATTAACACCATGTTGTTGTTTTTTTTTCAAATTTTACTATGGACAACATTAGGCAATTCTGCTATGCCCAACTCATTCACTTTGTTTACCAGGCAGCACCAGCATTCCACTGATTTACTGCTTCAAAACAATATTGTGTGCATACAGGGGGGGCCATAAGTTATTGTACAACGTTTGCTCATTTATTTCTCCACCAGCAACACATGGATTATCCTGCTCTTTTCGCTGCCGAATAGAGCAGGGATCAAAGTATCTTACAGTTAAAACCCGGTTTCCCGGGAGAGTTTTGCTTTGGAGCAGTTGGACTTAGAACAGGTTTTTGAAAAAAGCGGGTTGATGTGGAAATTTTTTACGAAAAATCCACCAAATCTCTAAAGTGGGGTGTACTGCTTAGATGCATCTTAAAGAGCAAAGAATGCTCTTTCTAAAAATATCAAACTGTTTTTGTGGCTGTTTTGCTCGGAAATTGCGGGCAGAGTTAGTGCATTTTGCGGCACCGAAAGTCTGCAATGAATGTTTCCGATAAACTTTTTTCGTTATCTTGGAAGTATCCAGGAGGTTTTTGTGATCAAAAGATAGAGCAAATCCAGCTCTATTAAACAGTGCCTAGTGCGGCAAAAAATATTTTACTACTGCGGAGAAATGGGCCAGCAAACGTTGTACAATAACTTATGGCCCCCCCTGTATTTAATACTGGGAATGGAATCTATCAAAACGTTTTTAGGATTTCTGGAAGCGCATATGATATGCAAGGGGACCTCAAAGGGTTTTTCAGATATGCTTGTTAGAACAGTTATCAGAAACATTGGGAATTCTTATTCTGTTAGGAATACTTTTTACTCTGAAACTTCCACTAAGTCATTCACCTGTTCGAAAATTCCTCAGGACATTCATGAACATGACACTGTAGTCAGTGGACAGGTCTACAGATTGTTCAAGACTGGTCCTCAATTTTGATGGTGGTAACCTAAAGACGAAGAGAGGGGACATCTTAACGATTTACATTCCTCTGATCTATTTAGAATTCTAATATGTAATAATGTAATTTAAAATAAATCTGTGAATTAGCGAGCTACTTCTTATGCATACCGCAATCCGAAATGGAAGTATTTGAAGATTTGGTGGATGTTTTGCGAGTATGTGAATATGTAAACACTTTTGAAGACCTCATCGGACTGGGGAGTGCAAGCCTATTCGATTCCTGCACTTTTAGTCTTACGTTCAAACCTTCACATTTGCACAGGAAATGCGTCTCTGAGGAATTTTTTGAAGTTTTTTTTTGCTGGATTTGCTCCGTAAAGAGCCTTTTGAAGCTCGGAATTGCAAAACCTTGTTTAACATCCGAATGCAGCAGTCAATTTTGTTCACATTTTCGTTTTTGTGAAGTTTTTATGTTGTCTGTGACGTCCACGCCCTAGCTGCTTTTTATTTGTACTGTTAGATTTCCAGAAAACTTCCAATTTTCTTGATAGAGGTTGCAGTGTAGGTGCGAGGGGTTAGGCACTGTTTTTTTTTACAGTGACTCACATGCTATGGAATTGTTTTTTCTTTTCGAAAGAATTTCTCCTAGAGTTTGTTGTTTAGTGCTGATGCTACGTTGTTCTGAATTTATTTTCTTTTTCAGGCCCACCAGTGGGCCGTAAGTCGTCGTTGGCCGGGCATGGTTCTGCGTCATCGTCTGGCCATACGAGTCCTTCAGGTTTGTTTTGCTTTTTGCTTCACATTTTCTAATAGTTAGTTGCAATCTGAGAGTCATACAGTAAAAATATTAACAAATAAAATATTAATTGTTTGCTTACCTCTAACAAAACGGGGTTCAAATAGCGGAATTTAAGTGTCTGCACTCCACTGAGTTTATATTATTCCACTGCTGCTGTCACTTTTTCCTAATTAGAGATGCGTGCGTATGTATCGGTGCAGCTGTCACACTTTCGCTTCAATTCCTGGTCGATTATCTGCCTTTTGAATGAATGTGGATTTGTTTCAAGAGAAAATGCTGCAAACATTGTTGCTTGTTAAATGAGCAGCTGAAAAGTGAGTACTTCATAGTGCTGGATTAATCTAATAGGGTAGTCGGAGTGCTCTAGACTCTCACAATCATATTCCGGATTTCCTTGGGGCAGAAACTGGTTCCTGTTCTTAAATAGACGGTTCAACCATTTTCAACCACCTAATCAGAATAAGTGGACTATGATCGACCCCGCAATTAATTATTGCTTCGAAATTCACCACCGTTTTGGAGAGAAATTTTTATACGTATGGCCCAAGGCATGTTGGAAAACGCTCAGCAATAACTGTTGGAATTAGGAAGGTAACTTCTATAAGGTGTAAGGTAGTTCCATCAGTCTTTCTGCTCTGGGTCCTGAAATTTGTAACGTAGAAGATTCAGTTTTCTCTCCTCCGTGCTTTTCTGTTTTTCCGCTGTTTTCTCAGATGACGAAATCGTTTAATTCAGAATCGCCTGCGCGTTCCGTAGCTGGTGGCTCGTCGTGTGGTGAAAGCGAACGATCGTTGACGACGCCGCCGCTTCCTCCTGCGCTTAAACACAATCCTTCAACCAGTGCAGGACGTAAGGTGGGGTGTTTTTCATGTTTTGTTTCGTTTTTTTTCTGTACTATTTTGTTCTCTTATTCTTTTGGATCTACTGTTTTCTTTATGTTTCCTTTTTTCCAAGGAAATGTGGCTTGAAATGTGTGGCGCTTGCGGTCTCAAAAATAAGTGTGTAGGTAGACATTGCTCGGTTCAAATCTCTCTCTTTCTCTACCTCTCTGAATTTAAAAAATCTAGGTATAACTTCACTGATACCTGCGCCCTTCGATGGAGCCACCCACTTAAGCGTACCTCTTAGGCATGATTTTTATTGCTCTTACCGAAAGGTTAATCTGAAAGTAGTGTGCTCAGAGAATGCGAAAAACTTTCAAAAAAAAAAAAACATGTTCACCATCACTAACTCCATAGCTATGGTTATGAAATGGCTGTGGCATCAATTTTGGCGATGAAGCATTATATATGCGCGTTTTAATCGTGTTTTATCGGTTGGTGGCTGGCCATTCACATGCTTTCGTCCCTCGCATCGCATGCGCACGTCTTCGCACCCTGCATCTGTGGAGTACAATTGGATTAGCTAATCCTATAAAGTATTACAGTTTTGCCAGCGTTTGCACATTAGTATCCGGTTTTCGTGTCAGTGCTGCTGTGCTTTTTCTCTAGCCTTGGGAGGCTAACTTGTGGACTTTTTTTGCAGTAGAAACTATTTTATGTCGAAAACTGCTATACTTGCTCGGAAAATCACGGATCAGCCGAGATTCGATTCTCATTTCCAGCTGCATTTTGGCCTTTCTTGTAAGCCTTCGCGTAAGTCATCTCGGAAAAGGCATGACTTCAATGCTGAAAAGCCTTGAAAGTTATTTGGGCGAAGTTATCAAGTCGTGCTGGAATCAATGGAATATATTCCAGCCAACTTTTTTTGTTTCGCCTTTTTGCAACCACACCATGAGGCAAGGGGGTAACTTTTGGAAAAAATTTCCTCAAATTCAGTTTCCCATTAATTCAGTGACGCTTATGGCGCTAGCAACATAATGTGAAACACATTCATCTGTTTGTAACCAAATTTCTATCACGTTAAATAACTTCTAATGCCATTGTAGTTGTGACCTTACTGCACTTCACATTTTTTTCACTTTATAGCCACTTATTTACACCGTTTTTCTTCATTTGTTTTGTACTGTTCTTGCGAGAAAATGGCAGTTCTTTTGTATCATGTACATTGGGCTAAAATATTGTATTATAGTTTGACCACGCCCACTTTGACGTGCGAAGCTTTATTTCAAAACATCCTAGCGTAGCGTCAACGGAACTGGTCATCCTTAGGGCGTGTTTTGCTGATTAGCGGTATGACAATCAAATAAACCTATTTCGTAATAATACTGTCTCCCGTAAGTATTTCTGGAACTTGCAATAGTTTGTTTTTACTGCTTTCGCATAGAAGCAGGCCTCTTAGATGAGAAATATGAGATTTATTATTGGCAATGGTCCTTTCTCGTCTCAATTTCTGTTTATTGCTGAGGTCCGGCGTTTAGCAGCATTTATGCTCTTGCGGAATTCCATTCATCCTATTTGTTTCCCGTGACATGTTAGAGATCCGGGTATTGTTTTGGAATGAGATAGTGTAAAACGTATGCGAACTAGACGTTGCCCATTTACACCTCGATATAGCATGAATTTGCTAGCATTCCGACATATTTTTGTTTTCTTAGATGTGCGGTTTGAAAATGAATCAGACTTCTGGCACTTTTGATATCTGCATCCAGAAATTGGAAATTGCCCAATGGGAACTGGAAGCTTCACTGAGTATGTTCTCCTCGCTCATAAGCGCTCCCATATCGCAGTTACCAGCTCTAATTCTCGTATATTTTGCTTCGCTGTTTGTTTTTTATCGCGGCGAGACAGTAGCTGCATTTTTACAGGAACAGTTAAATATGTGGAACGTTCAGAAATTATGCTGCGACTCTAGAAATCCGCTGTAATCTCACGCTGTTTGCTCCAAATTTATGTCAATCTTGTTTATATTCATGATTCTGGTATTTTGAGATCCAGAAACCTGACTTTAGATCTATTGTTCTAGATTTCCGCTTGCCCTAGGTCTTATGCAAAAGTTGGGCTGGCCCAGGGTTATGTTCACTGGCGCATAGAGCTTTTATTTACATCATCAGTGGTTGATGCTAAGGACCTTCGCGTTTCGTCGGGTGTCAGTGATTATATGTTGTTTACCGGCTCACTAACTGTTGTGTATGTGCACACAAAGGAGATTTTCGATCCACAAGAACAGAAGCGTTGAGGCAGACAGGAGCCATATGCCGGGCAGGACTGTGGTACCTGAATTTACATTTTTCATTGGATTTCTGCCAGCTAGTACGATTTTATTATGTCCGTACTGTTTTTGCTTGATAGCAGCTGGCGTCGCCGTGGCAACTTGCTGCCTCTATTAATATATAAATGCCATGTTTATGACATTCGTTTGTTGCGCTTTGGCCGGGCATTATGCTGTTGATCACTGGCTAACCCGGCAGTAGGATAGTTATATCTGGCTATGCGCTCGCATACACCTCACGCCCTGATTTTTCATGCGGTATAGTAAATTTATTCATCATTCCAAGATGTACTTTTAAGAAAGTGAGTGTGATCCACGTTATGCTTGGAGTTGATCTGAAACGCTCATTAGCTACCAGTTGTCTTATGTAATGCTTTATACAATCAAGTAAATGTGCTGTATTAGATTAGAATCTGCACTGCGGATTGCAATTTTCAAAAGAAATTTTTTCCCAAGATTCTTTTTCTTTACCTGAAAACCGCTACTCTGAAGCGATTGACGCAACAAGAGTCTTTTTTCTCTGTTGACTTCCTCGAGGTCCGGTTGTTTAAGATTGTTAAATCCTCCCACGCTCTCTTCATGTTGATCAAACTCCCCTAGCGAGGATATGTTATAGGTTCGTATAGAAAAACATGTGACCTTTTAGGGCACTGTGAATTCAGCGAGCTAGATCCAAGTAATTCATTCCTTTCAAAACTACATAAATTCCTGATTAGATCTGATCTAGTAGGCTTGGGAAATAAAATAACCTTGTAGGTCTAAAGATTGAGCTTCGTAAAGTTGTCCATATCTACATTTTTGCCTTGGAGGTATGTACAGTCTAACCTACATACTATATGTGGGAATTGTCGCCTTTTCTTTTTCATTGAGTAGAATTTCACAGCTTGCAATAGTAATCTGGGTACAATTGTTTCCTACATTGCCTTTTTGCTCACAGTCAATCAATGAAGGCCAGTAGCAGAATTTTGCCGGTGCTTCAGAGATTTTTGTTTTCAAGGCTCATGGGTCGTGTAAAAATCGTCGAATGCTTTTTCCAGTGGGGGATTTTCTCCAGGATTAGTTCTATTTTTGCGATGAAGAGGTGAAAAGCACCTCTCTCCTATAGGTAGCAGGAAATTCTTGGTTTTCCCATTCGACGAACGTTCCACTTCTATTCTGGAAATGTTTCCAGTTTCGTAAGTTGGAGTGGTAACACGTCTCAGTAAGGCATTATTCAGTGCCGACAACCTTATCCCCATCATAAGCAGCTTTCTGCTTGCTCTTACATTGACGCAGAAAAAGAACGAGTTATCCTTTCCTCCTGGGACGAGTTGCCGTTGTCATCGTCCGCATCGCATGATCATGTTATCCATATCACTAGAATCCTGTGCTGCTAATATATTCTTGTGACTCAAGTGGGAAATAATCCACTAATCTAAATCCTCCGTTTACGTTTTGTTTTGATATGAGTGAATTCGGGATTAGTTTGAGTGGTGAGATCGCCAAGGATTCTTATTTAATGATCAGCCGTGGTATGTATTTTATTTGGCTTATGTCTGGTACTGATCTCCTATTGATGCTTTATTTTCTCCCTGGCATCTGAGATTTTCCTATCTAAAGCTTTTTCACGTGGAAACGAAGAGCACGAGCTGTAAGATTCATGCTTGCTCATTTGCCTATCTCACAAGGCGAAACCAGGAACAGCTTCATTTCGCTCTTCCACGAATTTGTGCTTGCATTATAATTCACTGTATCCGCCACATGGGATTAGATATACTACAAATCCAGGCTCTTAAGTCTCCTGACTGGTGCATTGCAGACAAATTCCTTCATACTATTCGTGTATTTATAAGTATGAGTTGTGAAGAAATGCATTATTTGAAACGAAGGTTTTTTTAAACGAAATTTCTCTCAAGATTTGTTCGAATCAGCTGAAAATGAACACAAAAATAACTCTTCAATATGTTCTCTGCTGTGGAACAACACTCAACACTCACTTTATCTCAGTACTTAAGAGAGCGCTAGTTACAAACACCAAAATGGTACTGGATTTTGCTGACTTTCCCTGCTATCCATCAAATCGATCTCTCTATCCAAGGAATGACATTGGACACATTTGAAAAAGCCGCAGAAGATCTATGCTTCGTAGGCGAATGTCACGCTCTTATGTAAGAAAATTGCCTTTGTTTGTTTATAGGTGTGTAAAAGCTTGGAAATTGTGGACTATTACTAGTAACCTACGTTGTGTATGTTTTTTTTAAAATGGAGATGCTAATAAAATTCCTTTATTCCTGATAGTTTCCTTTTTAATTTAGTTTTCTACAACATATCAAGGCTTCTCTAGCGAGTTTTGGTAGAAAAATGTTTCTCTTTCCCCAGTTAGTTCTTTCTCAACCCTTCCAGTTTTCATTTTTTGAGCTACCCACCAGCAATTATCTTGGAAGCCGCTGCGGCTTAGCGCTTAGCTCAGTAAGCCGCTCTCAGCACACACCATACGAGCGGTGTTCAATGCACTTTCTGGAAGTGTGATTTCCGGTGTGGGCACTGACTAACACTCTCACGATTTCAGGAACAATCTGTTTACCGCGGGCAGCGTTCGATGTCCCTTGGCGGTCCAGCCCACGAATCGCTCATGTCGCAACTGGCAGCACGTCAAAACACAACCACCACCACGACGATCGACTTATCTCCGGGTGAAAGTGAGTTTTGGATCTGTTGGTTGTTTACTCACTGCTTAGATGCACTATATGCTTTATTTCAACTTCCCCGTGTTAATATCTATTTTGTGGTCCAATTTTATTTTTTTGCTGTTATTTTCGCGGCGCTTGATCGACAGGCCCTTATGGTTAAGTTTTCTACTGACCTGTAGTAATTTTCGAACCGAACAATAATTTTCACCTGTTCAATTTGAATTTCAGAGAACAAAGTATGCCTAGCATGCGATGACATGCGTTTCCTGATAGATCAGAAGTTGCTTGTGGCCCATCCGGACACGATGCTCGGTCGAATGTTTGCAATGCGTGACTCCAGAGGCCCTGGCTCCGAGATGGTTACACCAAATGAACGAAACGAGTTTGTGGTAAGTTATTCAGATGATTTGACAAGTACTTCCGTCCTCAGAAGGTCGAATTGAGGACTTTTCAGGTGGCTGACGGAACAACTGCGGCATGTTTCCGTGTAGCGCTGGAATACTACCTACACGGGCAGATGCGTTGTCCACCAACTATCTCAGTGGCCGAACTTCGCGATGCATGTGACTATCTGCTTATACCATTTAATGCTAGCACTGTAAAGTAAGTTATTTTCTATTTTTCCTCTATTTTCTACTACTTTCTCTTTTTCTGGCATGGGTAAATATGGTGTTCTTGTCACTTTATGTTCATTTCTGATCATCTCTCCTCGTTTTTAATTTTTCTACCAATTTTTTTGGTTTTTTCCAAATCTGGTCTCTGTATTCACACCCTGGTTATTTTCTTCCTCTCTTACTTGTCTGATTTCATCTTAGAAATCAAATTTGTAAAGGATTTTTGCATTTATACTTGTACTTCTTCTGGCTTTTTTTGACATTTCGTTTTTTCTCCGAATAGTCCTCGTCCTACAGATGTCAAAACCTCCATGCTTTACTTCACGAGCTGTCTAACGAAGGAGCCAGAGAGCAGTTCTCGAATTTCCTGGAGGAAATCATTCTTCCACAACTGGTCGCCAGCACAGAGGTGAGATATAGCAATACTATTAGCCTCAGCATGGAGATTGTGCTGAAAAACCCAAGTCTCAACCATTTTCTTTAGCATGGCGAGAGAGAGTGCCATATCGTAGTACTGCTTGACGAGGACGTCGTTGACTGGGATGATGAGTATCCGCCACAGATGGGAGAGGAGACCACCCATGTTGTTTACAGCTCACATTTGTACAAGTTTTTCAAATATGCTGAAAATCGGGATTGCGCCAAACAGGTGTGTTCCTGCTCCTTTTTCTTTGTTAGTCAACCATGTTCTTGTTTTTTTTTTCACTTTTTGTTCATCAATATATTGCCTTCGTTAAGGTATTAAAATCACGGGGTTTGAAGAAGATCCGTCTTGGAATGGAAGGATATCCAACGCATAAGGAGAAAGTGAAGAAGCGATTTAACAAAGCTGAAGGTATGCTGTTTCGATTGATCGACTCATTTCCATTCTTATAAAGATAAAACTACCACTTTTGTGTTCTGCGGTTTTGATGAGTGTGGAGAGCACTAACTCTCTCGCATTTATATTATAGTATTCACCGTAAAATATTTAGTGGACTTGTTTTTCTTTTCGTCAGAATTATCTTCGATTTGATTTCTTCATTGAAAGTATCTACTCTGTGGAAAATATTGTGATTTTCTTGTTCATGTGAGTGCGGAGAGCATTAATTCTCATGTTTTCAAAAATTACCTTACAACAATTACTTTTTGCATTAGCGGTATCCTGTGCAGTTCTGGAAGTGGCCATAATTAGTCTCCATCATCACTTCTCATTAACTTGTTTATGATTTTCGTTGCAAAAAAAATTATTAATCGATTGTAGTGATCTACAACTACGTCCAACGTCCATTTGTTCATTGTTCTTGGGAGAAAGAAGAAGCACGAAGTCGACATGTTGATTTTGCATGCCCAATAGTCAAGGCGAGTTTCATATTCATCGCTTATCGTTATTGTTTTGTTTTGTTTTGTTTTCTCTTTTGCGTAAAATCTTTCCTAAATAGCAATGATTACCAATTTTAAAGAATCTGCACCTCCATTTAAGCGTTTTTCAGTCAAAGTCAAACCCTAGCCTTGCTGCTGCTGCTTCTGATCCGCTTCCACAGCCAGCGCCTCTTCATCAGCAACGGGATCACAATCTGCTTGGAGTAAATATTCATCAGAATCAGGTACAGTGACATATTTATTTCCCTTCAGAGCACCATTCTACGTCAAAGTCGTTTTTGAGGTTTTTGCATGAAAAGAATATCCAGGAGCTCCTGGTCACAGTGGTGCAGGTAATTCCATGCAAAAATGCCGAAAAACACCTTTCGAGCCACAACTTTCGGTCCATTGCTCCGCAAAAGTTGGGCTTGAAAAAGTTTTTTTTGGCAGTTGTGCACCGAGTCACGTATACCATTGTAATAGAAACGTCTTGGAGATTCTTTTCTTGTAGAATCTCAGGAATGATTCCAAGGTTCCACAATTCCTTTGAAAGATAATGACATCGTTATTTCTGACTTTCTCACTTTCTCAGCATGTCCAGCCGCTGCACTCGCCTCCAGTCAATTTTCATCGCGATCGAGGCGAACACGACGCAAGAGATGAAGAGTGATGGACGAGTTTTGCTGCTGTCGCTTCGAGTATACGAGTTGTCGCGCGCAATTTTCAACTGCTATATTTGTTGTTAACTGATATTGTTAGTATCCTGTGTACTGCTGAAATTGTTGAAGCCTTCACACAACTCCACACTGTCATGTGTGGTACAGTTACTGTCGAATTCACTGCATGAGTAACGCGCGACGGGCACAACTAGATGAGTAAGCCACGCCCATCGAGTGTTAGTTATCCGTTGAAATCGGCGACACGACGTTGCTTGTTGTTTCGTATGATCATATCGCGTTGTTCCTTGGAATCCTTGAAATTCTTCGGAATTCAATATTTGGCCTGAGCCTGTGCGTGTGCTTTTTGTATATATGTATGTCGATACTGGCCTTGTATTTATCGATTTATTGATTTACTCGCTTTTAAACTGAATTATTTTCACCATGGAGTTAAAGGTTACGGAGAAATTTCAGAAGTAATACAATTAGTCGCTGGGACTTCATTCTTCCAGAAAATCGATTATCGACTGGTCTGCAATTGACGAATTCAGAGGATTGTATTGTCTATGAGTTTGCTACAGCAATACCAATAGCTAACATCTTCTAGTGCAAGGCATGGATATTGATTGCTGACTCGCTCGTTCGACTACCAACTAACAGCACTTCCTTTTGTAAACGATAATTGATGATCGATTATCGAGTGGCCTGGCCGAATACCATCAGCAGACCCCCCGTAGGCATGGCACGTTACTATCCGTGCAAAAAATCAGCCTCAAAAAGAGAATATGTTGATATTCTGAGTGTAGTTTTGCGTCTGGCGCATGCCCTTGGAACGACGTGCTATCCGCCTTCCGTCCACTGGTTCATTGCATTATTACGTTATATTCATTGAGTTGTGGTCTTTAACTGCTATTTTCTCCTAACGGAACTACAAACATAATAAATGCACTGCTCTCCTTGTGCCTCTACATGTTCTAATGGAAGATTTTTTTTGTGCAACTGCGGACTTGACACTGCAGTGAGAAGTCGAGAAAATTAGAAGATTGAACGCATGGAAGTTTCCTAGCTACTTATGCCACATACATAATGTCGCGAATCGATGGGTCAGTGGTAGGTTAGTCAAACTTCAAGTGTCATTTTCCTCGTTTCTACAGAAGTAGGCAAGAATTTTAGCATTGGAAACAATTTCTTGTGTACTTCAGTATGAGAGGGGAAAGAAGAAGGTGAAGTTTTACTCTTACTCCTTTAAAGAAACATTCCTCCGTCATCAGTGGAGCTTGACCTTAGCCTACACACACTTTCCAGCTTCTTGAGTTTTCGGTGAACGTGCGCAATTTACCTCACAAATTAACTTAATTCTCAGAAATTTGTGCAAAACGTTGCCGGATGCCTTCCTGGACTACCCGAAGGAGATCGCGGGGGACGTTCCAAGCAGTGAACCCCAAACACTGCGATACTTAACTCTGGATCTCCAACGGAGTGGAACCAGCGATAGGGACAGATTGCAATCTGCCGCTCGAACCACTGAGCCATCCGGGCTACTTTTTATGTTGGAGTTTTTTAGATAACTGCAGTAGCCGTAGGCAGCATACTATATGTATTTGCAAAATGATGGCACAGGACAGGATTCGATCCCCTGACCGTCACGACGTCGATCATTCGCTTAACCCACTGAGCTATGCGAGCACACGATGTAGCACACAGATGTGATCCTTCTCTTACTCACACTCACGCTTACCGTGATTTATCTTCGAAATGTATGCAAAACGTTGCCGGATGCCTTCCTGGACTACCCGAAGGAGATCACGGGGGACGTTCCAAGCAGTGAACCCCAAACACTGCGATACTTAACTCTGGATCTCCAACGGAGTGGAACCAGCGATAGGGACAGATTGCAATCTGCCGCTCGAACCACTGAGCCATCCGGGCTACTTTTTATGTTGGAGTTTGTTAGATAACTGCAGCAGTCGTAGGCAGCATACTATATGTATTCGCAAAACGAAGACACCGGGCGGGATTCGATCCTCTGACCTCCATAACGGCGAGCATTCGCTCGACCCCACTGGACCATACGTGCACGTATCAGGAGTCGACGCGATACAACACGTAGGTCCACTCTGACCTCCTAGTAACGGTACAAAATGGAGGTGATATTTTCGGCTAGTATGCCATATGCCAACCCCATGGAAGCAGGATCAGGGCCTCAGATCGACACTCGGATAAACATGAAAACCATCAGCAGTTCGATCTCTCATTGGTATTGATTGGTTTGTCCTTGCATGACTTTGCACACACTCAGGACCTTGACCCATTGCGGACCACGTGATGCACCATGTGCATCACGCCCTTCTGGTCTCCATTTGGACATGTGATAGGACTGGTTCACCACGTTATGTTTTTATCTCGAAAACTGCACTTTTTCCCGACAGCCCTCTTCCATGACTATTCTACTAAATACAAAAGACAACGAAACATATTGATCCGAACGAAGCTTAGACATGAATTGGTCACTCATGCAAAAATGGGCTCGGTCCGCAATGGGTTAAATAAAAATGGACAACTGTGAACATAGTCGGATGAAATGATAAAAAGTATCGTGGGTGAGGATCACCCCATCTTTAGAAAAGAGGCAATCTGGCCAAATAAAAAAATACTACCAGGTGGCTCAATCAATAAGGCGTCAGTCTAGTCATCAGGGACGTATGCATACCCTATACCCTACCGAAGTGAATAGAATCGTGCTGAGCTCAGGGTGGAAATCATTTATGCGCGGTCTGTGAATGATTTCTGCCTTGAAATCGAATGAAGATCTCAGGTGGAAAAATTCGTGCACAGTCCGCTTATTTCATTTATTGTATTTTTTCATTTGTTTCCGAAACTTGTTTCCGAGACAAATACACGTAGTATAAGAGTAACCTGCTCGAATTTGCCAATTTTCGTCGATTCGAGTAGAATCCGTTGGAATTTTCACGTAAAATAAGCAAAGTCTGCTCGAATCTGCACTTCATGTGAATTTGAGCAAATTTCATTCATTCATTTATTACTTGCTATTTATTTCTTGTTTATGATTTATTTATTTATTATTTCGTGTATTTTTCGTATATTCTTCTGAGGAATTCGTTTTTCACTAAATATTGTTATTGTTTTTCCACCTTCAGAAATAGGTTATATCTGAAAAAACTCCAAATATTTCAATAATCATAATCACAAAAAATTTTGGTGAATTCATTTGATCCACTGAGCAAGACATGCCGTTGCCGCATTGCCGCACCAGTTGACTTAGCAGCAATTTGCGCGTATTTTCCAGAGATTTCACTTATTTTTCAGGCAAAGTTCGCGTAAATTCGAGCCGATTTCGCTTATTTTCTGGAGATTTACGTGTATTTTTTCGGTGAAATAGGGAAATATTTTGACGAAAAATAGGCGAAGTCTGCTCGAAAGCACACATAATCTGCTCGAATTTTTCCACCTGAGATTGCCACCAGAAGAACCAAGAAAAGAATAATGGTGTAAAAACGAAACAAAGTTTACCGTTTAGTTCTCTGCCGAAAACAATTACTCTACTTAACAATACCCTCACCTGGCTATTACTGAGGTGTTATTGGTGACTATTACTGGGTGTCCAGTCGTGGATTAATCCGTTAGCAACGAAGGTGAGCTAGCCGACTGACCACACGACCGGCCTTCGAATTGTTTGCTCATCGAATCGATCGCCGTCCTGAAGATGGCGTCAGCTGGACGGTTCGCGCTCATTTTCGTCGCTTCCACAATTGCTTCTTCTAGGAGTCAGTACTACCAACAGCAGACCAGGTACGGCTTTCTTTTATAGCACTAGGAATGCACACCCTGCCTTCGATTATTCCATAAATATCCGGTTGTCTAACTTGTTCTATAAAAAGGTGTCTGACACGTATTTGTCCAGCTCCCTTCATATTCCACATTTCTCGTGAAAGTGCAGGCACGAATATAAGCATAGAAAATAGTAATACATAAAATAGTACGCTTAGTAAGATTACTAAATAGAACAGCAATTAAAGGAGTCATAAAAGTAATAGTTCCTTCCAGAAGCAGATGACTGAATTAGAAAATATGCTGTTTTCTCCTCTAATTCAGTAGTAATTCTTTGAACGATTTTTGGGCAAAGCTACATAGGTTTATGTAGCGTGGAAGAATCCGATCTCTTTCGTGATAGATTTAGCTTCACATTTTCATACTAGAACAAGAAAGGACTTATGTGGCATTTTTATTGACAGCCGCAAATTGTTTATTTATCGAAAATATTTAATATACAGGTATTCAAATAGGTGCTCTACTACATAGTTCTCACTAAATGCCTGGATATGTTCAGGATTTTTGCATGGAAACGTGTTGTATTGCTGTAGGATTATCTTGGATTCAGTGTGCATATTTTTAATGGATTCAGCCGTTAGCAGGCGATATGAAACTCCGATTGTTCTGCCTTTTTTTCAATCCTCTCTCAGTTACTATAGATCCTTTCCAAACCTCTTGAATAGGTGCAATGAATTATGATCACTTGATTATTTGATGTAATTCTAGCAGTACAACAAAAATCATGGAAATTCAGGTCCTTATCTGGAACACCAGCCACCGATGGGAACAATGTCACAAATGCTGAAATCTACCGCATCATCACTCAGCAACTTCTGGATGGATTTGCCATCTGGCGAGTGAAGATGTTCAACGATCGAGTGTTCGTGGAGAAAACTCGTCGAAGCTATTGGCTTGGAGATCGGTACTACCGCATGGTAAGCGCTTGGATGCTGCCATCCAGGAATGTATACCCGTTCCAAAAAAGAAGCAAGAAAGTCTTCCTCAAATATTCGAGTCCCTATATGTACTAGTTTCGTTGAGCGGTTCTGACAATAGTAAATCAATAGTAGACATCAAAATCAATTTAATGGCGTCCTTTCAGGATAACGACTATTACTGGAAGTCGAGGGACACTTGCGCTTATCGTATGAATGAGACTGAACGGAGGAATCTCGTCTACGAGGACGGAATACCGATCTATGACATCATTTACCAGTGAGTGAGCGGATGAGTTGTCCTGTTTTCCAGGCCATGTAGTATACATCAAACTGCCGCTCACTAAATTCCGAATGGGCGGAGTTTACATGTGTGGGCGGCACTTTCCCTCATCATCACTCGTTGCAGATGTCAACGCTACGCCGAATACTGCTGCGGCTTGGACTGTTGCCGAATTTACGACCTGGAGCATCCCACGACGACACCGCCTTGGCGAAGACCTCGGTGGAATGAGGCTCTTATGCATATCCCAAGTGTCATCATGTTTGTCTTAGTGTTGATTTTATTGATCGATTGATTTCATTGGTAACTTTTAACGCATCTATTGCACCTCATGTGATATGATTCCCATTATACTTTTGGAATATCGCTTACCATGTATATAATTTGTGTGTAGATATATGAAAAAACATTTTTAATGTGTTTGTTTTTGAATGATTGATAAATTTCTGGAGAAATCAGCGTTACTAGCAAAATAAGAAAAAGTATAGGAATTAAAAGAATCAAAAATAAATTCAAAAATAGAGAAATAAACAGCGAAAATGTCTAAAGTCCTATTTCTTACACAGTTACTAGTTCAAAAGCAAATTTTTTTCTCTATCTTCTCAGAACTATCTTCTCAGCTGTGGCAGTTGATGACATATAACCCGTGCGGCTCCCGCGTTAATTTTAATTCCCCGTCACCTTCACGAGCAATCAATTCTTAGACCTATGGGACGAGAAGGAGGCATAGAGTTAATAATCGTGTCCGCAAGTAAAGATATAGATGGGTAGCTTAACGAGTGCGTCTGTGACTTTGTCTGCAATTGCGGCTGCTACACGTCGTCGGCCCGCTGATCAGCTAGTTTATCTATAGGAAGACGCCGCAGGATGCGTCTGATTGGAGATTTTACAAGGTGACAGTGGGTAAATATAAAGATGGGAGGAATCACTCATTTACCTACTAGAACTTACTTACAGAAGAACTTAATTAGTCTTTATGACTTATTTAACCTTATTGACCTTTTCATTGCACTCTGAGGTGCGCCGAACATATATTTGAGAGAATTCCAAACAAATGAAGACTGGTCGAAAAAAGAAACATAAGAAAAACATCTACTCTGGCAAAAACAAACATTTTTTTCTTAAACAGTAAACACGTTGGAGAAACTCTGTCTGGAGGTGTGGGCTCTAAAAATAACGTAAAACCAGATAATGGGTCGTTCCTTCCTTGCTTTCTTGCTTTATTTTCTCTGTTTCTTCTATCCTCTTTTACATGTTTCTACCTTCTTCTTTTCTTTTCACTCCTCGAGCTAGTACGCTTCTTTGACCTTTGAGCCTCGGTAGACTAACAAATATTATTCGTCCAAAGTAATAGTACCAACTAATCACATTTTTTGTTTTATTCTTGTTATTTGCGTGTTAGCGTTGCTTGTTTTTACATAGAATTATGTAAAAATGGGATCGAATCAGCTGATCAGCCGGCTGATACCGCACCGCAGCCGTAATTGCAGACAGAGTCTCAGACGCACTCTCCAAGCTACCGACTGTAGTTCCTGTCGTCCTCCCACACCTTTCGATGTGCTGAAGCAACATATGCTATGACCCATTGACAATATTCTGCGCCACGGTTATTCGTCGACGAAAAATTGGCGCCAAGTCAAAAGTTTTCTTCATATTCCCGAGACGCGGGTCCAGTGGGCGTAGCTTGCTCGCGATTTGAACGTTCGGAGACATCATCAAACATAACCTCGGCAAGGCCAGAGTATATAAAGGGGATCGTCAGCGCCGAGCGACCACGTTCGGCTTGCTCTTTGATCGGTTCGCGGGAAACTGCTTATGTTCTTCTCTATGTATTCCTGTGAACAAGTAGTAATCGGTCAGAAAATGCGAAGTATCTCAGAACTCGTTGATCTTTTTCGCTATTTGGATGAAGAAGGGTCTAAAGTAACCTCCACTCATTGAAACTGCAGCTTTTATGCACTTCTTTAGTTCGAGTGATGTTCCAGAACCCTTCCTCTCGAACGAAATTGGTAAATTTCCCATTCTAGCAGCTTTATCTACCACAGATTTTGTGACTCTTTTTCTACACAGTGGAGTAGAACTATTGGAAATCCCGAGAAATTATAAAATCATTTGGATTCCCTAGAAGCACGCACCCGTCTACGAGGGTATTCCGGGCTACCTTTTGTCTTAGTGTCTCAGCACAATTTCTCGCCAGCTTCTCTCCAGGTTTCCTTCTGTTTTACCAGTTGCCCCAGTTTGTACCTTTGTTAGTGACTCAGTATTTATACTTGTCAGTTTTTCTGTCTGTCTGTTTGTCTGTTGTCTGTCTGTTTATTTGTCTCTCTGTTCGTCTGTCTGCCTGTTTGTTTGCCTGTTCGGCCTAACTTCGCCTTTATCTATCTTTATCTCTTCTTGACTACTTGCACTCATATGTATTTGAGCCTCATTATTTGGCTGAAGATCTCGCATTAATTGCTGCTCATTATGTTGCAATTCTAACCCTCTGTTGATCGGCCTGTCTGTTTGTCCGTCTGTCTGTCTGTTTGCCTGTCCTTTTTGACAACTTTCTCCTCTACCAGTCCCTTCATTTTTGTCTTCCCCTTAACTCATTTCCTATTCTATTCTCTCATTTTCTCCGTGATTATAATTTGTGAAATTTCTAAGTGTACGATCGTCCTAATTTCTCCTATAGGAGGCAATGGTTCACTACAAGCTGACCTACTTTGATATTCGTGGAGCTGGTGAATGTGCTAGACAGGTAAAGATTCACCAATCGGTAACACCAATCAATATCACATGTGTTAGAATAAGTGCATATGTATGTAGTATGTATGTATGAAAACAATAATGTAGTATGTAATATATGTATACATGAGAATAAAGCAGTGATATTCTAGGTCTTAGCGCTGGCTGGCCAAGAGTTTGAGGACAACCGCGTAGCGAAAGAGGATTTTGCTGCATTAAAGCCAAGTGCGTGAAAAACTTTTCCTCGAAAACGTAGACATTATTGATCTAGCGATTCATTTTGCAGAAATGCCCTTCGGGCAGATTCCGGTGCTCGAGGTTGACGGCAAGCAGTTGGCCCAGTCACTGGCCATTTGCCGCTACCTTGCTAGGCAATTTGGTGAGTAGTTTGCAAGTCATAGTGCTAAAGTAGTCACAGAAGTTGTGTGGGGAGCAAACGACTGCGGCGAATATAAGCGAGGAGATGTAAACAAGCCTGACCCGTAGACATCAGTGTTAAGGACGTACACACTATTGCAGAAGTTACTAGTGATATTGGGCAGCTTTGATTTCTAACACCTCCCCCTTCTTCGCTATGAATATATCACTATTAGCGAGATTAAAGGCCTACCATGGTTGTTCAGCGACACTAGGCGGGCACAAGCGACACTATGTGAGTTTCAGGCCTTGCTGGTAAGTCGCCTTTCGATGAGGCAGTTGTCGACTCGCTGGCTGACCAACACTCTGACTTCCGTGTCGAAATCAAGCCGTATTTTTACACTGCAATTGGAATGAGAGAAGGAGATTTGGTTAGTTCAAGGGTTTTCCAGTTAATTTTCGCGTATTGTCGCTCCCTATCTTTCCTCCTTCTAGGGTCATTGTTATAGTTCGTACCTTTTTCTTTTTCTTCCTTCCTATTTTACAATGCAATCGGACACCAGTTTACTAAAAATCAAATCATGCGGTAAATACTAGCAAGAAAAAGAAACGAAATTTTCTATGGCCGGTAGGACACTCTGTGAAAGTATTCCTTCTACAGGAACAACTCAAGAAAGAGGTACTCCTTCCCGCTTGCGAGAAGTTCTTCGGATTCCTAACCAAATTCTTTAAACAAAATCCTTCTGGTAAGCTCTTGTGGCATATTTCACGATTCAATCAATAATTATCTACTAATTCGTTCAAGGTTTTCTCGTCGGCGACTCAGTGACATGGGTGGATGTCCTTATTTCAGAGAGCATTGCTACACTGCTCTCTTTCGCGCCCGAGCTCCTTGATGGTTATCCAGAGGTGGGTGGGTTAGTCTGTGAGCCTAGTGCAGTTGCAGACCACTTTCTGGTTCTTGATCTTGTTATGAAAATTGTTCTACTCAGGTGAAAGCCCATATGGAGAAGGTGCGAGCAATTCCGAATCTGAAGAAATGGATTGAGAATTCTCCAGCCCGACCATTCTGATCTGTTGAGACTTGTTGTGATTAGGTTTATTCCGACTGCATTGTTGATAGAAATTGATTTTTCTGTTTCTTTTTCCTGAAAATTAATAATACTTGCACATGTTCTTTATAAAAAATGAAGGTGTTGTTGTATAAAACATGAAAGGAGAAGCAGTTAGAGCCTTGTGGCAGACGTCTCAATGGGAAACCCGAATTCCTCACAAGGGAAAGGTTCGAGAACGCTCTCATTCCTGAACCATTGTAAGGAATCGTGTAGATTATTGCTATCAGCTTCTGAAGATTCTTTTCGTATAAAAATCTTTGAACGATTCCAAGTTGGGGCTTCATGATTTTTATACGAAAACAATCTCTAAGAGATGCTGATAAAAATAATCTACACGACTCCTCGAAATAGCGCAAAAAAGAAAGCCTTTTCGAACATTTCTGTTGTGGAGAATTCGACTTTTCCAATGAGACATCTGCCACAAGGCTACTAAACGGGTGATAGTACTCTCGGCCACCGCCAGTTGACGAGATATTATCGCTGTTCATAGCTTCAGCGAGCAAAGTTCAGCGGACGTGATTTGCCAGTCGACGATTACTGTTTGAAGAGAGCATGACAAACGTAATGTCAGCAAAGTCACAGTAAAGGTGACCGCCAGCGCCTAGCGACCGGGTTCGGGTTGCTCTTTGGTCGCCCCATGCGACACTTGTTGATCCTGTGCACGAATAATACGGTTAGAGGAACGAAATGTTTCGAAATTCATTCATGCGAATTATTCGTTGCTCTTTTCATTTGAGAGAAAAGATTTGATTGAATTTATCCAAGTCTTACCTGTCTAGGTACCTACGTATTCATGAGTAAATGTAATATCTTTAGTTGAAGAAACGGCCAGACCTATGGCGGAATCCTAGAACGTTCCCGGTAAGATTTCAAGCTTCGTGCTCATCCAGAGTGAAATCGATTTCTTTACTTAGGCATAATTGGGTCTGACAAGGGTAGGCCAGTGGGGGACGCATAAAATGGGCGGGAGGAGGGGGTGTGGGAAGAAAGTGGGGTCTCCGCCGCTTAATGAAAATATTAATTATAATAATTGGTAAGTAATAATGACATAATGAAAATTAATTTTTTTATGCAAAAAAAGAAGAATTAGGAAATAATAATGCATCAAAAATAATAATACAAATAAGTAATTACATAATGCTAATAACAAAAAAAAACATTAGCAGTAAACGATACAAGCTCTCTCTGTTTTTTTTTTCTTTTCTAGGAAATTTCTTGGATTCATCACTAAATTACTTAAGAAGAATCACTCCGGTGAGCAGCATTGTCGTATTGCACGATGCGATCATTACCGATCGATAGTGATCGATACGATCGCTGCAGGTTTCATCGTTGGTTACTCGGTGACATGGGTAGATCTGGTGATCTTGAAGCACTGCGCCACATTGCGTGGGGTTGCGCATAGTTACATTGACGGCTACCCTGAGGTTAGTGGCTTTCCTGCAGTGTGTTGTGTAGTTACAGGCAATGTTCTTCATGGATATTTGCCCAGAAATTTACTCCGTAGGTTGAAGATGGTGAAAACATTAGACAGATCTTTTGCACCAACTTATTAATTAAATGAGATGTACGGGTTTAAGGTAACAATGATAAAGAACCACAGAAAAAGAATAACGTTAGTATTTATTGTCCTGCATTGAAGGGAAAAACACGTCTCGAGGTGAGGGTGCAAACCGTATATCAGCTCATGCGTTGCGACATGATAAGAAAAGTCCCTGAACAAAGCTTAACGTTCAACTCCTCGTTTTCTTGGAGTGTTCTCTTAACAAATCCAAGTTCCAGAAGCATAGAACTGCGTTTTCGCAGTATAATTCGCGTCTCCATTGACGTGATGTTCAGCAACATCTCCTCAGAACCACACTAATCTTCCGCCCTCTCAGCATTCAGTGAAGTAATAGCAGCGAAGTGTGCTTCGCTTCTCGATTCAGATACAACTGAACGGGTGGTCAGCAAAATTTCTAATTTAATGCACAGTCCATGTAGAGCTGTGGAATAGAAAACGATAAACAATACATGTGAGGATCCAGCGCTAATCCGTTCTTGATTTGCTGATTACTGAATTTGTCGTCAGTTGTGTCACCGTTGAAGGTGACTTGGTGAATAGTGCGACTGGTGACTTGACGAATAATGCCACTACTTCTTTTCGAATATGCGAATTCAATATTAAGTAGATCAGTCCATGTATTCCTTCAAAGAAAACGTTTTATGCAGAATTTTATGACCACTAGCAAACTTTTGCCGCAGTTCAAATTAATCTGATAACACACATTTGTAACAGTGAGAATTAGTGCTGGTAATTCAAAATGTTCTCGTAAATTGAACACGAATTTCCTTACTATGGCTAAGTTGCCATACAACATTCGCTGCTATAACAACACCCCGTGGAACAGGAAAAAGAAAAAGGTAGCTATAAACGATTGCTGTGAATGCAGTAGTTAAACAGATAAGTAGTGATTGTATGAAGAGCTGAAAAGGTATGTATGAACGAACTAGCCTTTCATTGTTCCGCCCTTTTAAGGATCATTTTATCGCTGTTGAGTCGACATATGTATATGTATCAGCTTCTCTTTAAAGGCAGCACTCACGGAAATTTTCACCTCCGTAGGGAGTCGCTTACCGTGTAGCCGGCCGCTGGATGATCACAAGAGTAATACGAACACAGCGAATAGAGGCCTACATGCGAGATACTGCCCTGGACACATCTGCCGCTCTGGACAAATAGGGTTCCGTCGCTTCAGCTAACACCATCGACGCGCACGTGGTTTAGCGGACGAGTTTGTGTGGAATGCTCACCATTTGCAAGGTTTCGTGGCGGGACCCATCAGGAAACACTCGTCCGCTCTCTGTGAGTGCTGCCTTTGCTGCCGACTCTTTTTACGACTGGTTTCGTTACAAAATCTACAGCACGAAAATTCGATATGTATAATTCCGTGCGTGTATAAGTAGAGCGCTTTTGCAGTAACCCTCTGTATACCATATATAGTCACATCTTTTCTTCTTTGAGCAGTAATGAAATGGGAAGCTTGAGAGTTCCGCTAATTTAGCATGCCGTATTGGATGGCCAGCACGGGATTCTTGCCTCCTACAACACTTAGAGGACTAGTCTCCATGTTCTCTGATTTTAGAACCAGGCCGTTATTGAAAATCAGTGTATATGCTTCTGCTAGTTCTTTTTCTCGTTTTCAGGCCTCTGAAGAAGTCGTTTTTTTTGAAACGTTAGGCCAAGAATAAAGAGTGTCACCACCACAAACCTGGAACGACGAAGAGCATATACAGTAGCGAGCAAAAAGATTGCAACTTTTGGTTTTTCGTCTATAACTTTGTTCAAAGCAGAGCATGAGTGCCCAAATTTTTATGGGAGTTGTGAATACTCATGGGAGACAGAAAAAAGTTAGAGCCTGCCCATTCCACTGTTTTTCTGTTTTTTAAGAAAAATTTATTTCGCAGAAGTCGAAATCTGTGATTTGGCACCATCGACAACGTCTCGTGAAATGACGTCTATCGTTGGTATCTGACCACGCTTTGGTTCCCTGATGTAGAATCAACCCGTATACGTTAGAAAATATGCATCCGTACACCACTGGTTGACATACGCAAAGTCTACTTGAGGTTACTTCAGCAGTGATCCTCAATGAATGTATCTGTCAGCCTTGCTCCTTCTATCAGCTCTGTTTAGAAGGGAAAGATACTGCTGACGCTTCCACAAGTTTAGTTACGAGTATTCGGTTTTAATGCAGTTCATTACTCTCTCGGAACTCCGAAATATTTTTGCTGATTTCAATGCACCCAATTGTGCACATCACGGAAAATAGGTTTTGGAATTTTTTCTGTCTCTGGGGGCAAGATGTCTCAACGATCCCATTAGTGAGAAAGATGCTACAGGGTTCCTAGAATATTGTCGTGCACACTTGGATATATGCCGCCTTGAATTTGATGAGGTAGGTCTTACAAAGGTGCAATGAAATATACGAGACACCACCGAAGCGCGATATTGTAACTTGGAACACTGCAAATTGGCTAATTTAGCTTGATTTGGATTAAGTGAACTAAACGAGACATTTCTAGAGCATATGGCTCCGGATCAACTGAGAAAGTTCGTGTGTGGAGCAAGGGGGCACGTGCACTCGTCTTAGTGACCGGCACTGCTCACTTTGAGTAGTCCTCTTTCGACAAATCCAAGGCGGCATATATACAAGTGTGCACGACAATATTCTTGGAACCCTGTAGCATCTTCATCACTAATGGGATCGTTGAGGCATCTTGCCCCCAGAGACAGAAAAAATTCCAAAACTTATTTTCCGTGATGTGCACAATTGGATGCACTAAAATCAGCAAGAATATTTCGGAGTTTCGAGAGAGTAATGAATTGCATTAAAACCGAATACTCGGAACTAAACTTGTGGAAGCGTCAGCAGTACCTTTCCCTTCTAAACAGAGCTGATAGAAGGAACAAGGCTGACAGATACATTCATAGAGGATCACTGCTGAAGTAACCTCAAGTGGACTTTGCGTATGTCAACAATTGGTGTACGGATGCATATTTTCTAGCGTATACGGGTTGATTCTGCATCAAGGAACCAAAGCGTGGTCAGATACCAACGATAGACGTCATTTCACGAGACGTTGTCGGTGGTGCCAAATCACAGGTTTCGACTTCTGCGAAATAAATTTTTCTTAAAAAACAGGAAAACAGTGGAATGGGCAGGCTCTAACTTTTTCCTGTCTCGCATGAGTATTCACAACTCCCATAAAAACTTGGGCACTCATGCTCTGCTTTGAACAAAGTTATAGACGAAAAACCAAAAGTTGCAATCTTTTTGCTCGCTACTGTATATAGTACTGATTACTAAGAGGACTGTTTGCAGAAAGCTGGCAGTGAGAAGAGGATGGACAGTTCGCGTAAACAATGCAAACCAGGACAGCTAGCTTGCTTCTGGAGAAATTTCTTTGGCGCCGTCGAAATCAAAGTTGCAAGAGAAGAGTATACCATTTTATTGGGACTCTCACTAGATGGTTTGCCGCAAATTTATAGATGATGTCACAACGGTAACCAATGTTGACTGTTCACCCCCCCCCCCCCCCCACTAGTACTTCAATGGATTTATTACTATTTAACGCTCGAAACGACGGAACATTTGTCCTCTACTTACACTAAGCTCGCTCACACCTTCGGAATGTGGATCTTCTAAGGATTTAATATCAAATATCAATAGTGAGTATGATTTCTACTACTCACTATTGATATTGACCAGTTAACAACGATGTATTTCTTTCAAGTGGAGGAAATCTCGCAGATCCGCTCGATTTTCTGTGGACTTCTGCAATATTTTACCTGTCATGTTGCTCCACCTGGATCCTAAGGAATGAAAGCAACACTTACTAAACACTTAGTACTGCAGCGTCCTTGGTCTGCCTCGCCTCATGGCCATTTTCTGCGCCAAAGAAAATCGATGTCTGAAAAAGGAAGGTGTCCTTTCAGCATTGTGGCTGCTGTTCACTGTTTTCACGGGCAAAGTTCTATGAGCGCGGCATCCAGTGTTCGATCTGTATCTGAATTTACGCGATGACACATAGATGAGCCTCAGCAAGGTCGGTGTGTCACACCCTGACATCTGCTCCTGCAGCTTGCCTTTGATTCGCTCTTTGATGGCATTGCTCCTTTTGGATTTCTTTCAAAGTCGTACCCTTCTGAATAAGCGATTGGTGGAATAAATAGGTGATTGATGTTTCAATTATGAAAAATCCCTTCTTAGTTTCGAAGACTTTAGTTCACGAATGCCGTTCACTATGTTATGGTTCATGAAGCATTCTACTTCGCTTGGATGTTTTATTCAGTGATCAGGACAATTGCTAATGCCGATAAATTCGTTTAAATTTGTCATTATTTCTAGATAAGAGTGTTAAGGGACCTATGTGCCGCTTTTTTCACCAATCCATAAGCGAATAGATGTCAGTAATGTTATTTGGAGAATATTCCATGGGAAATGCTAGCCATGTTTGGGATCACCGTGTTCGAGAACCGCAGCAGTACAGCCCTTCTACCCTATAGTATGCGAGAGCACAAAAATCAATAAATCAATGTATCCTTAGCTAATTGCATTCTGATTTTAATGCATTGTCATATTCATATTTGGTATATTGGAGTACCTTGGTATACGTGCACGACTGCGGAGAAGAATAGTGAAAATACCTTGGTATACGTGCACGACTGCGGAGAAGAATAGTGAAAAGTCAACTATACGTTTCGATGGTCGTTGAGGCAAGCAATAATTTCGCATGGAAAGTAGGATATAGCCTTTTCCAGCCTCTGAAGGGTTCAGATGCGAAGTTTGGTCTGGATCGGTTCATCCTCAGCGATCTCTAGTCAAACATAGAAACGTACAACTCTTTCAGAACTCTTACTGTCTTCTTTTATGCGTTCAATTCACTCTGCATTTATAAAGTATTTCATGCATCAAATAAATGAATTAGTGAACATAAGAGGATTGTCCCACGTCATTTTTGTTTTTGTCGCAGACCACATTTTCCAGGTGACGGTTAGCCGCCAGTCTGAGGAATATCGGTAGCAGAGATACAGAGTGGCTGAGGATTCAGCCCACTAAACGCAGGATTTCAGGACTATTTCAGAAATGTCACTACGACGCTTTGTAATGGCACGCGTCATCATTGCTCTAGAATTTTTAAATCACGGTAACTTCGTCGGGCCGCAGTCACACAATTTCTCCCTTTGCCCTTAAACTACATCTTGTTTACGGTGGAACGTGCCAGACTGTCACTTACTTGAACCTTTAAAATTTATCGTGAAAGGTTTTGTAGGAAGCGGTTCTAGGCTACTGATGCATATCTGCCTTCCTTCTATAAGTTGTAGCCATCCAATGGAATGAGAGCAATTACCACAGTAACGTTATCTAATGTTTTCTTATGACAACCCAATATTTCGATTGAAATATAGTACGCTATTGTCTGGATTGAGATATGTTTGGCTGGAAAAAAATGCCTCCGCGTTTTTTTTTTTTGAATTTCGAAGTTTTAAGAGAGGAAAGGAGTCGGCAGTCAGTGGAGACGGAGGTCATGGGTGGGGCATGAGTGGGGTAACTCGTCTGCTGCAGGTAAATCCCGCACCTGCAGTGAAGCCCCGCCACTCGGTTCTTTCGCGGGGAGGTGGCACTTATTCACCCGAGGTGCAGCCGGGTGAGGCTTGCTGCATAGACCGGTCATAGCAAATATCCTTCCGCTCGAAACTATCTTTGGGCTCTCAGAGGACTTTAAGTCGTTCTCATTAGATGAGAATTGTTGAAATCAAGGATTCAGGAAGGAAAATGAAGTTTAGTCGCCATCTGCTTTTGAGCTCCATCTCTGTCCTTTTGACCATGGCGAAGGGAAAAATTGAGCAAATGTTGAATGAGTTGTTTCTCGACTGATACTCCTATTTTCAATGCCTTGGATTTAGCCGAAATCAGGTTTTTCTAAAAATGATGAGAACATTAAAGCAGAAGAAGAAAAGCGCTCTCGAATTACCACGAACATTTGGGCGGTAACCACAAACGGAAAGGAGTATAAACAAGTTATGAAAAGCGCGGGAACATATATGACGACCTAGTGCATACATACATTTTACAATAGATTATGATTATTCGGCAACTATTTGCATTAAAAAAGCGTTCAGATATTCATAGAGGAGGACTCACACCTAGTGGAGGGCGAATTCTGTTGAAGCTGAAGCTGTTGGATGGATCACTTTCGTTGAATTTCAGCGTTTATGAAGAAGGTGTTGACGTTTAGATCGAATGTAGATCAAAAGAGTCGATGAACGACACGGGATCGAGTCTCCACCGCGTTATCAGTCTCTCCTCTTCCTCCACATGATCTTATCGCGGTTTTTAAAAAAAGGATTCATGGCAAAGCCGCTTGGCTTATCTGAAGACTGATTAATCGTGTGTTTCGGCTTCTACTCCACATTGTTCTCAAGACTATGCCGACTGTCATCCTTTCTGTTTGTTTGTCTATTCAGATGTTGATCTTTTTTCCCTGTCATTACATACGTATTCCTTCCCGACGAAGCTCGTTGTTCGATCAAAGGTTGTTCATTATTTGCTCCTGTGTTCGTAGTTGCTTAGTAACCCGATCTCATTTTTCCAACCTTCGAAATCAGTAATGCCATTTCTGCCATTCTCTTTTTCCTTCTTTAAGCTCTCCTACTTCTTCTCTTTCTCGTTCTATAGCAAAAAGTTCCACTGATGACTATATATTTTCAAAAAAAAATCTCTTAGGTAATAATGGTCCACTACAAGCTCACCTACTTCCCTGTGCGTGGAGCTGGCGAATGTGCTCGACAGGTAACTGCGTAATCAATAGATCAATGAGACCAGCTACCGCAGCTACCGTTAAGTCTCTATTTGACAGATTTTCGCACTTGCTGGCCAAGAATTCGAGGATGTTCGTTTAACTAAGGAGCAGTTCGCGCCAGTGAAGCCCAGTCAGTCCTAAGATGACCACTTTGTTACGCGGGCTACATATATTGATTTATCGATTTATTTTCAGACATGCCTTTTGGACAGCTTCCAGTGCTAGAAGTTGACGGCAAACAGCTGGCTCAGTCACTGGCGATTTGTCGCTACCTGGCTAGGCAGTTCGGTAAATGGCCCATGGCGATCGATTCGACCGATTTTTGATTTTCTCTGAGGGTCAAGGATAAATTTGAAGCACCCCAATTAAAAGTGTGATGTAGAGGGGTATAACCTGAACTGAGCGAAAAAAGTGTTGGTTGAGTAGTTTTAGCTGCAAAAATGTCGAAACGACACGAAGCAGTTGTGAGCGAGAAGCTAGTAGTCGTGTGGTAACAAAAGCAACTGTCCATGCCAATGTCTAAATATTTTCGAGGTCATTTTAACTAGTGTAGTGTACTGTTCGGGTCGGGTCCTTCAACATCGGAACTCTGACCGGTAAGACGAGGGAGATCGCAGATTTCATGAAACGGAGGAGGATTCACGTTCTTTGTCTGCAGGAGACGAGATGGAAAGGGTCCAAAGCTAGAGAGATCGGAGACGGCATTAAGCTGTTCTATCACGGACTTGAGACAAGAAAGAACGGGGTGGCAATAGCAATATGTGGGCCCCTAAAAGAACATGTTTCGTCTGTGAATCGTATTAGCGACAGGATAATTTCCCTTCGTATCGCTACCGAGGACGGCTTCTGGACAGTGGTGTCCGTATATGCTCCGCAGTGTGGCTGTACTGAGGCGGATAAGGTGGCCTTCTACGATGAGCTCGACGACGTCATTAGAAGCGCTCCTGAAAGTGACTACGTGACGATTGCAGGAGATTTCAATGGTCATGTAGGGCAGGATAGAAAGGGCTTCGAACGAGTACACGGAGGAAGAGGGTTTGGAAGGAGAAATCTGGAAGGTGAGAGGATCATTGAGCTGGCTGAAGCTCATGACCTTGCAATTGCTAGCACTTTCTTCATAAAGAGGGAGTCCCAGAAGGTCACATATTGCAGCGGAGGTCGGCAAAGTGAAATCGACCACATCCTTGTGAGAAGGCACTCTCTGAAAACGATCAAGAATGTGAAGGCTATCCCGGGAGAAGAAATTGCAGGACAGCATCGACCATTGCTAGCGGATGTATGCATGACCTTGCCTAAGCAAACTAAAGCTAGAGTAGAGCCACGCATCCGGTGGTGGAAGTTGGCAGATAGAACGCAGAAGACATTGCGGGAGAAGATTCTAGCTGTCGGTTTGCCGGATCCCTGCGGTTCCATAGACTCTGTATGGGCCAGCGCAGCAAATACTATCCTGACGTGCGCAAGGGATACATTAGGCGAAACTAGAGGTGGAAGGAGAGGAGATAAGGCAACTTGGTTCTGGAATGAAGATCTGCAGAAGATTGTTAAGGCCAAGAAGGATGCTTACAAAGCCTGGCAGAAGACCAAATCGCTCTCGGCACTGATGGAGTACAAATTGAGAAAGAAGGAGGCGAAGGCTGCAGTAGCTCGTGCAAAAAACGCTGCGATGGACGACCTCTACGATAAGCTGGAGAGCCCACAGGCTGAAAAGCACGTATTCCGGCTAGCGAAAGCGCGTCACAGAGCATCCCTAGATGTGACTGAGATCAGAGCTGTTAAGAGCGAAGCTGGGGAAGTCTTGAGAGATCCTGTGGCAGTCAAGGAGCGTTGGAGAGCCTATTTTGCACAGCTCTTGAACAAGGAGTTCCCAAGAAAGGAAAAGATTCCCGCGGAACCAGTAGCTGGACCGACGCAACCTTGGACAATTGAGGAGGTGAGAAAGGCCATCAAGAAAATGAAGGTTGGCAAAGCTTCAGGTCCAGACGGCATCCCAGTGGAAGCATGGAGGTCACTCGGCGAACCAGGCCTTCAGTGGCTGACCAAGTTTTTCAATAACATCACTAGGTCAGCAAAAATTCCAGAAGCGTGGAGGGACAGCATCATAGTGCCGATCTTCAAAAGGAAAGGTGATGTGATGGACTGTGCGAACTGTAGAGGTATCAAGCTCATCGCTCATACGATGAAGATCTACGAACGTCTTCTGGATGTGAGGCTGAGAGACATGGTGGAAATTGCACAGGATCAATTTGGATTCGTCCCAGAGCGATCGACAGTTGACGCCATCTTTATCGCCCGTCAAGTGATGGAAAAGTACCGCGAAAAAAAACAAACCATGCCATATCGCATTTCTGGACCTGGAGAAAGCATATGACAGGTTGCCGCGTGCAGTGCTTTGGGAGGTGATGAGAGAACGAGGCATCCCGGAATACATGGTGAGGGCAGTCCAAGTCATGTATGATGGATCGACGGCAAGGGTGCGCACTTCACATGGCACAACATCAAAGTTCGATATAACAGTGGGGGTGCACCAAGGTTCAGCATTGAGCCCGTTCCTCTTTATTATGACACTTGACACAGTGGTAAAGCATCTCCTGGAAGGTCCGCCATACACACTGCTCTATGCGGACGATGTTGCTCTGATTGCAGATTCGAGAGCAGAACTTCAGCTCAAGATCCAGAAGTGGCAATCAGCACTTGCAGACGCCGGTCTGAGGTTGAATTTGAAGAAAACCGAGGTCATGAGCAGTACACAGGAAGAGGACGTCGTTTCAGACGCAAACGGTATTGCTCTTACACAGGCCAAGGAATTCCAGTATTTGGGTAGCGTCTTGAGTGCTGATGGAACGGTGGATGCGGCAGTTAGAGGACGGATTGCCTGCGCGTGGTTGAAATGGAGGGAATCAACCGGAATCCTCTGCGATCGAAGGTGCTCGAGGGTGTTGAAAGGGAAGATCTACCGCACTGTTGTGAGGCCGGCAATGATGTACGGCGGTGAGTGTTGGCCGCTGTCGAAGACCCACGAACGAATGTTGAACACGGCCGAGATGCGAATGCTCAGATGGGCGTGTGGACTTACGCGATATGATAAGGTGCGTAACGAAGACATCAGAACAATGAAGCAGACGGCGCCCATACAGCTAAAAATGCGTGCACAGCGGTTGCGATGGTTTGGTCATGTCATGAGAAGATCACTGCAACACCCTACCCGGCAGGCTCTGGAAATGGAAGTTACCGGCAAGCGTCCCAGAGGCGCACCGAGAAAACGATGGAAGGACGCCGTAGGCAAGGATATGAAAGAAGTTGGAGTCACCAAGGATGACGCTCAGGATCGCGATCTATGGCGAAGGAGAACCAAAATAGCGGACCCCGCGAATGCGCGGGACAGACGCTGAGGAGAAGAAGAAGAAGAAGAAGTGTACTACTTGCGCCAGGTTTCCACCGCGGGAGGTTGGACGCGACCATGCATTGCTCCGCGAGCGACGGTGAGCGAGTTTAGATGAGAAATTGCGGTTTAAAGTGTGACAGTAACGGGAGAATTGCTTCAAATTCGGAGCGCCTAGTAGTTACTATTTAATAAGCGCTGCATGGAAAATAAAAATAAATGGTTGATAAACCGATAGCAGTAAGAGCGACAAAGAGCGGGTCTAAGCGATTTATCCACGTCGCATGTAGGTGTATAAAATTGTGACGGATTCGCTCCCAACAATATGTGAAGGCAGTTGTATTACGGCATTTTCTAATAAATAAATTTCTCATGTAAAGCGAGAACAAGCGACACCAATCAATTTTGGAGAGCACAAGTAACACTGGTCGATTTTCAGGCTTTGCCGGCAAGACACCTTTCGATGAGGCTGTGGTTGATTCCTTAGCTGATCAGTATTCGGATTATCGAGTCGAGATCAAGTCATACTTCTACACCGCCGTTGGAATGATGCAAGGCGACAAGGTACATTTACAAATTCCGCATCTGTTCGTTTCTCGCGCTTTTGTCGTCTCGCCTAGGTATTGTGTTTCTACCCAACGGATTCTTGCGAGACTCCACATGTATAGTGGAGTCGTTTTGACAGTGCGTTGTCCGCGGTAGCGGCCCCGCTGGCATTGGAGCACGCAGTGCGGTTGGTCAAACAGTTGACCCACGATGGATCCGGCTTCTTTGATGGGTTTTATCGTCTGTTCCCTTCTTCATTTGTTCTAAGAGCTGAGAAAGGAATATATAAGGAGAAACAAGCTAAAAAACTTTTCAAAGATACTAGATGAATCATAGGTCAACTTTTTGACCGACCGCGCTGCGTGCTCCAATGCCAGGGAGCCGCTGTCGCGGAAAACGCACTGTCAAAACGACTCCACTATACTTTCTGCACGCTCGATTTTTAGGACCAGCTCAAAAAAGATGTCCTTCTTCCTGCCCGCGAGAAATTCCTCGGATTCATCACTAAATTCCTGAAAAAGAACCCCTCAGGTGAGCAGCGTTGTCGCTTTGCACGATTCGATCAATAACGATCAGTATTGATCGATGGCTATCAGTAACACCATTGCAGGGTTCCTCGTTGGCGACTCGGTAACATGGGTAGATCTGCTGATCTCTGAGCACTGCGCCACTATGCTCGAAATCGCACCTGATTTTCTGGATGGTCATCCTGAGGTTCGTGATTTCCCACTCCATTCCCTCGTTATGCAACTGCAGACAATGTTCTGCTTGAAATTCCGCATGAAAATTGTCTTCCACAGGTGAAAGCCCACATGGAGAAGGTGCGAGCGATTCCAAACCTGAAGAAGTGGATTGAGACTCGACCGAGCTCGTCCTTCTGAGTTGTTGAAATCATATCCGAATTGATCTACTCTGATGTTATGTTATGTTATGTAAACTTCAAAGGTCACATTAATCCCAGTGATTTGTTTTTTTTTTAATTTTATGATAAAGCTAATAGAAGCAGTTTGATGGCAATAGGACTAAAATTACTTGTATAGAAGACAAAATTTGGACCAAGCAGAGTATGCGGAATCTTTTCACTGTTACCCAGGTGGTTGGTGATTTATGCGGTGTAGATACGTAGCTGTTGGAATCTACTGAAGGCGGATCTTCTTTCCCGTTATTCATGGAAAATGGGGACGGGACCACCCATAATCTCTTTTGTTTGTTTTTTTTTTGTTGTTGGGAAAATAGGATCTGTTGCAAAGAAAAATGGGACCATCCCACGTAATTGTCTCTGTGTTGGAAAGACGTAAGAGTTCAGAGGCCGCATGCATCATTGAGATTACCCACGGTTAACGTGTCACCATAACCACGTATCGTTGAGATTGCCTAGGGTTGATGTGCCAACGCAACCCAGACTTACCCATCGCTAACGCGGACGTCAACTCTTTCACTCTGAGCAATCTCAATGATGGGCACCAGGCCCAGAAGATCAGGATCCGAATGCAGCATTGAGCTTACCATTGGCAAGAGTGTTGTTAACATACCTGAGTTTGTCCTTTACCTAACATCCGTGAAAGTGCTCACCCATACGTGACGTTGTCTATACTCAGTTGCTACTCATGGGTATGAGATTACCAATAGTAGTTATACATCCGGACCCATCCTGCTCTTTAAAGTGAAGGGAAAGGTATGCTGTGTGGCTCAGTTTTGGTGGGTGCTCCCACGTAATATGGGAGAATAAGGAAGAAAGATGCTCAGTTGTAGTTGTTTCCGATGAAGAAATTTTTTTTTCGATGCCACATATGTAGTTTACAACATTCGTCTTCCTGCCGTCTTGACTTGCCCCAATCCTTAAAATATGCCAGAGCAAGAGTTAAAGGCAGCACCCACGATAATCTTCACCTTCGAACTTTTGAGAGTTTTCGAACCTCAGGCATTGTCTCGACAATTCTGTGATGGAAATGCTGTCAGAAACCCCGCATTTCATGAGATATCACAAGTATAACATCAGTTCAACAGTTCGAACCCAGCCCGCTAGTACGAGTCGACCTGCTGCGCAGAAATAGCCGTGGGGCGATATTGGAACGAATCAGCTGTTTTCACCTACAATCGCTCAGTTTTTCTTTGAAAAAATTTTGTTTCGCTGTCTTTTCCGTACAATTCTTACACTACTTTGGCTGCAGCTGTCTGTTTGCATTCTAATCTTACTTTTCACCAGTTGTTTTCCGTTTTCTCTTTCCATAACAACCATTTCTTCTTATTTTGTGTGTTTGTACTATTTCTTTTCCATTCTTTCCCACTTGTACTCGTTTTCCCTTCACCAGTAAGTCTGTGCAGCCCACACTTCATTTTCTTCTGATTTCTGTTCTTTTCTGACTTGAATATGCTCCAAAACCACTGAAATATCCAAATCCATTGAGGAAATACGTGGCGATTAAGTCAGTGTTATCGACTTTTTGCCCTACCCCATGCCTGACAACTCGACCGTTTCGTTCAATCGCAGCAAATTCAGAGTATCCGAAAATTGTTTTCCTATGGCTTTCAAGTGCAATTGACCCTCATATTCGTGTTCTTCATGGTCGAAAACCCAAGGTTATATTGAAATCTTGGAGTTGAAAATTTCCGTGGATGCTGCCTTTAATGTGGCCGAAGAAAGCGATAATTGTGCATGACCTAGTCGCAACTCTCAGTTTGGTTTACTCTGATTTTAGTACTATTTCGCTCTGAGGAATACTGAGGATGGTGGTGTCTTGTTCTTACCCTGTTGTGGATTCCAAATATGGATGTGAAACACTGGATAACTAGTGTGGGAAATGCTGAAAAACATCCTCATCGTGTGGGTGTTGCATTGATCATGGATTATCAACCGATACCAAAATCGACTTTCTTTAAATCTTGGAAAAAGTATATAACATTCCTGGCAAGTATGTATGTACAGCTAAGAACGAACACTTTGGTAGTTCAGGATTATTAACCTTCACTCTCAATTCCCTGAACAATTCTGGATATCTTCCGTCTCAGTGTGACCTTTGGGTGCAATTTTCGACACAATTAGCTTCTACATAGTCCTAAAAACATTCACAAATGACGGCAATGGTAAATCATTGGTACGACGGCAGTGTAGCAGTAATAATTAGGTGTTGAGGTTTTCCACACTGAAGATCCAGAGCGTTTGTCCAAATCTATGTATCATCCTAAAGCATGACGTTACTGTGAAGAGCGCACGCGTCTGTTTCCGTGCCTCTCTGAAAATGATGACTTTGAGCGATGCATCTGGACTCGCCGAGCTCTTTCGAAACGAACCAGTTGGCACGAAAACAGCCTGGAAAGAACGTGCAATTTAGGGGGCGTGATGACAATTCGGAAGCGGCAATGATATTGAGATGACGCTGAAAATAAAATAAATGGTTGGTTTTGCACATCTATTCGTGCTGCTCCGCATCCAGAATTCTGAGAGTCCGACATTTCTATGTATTGGTGATCAAGGTCACCAATAGCGCCGCATTATGAAACATCTCTGGCATTCCCACGCTCCGCTCGCTCAGCTCATCCTCTGTCGCTAGTCTCATTCAGTCGACAAGCACTCTTTTCCTGCTGAAAACGCTCCAAACACTTGTTCATCCTCTTCAAACGACCTTCTGCTGAAAACGATGATATTTCGCTTTGCCGCAGCGTTTGGGGGGTGAAACCGGTTTTTTGCAAGCGTTCCCGCGATAACAGCCGCGTTCTCACCGGCCGAACTATGGCCTTTCTAGCGGGGAATACCAACGATCTTTCCACTTCTCGTGTTTGTTTGGCAGTATTTACACAGTAAACTAGTCTAAATCCGTGGAAATTGGCCGTCTCTGGTTCGAGTTGGAACAGTCGAGAGAGTAGATGTGCAATGTCATGTCAGATGAGGTTAGTTTGCAAGGGATAGGTTGGGAAAGCTAGATATTTATAGGTCAACCTGTTAAAAAAAACGTCATCAATAAATCCAGTTCGATAGATGAATAATGGCGACTTTTATTAGATCGTTAAACAAGTTCCTGCGCTACTCAGAGTAGCTTTGTGCTCCCTCCCTTTGATCAGTCAACGTTCATAGTCGTTCGGAAGCGGTTCTCCTCAAGTTCTCCTCTACTACACATTCTCGTCAGCCTTCATGAAACCCCATTTTTGAATAAATTCGAGGCACTGGAAATAGAAGCACCTATTAGGCAGAACACCTCATTTTCGACGCTTACTATATTTTTCCTTCACCATATTCGAAAGAAGAAAAAAAACGAGTGATATGGCTTAAAACGTTTGCGCTCTATATGGAGAATAGTTATAGCCGATGAGACCACGTGAGGTTGGCCCAAATTGCTCCCAAATCACCCAAACCCTGAGCGGGCGGGGCTTGTTTGCAATGGATGAGTTCTGCCAGTCAACCCCAACCTATATGTAGTCACTGTCCTCTGCGACCAGCGACTTGTCGCCTCTAATAAAATTGCCACTACGTTCAATGTTGCTTTGAAATAATTTAGAAAATTAATAAAATTGCACTGATTAGAGTATCTGCTCGTAAATTTTCTGATTCCCTGCATTTCCCATCACCCATATTCCATATTCAACGAATCTCAAACAAATGCGGTCCATTCACTCTTTACGCGCGGCGTAGGCGACATTTCGCTGCACAACTGTAGAGGTTTATCTTTCTCGATATTTTCTGGGAGAAAGGAAGCTCAGCATCTGAATTAGGTGAGGATTTCAAAGCGATCATGAACCCATGAAAACTTTGTCCGGCTGCTTATTTCTATGTTCAAAACGAAGCAGAAGTCTGACTCCCCACCAGCACTCAGTTATCTGAAAACCTCTTTTCAGTTAGGGATCTCACTTATGCTCTTTCCACGATTGTAAGTAACTATCCTACCACGAGCAATGAGAGAACCTGCAGACATGAAGAGGGCACAAATGGCTAGAGAGACATGCATGCTTCACCCCTTAGCCTACGCTATGCAAATTGGATTGAGAGCTGATGGATCCTAGCGTATGAGTGGAACCAATTTTATTTTGCTTCATTGGAGGCAGATAAGGACAGAAGAATGGCAAAATACGCTTATTAAATGTATAGGAGAGTCTCTTCTGTATTTCTATATATTTTGTAGCACCCTCTATGGACTGGCAGCATGAAAAACTAGGAATATCGGTCAAAATTGAGCACCACAGCCGCTTCCGACCATAAACCAGAGAACATGAGCAAACTGCAGTTTTTTTTTTGGTTCTCGATGCAGCTTAGCAGCTGGCTTCGCAGTTATTGATCGAACGTCTGAATGCTGCAGAGCACCTACATATTTCTCTTTGGAAAAAAGTTCTTAGGTCATCCTGATTTCTTTTTTTTCTTCAGTGGACATTTTCTTTCGTTTATTTGTACGATTATTATTCTGCGTTTAAGCTAATCGATAAACATGTTGTCTTTCTTCGACCGAATGCTTACGCTTTACTAGGCGTCTTTTCCTTGAGTGGACATTTTCTTTCGTTTATATGTACGATTATTATTAGACGAGACGTCAAATATTTCTTTTACTCTAGCATTGTCACAATTAATCTTCTTAGACATGATGAAAATTGTATCTGTAGTAGAATATAGACTGTATGCAAAGCCACAAATGCTTTTTTATATGCTTCATAGCTTACTTGTGTCCATGTTTATTACTAAAAAAAAACTTTATTTCTCCTCGTCAAATTTTGCACAGCAGATTTGAGGAGACAGTGGGAAGATACTCATGAATTGAATCTTCCCTTTGCTCTAACTACACACGTTGCCGGTGAATCACTTGCACTCTTGCACCACAGAATGCCGCCCATCTGGTCTGCCACGACGCATCACTTAGGCAGCGTGGCAGATCAGCTGGATGCTGTTGTTGTCGGGTGGTGTTTCCCATTCCCAAATGCTTGGGTGGAAACAAGATGCCGGCAATGTCCGACAACCACGGCACCAAGCAGGTTTTTCGCATCGCGTGGGTATTGCAGCGCGGCAGACCCGACGGGTGATATTCCGTAATGTAACAGTGATTGACCGGCACTGTTCTTCGTCCGCAACAGTCCTCTTCACAAAATTCTGTCTCCGACTTCTGTTATGGTTTTAACAGCGACACGATCGATTCGCATCCATTGTATGCTGTCATGTTCATTCCCATTTTGCTTCTTTCTTCCTTTTATCCTTCAATTCTTTTTTGACGTTATCACATTATCGATGATAAGTCACCAGCTGGGGAATGTTCAATTTCCACAGTTACAGGAACGAAAATGGTCAAGTACAAGTTGATTTACTTTAATGGACGCGGTAGAGCTGAGTGTGCTCGTCAGGTAGGTGGATCGATAAATCAATAGAACACGAAGTATTGATCGAGCTCCTTTCTGTCCAATACAACTTGCACTGTTTTCAGATTTTCGCTATAGCCGGTCAAGAATACGAAGATGTCCGCCTTACACATGAACAGTTTGCTCCGCTCAAACCTAGTGAATGCTTATTCTACAGCGCAAGATAATTTGTGTGATCGATACATCGATTTCTGCAGCTTTCCCATTCGGACAAGTGCCTGTACTGGAGGTGGACGGCAAACAGCTCGCTCAGTCGCACACCATCGCCCGCTACTTGGCTAAGCAATGGGGTAAGCAATAGATGGGAACGATTCTCATCTTTTCTAATTAATCGTTTGTATGTTGACAGTTACAGTCGGGTCCGGCAGCCACTGCAAATGGGCGCCGGCGGGCGCCGGCCGCCGCCACCCTCCGGCGCCCCGGTATTAATGAGCTATAAATCACTCGAGCTTGGGAGAAAGCGAAGAAAAATACAATTTTAGTCCATAGTAGACAGAGTGCAGTGGATATGTTAAGGCTATAAAGCAGGGGACCATTTTCACAACTTTCACGTTTTTTTCATTTTTCTGATTTTCATGGGGAAAGATTTCTGAATACACAATAAGCGAAGCCAACTCTTCCATTTTCTGCTATAGTACACTGCTTCGCGAATACAAAAATGGCCGTTATTCTTCTATAGATGGACACAGTACTTCAGTTATCCCATCTGAATAATAAAGCTCATCCAATTCGGGATCCTCAGAAATAATTGAAATCCGTACAAACTGTTCCATATCCATTGCGAAGTAGTTCTACCGCTGTCATTTATCTTTCGTGGAGCAGTCCTTTACGGCGGAGTTACTCTCTCCCGGTTTCCCTCAACTTTGAAAAAGTGGTTTTTCACTATTACTTACACTATTACTATTACTTACACTTACACTTATCGTAGTTTATCTTCGAAATTTATGCAAAACGTTGCCGGATGCCTTCCTGGACTACCCGAAGGAGATCAAGGGGGACGTTCCAAGCAGTGAACCCCAAACACTGCGATACTTAACTCTGGATCTCCAACGGAGTGGAACCAGCGATAGGGACAGATTGCAATCTGCCGCTCGAACCACTGAGCCATCCGGGCTACTTTTTATGTTGAAGTTTGTTAGATAACTGCAGCAGTCGTAGGCAGCATACTATATGTATTTGCAAAACGGGGGCACAGGACAGGATTCGATTCCCTGACCACCACAACGGCGATCATTCGCTCAACCCACTGAGCCATGGGCGCACGCGATGCAACATACAAATGGTGTCCACTATTACTTACACTTACACTTATTGTAGTTTATCTTAGGTTTAAATTTTTTTAAATCTAGGTGAAAAGGGAGTTGGGTGGGGCCACTCGTGTGAAGCCTAAGCCTAAGCCTTAAACCCATTCTTAAGCATAGGGTTAGGCTTATCTACCCTGTCTACTGCGGACTAAAGTTGTATTTTTCTTCTCTTTCTCCCAATCTCGAGTGATTTATAGCTCATTAATGCCGGGGCGCCGGAGGGTGGCGGCGGCCGGCGCCCGCCGGCGCCCATTTGTAGTGGCTGCCGGACCGGACTGTACGTGTATGCGTGTATTGTGCGCGCGAAGCCTAAAATGCGTGCCATCTGTGATTACGGATTTTGCGCACAAAAACAACAAAAAAAAATATTAGGAAAACATTGCTGTTATGTTGTGGATGAATCATGCGCAGCTAGGAGCTGCTTATGAAATTCTTTCCACCTATTGTGGCATCGCTTCTGTAGGTGCCGCGGAGAAAGCGTGCGCAAGCAAAAGCAGACTGCACTGCGCGACCTATGGCGGGCGCAAGCGAGAAGTGACTGCAGATTGCCTCTCCCTTGCAAGCGAAGATCAAGTAATGCTCGCAAATGTTGCCAGCTAAGATGATGAGAGTTTTTTGCTCAGAAAATCATCCAGAATTTAGGAATTTCTTCGAGAATTTCGGTTTTACACCCATGCAGCAAAAAATCCGGCATCCCCTTTCCAAAAGTCCAACATGAGCCAGACGTTCACTTAGCTATCCTCATCTATCGTTTGTTAAAGGTTTGTCTGGCAGCACTCCATTCGAAGAAGCTGTTGTGGACTCCCTAGCCGACCAGTTCGCCGATTACTACGTTGAAGTCAAGCCATATGTCTATACTATGCTGGGTTTCATGAATTGTGGTGATCTCGTGAGTTCAGTAAATGTATAGCTTCTTAATTTTAAAAAGTCAAGGTACTAGTTCAGGGGAAACTGAAAACTGAGGTGATGATGCCTGGACGCGACAAATTCCTTCGTTTTGTCACCAAATTCCTCAAGAACAACAAGTCTGGTGAGTGGAATCAATAAATCGATAAGCATTATTTTTAACTAAGCATCGTTATGGGCGTGATTTGAAGAAGTAGTTAAGGTGTACAGTCTACAGTCTACATATAAACTAGGTATATATGTATAGAGGTGCTCGTCCTGTTCTGAAGGACATGGCGAGACGGACGCACGCACGCATACCGAAAAGCTGCCTTAGAGCAATCCGCTGTGATCATGTCTTCTCCATCTATCATCTAGGTATCAGCGAGGGAAATTATACTAGATGCCCGCGTCAGTCGCGCCTCAGATGCATGCATCTCTTTGTGGGAATTTTCTACGAATACTAGTCATCACGGCATGCATACCTTGAATAAAAATGCCGCACGGCCATTGCGAGGCCAAAAACGCGTGCGTATGACCTGCGTCTACACTGCGACTGTGCCTCTCCTTCGTCATATGTGGCGTGCGGGTCGAACTCCCGCGTCTAGTATACACTGTCCTTATGTTACACTCATCCTATGAGCTACTCGTCCACGCGGTCGCGATAACTCGCCCGCGGTTCTTGAGCGCTGTTTTTGATCTTCACAACTGCTGTAGTTCAGCTTACATACTCTGCTTCTCTGCACTCTCTTAGGAAGCCACGATATCTAGTGATTTTTGAAACCAAAACTGAAGACTGAACTAGCCTTGGTCGGAGACGCGATTAGTCGTTGGCGTGACCTTTAGCTGCTCATCCGAGCCTGTAATGTCGGACAAGGCCATGAAACGTTGAAAAATCGTCTGCGCATCACCGTACCGTCGATCGATTACTACAATTATTACAGGGTTCCTTGTCGGGGACCACGTCACCTGGGTCGACCTGCTAATCGCGGAGCATGTAGCTGATATGAGCAGCAGAATGCCGGAATTCTTGGATGGGTTCCCAGAGGTGAGAGCTTTGGTTTAGTTACCTAAAGTTGGAGTGACGAAATTTTGGGTTTTCTTGTGAAAAGGGACCTGGTCGATTTGAATTTTAAAAGGTTCCATCTGAATTTATCTACGGATTTCAACTCTAAGGGTGTTGGAAAAAATAACAGAACTGAAGCGAATCGTATGATTTTGGTTAAGTGTTTTGTGAGATATTTTTGAGAGCAGGCAGCTGTAAGGTTACATTACTAAATAAGCTACTAGGCAAATTTTCCACGAAAAACGAAACAAGAAATTTTATATCGTCAATATAGAAATGTGCTATTTCTTGAGAGTACTCTTCAATGTTTTTATTTTCTTCAGGTGAAGGCTCACATGGAAAAAGTACGAGCGATTCCGAAACTCAAGAAATGGCTGGAGACCAGACCACAAACCCCTTTTTAATTCATACTATCTGTGCAAGTTCTAGCAGAGTGTTAAAGTTCCTCGTTTCACTACTCTTGAATAAAAATTTGTTCAACTTATGTGGTTTCATCTCGCTAATTCTCAAGAATCTTCTGCTGGTTGTGAAATCGCAGGTTAAAAGGAATAGAAAGAGGTACCAGTGAATTTTACTAAGCTTTTTTTCCATAGGAGATTGTTGCAAAATTTCATTACGGGCTATATTTGTGGCCTTTAGAAGAATAAAAAAAGGTGGGACCTTGCAATGAGGTGGAGGTATACCCCTCATATTGCTCATCCTATTCAGGGATTTCTTAGGCTGCATTTATAGTGCATCGGAGTCCGATCCGTTCGGATAGCAAAAGATGCGTATCGATCTCCGTTATCCGGCGATCGATACGTATCACTTTTTATCCGACCGGATCGGACTCCGACGAACTATAAGTGTAGCTTTACCATGATAGAGCCAGCTTTTGGCACGTGGTCGGAATTGCCATACCATAACAACTGAATCATAGAAATTTTTGTTGAGAAAAAAACATTGATCTTCACTAAGGTTTTTTCACTCTTCTTTAACCAATTGTCCCTATCTCAGTCTCGGACTCACACCGAATCTTGTTGTGAACTTGTTTCTGCCTTCTCTTGCTGGCAACTTGCCAGCCGTATAAAAATATCAACAATTTCTTTTCGTCCTTTCTTGCTGGCAACACGCCGGTCGTTGAGGTTTGTCGCAAATTAGCCTTCGCCTTTTATTTCATCAAGTTGCTAACAGACATTTTCCAATTCTACCACGATAAACACTGCCCCGTTGTCCACAGTGGCTTCATGAAACAAGCCTGCAAATCACTGCGACCCTTCCTAGCCGGCAAGCTGTTCGGCTTAAAGGTCGCGGACAACCTTTGCAACCGAAAAGCTTGCTTGCAACTTGTTCTTGTGAGAAGATAGTCTACAACTTGTTCCAGCTTCTCCTTATTTATAAATTATCAAAAGGTTGTCTGCAAGTTGTTTTGTGCAGGGGTGGTTGACATCATGTTCTAGGAAAAAAAACGCTAAAACTTAGACATCACCGGAATCCGGATCGATATATAAACTGCTGCACTTGCTTTCAGGTCAAGCCACACGTGGAAAAAGTGCAATCGAACCCAAAGCTCAAGAAATGGCTTGAGAGCAGACCGGTCCCCAGCTTCTGATTGATACTCGCACAATTTTGCTAATGCTTGAGTTCCATCGTTCCCATCGAAAATAAATGTACCTAAATATTTTCACTGTATTTATGGCAGTAGGCACAAGAGAGCCGTGTCATGACCCTGATGATGATGATTGTTGAGATTACCTATGGTGAATGCGTTTACATACCCATATTTACCCTTTACCTGGCACCCATGAACACTCATTAGTCAGGTAAACATACCCATAGGTATGAGATTACCCATCTTCCAATGATGCATCCATGCCCATATCTCATAATCAGGCAACTGTTCCATGCTGATTCGGAAATTTCTGGAAATTAAACATGCTGTTGAAATAGGGGAAACGAGAGAGAAAAACAAATAGCTAAGGTGAATAATTATTATCCGAGTTAATTTTTTTCCTGATTTTCCGGAATACTTACCATTTTCTTGATCAAGTAATCACTGTTACCGCTCTAGCGATTGTACAGCGTGGGTTTCCGATTGAGTTCCGAGAAAAGTGTGAGGATGGTGATAGAGAAACAAGCGCAATCTGTAAACAATTCGACAGAGTTTCATGCGAAACCTGCGAAAACCACCGTTGCTTTGAAAATCTGTGAAACGAGTTGAAAATAGCACTTTTGGTTCATTATAACCACTGAAATACTAAGAAAAGACTGATTTTCAAAATAGTGACGAACTTGACGAGTATATAACTCAAAAGCTGGCAGAAACAAACAGTGGATTAGGAAGGCGGATGCCAGGAAGTAGAAATGTTATGCTTCAAAAATCACTCATTCAATGAATGTGCTGTTAAATCCTACCAATATAAAATGTTCACGACTTTTTTTCGTAATGGAGTTCAACAAACATGCAAAACATGGGTTTCGCGAATTTCCTGCGAAAATTTGCAGTCAATAGATATTTTTCGCGCAGACGTGAAGCGAATAAAAAATGGCCATATCACAACGCAGATTAGTGCTGTAATAATGAAAACAATCTCTGCAGCTCCACAACCAGATCTACAGCTACCTCACGCAGCCCTCCCCCTCCCCCCACCTCCCCCCAAAATTGACAATGAAATATGGTAACATTAAAGGACCCATAGGGAGCTCAGTGTACAGCTAGACAGCATGGCTCATATGTATGTGAAGACTTTTCAAAATTGTCCCTCTTATGTCAAAGAACACAAAACACAGCCAGCAAGCGAGAATGGGCGGGACATGATGACAATTCGAGCGCTGCACTGTATAAATAGCCACGAAAAACTGGAGAAATGCCAGTTTTCGATCGTTTACCCACCACAGTTGCGTACCTTGTACCGTGCAGAACCTACCTGGGTCCCCTTGACTTCTGCAACTACCATTGCTCTGCTGTTGGCAGAATTCGCAGTTATTCAGAGAAAACAGTTTCTTTCTTCACTAAAATTATAACTCTTCAAGATGAAGCTATCTCAGCCACGAATAATTCACAAACTTCTCACGGTCTTGCTGTAAACATCATCTAATCGAATCAGTGTGGTACATTTTGCCCAGGAAAGCCTACCACATATTAAAAACTCACTTTTCCATGTGAAAATTTCAAAAATTCATCTGGTCATCAGTGTCGTTCCCCTTCTATTTCATCTTCATATCATAGATGAACTTCGAAAAATTGAGCAATTGCTTTCTACTGATTTTAGACGTGTTTACCGAACAAAAATTTTTCTAAGGACTGGAATTTCATCAAAAACTTTAGTTTCTCTAATCAATAGTAGTAGTTTTAGACGCATTTTGCTGAGCGATAATTTTTCAAGATTGAGATTTTACAAAGAATACTCTAGTCCCTCAATTGTACTTCTGAGAGGGGCATTCTGACTAGGTATTTACCTCGAGTAAACTTTTCTTCACACATGAACATTTATAAAGAAGTTATACGAAGGAAAGCGTGAGGATTCGAATTACTCAGAAAGATAACACTTAAAGTTTATTCTTTATAGCGTTGCTGTGCGCATAGAATGTCCACAACCGTGTTATCTCTTTCTGTTTGCTATCTTGCAGACATTAATTCCACGTAAAAGTGCACTCTTCCTACGAAACTGCCTTTCGCCCCATCGCAGCTGGCAATCTCGTTCAGATAATGGCAGTGATTCAGACAAATTGCTCATCTTCGGGTTCGGCGGATAAATGAGCATGATAAATAGCCGAGCTACTCGTTCGATGGACCTACGAGGGTGGGGACTAACCGTGTTTTCTAAATCCCTAATCGTTTTCTGCTGTCAGCAGGTTTCCAAGCTCTCCATTCTCCTCTTTGCTGCACTTCCTGCAAATTCTCTTCGAAATGCTGGCTTTTAGTTTACCGGAAACAATCAATTCAGAAAAGACCACATCATGAATTATTTCTCTTCCGCGAAGGATTTTGTCAGTGACGGCTTTAGCTTTTTGTTCTGTTTAAGCGTGAAATTTAGTCGCAGAGATCATCATTAAATTCTTGGAATTCCATAAAAAGCTGCTGAAAAAAGAAAGCACACCGGTTCGAAGATCTATTTTGATGTACGGATTCTTTTTGTCAGCCGAGAGGCAAGATATTGAAAGTCTTTCTCTTTAGAAAATCAGCATTGAAACAGTTATACTGCTTCAAATTGCCACTTATATTAACTCACTCATGCAGACTCCCGTCCACGCCAACGGCATGCTCTAGTATTGGTAGCTTGTCAGAGGAGATCACTGGAACTGGGTAAAATAGTAAAATCTACCCTGTAGCCCTTTAAACCTTCGATTCTGACCACAAAAGGGTTTCTTCTAACCATCGATGAGGACTGAACTTTCAGACAGGACGAGAGACAGAAGTCGCGGTTAGGACACTTTTTCCACATTTGACCTTTTTCCGGCCTAGACTAGTTGAATTCGATGAGAACTGCTGCTATTTTTTTTTTCGCTTACATTCTGAGAGGTTTGGTATTCAACAAGAAGAGTTCACCTGCACCTGAGAAAAACCTACATTATTGGATGTCACTTCTAACTAGCATAACCAATTTTTCGAAAATAAATGTTAAGTTCACTTGGGCACTGGGCGTCAGTGTTACGTTTTCAGTGGTTTATTTGATGCTCTGTGAAAGGATTGCGAAACAGTATCGAACAGTGCAGAACTGGTATTAGCACTGTTCCAGCGATAATCTCACCGCTCTGGAACAAAAGAACTGTGGTTTTGAATGGTGGAATCGATGGGAGAGTGATTGTTCAGCACAATTGATATGTGCATGATGGGACAGTTGAAAGACTAGTCCTGAGAAAAAAAAACGAAGTACGGAATTTTTGAGAACGACACGTGACCTACACAATGCAAACAGCACGCACTGGTTTTCAACAGAGCGCGCCTACGCTGGTAATAAATAAAGTAAATGCAATAAACAAAAAAAAATCAACAAATCAACAAACAATACATAAATGTCACGACGGTTGTTGATGTTACTGCTATGAATAATTTTTTACTAGTACTTCTTAAATCAGAGCCGGTAGTAATGTGACGTACGATGATCGCAATGGACACTTTACTACGGGCCCAGGTTGTCCGTCTCGTTCTGTCAATGCCACGAATTTCCTTGCGGAACTAATGCATGCGTTTGTTTTGCGTGCGTCCGTCCGCTCGTCTCTATTAATTTCTATTCATTTTACTGCAACTTCCTCCTTTTGAGAGCGTTCTCCATGACGCACCCATGAATCCTAACCGGAGAGTGTGAAGCATTATTCCTGGAGGAAGATGCGAGGTGAAGCTCCGAGACTGGTGAGTTAACGAAACCAGCCAATCGCAGAGCTCAGCCATGTTCCTTCCCCAGTTATAAGGCTAATAACGCTCAATGGCCTTCTTCGGAAGGTCATGATCTACTTGTTCTTCTAACGTGGACGAGTTCTCCAGGTAAAGTGGTTATGCTTTGCACAAATGAATCGCTTCAGTCACCAATGAGAAATAACCCTCAAAATATGAAGATATATACCATATAGGCCGAAAAACTCGTCCACTTCGGATGAACGGAAAGCTAGGATTATCCTGGGAATGTTCATAAATCGTTGCACTGAATAGCTAGCTACTTTTCTGTGTTTCTTTCCTGAAGGAAAGCTCATCAAAATAAAGTGCAAATAGTCTTTTTTACAATTCTCCCAATGCCATTGTCGTTTACCAGTTGCACTTTGCAGCTATTGATCACACGTGAGCGTTTGGAAGCAAAAACTCTGGCGAAGCGACCACCGTCATTTGGCCTTGTTCGCCTTGGTGCTCGGTTATAGGTTACATCTGTCCTGGCTACTACTTCTTGCTCCCTAACATTTATTAAAACTTAACGATTCAATTAATCTTTTTGCTAAAGTTTTGTCAAATGTGCCAAGAACTTGAGATTTCTTAGTGAAATAAAAAAAATCAATTTTTTTTCGGTTCCATCTATGCTCTATAAGATATCGATCGGCCCTTGAGGTGTTGATCTTCACGTGTACTTTGCCATCTAACCGATCTGCTTTGTAGAAAGGTGCTAACGGTTTTGCAGGTGTAAAAATGGTCCACTACAAGCTGACCTACTTCAACGGACGTGGCCTCGGCGAATGCGCGCGTCAGGTAAATCGATAGATCAATATCTTCCTACAGCTAATAGGTAACAAGTGTCCATTACTGCCATTTTTCAACTTCTTAGTTGCGCTTTAAAACTTGGTTGCTTACACTGTAATCCTTCGGGAAGCTATACTAAATACTTTCATAGCATCATTAAAAATCCAGGTTTGCACATACTATCACCTCTAGCCAGTGACCATTTTATTGACTTTCTTCTCCTTTACAGTTGTTCGCTCTTGCTGACCAACAATATGAGGATATTCGTGTTACACATGAGGATTTCCCCGAGATAAAACCAAGTAAGTGGTCATCTGATCAATCAATCGATATTATTGATCCGCTCACTTTTACAGATTTGCCATTTGGACAACTGCCGCTGCTTAACGAGGATGGTAAAGAACTCGCTCAGTCAAACGCCATCAATCGTTACCTGGCTAGGAAATTCGGTGGGGAATTGCGAAAATATTGATTTATTGATGCAAAGGGATGCGATGGAAAGACATTGCATACTCTGTCCAATGTCTGATGTTATACCGACTTCCAAGGTGAGGTTGGATCTGTTTCAGGATTCGCTGGCAAAACGCCATTTGAGGAGGCTCTAGTGGACTCGCTGGCAGATCAGATGACGGACTACCGTGTAGAAATAAAACCATTCGTCTATACAGCGTATGGACATCAGAAATTCGGTGACCTGGCAAGTATCCTGTAACCGTTCGCTTCTGCAAAAGCTCTCCGAGACTCTTAAAAACGATGACGTCGTCGCGATATTTCAGGAGACGCTAAAAAAGGATGTGATGCTTCCTGCACGAGACAAGTTCCTCGGTTTCATCACCAAATTCTTAAAGAACAACCCATCAGGTGAATAGTAATCGATAAATCTATTGATGATACGGCAAACCTCTGAATTTATGTATTTTTCTGGAGCAACAACATGCAAAACAACAATGCTACTTTCTGGTAATTACATATGATTAGAGAGTATTCAGAGAGAGAGAGAGAGAGAGAGAGAGTGAGAGAGAGAGAGGGAGAGGGAGAGAGAGAGAGAGAGAGAGAGAGAGGGAGGAAGAGAACACATATTCTGATTAGAGAGTAGCAGATCAACCAAATGATCAATACGTACTGATTACATATCCGATAAAGTTCTTGATCTTTTGATATTCGAATAACTTTTTGATCTTTTGAACAGAGCAGATTTTCTTGCCACTGCCCTTACTTCGAGTAACCGCTCTGCGATGCTTCCAAGCTTCTCTAATATTGAAGCCTATGGAACAACTAGTTCTCTGGACTTCCTCACAAAAATTGATTTCTCGACCAACTCTAGATTCGATAGTTCCAACTTGGAGTGCTTTGCATGCCACCAACTTCACACCAACAGTAAACATGTTAAGGATTCTTGGTTGGTGACTCGGTGACTTGGATAGATCTGTTGCTTGCTGAACATGCTTCCGACATACAGTCAAAGGTCCCCGAATACCTCGAAGGGTTTCCTGAGGTGAGGGTTCTTTTTCAATTATCCAGTTAAAATCGAGGGCTGATCTACCAGCAAATGAGACCAAGGATCGTCAACGTTTTTTTTTTCTTTTTTAGGTGAAGGCTCATATGGAAAAGGTGCGATCTATTCCGAAACTGAAAAAATGGATCGAGACCAGACCGGAGACTCACTTCTGATCGATACGCGGGATTTTCTCACTTAGAATTAGGCCTTATTATCGTTATTGCCTAATAAAATAATTATCAAACTTTTTGTTTTTCTTCCTCTCACCACTGAATTTTAATCGATGCAACCAGCGAATTTCTATTTCTTTTTATTTATTTCTATTTATTTTTTCTGACACAAGAATTACATCTTCTTCTTCTTCTTCTTCAGCGTTTGTCCCGTTTAGTAGCGGGGTCCGCTTTAGAGGTCTGTTGACGCCATTGAGCCCTATCGCGCGCTTGGTCCAGGTGGATTCCAGCTAGCTTAAGATCGGCGTGAAGTGTGTCAAGCCAGCGTTGCGTTGCTTTGGTCGACCTTTTGGCCGTTTGCCGGAGACTTCGAGATCAAAGCCGACTTTACGTACGGTTCCTTCCTCGGCACGCACAACGTGGCCATACCATCGCAGACGAGATTCGCGAAGTTTATCAGATATCGCCGCAACGCCAAACCGACTTCTGATGTCCTCGTTGCAGATTCGATCGAGCCGCGTTACTCCAGCCATCCAGCGCAGCATCTTCATCTCCATAGCGCTGAGGCGACGTTCTACTTCCTTGGTTGCAGGCCAACATTCGGCGCCATAGAGAGCAACGGGACGGATGACGGTACGATAGATCTTCGATTCCAGTCGGTCCGGGATCTTCTTGTCACACAGAACACCGGTCAACGAGCGCCACTTTCCCCATGTGGAATTAACTCGGGCTACAACTTCATGATAAAGGCTACCGTCAGATGAAATTCCTGACCCGGGGTACTTGAACACTTCCGTTCTCGATAATTGTGCGCCGTCTACGCTTATGGTACCGGGCTGATCCACGCTGGTTGAAGAAGATCCACGTCACGTCGTATGGTTATGATGACACAAGAATTACATGAAGTTCGTAAAAGGGGCATGGTTTTGCGAAACTTCCAAGGCAATAATGTTCAGTAGAGTCCAAGCGTTAGGTCCAGAGCTAAAGATCCACAGCTACTGGCGCTTCATTGTGTAGTTGTTTTGTCGTTGCAGCAAAGAACATTACCACAGTTGCTCTACAAATGTGCATTTGTCTATTCAAAAACACACACTAGCACCAGTACCCAATAGACTATAATGACCAATTAGATCACGGAGAGTGGTTGACATAATGTGCACCTTGCAGTAGCTTAGGGGAAGATCCGCCTATCGATCAGCGGCACCGATCGCGAGATCATGAGGTCACAAGATCACTTACGAACGACGTTGCTTTTTCTAATTTCTTAATTATTCAAAACGATGGTGGCCGTGATAGTGAGCAAAATTGGCGAAAACTTGGGTTGAGAAACACTGAGCAAGTTTTGCTTCAGCTACACCCAGCATTATCCATACCTTAGAGATCAGAAGTGCTCCTGTAATTCCTTTTACGTGCGGTGCGCTTACATGTGTGCGTGATGACATAGTAGTAGTGTCGGCGGCTCTCACGTGTACCCTATCGGTTTCGATTCCCGTTGACAGAAATTCGCTACAGCATCGAGTTTTGCCTACAAGCAACACAGTTAGTATCAAATTCACGCAAAAATGCTTTGCTAAACGTTACGAGCTCGGTCGTACACGAGGGTATGAACTTCGAGACACAGGCCACTGAAGTAAGTGAGCTTGTCGTGAAGTATTCTGGGAATTTCCACATACGTAACTATCCCAGGGACGTAAAAAGCTAAGCACGAGAAATTACTAGCAATAATGCGGCAACAGATATCATAAATAGCTAAAAGGAGGGGCAATACTGGGAAGGGCAACATTGCAGTATAACGTGATGTTCAATTGTGAAAAGTGAACGCTTACTCGGGAAATTTTTTTGCATGGAAAAGTTTCAAAGTTCATACGAAATTTGTATTATTTGGACGAGCCCTCCTATAATATTGTATTTCAAAACTATCTAGCAGTAGATGTAATGACTGGTGCACAGTGGGTGGGGTCACAAAACAAGTTCCTCTTTTAATCATATGCCAATCGCTCAGATTTTGCAATATTCACGCAGAACATTATCCCGTGTAAACATAGTTCGTCGGACAGAAACTGTTTCTGAAGGTATCGAATTTACAATGATTCCAAACTTCAGGCGCTGTGTCCTACCGTAGATTTTACATTTAAATTAACTTAAATTATCACTGGATTATACAGCCAACTGTGGATGAAGAGCACAACATGTACTGCAGTTGAGAGCCAGGACAAGAAGGTAGATGCAAAAAGTCAAGCACAGTCTTCTGAAGCGTTCCATCATCGATGTTTATCGCACATTGCTTGAGTACACAAATAGCGACAAGCTCAACCTTCCATTTTTCAGCATTTCTTGTCACAAAATTAGGCGATGGAGGAGTTTCTCGAATGCTACATTTCTATTCTGTGAAGATAACTCGTCCAAAACGCTCTCCTATGTACGTGGTCTTGGTGTTTCATTCCGGCCTACATGGAGAGGAGCAACGTTTCTTATGAGTGAAGATGCAGAAGAGCTTTGAGCGCATTACAACTACATGTTGACTTTGGTCGTGAAACCTCAACTTTCGCAAGCGAGATCTTTGGGAAAGGTACAGCTATGACAGCAATCCGTCTTACCAAGCGTCTGAATCATCCGTTTCATATCATAGAAATATCCGTGTAACGTGCAGGTGATATTTTATGGATAACAATTCTCGCATTTTCGGACTTCTTCCACATATTGGTGATTGGGGAACCAAGATTCCATATCCTATTATTAATGATGTCGGCATCATCCGTTACCCCAAACGTACGTACATATATGAATCTCCCAAGATTCCAATTCTCTAATTCAACTTATCCTGCGCCCATGATAGGCAGCTACAAAGAACCCCCAGAAAACATTCAAGCAGATTCAAGTTTGGATCGTTGCTCATCCTTAGGCTGAGATATAATGAAAATTCTTTGGTGTGGGGATGCCAAATATGTACGCAAGTTTGACCGTGTAGCAAAATAAATACTACGGTAACCGAAATAATTTCGACACCTAATCAGCAGAATGAATGTTTCTTTAAAGACCAGTCTTCGAATACACGAAATATACATACTTTTTCTATTTTTATTCTAGTTCAAGGGTTAAAAAAATACGTTTTCGCGCAATCGGCAAAACCTTTGCACTTGTCCCGTCCGATCTTCCTTCCGGGAATTTAATCCCCGTTGTCCGAGCACTTGAGCTTTTCGGTGTTCGCGCATTTCGCATGTTCACGACTACCTATTTCATCCGCATGGGTGTTTGGGTATGTTCCCAGAGGGACGTAGTAAGTATGGAATCAGACCGCATCCTTATCCATGGACGTTTCATGAATAAAGACACAGATGTTAAGCAAGTCCAGCACGAAAACTGTTGAACCGCTTACGTTTCGCACGTTTTTTGCGGCAATGTCAATAAAATAAACAGGACTGCGTGTGGCTGCTGAATTAGATTCGGGACCAATTACAAAAATTCCAATCTTTCTGGACATTTTTGCATTTGAGCTTCCATAAAGTCGTCATCGTTCGTGCGAATTTTGGTAGTTCCTGTTTATCCATGTGGATATCGTTTGTTGCATCGTTAGAAATTATGCGTTTATATCAAGAAACAAATTGTTTCATACTTTTCTATACGCTACAACGGAACCGAGGCCTACATAAGTGAACAATTTCCGCATTAACACGCGGAACAATCAATAGTCGGTCTTTGGTCTGCTCTCGATCCATTTCTTCACCTTCGGAATGGATTGCACCTTTTCCATGTGAGCTTTCACCTGAAAAGAAAACGTTTTAGACCCTCTGTTTCACCTGATCGTGGATCGGTTCTGCACCTCAACTCGGTAATAGAAGCAAAACGCTCACCTCGGGGAATCCTTCGATGTATTCGGGGACCGTAGAAAGCATGCCGGAAACATGTTCGGCGATCAGCAAATCCACCCAAGTTACAGAGTTACCAACCAGGAAGCCTTAAAATTTTTATGGTGATGTGGCGTTGAAAGAATGCAGAACACTACATATTTCCAATGTTCGAACCTAGCGAACATCGATTCATTCGGAAAATAAATTTTTTGGAGACGAAATCTTGGAATCTGGCTGTCAATATTCCAGGAAAGCAATGCAGTAAAGAAAAAGAACACTAATTTATTTGTATAAAGATATGCGAACGTACAGTGCAACTCATCTTACCAATCGATTTATCGACTTATCACTACGAACCTGACGGGTTCTTCTTGAGGAATTTGGTGATGAAACCAAAGAACTTGTCCCGTGCAGGGAGCAACACATCCTTCTTCAACGTTTCCTGAACTATTCCGATGACGCCATCGCTCCCAAAATCTCACAGACCCCAAAAGTACCGCAGAAGAGAACTTCTTTGGTGCACTTACTAGTTCGCCGAACTTCTTGAATCCCAACGCTGTGTATACGTATGGCTTTATTTCAAAGCTGTAGTCTACATACTGATCTGCCAACGAGTCCACCACAGCCTCTTCAAATGGCGTTTTGCCAGCGAATCCTGGAACGGTTCCAAGTTGACATTGAGCATGAAAACGTACACGCGCCGGACGTTGTAAAGGGTATGCGGTATGTATCATTAATAGCTATAGCCCTAGAACTCGACCAATTGATCCTTTGCTGAGATGGGCCCGCCTTAGATCAATAAATCAATACTGCTGCAATCGCCTAACCGAATTTCCTGGCCAGGTAACGATTGATGGCGTTGGACTGGGCGAGTTCTTTACCATCCACATAGAGTACGGGCAATTGTCCAAATGGCATGTCTATGAAAGTGAACAGATCAATAATATCGATCAATTGATTTGATCAGATAATTACGCACTTGGCTTCATCTTGGGGAACTCCTCTTGTGTAACACGCACGTCTTCGTATTTTTGGTCAGCAAGAGCGAATATCTATAAAGATAATGGAAATCCATAAATTGGCTGCTAAATGGATAGGGTGATGAAATAATCCAGGATGGTTAAAGGTACAATTAATGTAGGATTGCTTTCCGTTTCGGATTCTATAGGAATTTGAACGAATTACACTACATGTATTCCATATTCAATAATGCACAAAGTGGAATTTGATAAATAGAAGAAGTGGGCACTTATTACCTAACAGGTATTGCATGATATTGATCTATCGATTTACCTGACGTGCGCATTCGGCACGACCACGTCCTTTGAAGTAGATCAGTTTGTACTGGACTGCATCTGCAAAAATACTAGGTATATTTCGGGCGAGAACATTTGCTTGGAAGGGAAAGATTTAGGAAAGGTGATATCACGGAAAGAAATCCATCGTTAGGATGTCGATCAATTTCCTCGTTGCAGGGTGTCTCGAAAGTTCTCACATGAAAGTTCTTCACAGAATTTTCAAGTGTTTCGGAGTATGACCTGGCTCACGTGCCATTTTATGGAGTAAACCGTAGGTTCACTGCTATATTTCACCGTTACTGACCAGAAGTAGGCCAAGTCCGTTTGTTAAACCTATGGCATTATCTTGAAATCGGCTCCTCTGACGATGTTCTTCGCATGGTGTCCCAAAACTCTTGGTGCACCCTGTACAGGGCGTCTACGAAACCGGTGGATTTCTATTTCCTGTTCACTTTTTCATTTCACTTGCTGAAGCTTTAAAATCCAAATGTCTAACATGTTGGACTATACTCTTGCAAGTAGGTAAACAGAATTGTGAGGTTTTACCTACTACTAGTGAGCAAGAAGTAGTCAGGAGAAGTGTGACCAGAAACCGAGCACTGTCAACGGATGATGATTGCTTTGCCATGGTTTTTGCTTCCGTACACTTACGTGCAATCAGCAGCTGCAAAATGGGACTGGTAAGTGAACGACAATGGAAAAAGAGGAATGCATGAGATTTTCCCTGCATTTGCGGGCATTTCTCTTTCAGAAGAGGAAACATCACAGAGGATTAGCTAGGAATCAAGAACTAGATTATTTAAGAATCAGGAACTACTTTCATCGTGAAGTAGAAGAGAAATAACGGAAAAGTGAGCAGAAGAACGCGAAAGAGATGAACTCAAACGGAAGGACACAGAACCAACATATGTACACAATGAGTATGCATATTAGTACAGCAACTTAACTTTTGGGATTGACAAGAGAAAACACGGGAAATTTTTCCGAAATAAGAGGATAAAGAATCCGCAGCATTGGTAATAATATTTACCTTGCACAGACTAACTTTCGCACTCAAACGGAGCTTTCATACATCTCCTTCAGATTTTTCATGCTCAAACTGTTCATTTTCGGCACTGCTGGAGGACTGCTTTCACTTTATTTTCTTCGCCTGATACGCAAATAAAAATAAACAGTTCCAAATTTTGAGGAAAGAAAAGAAAGAGAGGAACTACGAGAAATTCTCTTTGCTATTACGAATGAACAGTGATGTTCTTCTCATCATCTTCCTCCTCATCTTCCTATCTAAAGTTTTCTTCCAATCCACAAATGCTCGAACGACCAGAACGACGTGTTCGTCGCATCTAAGGAAATTTCATTTTGAAAAATGATTTCATATTGACTAAAATAAAAATTTGTTTCAAGTATTATGAGTTTCGTTCACAACAGAACAATGCCACATACAATTGTTGGCATCTGCAGGAGTTTCTGAACGCTAACAGACAGAGACAGCAGACAAGTGGTCGGAGACTCGCTTCTTCAGTTTTTCCCGGCTATTTATACGGTGGAACACTCGGATTGTCATCATGTCCAGCCCCTTTTCGTTTGCAGACGATGTGTTTTTGTGTTCTCTTGCGTGAGTGCGGAGACTGTGCAAGATCTTCATCTAGACCCCATAGCTTCAAGCTTTACCCTGAAACTTCTGTCTACATTAGATCTAAAGTACGTCTGAGGTGGAGAGTAGGTGGGAACAGTTATGCGCGGTGTCCTCGCAGAGAACAAGGTCTCCTCCGAAAAACGATGTCACGATAAGGTATTAGCTGAGGTTTTCCTTAGCTGCTTATCCAACATCACCTCACCTCGTCCCCCTCTCAATATCACCCCCCCCCCCACATTCCTTGTCATTTGGGGCCGCATGCATCATTAGCATTACCCAGGGTTAAGTGTTGATACCATACAAATTCATCCACTGTTAACATGGCGTCAACAGTTTTATCCTGGGTAATCTCAATGATGCGTCCAGCCCTCCTCTTTCTTCTTTTTACGGTCTCAGGTTTTGTGGGTCTCCGCTGCATTGGTAATCCTGTCCCATTAACGCCATGCTTGGGTTACCTGAAGATTCCATTTATTCGAGTTCACGGTTCTAGTTGTTTGTTAGGTATAAGAAAGACGGTGAAGAAGCAGTTTCAAGTTGAGAAATGGAAAGGAAGAAATTAAATGAACGGACACGGCGCTATCCTGTGTAAAACCATAAAGGTCTAGGGTCATGGTTAGTAAATTCCCACTATCTACGTAATAAGAATCTAGATATGTTAAACAGAATAAGAGTGAGAGCTCTCAAAATAAGTCTCTGAAAGTCTAAAAAAAAAGAACTGCGTGGAACCGGAGTACATTTTTCACAGGAGGAGAAATGGTCATAGAGGGCCACCATCCTTGAAGTGAATGCACAAAATCTAGTTTGATTCAGAGAGAGCCTTGGCAAAGACGGAAAAGATCCTTAGAAGTAGAGAACAAGATGGAGGATGCAAAAGTTGTGCCAAGCGAACTTGCAAGTTGAATCCGTAATTAGAGAAAGGAAATCTGTTTGAAAATCTGAACAGTGTCAGAAACATGAGATACAAACCACTTGCTTGTAGCTTCGCAATCCCTGGAGAAAAACTCACAGACAAAGACTCCGACATCTTTATGTTATCAGTATTTGTTCCAAGCAATTAACTTCCCTATCTTCTTTAATCGTGATTTCAGGCGGCTAATCGAGTTCTGTCGTTTTCTTCTCTTTTCATCTTTTTCGCCCGAGTTTCCTTCTTTGAAGTTAGTCTTAGATGTGACGCAAGCCCCCTATTGGCGTATATTGAATGAATAAATTAAATAAATATTCATCTGCAAGAACCTTTGAAATGTTCATCTGCAAGGCTTTTATTTGCTCACGCAACATTTTTCTTTGAACAACTCGTACTTCGACTGCAGACACTGGAAACAAACCAGTATGCGTTGTACATGATCTCTCCAGAAGCCGACGTGTCAACTTCGAGATGGGAAGCAAATGGAGAGCTGTTGAAAAACCATTGTACCTGCCTACACATGATGCTTCAATGGAATCTTCATGGAACTTTCAAAACACGTTTTTTTTTTGAAGTGAGAAGTCTTGACGGAAGCGATTTCATGAAACAAGTTCAGATTGGCACATGAAAAATCCACCTGGAAACTATGCAAACATTGCTCTGAAATATGACAACTGAAAACAATTTACTAATATACAAGTAAGCCTACACTTCATTAAATGGAACATTCGTTTAATTCAAATATGGTACAACATGCACGGGATGCAGGATTCGCCGAATACCAAGAAGCTATTTCACCACCTCGACGACCCCCCCCCCTTATCCGCCCACCATACGACATAATTAGACCATAATTTATCAATATACGCTTGACCCTGTAGATGAGATAGCATGTTCTGAGATTGCTTAACAGTTCTACTCTATGTGATGTGCTGGCCCTCGTGAATGTGTTAGATGTGTACAACGTACACGTTCTAGAGGTAGTCGAAAGCTCTATATGTGGGAAGGAAGAGCAGAAGATGTTCCTCCAAGAGCTGTACCACTCTGTAGAAGTGCTGAAGAATTCTGGCCACCTAATGAGGGATTGCCGTCTCGAAAAGGCTGAGCAGATATAACGCTGCGAATATTGCATGCAAAAGGTGACGAGGGCATGACCCATTGATAAGGATAGGCTGATAAGTTAGCGATCATTAAGCGTGCACGTTTCCGAAGGCAGCCTATTGCAGCACAGTTCATAATATGCTTTTTACCAGCATTTCCGCTGTATTGTTCTGATAACATTTCACTTGCGAGGCGTTTCAGGATGTTGAACTTCGTCATTTTATTCCTTCTCTGTTTTACAATATCATCCGCATTAAAAGGAAAGGAAATATCAGATAATGTCATCGGATACTTGGGTGTTCCATATGCGAAACCACCTCTCAAAGATATGAGATTCAAAGTAAGTTGGGTACATAATGCAGTAGGTATTTCCCGTGCCGGACAGGCGATCGGGTCTCCAAAGTGGCGGAGACCCCTTTTTTTCCTATGTCCCGCCCCACTGATCCATCTGCACCCTCTACTGTGATGTATCTACATATTCGTAACTGCTGAATGTAATACGGTTTTGTTTGAACCATCTTTGTTAATATACCACTAGATGCTGCTTTCCTCTACATACATAGATTACGTGCACATCATATGAGTGTAGCCCCTTTTATGGATGACCAACTGACCATACAAACTGTGTAATAACCCCCTTATCACAGAAGCCAAGTCTAGCTGTATTCGTATCCAAGCCAAAAGTAAATACTAGTTCAGGATTCCGAGGCAGTATCTCTTGATGGCATTGGGTCGTACACAAAGTGGCCGACGGGATGTCCAGGGCTGTCGACAGATGGAAGGGCTGAAGATTGCCTTTACCTCAGTCTGCTGCAGACAAAAAATATTGCGAAGAAGGTAATAAGACTGTACTTCATTTGAAAAATAAAAGACGAGAAATATGTTTCCGTTTAGCTCAATTTTTTTTTGCTAAATCAAGTTGCCTATCACGTAATGTTTATTCCCATAGGAAAGCATTCCATCGGCGAAGGAGTTATATTATCACGCGACATAACGTTTAACACGATGAAGAGCTCCGTATTAGTAGCTGCTTGTTTTAATTTAGCTAAAAATGAAATTATTGAGTTTTAATTTTTTTTTGGATGCAGAACCTTATAAGTCTCAAGGGCGGCGCGGCGGAGCTCTGCGATTAGTCAGTTTATTCGATTGACCAATCGTGGAAGGTGCCGTACCGCCTTCACAGACACAAAGTTTCCCAATTTATACGACCGTTATTTTTGAAACTTATTATCTTTCAGTAGTCAAAAACTGGAAGTTCTTTTTCGCAGATACCGCAGTTGTCAACAAGAGAACGTAGAGGTCCGTACGATTTTTTTTCCAACGAAGAAATTTTTTCGGCACATCAAACAGAAAATTTCGAGGGTTCACCCGAACTTATATTGAGCTGCTTATCCGGTAGTATAGCTTTTTATGCGGGAATATAGCGGTTTATTGGAAAAACCAAGCCACTTCTGTATCAGCGGCTGGCCCACGGATTCTCATGAGCTTTTCATTCCCTTAAACAAGCTTATTATGTAAAGGAATGGTTTCGGGCTACATCCTTCAACATCTGTCTTCCGAGTAGTGGTAAAATGTTTCACTGAGCATCCTACGGACATATTACCATCACGTTGCATTCCAGTGTTGGGATATTAGATGATAGGGTTACACGACTTATACTGCAGTTTTTCAGAAAAAATAAAAGAGTTGATTAAAGATAAAGTGAAATTTTTTGAGAGAGTTATATTCTAGGAAACCAATTCAATGTTTTTGATAAAGGTAGTAGTTCGGTCTTTTCAAATAGTCGATGTTTCGAGTGCTAAGCATGTCGTTATATTCGAAACTTGACGTCATTTCACTCAGTTGGATCCCTGCTCAAGAAAATATGAATGTTCTAAGCAATGAAAATCTGCGCGAAAAGCATGTTAATCTACAGAAATTCAGGAACTATCCTTGATTATACATCTGTCTCTTTCAAAGAAAAGTAACATAGATTTCAATTTTCCAGGTAAACACTCTTCTCATTTTCTCAAATGAAAAGCTGAGTGAGAAGAAACTGACGGGATTGGTATCATCCTCTCTGAATGTTGCTGTTGCGAGTATAAGGACTGCAGTGCTAGGTGAGACTAGGTGACTCTGATAGGATTGCCCTTTTTTGCCGTAGTATTTCCCGAATATGTTATTCTCAAAGGGGTTATTTTATACGAAATGATGCTGCTTCCCTCAGGCTCTTTCGACAATGCTTCGTACGGAGTTAGCGACGTGGTCAATGCAGTGAAGTTTCTCAAGGATAACGCTGATGTCTTGAACGTAGGAGGGATCACCGTATGGGCAGAGTCTTTTGAAGCTGAGACAGTGGCGTCAGCTCTCTCTGGAACAGGTGACGATACGATGCGCTTCCCATTCGCCTTCGCTAGAAAATCACATTAATTTAGAGGTGGAAAGGGCTATTCTTGTCAATGGCAACGCGAAAACCAGGACAGTAGGAAGAGAAAGGTTTCCAGCTAGGATAGCGCACAAAATTGCTGCAGATCTTGAAGTAGACGTTCCCCTTGCAAAGGCCAAGTTTTGATTTCTCTAATTTGTCATCCGTATTTAGTGCGACTTGCCCTCTGTATCTCAGTCAATGGACTGTCTCAGAACTAAATCGCTCACTGAGCTTTATGCTACCGTTCAGAAAGTGTCGGTAAGTGTCTCTTTTTGATTGAAATTAATAGTTTCTATAATTCCTTCTTTACTTCTCTTCCTGCTGCTCGTATTTCTGGAAATTGTATATGCAGAGTCTATTAATCGTTTATATTACAGATGTTACTCATGTACATGCTTTTGAAATTATTTCTGACGTGCCTTAGACATTGTGAGAACCAGACGCAGGTTGATCTCTGACCTCAGTGATGGCCTCACTCTTTTTGGAAAATCTTTCGGCCTAGTTTTGTGTGGAGAAGGGACTTCTTCACGATAGTGTACTTTGCAAAATAGATGAAAGCTCCATATTAGCCTAATACAGATTCATTTGGTTGATATTGAAAGAAATATTTCCATTTATTAGAATCTGAAATTGTTCTTACGGACGGTTCTGCCCTTGGAAGTAAGGTCGTCCCAGTCCCCAATGAGGCGGAAGCCCAGTTTTCTTCGGCCAACCCCTGTTGTTATGGTGCTGTATGTACTTCTGGAATGAATTCTAGGCTTCATTTTATCCATTTGGAAGCCCGTTCCGAGCCAGTACCTCCAATCAACCGTCCATTCCGACCATATTAGGAGTTTTTAAACAACTTCCTAATGGTACCGACCTTTTCCTCTGTTAAAAGTATCGAGCTGGTTCACAGCAAAACGTTTCAGAATATCCGAACGATAGCAACTTCGACGAGCACTATACCTATACTGATTTCAAGCGTGCTCTTGCTGGACTACTTCCCGATTCTCTGTACAGGTGCATTGCCATAAGTATAGCTGACTGACATTGCTTTCTTGGCGTGGTGCACGAGGGATTTTACGAGGGATTTTGATTCAGAAATGCTCCCCTGCTACGGAAGCTGGTTCTGCATCAGTATGTGTATACACAAGGAGATAAAAAGAACACTTATTTGCTGTTCGAGCAAATGAGGAAGGTTTGTTCCTGCTGCTATTCACAGTTTTATGGACCTGTTAGTATTCTTTGCAGGCACTGCTCGATCGTGATTTCATCGCTCCTACTCAAAAACTCGTCGAAGAGCTGAAAAGCAACAAGGTAGTACGATTTCTTAAAGCAGCGACTGTGAGAGTTTTCAGTTCTGAGCTGGGATTGTCCATGGGAAAAGAAACGGTAGCAGGGTCCCTAAGTTGTAGGCCAGTTATGCTCTGGGATAAATCTTGTCGAACGTCGGTCCCAAAGGCTACGTTTATAGTGCATCGGGGTCTGATCCGGTCGGATAAGAAAAAATACTTATTGCTCCTCGTGGGATAGATAAGGATAAGGATCCACAGGTATCTTTCCTTATCCGACCAGATCGGACCCCGACTATAAATGTGCCTAAAAGGGAAGTGATTCTGAGGAAAAGCATGCGAACCCATCCAGCTGTTTCCTTGTTTTATGCTCTTTATACAAAAACTAAATTGCCATGCGTCTAGTCGTGCTGGATCTAGGATTATCTTTGTGATAGTACAAAATTTAATGACTGATTGTGGCCTGGAATAGTTAGGTGGACTAGCGGTTGGCGGTTTAGATTGCCGTGTTCTTGTAACTTTAAAAAGAGTGCACTCGCCAAACATTTTGAACGAGAAAACTATCCCTCAATTGAATCCAGGTGGAATGTTAAAAGGTATCAACAGATTCTTGTAGTCATTCTTCTATTATTCTCTGACACAGCTCCCAGACCAGGTAGCGAATTTAAGAGAAAAACTTCTGGTACTGGTTTTTATGTTCTTCCGTCTGCCTCTCCACCAGCTTTCACCGAGACGCCTGGATAGTTCTTTATAGGGCCAAGTATATCTATTCGAATATGGTATCGACAATCCACCTAAATCCTGCCTGGAGGACGGAGGATGGGAAGATATAAAACCGTTCTGCGACAAAATGTTCCAATATTTCACACGCTTTGCTGTGAAAGGGTTGGTCCTTTGTGATTTTGTGTCATTCTGAAGCATGATAGCCTTGCGCGATTGGGAGTTGACAGAAGATCACTTACTATGTCTGCACTGTAAAATCTTACTAACAAGTAATCTATGGTTATTCCAGACAGCCAACGAAGAACAGCTGCGAACCGACAAATCCCACATGGCCAGCTATGGGCACTTCAAAACGTGACTACCACGTGATCCTCAAGGTTTCATCTCCACGGCTTCCTTGAATTCTGGAGGTTTGCTACTTATTTAGATGTTTGTTAGGCCGACGGGACCATCGAGTGGGACTCGAACTTCCACCTCGCTAGCACTCAGCTGTGGAATCATTTGGTGGGTTGTTTGCTAAGTAAGTTTGTTGGAAGGATCATGTGCTTTCTTCTTCTTTTTATTTGTTTATTTATTTGTTTACACACTCACAGATTCGCATTAGAAATGAGGGAACGACAAGCACTAAAATGACGAAACGGAGCTGGTGAAGGAATAAGGCCTTTTTTAAAATTTTTTATGCCATTAATGAGAAGTAGCTGCCCCATTCGGCCATCTGCCGGTGACATTCAACTCGATTTCATTCATTCGTTTATGTTTGCGCATACGTTCCTTCATTTATTCTATACAGCATGTTAGAAATGTCTTGAAAGCTAGTATATACGTACTCTAGTTTTTAGTTACCTGCTCTCGACCAACTGGAATTAAAAGGCAGGAGGGACGCTATTTTCAAGGAGGAAACACAGCTGCTCCCAACTGAACTGGAGGACGATGAACAGGACTGGCACCGGAGAGCCGCCAACATCGGTGGATTCGATTTCAGCGAGGAAGACGCATTGAACGATCTACCCTTTCACGCAGAACTCTAGTTAAGATAATAAAATATTCTAAATGCATACACATCCCCTATGATTACACACGTATCTCTATGAGAGAAATTACAAATTGCTCAGTTAAATCCATGTGATCTGCGAAAAATGAGGATGAAATTGAAGAAGAGTTCCATGACATTGCTCTGGTAAAAGAAGATGATTTAGAAGAGGAAGTATTTTCTAAGCTCTTTTGGTCTTTTTGCCAATAACTTTTAAGGCACTCAGTGCACACAAACGATAGATGCAGAACCTTCTTCTTCTTCTGTGTCTTTGCCATTTGGGTTCGCGAAAACTGCTATTAAAGCAGTACTGATCGGTTTTTGATCGGAATTCTCATTTCCGCACGAAGTCTGTTCTCTGACCGTGAAGGGTGAGGAACCCTATTTAAATTAAAGGACTCACTATTGGGTCCGTTGCACCTTGATAGCTGCCAGGATAAGACAAAACTGTAGGTCCTACAATTGTCCATGTGTTGAGCAGAAATACTTTCTTCTAAGTTGAATCACTTCAAGGATCCCTCGAGTTGAATGGTCTTCTTGATTATCCTAGTTTATTTGCTTCTTGTTTGTCCACCGTAGCTTTCCGGATTTCATTTTTTTTCCAAGGTTACAGTACTGGTAAACCTACACGGTGTTGATCCGCGCAGTCCAGCTTCCAGCTGTTTGATATCAAAAATTTTTACTTTAGTGTGGCCCGAAAAACTAATTGCAAGCTAGAAGTAGTGTTCAATGCACGTTTTTCTGCACTTCTTACCGCCTTTCACTATTCTTCATCTATCGATTTATCGATTATTTGAACGAAACGCTAAACGAGAGTCTACCCAACAGGTATGTGGATGGAAAGAGCTCGTTGAGACAAATCGAAAGGTCCCAACCGATCGCTGAATGGATCAGTTCTAGAAAGAATTGTGCGACGGCAACTTCATGGAGTGATTTTCGAATTCCTTTCAGCAGTACTGTATTTAGTTTCACCGTGTTTTGAGAACTACTTGTGTCACCACCGCCCAATAACGGGTGTGTTCCGTGTTCCATGAGACAACAATGATATTCCAACATTGTGCAGTGCAGAGCCTATCGCAGCTAATCTGCCCCTCTCTTATGTTAACGCCTGCGACAGAATTCAATCAAAACGATGCTGGCAGACAACAAAGTGAGTATCATCAACAGTTGCGCAGTTTTGTTCTCTTCGCTTGTTCACTTCCAAAAAAAAAATGCTCTTTGCAGGAGTTTGTCGCTGCTGTTGAAAAGTTCAAGAAACTTCGAGCAAGATTCGACCAGAGGCAGGTGAGAGCTCTATGATACCATCAGTAACGGGTGGAATGAGCTGAAAATGTTCTTCAATGAGCAGTGCTCTAGGTGCTGAAACATGAGTTCGAGCTTCTGATCCGCTTTGAGGAAGAGACGTATGATCTTTGGGGACTTTATCAACAAGCTGTTGTCGGTAATATAAATGTCCCAAGTGAGTGCATCTAGCATCATGCATTTAACTATTTATTTTATCTTTGTACACATATGCCTTGTCTTCTGCAAGTATTTCTTTACACTCGAGTCAGTTATTCATTTTTTAGTATTACTATAACACATCCAGGATTTAGCATGTTGTATTCAGCACAATCCAACTTTACTTTGTTATTACCAAGAGTTGCTATATCCAAGATCCCCGTATAGCACACAGCTACATTAGAAGCCACTATTTGCTCAATATTCTTGGTTCAACTCTTCAGTCACTAACTCTTTTGCAGAACTCGACTACTTTGATCCGGTCGAAAAATCGTGGATGTGGGGGTGGATCAAAGGGAACATGAAGTGGCATGCATGGAATCGTTGTAAAGGTGAGTGTCGCGAATATGATTTGGATTAAAGAGTTCTGTGACGTCTGCAGCATTTCTATGCAAAATTGAATTTCTCTTTTGAATCAAAATCTCAACCCGTAATGAGTGCGTATGTTGACGTCTGCTATCTTTGCTGTGCTCCAGTGACCATCTGTCGGGCATCTCCCATCTCCTAACTCCAGGGGCTCCAATATCGGAGAACTTGGGCCCCCAACTTTCAAGTTGCCCCCTTAAAGAATGCTCATTTTTCGCAATTGATGCCTGAATGGCCTGAAAAGGGGATGTTTATGTAGATGTGGGCAAATCTGTAGCTCATCCAAGCAGCTGTTATATAATAAACTAGCATCCCGAATTTTCTGTAGATCCATTTTTGGAAGGCGTGGACGAGCTCAATCACGAGGGAAGTAAACATTAGCCGTGTTGGTATAGCACAGTCGTACTACTACATATTAGGATCACATTCAGTTTTGATACGCCATTAATTCATATCCACATTCAGTATGCTTGGATGGTTTCTGCCAAAAAAAGATATAGAAGAGTTTAAAATTTATTAAATATACCTCGTTAAGGAATGACTAAACAAGAAGCTGCCTTGGCGTATATCGAAGGAGTTCGTTCTCTAGAAGAGAGACTGCCAAACCTCATTGAAGACTGGAAGGATGACCAAGACCCGCGTATCCCCGATAGAAATCGCTACGTACCGGAGGAGGAACGCGAGGAAGTGGCACGCATTACCAGGGAAGCAAAAGCAGCAAGGCGGTCAGTAATTTATGTAGCCAGCAGTCATAGTAGTGTATCAGCATGAATTATAGTGAGAGAGATGCACTGAAAAGAGCAGAGGAAGAGGCGATGGGGATGTGGGACGAGTAGTTCGCAAGCGATCGATTTTGGATGAGATCATCGTGTTCAAGATCAGTCATTTTTCGAATAAATTCCACATCCGTAAATAAAGTCAAATATGCGAGTCTTACATTAGCGAATGAAGAAATCAGGCAATTAAAATAAAAATGTTCTAAATGAGAGAACACGGAGAAACTCACAATGAGTTGTAGAATTTAAAATTTTATACATGACAAGCTATGTGCCCAGAAGGATAGTGTCATTTCTCTCTCTTTCTCTTCCTCTCGAGTTATCGCTCAAACTACCTATCTGGAGATCTTCACTGCGGTATCTTTTCTCTCTAATGATTATGTAAGGACTTTCCACCCAACTATTACAACAGTTGTGCATTTTTATTTGGGGGTTTGAATGTGTGCAAAATCATACAAGGACAAGTAAGTCAACATCAACGACAGATCAAACAGCTGTTGGTTTTCATGGTTAACATTTTCCACAAATTTCTGAAATTAACCACGGTAACAATGGGCACACATTGGACATGTTGCTTCGTGCGGCTTTCTAACACTTGCGCGCATAGCTCAGTGGGTTGGGCGAATGGTCGACGTTGTCGTGGTCAGAGGATCGAATCCTGCCCTGTGCCCCGTTTTGCAAATACATATAGTATGCTGCCTACGGCTACTGCAGTTATCTAACAAACTCCAACATAAAAAGTAGCCCGGATGGCTCAGTGGTTCGAGCGGCAGATTGCAATCTGTCCCTATCGCTGGTTCCACTCCGTTGGAGATCCAGAGTTAAGTATCGCAGTGTTTGGGGTTCACTGCTTGGAACGTCCCCCGTGATCTCCTTCGGGTAGTCCAGGAAGGCATCCGGCAACGTTTTGCACGAATTTTTGGGACAAATCACGGTAATTTGTAGGGTAAATTGTGCACGTTCATCAAAAACCCGAGAAACTGAAAGGTTTGGATGGGCTAAGGTCAAGCTCCACTGACGACCGAGGAATATTTGTTCAGAGGAGGAAACCAGGAACGCAAATCTGATGAAGATGTGATCTTAGAGATTGTAATGAAGGCAATATCTTGGTATAATCGTTGAACTGGCGCTCATCATCTCAGCTTGTTCGTGGATGCTGCGTCCCCGTTGTGGAAGTGGTTTCTGGATAATTACATCTGCTGAAGGATCGGAGTGATTCTCTCTCACGTCCTAGTACAGAATCTATGAATCGAAATGTGAATTGCATACGTTTCTTGTCGCTAGAATACGAATAGAATATACAATGGAACGATCACAGTATTCCGTCATAAATGTGACTGACTCGTGCCGTTATACGCTTACCATGTGAATTGGTTGACACCACATGGACGCATGTCAAACATCGTTCTTTTGGGAGTTTTTTCTTCGTTTTTTTTTTTTTAAATTTCACGTCGCGTTGCTACGTCTATGGACGAACAACGCCATGGATTTGAAATATTGCTGTTTCACCCATAGAACTAAAAGTTACATCAACACTAGTCTTTGATTGCTGCAATCGAGTCGGAAGACGGAACTTTCGTCGTGATTACAGCATACATTAGCATCAAGTCATGTTTTATCCGAAGATATGTCAACCTAACGTCTCATTGCGTGTTTTCTTTATAATGGAAGGTGTGCGAGGATTGCGGTGTCCTTTCTTGTCCCATTTCCGCTCAAATATATCATTCCTTCAGATGAAGACAATGTCTCTCGCGTTTGTCCATCCATATCAGCTTACATATCCCATAAGTAAAGAAGAACTTTATTTCAATGCAGATCAATTTTTCATCATATTTATATTTCTCATTATCCAGCATCTTCCTTCTCAATTAGCTTTGTTTTCGTCGCCCTCCATTTGTTCTTTTCTCACGTTTTTTTTTAAATCTCGTTTATGTTTTGTTAAAGGCTACGTCCCACCTCAGAATTGTTTTTCAGATTTTTGCGTGAAAAAAATCTCCAATAGTTGCTGATCACAATGGTATATGTGATTCCGTAAAAAAAAGAACTGCCAAAAACCTTTTTTCAAGCTTTTTACTATTATGTGACTACATAACAACATTACTACACCATTTTTCAGCCAGTTCAAGCGTATTAATATGTGTGCAGAACCATTTGAACCATAGATAGCATGAAACCCTATGTATTCTGTAGAAAATGTACTCTCGAAAAAAAATGTGTTTATGTTTCTTTCAACTCGCTTTTGCCTTTACTGAGAACTGTTTGCCTAGTCCTTCGCCTTCCAAGGGTTACTTAATGCCCCGATCATGGAAATCGCACCAGATCTGGACTGTAGCCGCGTTTTATAGGGCTACGGTGGAAATAATGCATAAATGAAATAAAATGCCAGTTTCGAAACGAAATGGTACATACATAGTGGCATTGACTGCATCCTAGCTAATTGAGGTTGCAGTGGAAAATGGATACGATCTTCATGTTCACCACCTTGAAGGCAGCGTCCCACCTCAAGATCGTTTATGTGATTTCAACGTTAAAAGAATCTCAAGGAGCTGGTGATCACAACGGTGTACGTAATTCCATGGAAGACTGCTGTAAACCCTCATTTCCGAGCCCCAATTTTTAAGGAGCCTTTGGACGGAGCTAGGGGCGGAGCTAAGAAACTTTCCGGATAATCCACTCCAGGAAGCGCACCTCCTGAAGAAATTTGTATTCGTCGTGAGAGTTCCTCATCAACTACCTAATGGAATAAAAGCTGTCTTCCATGTATGACTAGCAAAGGAGTTCACAGTTCGGAAACCCTGCAATTCCGCCTTTACTCCGGAAACAATGTGGGATTGCAGGGATTCCGCCCAACATACTCCCTTGCTAGCCTCAAATGCAGCGTAGTTTCTATTTCGTTACGGAGTTGATGAGGAACTCTCACGAGGAATTCGAATTTTCCCAGGAGGTGCGTTTCCTGGGGTGAATTATCCGGAAAGTTTCTTAGCTCCGCCCAAAAGTTCCTTGAAAATTAGGGCTCGGAAATGAGGGTTTTTGGCTGTCTTCCATGGAATCACGTACACCGTTGTGATCACCAGCTCCTGGAGATTCTTTTAAAGTTAAAATCTCAACAGCGAGATTGGGCGCTGCCTTTAAATTACACCCAAATAAATCAGCGTAACGTAATGAATGAGTGCAGGAATGATGAAAAAAATTATATTAATGTTCCCTAACAAAAGCTCTGATGGAATGTTTTCTTCCAAAGAGTCAAGAGTAGCGACAGTGCGTCGGCGGTCTATGCGTCAGACCCACTCGCACGGTGTTTTTAATGACTTGTTCCTTAGCAACGAAGTAATGCGCTTATTTACCAACGCTTACTTAGCTCTTGATGCTTAATCTTTTTTTTTGAAAAATAAAGCAAGGCTAGCAGGAAATTTTAGCAGTATTTCTAGTGGACCATGTTGCAGTCATTTTGGCCCTAAAAACGATTGGGAATGACAAAAAAGAACTCAATGGCAGCCAATTGCTGCGATCGCACAAATTGTTTTCAGTGAACGCCAGAAAATTCCTTTGCGAATGTGATAGAATTGTTTTCCTCGCTTTGTTATGAACAAAGCCTGAATCATGCAAATTGCAGCATTTTTCGACAGTAAAGACCCTCGACGACGTGGTTAAAAGCAATCACCAGGTCAGGGTTCCCCTTTTGAGCAACAACCTAAACAACAACTCAAGTAGATATAACCAAAAGCATAGAGGGAGCCGTGTGAATAGCACCTTGGTGGTGCAGGGTCAAGCGTACGATGGTAATTTATCAAGGGGGGTCAACCTGGGGGAACAGGTGGGCGGCGGTCGCAATGAGGGGGGGGGGAGTATGGCAGCAGCAAGGTAGGGAAGTTCCGATTTTGATCAGCGAGACGCTGGTTCGATTCCTCGTGGGAACACAAGTTTGCAAACACTTTAACATACCCGTTTCCTTCCAAAACCAACCATAACAAGTCTAAAGCCCGCAGTGAGCATTTTCTTCTCAAATTTTGATTTTTTGTTTAGCTGTAAATTCAGCCTTAGGATCCACTAATTATGCAGCTCAAAAATGCCATTTCATAGATGGTGTCCTACGCGTAGAACAATTCGAAAAAAAATTGCATAGAAACAAAGGAGTTTTTGCAACAAAAGAGAAATAATTAAACTGAAGAAGATCAAAATGAAACTTCTGGAATAGAATTTTGTACCATATAACAGTAGGTATAAACTTAAAAATAAAGGAATAAACGAAAGAAATGCTTAGCGATTCTTGGCAATGGATCCAGCCTCAGCATACTCGAGTAGCCCAGAAAATGGCAAAGTCTCGGAGACGAATTTTTCGTGGGTGCTGCCTTTGAGGATTCCCTTCTTTTACTCACAAGCCCTAGTCAGAATCGTATGTTTTCAGTACTGTTTACGTGGAAGGATCTATTACGGAACGGATGCGAGATGCCGTTTTTTTTAGTTCCTATTGCAAAAGTGTTGTATATCCATGTTTAGCCGGGTGGAAATGCTAAAACGCATGTCTGTAGGAAAATTTCTCCGCACTGGGCTACATGAGAATTGAACCATATTCTTCCAAGCAACACACTTTCCATTCCGGACCACTGAGCCACGGTGAGTCCCGCCCAGCTGAAAAAATTGCTTTGACGAAGGCTTCTCGGCCACCGCCAGCTGCATTCAGCGAGCGAAATGAGCCGGGCGACGTAGCCAAGCGTAAACTCCGCCTTCGTCTGCGTGCCATTCCTTCATGACGAGCGTCGCTCCACCGGCCCCAGTTCCGCAACAGGTTCGTGGGCATCAATTCTTTATTCCAGGAGCCTAGGTTTGAACCAGAGCACGCAGGTCCTGGTCCGGCGCTGTTTCTGAACCTCTTGTCACCGAAAATCCTAAAACCTTCGTGGTTAGAGTCTCTTGCATATACTCCTTCAAATACTACGCGTTTTTTCCAAGATCTATTCTTCTCTGATATATCTGCAACAATCTTCCCTAATGAAACAGAGCAGAGCTTCACGGTAGCTGATTACTGGTCATCCTGACAACAACTTCTACCAGTTTCTTCTTTTTTTTTACACCGAGCGTCATTACTTGTGTTTCTAATCGTCTAAACCAAGAAGATAAATTATATGTACATACGATGTTGATAAGATGTCTGTGCAAGGAAGATGTCTGACTTCCATATTTCACATAAAAAATTGCTTTATCTTGCAAGAGAAACTAAATTGTTGACTGATCCACCTGATAACCTCTCATACGTTCATGAAATCTTCTTGCATTAGATTCATGTGAATGAAATCTAGAATCTTCTTTTTCATATCCTACGTTATGGTCAGAATGCAGATACATAAGATCTGCCATGATTGGATCCACGCCGTCTGAGATTAAGCAGCAACTGATGAATACAGTTTAGCCCCTTTTGTGATTATTGGACCCATGTTTCCAAATCTAAGTCTTATTTCTCGTGTGCACATGTGTAGGGTTTCACCTCATACGGTGTAATGCAAGACGGATCGTTTAGCATACATTTTCATAGCGTTCATGAGAATGTCATTATTTGAAGGAAATTGGGCTCATTCACCTCTTTCGGCATTTCCTTGTCGTTTAACTCGATCACCACACCAAGCATTCCTGATGGAGAGAATATTATCAAAACTGAGAATCACAAAAAAAAATGAACAAAAAATAAAAATAAACGAAAAATAAGATTTATGGAGGTTCCGGAGTTGCGCTCGTAAGCCTTGCCTCACTCAACTTTTCCGCGGCAAATCTTAATGAAGAACCAAAAAGGAAGTAAGAAATTTACCTCACCGGCGTTTCTTTCTATTTCAGACAGTGTTTTCATTTCTCTCAACTCGAATTACTCACAAACTACCTCAAATGGGTTGTATAGTCCTAACTGGTATGATGAAGTGACGGCTACTACTCGCACTTCCTCAACATATTCTTGCGTCTTCTGAATTAACAAGTTCCCATGAATTCATTTTTGTCAGATTAATGGTCGTAGAGCTCAGAACACTCAGAAAAAGTAATATTTCTCAGTTCATCATTTTAAGAGAGAGGAATTCCCGCGAACGTGGAGGCTGAAAAAAATTCTCCGAAGTCGAGGGAATACTTGGTTTCCTTTTCTGGATTTCCCTCTGCTGTTGTGCTGTCGGAGAACACATATGTACGAGAATTGGCTCGTTTATTCATATACGCATACACAATGGACGGGGAAGAGACCTGTGATGATCTTCGCTCCGACCCTGAAATTTGAGCCTCACTGACTAACATTTCCTAATGGATCAGCAAACACCTGGGTTTGAAATTTAGCCGTGGAAGGAAGAACGCGTTGACCTCTAAGACCATAGAGAAGACCCAAATTAAAAAAAAGACAGGTGAAACTGTGCATCACATACAATGAGGAGAAAAAGGGACCTTTCTGCGTTCTTTCATTCATCCGTATTTTAATAAACAGCTTTCCAAATGTGCGGTGTACATACATACTACATATGATGTAAACAGTTCTCTCCGATGTCATCGGCGACATTTTGCCGAAGCCATCTTACTTTCTGGGTGCACCTCCCTCCTCGGAAATTTCGATTGTGGTGGAACGAAGCCTTGGAGCGTCCCCCCCCCTCCGGATTGAATGCTGTAAATCCGTGAAAAGCTAATAATTGGCAGATTCACTCAAAGTGTGATATGTGAGAGATCAAGTAGATTCACCCAGACAAATGTGATTAATACAGTTGACCAGGAACGTTTAACTTCATACCTCGGCAAAGCTCTCTTGGTATAAGTTGGATAGGCATCTCGTTGAAACATTGTGGAGCACACAGAATTTCTTTCCGATCAAGTTAATAAATATGTAGAAACGAATATGAATATGGCGTTTTGTAGATAGGACAGCAATCACGTTTTTCCCAAGCGTAGCGTGAGGAAGTCAGGATCAAAACTCTTAGAGTTTTTTTTTTTTGAGTTTTGTGATTTCCAATGCCTCTAGTTGTGTCGTTTGGAGACATTTACATGAGAAACCTGATGATTGATTAGGAACTTGGACGCTTCTTTGAATAGATGGGGGTTTGCCTCATGACTAAAAGGCGATATTACTGAATCAGTAATCGGTTTGCTTCTCCTCAATAGATGCTGTCAAACGGGCAATTGCGTCGCGAGAAAATTAAAAGCTGTTGAGGGAGAGCGCCTCGTCGCAAATAATCCTCTAGCCTGAAGCGTCTGCACAATCATATCCGCTTAATCTGTTCGTACCAAGTAACAGCAGATGACTAAAAATGTACTTTGGAGGGAGAAAAACTAACTGTAAGAAGAGTATTAGATAGTAGTGGCATTTTTAGCGAAATTGAACTAAAGGGCTTGATCACATAAGATATGTGGCGGGTAGTGGAGTACCTACGATGACTTTTATTGCCTCCTTTCAGGAGGAAGTCGACATCAATCTCAACGATCCACAGGTCGGCGAAGCGGCAAAGAAGATCCAGAACGTATTCAGGTGTGCTAAGAGAAATTCAGAAGTACACCAGTCCTTTCCCTAGAATCCAATTTTCTGCTGCTCACGGATGCGCAAGTTTACAGAGACGACGCAAGAAATGCATGTGGTGGAGGTGGGGGGGGGGGGGGGGTGGAGAGGTGGGGGGAGGACAACTATTCCTAACAAAGAACTTTGCATCTTTGCGTGCTTTTGGGAAGTTAAAAAAGTAAATAAGTGAAAATAAGTGTTTGGAAAATAATAATAAAAATGATGGATTGAGGAAGTTAATAGAAAATGTTGTCTGTTTCACCAAGTGTTTTTAAAAATTTGACGACCCATTCTCAGCAGCGGAGGAGTGCCTATATGTATAACGAAATCTTGATCAACAGTATTTTTTTTGGAAGAGTAAATCAGAAACAGCAAATGTATCCTACATTTACAAGGGAATTATTGTTGTTCCCTTGTAAATTGTTTTATCGTGGTTTTCTTCGCGTGCACCCCTGCGCTGCACTCAGAAAACTCAATATTTTCAAACAATTAGCGGTAATAACTCAGAAGTGAGTGTAGATAGCAAATAATACCACAAAAACTTTCGAGTTAATGTTCGTTTTTTTAGCAGTCCAGTTCCACGTAATGTTTATCCAATCATTAAATTGAACGCAAATGCGACTTGTTTCATCCACTCTTCTGTTTGAATCGCTGCCCTGTTTTCAAAAATAAAAAGGATTGGTATTATACTCCCCCACACAACCGCCTCGCAACGGAGGAGTTGGTCAGTGAACCTTCCACTGAATTATACAGACAGAAGAGAGAGCATGCTTACTTGCGATGCGCCTATCCAACGGCAAAGATCTCCTCCATGTGCATAATTGAGGAACTCGGCTGAATGTGGTGAATTCGAAACGATGTTTTCGCCCTGCCTCGTTCTCGTATTCCCTTGGGAATCCGACGAGAATATGCACACGAGCTCGCAATGAGCTGGACGTGTCGAGTGCTTCAAAGCCTAAACAATGGCTCGTTTCGCCAGATGAATTGGCTATTTTTCATATTCATGTTCCTAAGAGTTGTAATTTTCCCAGCATTGCTCACGTTTTTGAAGCATTACGTGTGGAGAATGACAGTTGAGCAAAGAGACAAACGGGAACATGCCATAACATATCGCATGATATTTTCGAATGTTATTTTGATTATATTTGTCCAACATTGTTATTTCAGGAACAGAAAGCAAGACAAGAAGACCGTCCCAGCCAGCGGCACGGAAGCGAACAGCGTCGTTGGTGTCAAAGAATGACTGCTACGCATAATTGAGAGCTGTTGTGAATAATGTAGGCGTGCGTTAACCCCTCATAATGTAGAGTACTGGTATAACCATGCAAATAAATTAAATACTAAATGCCTTCAATGAAAATGAGATCATAAAGTCTACGTGGCTAGAAAGAAGATCATATGCAATCCTCGATGCAACATATCTAACGTTTACAAAGTGGTGCTTAAATCTATTCAAGATAAGGAATGCTTGGAAGCGTGTACGGGATCTTGAATGACATAAATGGGGTTTACTGGATGGTGACAATGAAGAACATCTGCGTCGGTCTTCAGAAGATTTACTGGCTACCGAGAGACTTCAACTTGGCACCATTCATCGGCCGTAGACCAATTTTTGTCCTGAGGTCTACGGAGAAATCACAGTAAGAGGAGAATGTAGGTAAGTTGCAGTGCCACAGTAGTTACTAGGATTATCATTAGTGCTAGCACTACTGGAATATGAACTGTGAGCTCTGCCCTCAGATAATAATTTCATCTAGAGGTGCCCGTTTTTTTTTTTTTTTTTTTGACGGACGAGAGTGGTGAGGAGTACAGATTTCTGTGAAAACTATTATATATTGCGCCTCAAAAATATAAGATCACTTTCGAATTTAGCGTTTATGCCTCCCGACGATTGGGAAAAGGGAAAAAAGGAAACGTCCATAGAAATTTCCTGAAGTGGTGTCCAATCGTGAAGCTACTGCAGTGTAGGAATAAAAGGAGATTGCTGATGCAGCCATACAACCAGAGTTCCATCAGGAATCCTAAGAAGGCTGAGTTTGTCCATGAAACCCAGGGTGTAGGGCTCCATGAAAGCTGCATAATGCATCAGGGTTTTCTTGATAGTTTTCCACCATATCCTATATTAACCGCCATGAAAAAATAAGTAGTAGTCTATTCAAACGGTAACTGTCTACTGTATTAACTACATAGTCATATAAAACGTCATCTAAAAAGAATTAGCTGAAGTGCTAGTAAGTCGAGTTGAGATGAAAAGCGTGAATTAATTCATGATTAATTCATGCTGCCATACTCCATGGTTACATATCCAGACATGGCTTCTACCTTGCTTTAGGATTCACATGCAACCCCAAAAATACATTGTGGATATTTCTTGTGTTAATTCGATGTATACACTGTGGACATCAAATACATCGCACACAAGAACGTTTCATTAGTACTGCTGAGATTGATGCTCATCTCTTCCATAGAATTAATATACCCTTGCTAGCACAACGCTCCTTCAAAAAGACTCCCTAGGGGGTTCTTCCTGTTTACAGTGGCAAACCGGAGAACAAATCACTCCCGACATAATAATTCTCTGCAATCACGTGCACATCCATATTTATGTTCACAAACACTCACTTCTGAACAAGTCGAACACAAAGAATAAGCTCAGAGTGGAGCTCAATAAGCCCAAACATGAAGCTACTTATGCTCGTTGGTAAATACTAAATTTAAGAACATCACAGTATGTGGATGACGTACGAGAAGAAAAAAGTGAGGGGAAACCACAAATTTCTGCAACCAACGCAACGCGACCAGTGTCGTCGCGTCTAGAAGACAATGGCGATGTTGTGCTGCGATAAAAAACATGATTTAAAATTTCAGATGTGTATGCTGAGATTGGCGCCACCGAATCTTACCGCTTGGATAAAGAACAAACTTTAATAAATAAACGGAAGGGCAAGAGATCTTCTAATTAGCGCCAGAGAATCCGCGAAGGTTTCGAAAGCGTCATAGGTCTCAAACGTGAATCACCCATACCTTCCAGCCCTTTGAAACTCTGACGTGATCTTCAAATCCTCCAACATTTACTTCCTTTGTAGGACTTTCCATATTTTTGTTTAGTACTCAAACAATTCTCTTTCATTTGTCAATATAGTGTGGTTCACCAGAGAACATAATTGTGAAAAGATCAGAGAAAGAGAGAACGTGAGAAATAGTGCAGCACTCGGAGAGGCAGACGAAAAATGTAGAGCACAAGTAGTAAACCATCGCCGTTTTTGAAATGGGCTACAATACACCTCATCCTTTCCATTTTTCACTTTTCTGATAGAAATGTGCACTTTCCTGGTGCATTCAGGTGACCCAACATTATTCCAGAATTCCACACTTATTTTATCATAATTGGTTGTACAATGATTCCATGCTTGGTATCCGTGAGAAAATACGATCACCTGCTTAGATACTAGACATATGTAGTTCATCGGCTTCAGAAATGACTAGGCTGAAAAACAAATCATCTGGGAAAAGAGCTGTTTCGTGGCTAGCAGCAATATCACAAGGTTGCAGCTGCCTCAACATAGCTGACACTGCACAGCTACATAGTAATCGAAATCCTGTTCTCTGAGACAGAACAAGGGGCCATTACGTTGGGAGCACCCGTTTCGGCATGTTATGGAAATTTATTTGCACAATTTTCATAAATAAAACAAAGACGACGAAGCGAAGTTTTTTTTTATCAGTGACACGTCCCACATCCAGCCATCACAAAACCTGCTTTGCATTGAGCTGAAAAGGACCTTTTAAGCTCAGAGAAAAGTGCACAAAGCTTCAATGTCTGGAAACCAACCACTCCTAGCACGTTCCCGTTGTTCAGCTGCACTATATTCTCCGCTATTTCGGTGGCCACCCTCAGCTGAGCGTCGACTGTGGAAGCTCCAAGATGAGGGGTGCAGATCGCCTTCGGGTGCTCCACCAAGCCACGGTACTTGGGAGGCTCCTTAACAGACACTTATTTGACATCTTTCCTGGTTGGCCTTCTAGAGTGCCATAATTAACTAATCTACAGAAAATAGAACAAAAAAGCAAAAAGTAAAATTGTCACTTTTAAGGTTTTCAAACATAGACAGAATCTCTTCGAGCTCGTCAGGCCAATGATCTACACCAAACGCCACAAAAACGATGGGAAACACAACTTCCAAGGTTGTTCTTTCACCGAACGGAGGCGGAGAATTCGCCGCCTGTGGGAGATGACCGCTGTCTTATCACAAAGTGCCATGAAGAAAATGTGTACCTCTATGAAGACGTCGAAAGCGGCTCCACCAGCCTGTCCCGAATTGAGTGCGTCGACGAGGTCCTGCTCATTCACTATTCCGCCTCGGGCTACGTTGATTATTTTCACACCCTTCTTGCATTTGGCCAAAGCTGTAGTACCAACATTACGATACAAAGTTTCATAGCATGATTTCACTCACTTTCAGCGTTGATCAGGTTTTCTGTCGCTGGAATCAGCGGCACGTGAACGGTGATGAAGTCGGCCTGGGGCCAGATCTCGTCAAGGCTCAGCAACTCAATGTTCTTCGCGGCTGCTTGCTGGAACACTTAATATCCAAAGGGGATGTTTGGGAGTAAAGGAGAGGAAACACGACCTCCTTAGTGATCATCGGATCGTAGCCGATAACTCGCATTCCGAAGGCCTGAAGTCGAGCTGCGACTTCGCTGCCGATTCTGCCCAATCCCAGAACAGCGAGCGTTCGCCCGAATACCTGGGCGGAGACATTCATACATCGAGATCGTCACTCCAGTTATTTTGTCGATTGATTTACTGTGAATTTTGTTGATTTGGATTGTTCATTAAATTCTGTTTTCATTCTGAAAAGAATGAATCACATGTGAAGCTAGTCTAATTGCAAAAACGTTGCATTTCGATGCTTAGTGCACAGGTCACAGACGCCGTCACACCTCATATCGCCTGAGAGATTTTCATATGGAAAGAATCTCCAGTAGTTGCTGATCACAGCGGTACACGTGATTGCCTGTAAGATTCCCGAAATGCCCGTTTTCGAGACTCAGTTCCTGTGGAGATAGTGGGTGGAGCCGAGGGCGGGGTCAAGGCGGGATGAAGAGGTTTATCAATTATGCTGTCCCAGGATCGCACCTTCTGAAGAAATTCGTACTCCTCATAAATATTCCTCATCATCCACTCTCCTACAGAATAGGAGGTGTGCTCCATGTGTGACCAGGAAGGAATCGAATGATGCAGAGACCATAGTCCTGCCTTGGCCCCGCCCACAGGCTCCCGAGGGTTAAGGCTCGAAAACGGATTTTTTGGCGGTTTTGGACGAACACACTTGCATTTTATTGTGATCGCGAGCTCCGTAAGATATTTCTCATGTGGGAATCTCAAAAACGATCCCAAAGTAGGAGTATTGTATATGGTGTATTCGGGGCTTCTGTGATGTATGCGCAAAAAAAAACGACAACGAAGAGAAAGACTGTGAAAATTGCATATCAGTCTTTGTAAAATGGAAACTGCGTGCAATAAAACCACATGTTAATGGGACAAATGTTTTGGCTCATGGGTGTCTATAGAAAATATGACTGTTAGATCATATAAACATTACTTGTTCAACACATCTCTTTTCTTGAAATCTCTACAAATGGCCCTGCAATCTCTACAATTCTACATTAAAATTGCTTTTTCCGCGTGGTGGCTGCACCAGAAATATCAGACCCTTCGCTTTAGTGAGGCCATGAACTCTCCTACGTGTCTGCTTTGAAACAGCGTCATCGGCTAATAGGAATTTCATTTGAATAATGAAGATACTCACTTCCTCTCCCATGAAGTCCTTCCTCGCCCATTTGCCAGCTTTCATAGAAGCGTCAGCCTGAGGAACATGTCGTGTCAAACTGAGTATGAGAATGCACGTCAGTTCAGCAGCCGATCGAGAATTCGCCTCTGAAAATACTCGTAAGGACTTACTGCTGTCACTGGTTACCCATTCAAGCAGTCCTGCACTACATGGGGGGGGGGGGTGCAAAATCCTTAGAATTCGATAGGAACAGTACACGTATACAGGAGCTGTACTGACGAGGTGTGTTCATTACGAGAACTCTGTTAGCGGTTGCTGCCACCACATCGATGTTGTCGACTCCCGTGCCAGCCCTTCCGATCAGCCTCAGACGACCTCCGGCACCGGCTTCGATCAGCTCCTTTGTGATCTGTAAGAGTTGTGCAGATAAAACTCGCCGTAGAATTGGTAAGTTTTCACGGTAACGCCGGTGCAACGATGAATTTGGTCCTATGCGTTTTTCTCGATGTTTTATTTATTTACTTTTACATTATACATTATTTACATAGAGTTACTCATGTGAGGATACCATATACGAGGCACAGCAAGATAACACAATAAAACGAAGACTGCTCATACAATGTTCGATTTGAGAGAGAGAGACCTCCCAATGTCGGTTTTTGGACCCTTCCACTTGTTTCTTAAATAATTAGAGAAGGAGAACAACGAACGTACCTTGGTGGCACTTCGAACGATCACGGCATCGTGAGCCGGCAAAGAGACCTTTAAGTCGTCGAGGGATTGCTTTGTTTGAATCGTTACCTAAAGCAAATGGTTTTGCAGTGAGCATATGTAGCATTGCCTGGAATGGATAATCAGAAATAGCATAAGGAAACATTGGCCCCATGGAACTGGACAATACAAATTTCATCACATTGCTAGACGCAAATCTGGTGGAGGCTTGAACCCGATCGTCGCTCCAGAATATGTGTATTTTCCAGGAAACTACGACTAAGACTAATATTCTGAAAAACATCCTCGAGCTAATGCATTATACGTTTTTTTCCGGATGTTTTCCGTGACGACCTGGCATACATCAAATTAGTTTTATTGCCATGAATCATTCCACCTTCTCGGGAAAATATACAGATCTGTTTTATCAGAGGGATAGCACAAGCTCTGGCTAGCAAGGCTACAATAATTACTTCAGAAGAGTTCCTAATCTCTGAAACTTGATTCTATAAATTTTTCACCTCAATTCCACTAGCTTGTAGTAGGTCGACGCATTCTTTCTCAATATCGTCAGCAATCAGAACCTTTGTGATCTTCATTGTGAACCTGAGACACTGATGAAGAAGTCGGCGAACTTTTATAGGAAGGAACAAGCAGAAAAAGAAAGTATGAGAATGATATAATCTCGAATCAAAGGCCCCAGCTATTTTGAGATTCAGCGACGGAACAGCAACGATAGACATCAGAATTTTATTCAGGTAATCTGGGAATACAAGGGGTAAGAGAGAAGAAGAAAAGCGAGGGGCGGAGTTCATCCGGTAAGAACAGGAATCTAAGAAGAATAACGTTGATTCATATAAGGCTGCATTTGTCATAAATCTGCACATTTATCTGTACATATATGGCTTGCTTATAAAACGAATGTCATTTTTAATCACGAGAATTCTCCCTCCAACAGTGGCGCAGAAATGGAAAAAAGCAAGTTTAACGTGTACTAAGCAGCAGGCGTTGTTGGAGTTTGTTTCAGGTGTTCTCCAAGGAAGAGACCGAATCTCTGAGCGGGGTTAAAAAGCACGTAGTTAATAAATTCCTCGAAACTTTTTTTGAACCCGAATGGATGACTTATTCGATTATTCAAATATTCGAGCATTCCTTCGAATCTCAAGGCCTATGGGCAAAAATGATATAATTACGTAGCCCCTTGTTAGGTGAAGCCACAAATTAGATAGGTTCCACTTGGATCTGCTGGGGATCACTGACATTATTTGACGTCCATAGATACAGTGGCTCCAATGAACGACTATCATTCTGTGTATCCTGCCCTGGGGCCATTCTGTGTATCCTGCACTCCCCCCCCCCCGCAGAGTTTTTTTCTTTCTTTCTACAAAAAAAGTGTAGAGAGAATATATGTAACCTATCTTCAAAAGAAACAAACGCTCTATTGAACATGTAAGTAGCAGAAGTATTATATGAGAAACGTGACAGAAAGCAGACAGTTCTGCATCTATAAATGCAGCAGGACTTCTCGGCCAACAAGGATAATTTTCCGTGGGAGTGATGTTAGGAAGTGATGTGAAGGAATTGGAGTGATGGCTTAAAATTCCAGGAAAGAAGGAAAAGGCATGCAACAATAAAAGATCTTATGTGTTTTTTTTTTCAAACTGTCAGCAATAGCAATATGTACAGTGGCTGGGAAAAGCGTGGTAAGTTAGCAAGTAAATAAGGTAGCTTAGCAAAAGTGCCAGAAACTTGATGGGTAGAAGTTCACCAGCAGAACAGAGTAAATATCTACGTTAAAGTGATAATAGATGCCTAGACGAATTCAACTTAGGGGATGAAAGGAAAGCTCAATTCGAAAAAGTGAGGTGACGGTTAGATCTTGAAGGTTAGGCGTGTGGAATGACTCCATTGGTGGAAAAGAACAGAAAATGTATACTCACAGAAGCCCTAAGATGTGAAGCGAACTTCCATGCATACACGCTTTAGAAGAACTAAAAGTGTTAGTCATTTCATGGATAGAACAAAAATATCCAAAGAAAACATTTGAAAACGGCTAGCATGCCTAAATACTGCCCTTTTTCAGCGATAGATTTATTTTCGAAGTTGCCAGTGTAAATCAATGGTCAGAGGTGGACCGGCGGTCAGGATACGAATACTGATAGTGTGGGAAATGGCGCCAATAGCGTGTTGAGATCAATCAGGTCATCTTTTCCCGGTGATCAGTGAATGGACAAAGCAGGAGAACAGCGACTTCCCGTGCTTTACAGTTATTACCACTACCCACTACAGATATCGCCATTTCTGACATGAAAATGTCCATTTACAGGAGCAGCGTTCTAAATCGGTTGTCTGTTGAAGAAGGGATACGAATGCTGGAAACTAATCTCCATGAAAGCTTCACTATCTGCTGTGGGCGGTTTTCGCAGTTCACCGATCCAGTTCTGAGCGGTTTCGCTGGAAAAGTCAAAGAAGCTAGCACGAAAATAGCCTTCGTCAGGGTCAATGCTGCAACTGTTTCACCCTATTTATCAATTCGGAATGGGGGAAAAGAAAATGCCGAACTGAAAAACGGCGACAAATCGGACGACATGGATGTTGTTGGTGTAAAAAACTGATCAGAAGTGGTGGTCTAGCAATAGCACGTGATGTTCACGAGGACAGAAATCGGCGGCGACTCCTTCCGGATAGCTGGGTCATCTTCTACAACGCGTTGTGCGCCACAAAAACAAAGATATTTTCATGAGATAACACTCAGTTCCACTGTGACCGCACTTTTTGGCAAGGGATGTTCGCAAAGATTTCCCAAGTTCTCCTCAAACATAGTACATCGAGGCAAGGAGTAAAATAGTTGTAATCCGTAAAGTGCTAACTACCAAACGGAACAAAAAGCCTTGGCAAGCTACGTCTGCTTCCAGCTAGAAAAATCGCAGATCCACCGTTCTGAGGATTCGACCGAGATAGGTGGAGATATCTGGCGTTCTACGGGGGTTGGCACCTCGGATTTTTATGGAACTCCGAATTTGGACAGGAACCGTGACTAACATGGTCTCACAAACGTCACATATATAGCTAAAAGTTCTTGAACAAGCGTAAAAGCATGGAGGAGACATATGTGGCAGAAATAATAATTTTGTGGACGTGGATAGTTATTCTGGTTTTGGAAGTTCCTTCTCTTTTAGCAGCGCAGACGTACGGAAGTGGAGGTGGGAGGTCGGGGTCGACGCTGGTGCGCAGTTAGTTGACATCGAGCTCCTATTTGCATTTTTCCGACTCTTCATGAAGTGACCCTAAATTCCTACCTGAAGTAGAAGAGGAGTTCTGTTACAGGATTTCCTTTTGTACAGGACAATTTTCTAAAAAATCTACTTATTAGTGAAATAAATAAATAAATTGGCAGAGCGATACCGCAGCTGTCGTTGGTGTCCATTTTCGCCTCGCTCGAATTTGTTTCTCGCAGAAAAGCGGGAATCATGCTACATCCGTTAGTTTCCTCAACTACAGTGCAATTTTATGCATGTTTTTTTGTCATGAACTTACTGCTTTAGCCTTTCCAATACAAGCATGCTTGCAGGGTAAACACATCACTCTTTGAACCGCAAAAATTGGGGAAGGTGCCTCCAACGGTCCATTAGCCATTCTATAAAATTTATCCATTTCTTTCTCAAAAGATGGCTCTCTTTCCGAAGCTTCAGAGAAATGCTCAGACGAATTCTAGGTGGACAACTGTGCCAGTTTACCAGTTCTTTTCTTTCCTACTAACAGAAAAGGAATCATTGGGACCAAAAATAATTATTATATCAATAGCTAAGTTTTGAATTAATATTGGCTATATTTTTTCTTATATCCACCTTGCGATCTGGCCAACAATTAAGTCTGTCCAATGAATCCAGAATTATAGAAGGTGACCTGCAGTTGGATTGGTTTTCTTACCAAATTTTCGTTAAGACATCGCCTAAAGGGTGTTGTTCAATGCCTGGGTCTCCAGAATCGTACTACAGTTTTGTAACACAGCATTGTTTTGTAGGGTAATGGTGAAATAATGTAGGTGAACGAAACAAAATGCCAGTTTCAGCGGAGAAATGGCAGAAAATTTTCTCGACTTACAAGTGACCTTACGTGGGCCTAAACATCTTGCAACCTCTTTCACCCTCTACATCTCACAAGCGAACCTTTTGAACTCCGCCTAACCTACGAATCTCCTACGAACTTTCTACCTCTAGACGTAAATTTTCACATTCCTCGTTTCCCAAGGATTAACTTGTCTTCATTGGCAAGTAAAGCATAGTCGGGTTTTTTTTTCTAGTGGTATCATTGTAACTAGTTATAACTGTGCGGCGAACACACGACTGGATCTGCAACTGAATCAAATAAGTTGGAGCCCATTTATAAGAGTGTGCTCGATTGAAAATGAACGCCACAACGCAGTAGATACAACGACAAGGGAAGGCAAATGTCAGCGCAGTCTTACATAGTACGTACTGTTGGTATAAATTGCATCAGCGGAGCGGGTCCGGTTGTGATGCGACGAAAGAACTTGTGGAAGTCACGTAAGCACGTGAAGAATCTCACTAAAATCACGTAGATCGAAGGTGCTGTACAGTCCTAGATCAGGAGGAAAGGATCTCCGCGACGCTGGAATCCTCCACGTCGTTCCACGTCGTCAGCTCCAGCAAGCAGATCATGGGTCGACATGTTGGAGATGACTGAAGACAACGTTCGACCGTGATACGCAGTTATGTCTAACATGTTAATCAATGATCCTCTTGTTAGAGATAATGACGTGGGGGATTCTAAGCGCCGCGGAGAGCCTTCTGTCTCAGTCTACAGCACTATACGTGATTTCAACCGAATTCGCCGTTAGTCGACCGGTTACCCCTGCGCTGTTGTTGGTGCGGCTGCTGCTCAGCTTGCCGTAGTTGGCCAGTGGTGGCGGTCAAGACGTACGCCGCGACGCGACCGCGCCGCACGCATATGCTACTCAAGTTCAGGTTCTTTCTTCAAAGTTGACGCACTAAATGACAGTGGTGGCCACCTTCTCACAGTTTGTGGGTTCCGATAATACTCATCTGTCCCTCTCAAGCTCAGAAAAGTTGTCCATATCCACACAGAACTGCTCGTACCATAGAAGGCTGCAGCCGCGACGCGCACATGAATCGACCAATCACAGACCAGCGGCGTACCGCTTGTCACGCAGCCGTTGGCCAGTGAACATAGAACAGCGCTGTGTGTGATTTCGAACATCTAGCCGACCAATATTATTTTTTTGAAGAACCGCTGAATAAATTTTCTTAGGTTTCGCTATGTATGCTCTGCCTAGTCTGCTGCTTCTACGCATTGCACATAATCCTCGGAAGTACGGCCTTAGGGTAATTTTTATTACCTCTAAAGTAGAACATGAGAGTACAAAATCATGTACTGAGAAATAATTTTTGCTCAGCGGTTGCACTGCATAAATTCGGGTCTCTTCGCGTTTGGAAACAAATCCATTTAGGAACCTTTCACCTAAACAACTCAAGAACGAATAAACTTCATAGCCAGAGGCGAGGGCTTCAAAATAGGTGCATATCTAATGGTACCTGCCAGATTGATAGTGAAATCTAGGTAGTGGGTGAATGAGTGAACTACCCTTGTAAGAATGGGAAGAGTGATAACCTCGGCATCTCTTGAAATGGAATAGATTCGATGATTTTTTTTCGACTAGTCATAAAAAATCTCCACTGATCTGGCAGTGATTCTCTAGTGAGTTGCAGAAGAGATTTCACGCAAAAATTGAAGGCACCACCCTACCTCTGAATCGTTTCTGAGGTTTTTGCATGAAAAGAATCACAGTACCACTTCACTATAACCGTACCCGTGATTCCATGCAAAACTGCCAAAAGATCCGTTCTCGAACCCCAAATTTAGGGAGGATGTGGGGCGAGCATGGAAGAGACCGCGGGTTTGCTACACTGTGCACTTTTTTATTGGTCACATGGTGTGCGGACTTCTATAGTGTTATGGGGTTGACGGTGAGGGAGCTCTCTCGGAAATGCACTGTTCCGAAACCTCGTCCCCACACCTCGGCTCCGACCCCCCCCCCCCGCTCCCAACACCCTCGAGAACTGATGCTCGAAAACTAGGTTTTTCGGTAGTTTTGGGCGGAACCAAGCATATAGTGGTGATCATCAGCTCCTGGAGATTCTTTCCATATGAAGACCTCAGAAACGACTCCGAGGGGTGGGACATAGCCCTTAAAGGCAGTCTCCAGGCAAAAATTTCGCTATTTCAATTCTGCCATCCTTTTACTCTACTCGACGAGCTGATTGCAACCGCATTGGTTTTACAAGTAGAAACCTTGAAATTTGTGGCTTTTAGAAGGTTGAAAGTTACGATGTGGACGAGCTGTCCGGTGCAAAATGAAAAGGAGGCAATAAGGCTTCTCGAACTCTCGAACTTTTGGACAAACCAGTTAATTATTGCTGCAGATGATCCTAAGGGACATTTTCTTGATTGCTTTTTGCTTTTTTCCATTAGTATTCCTACTAGCAACCATTTTTTCCCGAAATTTGGGGCGAAATTCTGGATTGATGCTGATTAAAAACCTGTCAAATTTAACAATGCATGTTCAACAAGTTAGCACATATTGGTGTGAGTTCCATCCGCAGCATAAGAGAATAGAGAGGGACCAGGCTGTTAGACAGTAAAACATGTCTTTACAATCTTGGGCATGATTTAACATGTTTTCACGAAATCTTCGAAGGGGCGGAGCGGGCACTGGATCGGCTTTGGGTACCAGTAGTGAAGATTCTGCCTGGACACTGCCTTTAAACTGGACCCTCATCATAAGACTGGTGTTTATTCCCTCCACCATTTGTGTCATGTGTACGTTGAAACTATGTGCTTAAAACAAGGGCAACTCAAGATCTTGTTGTTTCGATACCTAAAAAAAAGTTGAGCACATCGTTCAACCATACATATTTGTAATTAAAGGCAGCAGGAGCTGAAATCCTCGACTCCGAGCTGAGCTGTGGGTGACGAAGTACAGACTCAGCACATCATAAATGTGAAACGAACACAGACAATGACGGCTTACCTGCAGAGAAAATGGAACATTCGTCGCGAACACGCCTGACCGTGTTCGCGCGCGGACGAGTTTTCCCCGGCGCAAAAGCCATTGCGCTGCGTGGTTTGGCGCAAAGGGAAAACGAAATGCATTCAATTCACAGGGTTTCATGGCGGGACTCGGCCAAAACCACGCGCCGCAATGGCTTCCGCGCCGGGGAAAACTCGTCCGCGCACGAACACGGCCAGACGTGTTCGCGACGAATGTTCCATTTTCTCTGCAGGTAAGCCATCATTGTCTGTGTTCGTTTCACATTTATGATGTGCTGAGTCTGTACTTCACCACCCGCAGCTCAGCTCAGAGTCGAGAATTTCAACTCCTGCCGCCTTTAAGAATTCGAAACTCTCCGCCAAACCGTTATGTGGTTTGTACTTGGATTGCTGGCTTCCCGCGAAACTTTGTGTACTTATACACGGTTATTCTTACCATAACTCTTTTTGAAGTTTCTTCGCTGCAGCTACTAAAAATAGAATTACATAGTTCCTAGGTGATTCCAGCCCTGTGGCGTCATTCTAGGAGTGTCTCTACATAGTTCAGAATTTGCGCTACATTTGACGCCTAATTTCCGCTCCCTTTTCAGTGAGTTTCGTTGGTGAAAATTCTTTAGCACATTGACGACGATTAACGTCTTGGAGAGATGTGCCACGTGGGACCAAGGCGAAATCCTCGTTCATTTCTTTCACTGCAGCAGTAATGGATTTTATGCTAATAAATAAATAATAAAAACAGCTGTGATGATATTATTAAGTACAATAATGCATTGTCATCATTTATTAATGATTTGATTATTACTATCAACAATTAGTCAATAAATGAAAACAATTACAATCAATCAATACCTAAAAATACCAATAACATTGATAATTTTTTAATAAATTTCCATGATTGTAAGATTTATTAAAAGTGTGGAATAGAAAGGGTCTTCATAAGTCCATATTTGAACGTGTGAATGTAGTCACGGTGTCAGTGGCATGACATTAGCCATTTTTTTTCGTGTCTTTTATAGTTTGGAGAGGTGGCATATGGAGAGTGCTCATGATAGAAGTTTGAGACCATTTTGGCTTTTCAGACAATAGATGACATCCCTTTCGAATCAGCTCCATTCACTTCGAACAGCAACTGCACAACATCAGACTGTCGAGCGAAAGCATGTATCGCTCCTGTTTGAGAAAGCAGATGCGCAGACGCTTGACCGAGAAGCCGCCTTCCAAATAGGTTCGTTTGCACTCTTCTATTGAATGTTCTTTTACTTTCCCGCTTTCATTATTCAAAGGACCTTAGTAGCGATCCAGTGGAGTATCTCCAGAATGTGGCATGAATGGTGACAACTCCGCTAGCGAATCAATTTGAGTCATTTTGAACTAGCGATGTCGTTGGCGGCTTTAAAAACACCAGAAATGATATTTTTGTTGAAATTCTGCGCAAGAGGCTTACTGTTGTCCTGAACACTGATATCGCATTGGTTTCACGCCGCATCCCTGTCTCTGTATTGTGTGACTATGGTAGCAGTGTGGTGGATATAGTGTCTCTCATAATTTCGGATTTTAAGGCGGAATTCCATGTTATGGTCACGATTGCCAACATTGTCTGGGATAAAATTGTCATTTACTTGGATAGCTTGGTGTTTTTTTTCTCTTTTTATTTCGTACAGTAATTCTAGTTACAGTACGAAATGAACACGATATTCATGTTCGGTTTATCAGATAAGCTCCTTATGCGAAGTAACGGCAAAAAAGTATTGATGTTGCTAGGGCCCTTGACCGTAGCATTGTCTCTCTCTCTCCCCCCCCCCCCCCTCCCTCTGTTTCCCAGCCCCACTAACATTTTCAACAATTTCTGGAAAGTCACGGAACAGACGAAACTTATGCCGAAGTACTGCACTTTGTTGTGGAAATTGTTGTTGTTCTGTCATGACTTTTGCATCTTTGGTTTACTCTTTGTCGCAATTGATTATGTCCGTTTAGGCAATGCTGGTCTACAAAAATTAAAGCTGTTAGATGCCGTATTTCAAACGCCTAACGATCTGTTTGATGAGTCACGGCTTCATTTCCAACGTTCCATGATCACCAAGGAAGAGAACGCTGTGCTGAACGAAAAAATAGAAAAGTTATTATTTCACCTTTCGCCGTACCTGCAGCATTTCGCCTGTCAGCAAGTTCTGGAGTGGCTAGTGTTCAAATATCAAGTAATTTGTTCAGCCTTCTTTTTTCACTTTTCGATTTGTACATAGTTTTTGCAATTATTATCTTTAGATATACTCCTATAATGCTGAGGCAATGATTCTGACGTTTCTTCCGTTTCACGAGACCAACTTTTTTGGTCGAATGCTCTCCATCATTGAGTATAATTTTGCAACATCGAAGGATTGGGGTTTCTTGGAAGATTTTTGCAAAAAGAGATATCCAGTTCCTTTCACTGCTGTATGTTTATGGTCTCATTTTATGTAATAGAGCAAACCGTTATTTATTATTTCAGATTCTAAAAAACACTTTGTCCAGTACACATTCTTTAATAACGAAGATCAGTGAACATATCAACAAAGGACTGCAAGTATGTTTTTTTCTGAACCCTGGTACTTTTCATGTAATTTTTTGAAAAATTTTCAGCTAGTAGGGGATGAGTTCCTAGAAGGAAAATGTCATATGTTATTCACTTTCTATGCCAAATTACTTGTGTATGTATTAGAGGAATCCGCAAAGATTAATGATGTTTTACTATCGAAGGTTATTCCACTTGTCGCACTTGGTCTCAAGTAAGTGATATTTACATCCTTGTTTTCCTCATAGTCCTTGTGGAATCTTTCGTTGAATACACAGTATTTGTCTTTTCAAAAAAAGTCATATTTCAGAAGTACACTTCCCTCTTTCCGGCAAGCCTCTTTAATGGTGATTTGTAAATTAGCGACTTCTGTAAAACTTACAACAGATGTTGTGGCATCCCTTGTGAAAGTTATTTTCATGGTGAGTTTTCTTTCTATAGATGATGTTGACCTATGCTGGGTAGATTATTTTCTTTTGTATTCATTTAGTAAAGAAGTGTGCAGGCAATAATATTCATGATCATGCATTTTGTTCGACTTCTAGAAAATGTGAACCGCATTCCGGTTATTTTGCGATCTCTTTTAAGGTACAGGTCAAAACTTAATAAACTGTGGATATTGACCGTATGAGCCCCAGTAACAGCATCGAAAACAGATCCGAGATTTGCGAAACCGTCCAGGAAAAATTGCACTTTGTATTCTTGCTATCTGCTGATTTTTACTATATTAGACAAGCTTTCACTGTGTGGTGCAAGCTTTTACCGTGAATATCTTTCTTTCCAGAAGCTCCGGAAGAGCTCTCTTGAGAGCTCTCTTTCTACGTTAATAGTGCTCTGTCAGCAACAGACTGTCGACAGCTTTTCGACCAAGTGAGTGCTGTTTCGATTCGTGCGTCTACACACTTGTGAAACAGTTTTAAGGAACAGACGCGAGTGCGTTTCTAAATAGAGCTTCAATCTAACTTCTAATTTCTTTCGACCTATCGGAGAATAACCGCGACGCCGCAGTCGCGTACGTCTCACTTGCGTATGAACCGCGTTAGGGCTGATTCTGGTAAAATCCTTCATCATATAGATGCATGCGCTCCGAACGCACACATCTAGTATAAACCTTGTGATACCTTAGAAGGGCGGTAGGAATCTTATGTAAAAATATCAAAAAGTTCTCACCTACACCTGCATCAAATGATAGCAATTTTCACTCGCGTTTTTTTTTCATTTGTACCGCTATTGCGATTTTTAGAGCCACGCTGAAAACATTGCGTAACGAAAGCGAATTGGGATTGTGGCACCTAGTTAAGGATTTTTCGAGAAAAACGGATCTCACCTGTTTCCTGAAGGCACTTTGGACATCGTTGTTCTCCATAGTGGCCGAAGGTAGAGTTTTTTTCTTCTTCTTCAAGTTTCCACCTTGTTATACTTGTTAATGATTCCTTCTAGATTCGTATGCTGCTGATCACAAAGAGTGTTTACGTGCACTTCGAGAAACCACTGACCCAGAGGTCCTGTGTGGTCCACAAGCAATGTTTTTCCTTTCCAAATTACTCGAATACGCCGAGCATGATGTCCTCTATAACAATAAGAAGTTCTGTAAACGTGTCACCAGTGTAGTGGCTCGGTGAGTGAACGATAACGTTTATTCTCAAAAATTTTTGTAGTCGATAGACATTTCCTGGATATTTCCGTCGAAGTTTTAAAGGAATGTTTTCTAAATTTATTCCCTTCCAGTTCAATTTTTTTAAAGATGTTTTCTAAATTTATTCATTTTCAATTCATTGGTCTCAAAACAAATTTCAAGCAAGAATTTTGGTGTCCGGGTATGTTATAGAAAAGCCGTTTTGATTTCATTTTGCTATGGTTTTTGCATGGGTAGTGGTAATGATCGGCTATCTCTTGAAAGTTTCTCGACTTCGAGATATTGGTGAGGGACGAATTCTTGCGCGGGCAGTGGTAAAAGTGAAAGAGTTTGAGAATAAAGTATGTTCCGTTGTGGATATATGATTGGATGAAAAGCCTCTAAACGGAACTATCAGAAGTCAAACAATCCTACTATATTAAAAGATTTGGTCGCTAATCCCCGAAAACTGTTCTGTTACTGCGCGTCGACTCTCAGCGCATTGTCGATACGCAGTGTTGTGACGAGTCGTTTAAAAAAAGGGGCCCCTGGCCTAAATTTCCACATTGTACGCTTTTTTCGTCCTAGATCTATCTTCCTTGTTATAGAGTGAAACTTCCCTAAGGGCCGGCGTAGGTTTTAGGCTACTTTGCACCCTCGATTATCCACTCGTTTATCGATTTATCGACTTTATTGATTTTTCGCTATTTCTGCACCGGGCGCGGTGAAGACATGTCTACTGGGGTATGTCAATACGCTGAACACGAATATGACAACCGTTTTGTACGGTACTATCGATTTATCGATTTTATTGATTTTTTGGTATTAATGCTCAGAGGTCGGTGAAACCGTGTCTTCTGGGACTTCCCGAAACTTTCAACGTGAATATGGGGAGCATTTTAGAAGAATTTATCAGCCAAACAACTTTACCTTACTTTTGAGGGAAGGGGACGGGATGAAGAAGTGTCATTTAGGCTGATCACTAAGTGATGAATATCTCGATAGGTTTCTTTTGGCTCAACAAATGTTGGCATCAGATTCAAATAGCTGGGTGCACCGACTTGTAATGAATATTCAAAAAATGATGGTGAAACTAAACAACTGGATTTGGAGAATCAAACAGATATAAGATTTTTCAAACCCAGCAAGTCATTCTCAGGGGGAGCGGGCTCCCTGCAAATCCGCTTTGGAGCCTAATAATCCTAATAATAATGTCGATCAACGTTACAACAAAATCCTAGCGACATGGTTTTGAGACGAAGTGGTACCGCTGTTCTCATCAGTTGGGGTTTTTCCTTGATTTTGACTGGGCCAGTGGTAAACATGCGCCGATCTCAGGTAAAAAGGGACACGGGTCCATTGGTCGGGATTTTCACTTGAGTTCAGCTGGCTGTGCCAGTGGTAAAGTAGCGCTGGTCCCATCTAAGGTGCACACGGGTCCATTCGTCAAGACTTTCCCTTGGGTTCGACTGGGCCAGCGGTAAACAGGTGCCCTTCTCAGGTAAAGGGGCACACAGGTCCGTTAGTCAGAATTTTCCCGCCAGTGGTAAACAGGTACTGGTCTCTGGTAAAGGGGCACATGGGTCCGTTGGTCAGCATTTTCCCGCCAGTGGTAAAAATGTACTGGTCTCTGGTAAAGGAGCACATGGGTCCGTTGGTCAGAATTTTCCCGCCAGCGGTAAACAGGTGCCCTTCTCAGGTAAAGGGGCACACAGGTCCGTTAGTCAGAATTTTCCCGCCAGTGGTGGACAGGTGCCCTTCTCAGGTAAAGGGGCACATGGGTCGTTGGTCAGCATTTTCCCGCCAGTAGTAAAGTAGCGCTGGTCCCATCTAAGGTGCACACGGGTCCATTCGTCAGGACTTTCCCTTGGGTTCGACTGGGCCAATGGTAAACAGGGGCCGATCTCAGGTAAAGGGGCACACGGGTCTGTTGGTCAGGACTTTCCCTTGGGTTCCACTGGGCCAGTGGTAAACAGGTACTGGTCTCTGGTAAAGGGGCACATGGGTCCGTTGGTCAGAATTTTCCCGCCAGTGGTAAACAGGTACTGGTCTCTGGTAAAGGGGCACATGGGTCGTTAGTCAGCATTTTCCCTTGGGTTCGACTGGGCCAATGGTAAACAGGGGCCGATCTCAGGTAAAGGGGCACACGGGTCTGTTGGTCAGGACTTTCCCTTGGGTTCCACTGGGCCAGTGGTAAACAGGTACTGGTCTCTGGTAAAGGGGCACATGGGTCCGTTGGTCAGAATTTTCCCGCCAGTGGTAAACAGGTACTGGTCTCTGGTAAAGGGGCACATGGGTCGTTAGTCAGCATTTTCCCTTGGGTTCGACTGGGCCAATGGTAAACAGGGGCCGATCTCAGGTAAAGGGGCACACGGGTCTGTTGGTCAGGACTTTCCCTTGGGTTCCACTGGGCCAGTGGTAAACAGGTACTGGTCTCTGGTAAAGGGGCACATGGGTCCGTTGGTCAGAATTTTCCCGCCAGTGGTAAACAGGTACTGGTCTCTGGTAAAGGGGCACATGGGTCCGTTGGTCAGCATTTTCCCGCCAGTGGTAAAAATGTACTGGTCTCTGGTAAAGGGGCACATGGGTCCGTTGGTGAGAATTTTCCCGCCAGTGGTAAAAATGTATTGGTCTCTGGTAAAGGGGCGCACGGGTTCATTGGTCGTAACTGTTCCTTGAGTTCGACTGGGCCAGTAGTGAAGTGGCGAGATCTGTTAGTCGGGATTTTCCCTTGTGTTCGGCTGGCTGGCTCAGTGGTAAAGCGGCGTTGGCTTCAGCCAAAAGGGAACACGTGTTCACTGGTCGTCAAAAAAAGAAGGTCGTGGTCGTCTAAAAGTCAGTCAGTTTTGGCATTTTGTGACTCCTCGACAAGCTGTTTGCCAGTGTTTAGTTTGAGTTTCTCAAAATCTAAAGATTAGTTCTATTCAGACAAGTGTTGAGACTGAATAAAGTGCTTAATTAGGTTTGTTTGCAGACACTTTACTCGAACTCTAATGCCAACGCTGCGGTGAAACTTCGAGCCAAGGAAATCACGGGGTCGCTATCTCGCACAAAAGCCTGGACAATAATTCGCACACCCACCCCATGTATCCCGCCAACCCGGTGGATTACCTCTCTTTCCAGAAACTCAGGCAAAAGCTCGAACAATAATTTACGCACCCACCCCATGTATCCCGCCAACACCGTGGATCACCTCCTCAAGTATCCCACCAATCTCATGAAGCATCTTCGTTTCCTGAGCTTAAGCAAAAAATAACCAATAACTTATGCTCCTACTCATTTATCCCATCAACCTGTTGATCATCTCCCTTCCCTAGGCCACGTGAATTTGAATAGTCAGCGAATTCAATTCATTGCTTTGTAATTTCTTAATCACTTTCTTAATCATCACTTGGAACTTTTTTGGTTTAGTATAAATGAGCCACATCGTGTCGGTGAATATCGATGAGGAATGACAAAGAAGAATGGTGGAAATAGGCGCTCGTGACGCTTATTCTCTTCTCACAATAATTTTTTTTCAGTTTTTGTTCAAAACTTTGGAAAAGTATAAAGTTTTTAGAATAAGTTTGGTTTGAACTAGAAGGATGGGATAGTCACATACAGTGGTAACGCTAAGGGTGTGTTTGTATGATTGGCTTACTGAGTTATTGACAGAGTGATTTGTACAATGCAAAAGCAGTTGTGTTCTGTATTTCACGCTGTCCTTGGTATGTACAGGGTGACAACAAAGTCTTTGGCCAAACATTTCATTGCAATTATTTCTTGCGCTTTGCCAGGAAACCCATGACTTTGTATCCGCGTTGACACCCCAACTGTCTCGAACGCACATGCAAAATTTCGTAATCCAAAGCTCTATTTAGACCTTGTATGATCTGCAAACATGAAACCAGGTAGAGATGGAAATGGCCGCAAGTAGGGTCTCGGTGACATCTTTTCCAAGAACTTCTTTTAATTGGCCGCTCAAATCACCAGTTTTTTGCCCAATATTGAAGAGGGTATAAGCTTTCTGTCCTAGGGAGATCTGCATGTAAACTTGTTTTATTGACGGAAAATGATCAATAGACTGTCACCACCACTTTTTCCTACTAGAATGCACAAAACAAAGGACAAAAGTGGGCAGAGCTAAACCGGGAGAGGTATATTATTTCTTAGACTTAAGCACATCTGATAGAAATAAGGTGGGCTTTTGACAAAAGTTTTCGATCTAGTTTCAAAAGAAAAAGCAACAAAAAGTTTGTTCAGACTCTTCAGTCCCTGATTTCACCAAACCATCATATTTGCTTAATAATTAACATGCTCCCGGAAACAGAGACCTCTGGATCTCTGAATTGCAGTCCCTAAAGCACAGAAGTTGTGCTAACTTTCGCTCAAACACCAGCTTCCCTGGCATAGACCTAGCAAGAAAACAGGGTCATAAATTCTCGACCAGCTTGCGGCCCTCGTGCGTTGCAGTAGCCAACGGTTTTGTCAACTCTACGGAGAAGCCAGAAGACGTATCCGAAATCCAAGAGTGGATTTATAAAGCGCATGAATTCTACATGGCCCAGATAAATTTCCAGACTGCTAGCCCATCTGATCCCAGTCTTACAATTTATTATATTTGGCCAAAGACTTTGTTGTCACCCTGTATGCTCGCTGCTCGCGAAAGACAGAGATAGAAAGAACAAAACAAATTGATCCACAGGTTCTGTGGGTTATCTTCTCTCATTCGCTACGCTACGTGCACTTTTTGGACTGAATAATATTATAGATACAGTGCCGTAGGTCCGCCGCGTCCTCTTCTCGCACCGCCTGAGATCACACGTGGCGTCCCGCTGGCAGTGTTCCCGCAGCCAACCGGCTGAATATCGACCGCCAGCAGGACGCCACGTGTGATCTCAGGCGGTGCAGGAGGAGGACGCGGCGGATCTACAGCACTGTATACATATACAGTTGTGAAATAGTGTAGCTCGAGTTGAGGGCGTGAATCTCACACAACCTGTGCGCGCGCACGAAAAACCACACCGGGCCAATACTGTCACACTACGGAAAGTAGCACAATAACGTGGCTTACGGGGCCACTAGTTTTTCTATTCCTCACTGGAGTTGTATTGAAAACTCAGCAGATGTCTAAATTCTCTTTATTTTCACAACCTCATTGTTAACACAATTCCTCCCTGTTTTACCAACACTTTGAAGAAGAAACTCATTGCTGAGCATCTTAGGAGATTACTTTTTCTTGGCTACAACATTCCTGTCACAGCTTTCTATTTTTTTTTGCATCGTGATTTGTGAACAATTGTTTGCTTAGCTTTCATCTCTGCTTCATTCTCTGTGCCACAGTGAAAATGCAATAAGGTGAAGAAGTTGATTTTGTACGGCAACCCAGGGCAGATCCTCCAAAATTTCGCATTTGTGAAAGATTTCTTGCTAATGGTTCAAGTCTGGTAAATCTTTTCCAAGTGTGATGAATTACTTCAGCTTCATATTTTCCTGTTTTTTTTTTCACTTCCACTGGATCTGATGGGTGGTTGTGATGCGAGAGCTTCATTCAGCTTCATGTAAAACATGTTTGGTTATTTCGAACAAAACCTCTGCATCTATTTAGTTTCTCTGACCAATGGATGGAGCTTCATTCTGAGTGGACTTCGAGGGATGAAACTGTCCTTGCTAGCGTCATAAAGCATTATCAACTTGAAAATTTCACTGTGGTTAGTAGGGCAGTACTTTCTTTTTTTTTTCAAGTTCTTATGCCCACTCCATTTTTCAGGTTGTACCGCAACCTGAGGCGAAAAAGAAGCGTATGCGCCGCCGCTCCAACTCGATGCGAAAAAGCATATCGGAGACTGTACCTGTTAATAAGCTTTCCACTGGAGTAAGTCTTTCATTTTTTTTGTTCCTATCGGAAGATCCCATTTACCAACTTGTTTTATCTTGAATAATCGGAAAGTTTATTTATTTTCTGCTTTACAGACGTTTCCAATTTTGCTTAGCTACAATCTGATCTCTGAGCGTTTCAGGAAAGTGCTGCTGTTCGTGCGGAAGAAATGGCAGCGTCATCCGAATTCGCTCGTAGACAGTCGTTTTCTGGTGATCCCATACGGAAGGCACGAGAGTGGATCAAAAATGAGGACTGGGATAACGTTGGTTTAGCAACTTGAGCTTAGTACAGATTACAGATTATTGACGTTGTTTTTAGGCAATATGGGCGTTCGATGAAATGAACACCAGAAAGGCTTACTTTGCTAATAAAGCTACTGAAGATGTAGAGGACTTTGTGCTGGAGATTGTTAAGCTAGGTGTCAGATCATCAAAAAGCCCAGTTCTAGGCGCTGCTCGCCTAGCATTTGCCGAAGTATGCATTTCCTAGCAGTTCATTAGTTACTGAAACAGTCAATAGTTCTGTTGGTTTGAGGTAAACTTCCGAGCTGATTTTGTGGTGAATTTACTAAGTCGTCATGAAGTTGGCGAGCCGAACGCAAAGAAGGCGAAATCTACCAGTTCCGCGGACATGTTTTTCGAGGCAAGTATGCATTGCTTTCTTTCAGTGATCCGAGAATTTGTCTTCAATCTATTTTTTTTCTCCTTGGAATTTCTTGTTGTTGAACGTTTCTTGCACATATAGACGTGTTTTCTGTCCATCCATGCATCCAGCATTTCATCTAGGCTTTTCATTCTGAGACCGCTGATGACTACGAAAGAAGGCTCATTTTTGTGATCGATATATTGGTTAATACGACTACGTTTGCTGTAGATGCTCGCATTTTCTCTGTTCTCTTTGGATTGATTAAAGAGTATGTTAATCTTTTTTTTTGATTTAGCTGTTTTGTCCTTGGGTTTTTTCTCCAAAAGGTATGCTAATATGTGTGTAGTGATTAGGTAGCTTTTAACAAAAAACCTCATTTAACATTAGAAATGTGCTACGGATGTAACTATCCTCGCAAGACCGTTCAGAATAAGATGTTGCTTTTGCTTACAGCTACACAGTCAACGCGACTGGATAACGTTAATGTTCTCATAAAACAGAACTTAGAAGACTTACATTTATAGTCACGCTTGCGAAACGTAGTTGTGGATGTCAGCAAATTTTCTTGGTTTGTCTCTGCTTTTCTATTCTTAGAGAGACTAAGCAACTAGCGAAACAGTACTAGCATCAAATTGCTCAGAATGTTGTTTCGTTGTGCCAGAATCTTTTAGTTTTATCAGGTTTGGAGATGGGAATGATGCTGTGACGATGCGTGTCGTAAACCTTCTTCTGAAAGCTCTCAAGTCACCAGGTATGTACCATTCTCTATGTTTATAGTTTATGTTCTCCTCCTGAAAAATGGATAATGTCTAATTTCAGGCAAGTACAAAATATCTTCTGCTGATCTGAAGATGGATTCTGTAGTTGAAATGATGCGAACTACTCACAGCCACCATATCCTTAGGGATTCTTTGCGCTTGCTCACTGCTGCTGTGCGGGTGTCGCCGGTTGGTTTTGCTGGTCATAATGATCTTTTTCTTTTCCATCCCAGTATGCGCTATGATAGGGATTTCTCATCTTTTCATGGTTTCCTATTAGTATGCAGAATATCAGCCATTTTTATTCTACTGTCTTTGATTTTCAACTCTTTCCACCAGTGGCGGACGCAGGGGGGGGGGGGCGCGCCCCCCCCCGAGAATGGGTCGCCAAATTTTCGAAATTACTTTACAATACAAATAAAAATCTTGTGTTAGTTTATTTTTAATTGTTTATTTTTATTATTATTTTTAATATATTTTTTATTTATTGTTTATTATTATAATTAATATTATTATTAATTTTATTTTCCGTCTGGGTCCCCAAAACGGCGGAGACCCCACTTTTCTTCCCACGCCCCCCCTCCCGCCCACTTTCTGCGTCCGCCACTGCTTTCCACCTATCGTTTCCAGCCACAAAACTTTGCAAAGTTCTTCGAAATGCAGAGAACAGTCTGCTTAAATACGATTGTACACCTCTACTCTTTTATTCTGTTTCGCTGGACCGAAATATCGTAAAATTTGCTGAAGAAGAGAGATAAAATCCTTTCATCCATCTAGTGCTAGTATACCTCCTTGTCTTGAGGCTACGATCTTGTGGTGGAAAATCGCTCCTTTTCTTATTATTCTTCATTACTTGTTCAAGTATTCGTCTATTCTTGTATGTCTATCTTTAGACTAGCGTTACTTCACATGTGATGTCGGTGTTCACATTCATGGGGAACGGCTTGCTCCGCAAGGACAACGAATTGACCCTCAGAATAATAGAGGATACCCTCGAAGCCTTATTCCGGGCTGTATGTGAAGAAGACGGAAAGGTGCTGTTCGTAATTCTTCCGCTTAGCCTTTGTCTATCCGTAGGAAGCACTGCAGTTGCATTGTCAAACTATAATAGAAACAAATTTCATCAACATAACAACAAAAATGTGTTGGATTGCTGGATTGCTGAAAATAGTTCAATATAGGGAAATATCCCGGTAACACTTCTAACTAGTGGTGATACGTGGAGTCACCTTTTTGAGGCGAATGAAATTTGTCTACTCTGTCTAAAAGTTTGAAATGGGACTGATTTTTTGAAGATATGAGACCGTTAGCTCGGGAAGTTCATCGTTCATGTTCCATGAACTAATGGACCGTTGTGGCACGTCATATTGCGTTGCTTAGAAATTTTTATGGAAAAGTCAAAAATGTAGTATTGGTGATAATTACTGATGCAGCTACCATAAGTGTAAATGATTTGGTTTGCACTGACGGTCGCGGGCGATGTGAAAATATTGGCCGGTAGCCCTACGAAAAATGTCTTTAGAGTTTTTTCTTGTCTCCAATGCTCAAGGAAAAGTATTCTGTTCCGCAAACCTTTGCCATTGAAATAACTGCCAGATAATTCCTATATTACATTGCTATTAGTTCATTTTCTAGGAATTCAATCTGTTGAAAAAGTGGTGTATTTTATTTGTAGACATTACCGACAGAAATGAGGCTACGTCTCATTGGAGTTGCCAGGGTATTTGCTGCCTCTGTATGCGACATTCCTGCACATCGCCGGGCACGAATGGCACATGCCATAGCGCGTGCTGTAAAACACATCAACGTTTGGGTCGTAGTCGGAGTTCTACTCGAACAGTAGGTTTATTTATATTCTCACTAGAGTTGTAACTGCATTGTGCAGAATTCAACCACTACAACAACAGAAGGAAAGAAAACTATAACTGAGTGCACAGCCTTTTTTTACTTGCCTCTACGCAGTTGATTTATATACGGCAACAGATCGGAAAACGACCATTTGTCAAGATGGTTTTGCTGCCTTTTTCGATTGGGTGTTGTATAGGATATGAGTCACAGTGAGTATGAGTGTCACATTTGCATCAAAATTCGTTGGGCTCACCTACTGATTGTTCTTGATAATTTGTAAATTCCGCCTTGTATGCTAGTATTTACTGTTGCGGACGGTTTTATGACAAGCTTTGTGGCTTGAGGCTTTTTTTTGGTGTTTTGTGCTACTGTTCAGTGATTCTCAGTGGTAACCACGAGTTTAGTTTCTGCGCGAGGTGGCAACGTTCAGCAGGTGATGCAAATAAGCGTTCAGCCGAGCAAGACGCTTTCGAAGATTTTGCTCTTGAACTCTTTGTTGGTCTGGATCCAATATTACAGGTCAGTGTCAGGCTTTTCTTATATCCATTCAATATCGTCTCAAACTCTTCATTCTAGCTTTCCGCAGCAGTAGATCTCGTCGAGTTCATTGTAAGACTAGGAAGCGACAACCCATCTGAGTCAGCACCGGAGATACTGGATCAAACAATTTTCGACAGGTAGCCAAATTTTTTAAAAATTTCTTCACATGCAAAATTTATTGATTTCAGATCAAAATATTCTGTACCAAAGCTTCGTCATTTCCGTTTCGTCACAATAGGTCTGGTCGTGAAAATACTCAGTAACAGGAAATTGTACGAGAGGGTGAGCATTACGTTCTATTAGTACAACTCCTGTAGCTTATCTAAAGCGCAGACGAAGAATGTCGAATCTTCCCCACTATTTGCATCCATGGTCCCATAATTATTCTCACACAGAACTGTGATAATAAGATTTTATTGACATCGTAGTGCTGAAGTGGTCTCGAGCCCAGTTCTCGATTCAATTTTGAAGTTTAGGATGGGCTTTTTACTAAAATACATATGAAATCGTAAGGCTGATTTTATAAGGACTCATTGTAACATCTGCTTTTATTGATGTCTCTAAAGTTATTGCTTGCAGCTAGGAGCCATAGATGATGCCCTTCTGTACCAGTCAATGCTTCCTATTGGAAAACGTCTGATGACGGCATCGGTTGAGCTGGGCGAGTTTGTGGACAAAGAAAATGCTGCAGCAGATCAAGGAAGTGAACCGCAAACTGTTCGCTACTGGGTTGCGCTCTCATCTAGGGCAGAAACAGTTTCGGAAAAGGTACGCACAGTTTTTTAAAAATCAACACTACCTTTGTCGCACTGGTGCATGAATTATGTGGTACATCTTTTTTCATCAAAGTTTTCTTCCTCTAGATTGTGTTTCCCACGAAGACATTTTCACGTACATTTTCTCTCTATTTCACAGTTTCATCCGAAATTAGTTAAAGTTCTTGTGTTCGGATGTCCATTTTCAAGTAGAATATTTCAATTTCCGTTGTTCAGCTTCGGCACCTTATGCCCGGTGGTGTGGCAGCACGAATTATAACTGATATTCTGGAGGATGAGAAAACTGACTGGAGGATGCGAGAAAAGGTTATCGAGATCTGCCGGCTTTTATTAAAATCAAGGTCCTCTTTTGTGTGATTCACAGAAAAGTTCGCTTCAGGCTCTTCAACTTGCAAATTTAAAGCTCATCCATGATGGTTTCTTCTTCTCAGAAAGCGGAATTAACGAAGAACATCTTGAGAGGATGGCAGTTGTTCTCAATAAATGGCTTGTAAAAGAACGTTTAGACCGTGAAAAAGTAAGAGAGCTCGGTGTCAATTTCGTTCCTTTTTATTCTCTATCCACTTTCCTCAGATTATACTCTGTCAAAATGCCGCCTTCACTCTGAAGTTGGTGGCCAAGCGACTTTCATGTCGATCAGATTCGTCAACTCTTGCAGAGACGATAGGCAAATGCACGAATATGGTACGTCTCACTAGTATTCATGCACTTGTACTTGCTTCTCATAATGTTTAGGTGGCGGATTATCAAACACTAGACGAATGCATGGTAGGTAATGCATTACTTCTTGCTGGAGAACTAATCAGGTATCCTGTTCTGCCTCACATTCTTAGTATCTTAACTGTCTATTGTCTATGCATTTTGCAGATCTCACAATATGAGGACCACTATGGTGTCCGCAATCCCTCTTTTGAAGACATGCCTTAGCATCCTTAACGAATGTTCCTTGAGTCAGCAGGTGTGTTTGTGTTTGCAAAATTTCTTCACCTTGTTATGAAAGCTATATCTGATTACGGAGAACTGTATTTTATGGGAATTCATATACATATAATTCCTGTATTGTCTATTGATTGCTTATTGCTCGTTAGTTGTATGGCTTATTGTAGCCTGCAGATATGCACCTGTTTTGGGTGAGCGCGTCATATAATATTCCGCGGACACGCCTGTGGATGCGTTCACCTGACCGGGAGTGTGGTCACGCCCACAAGGGCGGACACGCCCCTGATCTCACATAAAAGGGGCTGATCCAATGCATCAAATTAGTTTGGATTTCTCTCATGCTCCCAGAATGTGACAAGTAGATCCCTCTCGGATTCGGGAGTAGAGTGCAATCGCTGTGGCAGTGGAAGACTGCTTAGTAAGGTTGGCTCCAGTTTGGCTCGGCGTTTCAGTCATGATGCTGTGCTCTAGATTAGAGAGAGTGGTAGGCTGTGGTGGTAGCATGGTTGCTATAATAGCGCCAAGTTCTGCACGGAATTCCAAGCCGCGGATAGCGGATTAGTTTGCCCCCCTCCCCACTTCGCACAAGAGGTTAGAGATCTCCGCCGCAGATTCGTTGGGAAAGAACGAACAGGGCTCCCATGGGTTAAGTAAGAGGAGCATCGGGAATGATCCAAGTGGAAACAGGTTAACAAGTTTTCCCTATCCAAAATGGAGACTGAGTCTGATACCTTCAAGTAGGAATCAGCTTAGTTTAATTTTGCTTTGTAAATTTGTCTTTCGTTGTAATTTCTGCCAGCTATGGCATTAGTGGCATTTGTACTGTGATAAGGGTAAAGAGATTCGTACTACAAAAAGTGTAGTTTGTATACAAAACGGAAACTCGCTATCAGATGTCTCACGGCTGCCACTAAAAGAAACCAACACTGGTGATGCAACAGAACGTTTCCATATTTGTGCTCACATAAGTTTTATTACACATTCTTGCATTTCTTTATAGAGTTTGCAAGATTCTTCAAATCAGCCCGAAGATGCCAATGGTAAACGACGTCGAGTACGACAACAATCGCTCAGTGGCAAAAAGCTTGGCAGCTCCACTCTACTAGTAGGCCTTAATTTGATCTCGATGTCTATTGTTGACATCTTCATGCTTTTGTTGTTAACTTGAATTAATTTAGATCTGTGCGTTGACTTGCACGCAGCGTATCCTCGATCAGTTTGCTCCGTTCGTGTCGCAGTTCATTCCAGAAATTCTTGTTCAATTTTGCCGTTTGTGTGGTCGGTCAGTTGTTTCTTCACAGTTGTTTGAAGCTTCATGTAGGCGGCATTCACTCATTTCAGTACGTAATAGACACCGTAATCACTCTTACAAGGGAAGTGCAAGAGGCCATATTCGAAAATCGGGATGAAACCTATCTGGCTTGAATCTTTGTTGGAGAGGGTGTTACAGTATATATTTCATTATTGCCCTCGATTCCAAAAAACAAAAATCCCACCACAGTACCATATGCGCTGCAGCACTCGTCCGTCAGCGACGATGTGGCCGAGTGGGGAGGATGCGGACTGATAGGCAGGAGGTCGAGGGTTTGGATCCCGTCATTGACACTCGTTTTGCATTTTTGTTTTTTATTCCTCCTATGTTATTGAAATCAATTTTGGAGGGCTAGAAGACAACACTTGTCTTTACTGACGTACTAGCTATAGAATAACTACTATGCTATGAACGTAGTTTAGTGATCGTACAGCTTTCCCTCGAGTCGCTAGAAAATTGTAAAATTTTCATTCAAAACAAAAAAAGGATGGTCAATGAGAAAGCATTTACTGGCAGCAACGGTGCACACAGACAATGAAGTGTTCAAAGCAAAAGCGGTGAGAACAATACGCGCAGACAATGAAAGAAATTCTGCTACAATCATTACAGTCGCATTCACTGCAGAGATCAGAGGGGAAGCAGGCTTCCACTGGATGAGGAAAGAGCCTGGATCTAAATCAGTATACCCTGCCGCCTTCCAAGGGTAACGAAGCATAGCGCGGAAACGGGGAGCATCCGGACCAAACCGAGCCAACAAAAGGGCCACGACGCGTGAAGGTTCGAACATTATGAACCGAGTGGGAAAGATTTTGAGTTACAGTCGTGAAAAGTGACTGCTACTTTATAGCTAATCGAGGGAGAAAAGCAGGTTTTATATAACGTAGTTATTCCGTGCCTAGTGCGTCAGTAAGGATAAGTATTATCTTCTAACCTTTTAAATTTGATTTCAACAACACAGGGGGAATAAAAAAATGAGAGAGCAAAACAGGTAGGTGCGCATGACGGGGTTCAAACTCTCGAGCTGACAGTGCAGCATCCTCCCCACTCGGCCACATCGTCGCTGACGGACGAGTGCTGCAGCGCATATGGTACTGTGGTGGGATTTTTGTTTTTTGAAGCCGAGGGCAGTAACAAAATATATACTGCAACACCCTCTCCAACAAAGATTCAAGCCAGATAGGTTTCATTCCGATTTGCGAGTCTGGCCTGTTGCACTTCCCTTGTTAGCTTGCTGACCTGCATACATTAGAACGGTCGAACTGTGGAAATTCAGAATCTGATTTTTTCTTGTGTTTCTAGTCTCAGCTTCCGTCACTGCGTAGTGCCATAGATTAATCCCGGTAAATTGGGTGCGTCACCTTTTGGATCTATTGCAATCCCTAATTAAGGGTAAAGGGGGGGGGGGCTTTCTCAAGACGACTTCAAGATGTCAAATTTATGGTGTAGAAAAATGTTCTTTGCTATATCATCGAGTGAGGAGAACTCTTCGTGGACTTGAAATAGTTCATTATTGATGCGAAGTTCTCAAGCTTTTTTTTTTCTGCAGAGCACTGATCGTCATTATTTCAAGGTATTGTGACTCGGATGCAAAAGCGAGTGCAAATCCTATCGAGAGGTCTCATCCTCTGCAAACCCTTACTAGCATTCAACACAGGTTCGTGCCTAAATATTAGTGTTTTTTTGCCTAAGATTATTCATAGGGGTCTTATCTTGTACACGTGCAGGCTTTCTCTCATCCGGGCAGCATTGCTCAAGTTGGAGGTTCGAGTGATTGGAGAACATTTTGCGAAGGCCGTCGTTCAATTAAGCAGAGAAGAGGTTGTTGAGGAGATGTTGACCATATTATTATTGGCATGTTGAATCTCATTTTCAGAAGCCACTCATTGCTTTATTCGCTCTTCTGAAAAGTTTCTTCGATCAAAAGAATCGCGTCACCATTACTCAAATAAGGAATAGCCTCGTGTCTGATGTATTCCTTAAAGGACTCGAGTATCGTGCTCACGACAGAAACGTGGAGGTATCTTTCACTTTTATGAACCACCTCTGTTTTCGAGTCATTTTCTGTGTGAATGTTCCCTCTAACTTTCAGGATGTGGACAGAATTGCAAATGTGGAACAGAGCGTTTTCTCGTCCTTGTTAGCAATGGCGGAGGTTTTGACGGAAAACACACTTCGATCTGTTGTCAATACCTTGGTGGATTGGGCTGAGCAAGGGTTAAAACCAACTGCTACTCGCGAAGAACGTGGTCGTCTCATAACAGTATTCATGTTTGCAAACAGGTCTGTGATCAGATTTATTTCCAAAAATTCATGATGAATACGGTTTGAAGCACAAGAACTGTTCTATGTTAAGGAGTTTCAATATTACTAGCATATTCACTTCTATTCGGGAATCCAAAAATATTCTTATTGATGAGGACATTGTCTAGTTTAATCATGATTGACGTCCTATATTCATCATGTCGTTTATGATATTGATGAAGGAACTCGCTCAAGCTTTTATGTACAAATGGGCTTAGATTCCTTCAAAAATTTAGCTGACAGAGCGGATGCGTTGTGCACATTTATACCATGGTGGTTTGCAACTTCGAGAGTGGGTGATCGTCCATCTGAATCCTCATAAACTTCCAGTTTATATGAAGTTTGTGCCATTTTCTAATTCATATCGAAAACCTACCAATCAAGAAGGGGTGTAAATCATAGCTTCATGACTTATGTAAGCTATATAGCTAGCTATTCTTACCTATCTGTGAATCCCGCGAAGCCTACTTGTCTTTTGTTTCCGTAAAAACTGTCTTTCTTGAGAAGGGACGAATTCCGTAATTCTGCGCAGGAATCTTTCCACGTGGTCGCAGCGGGCTCATCCTTTCTCCATGCTGTCGTTAAGTTTTGCAATTATTTCCAACCCTGGTGAATTTTCCACCCTACATTCGCTACATTTATTTACATTTCTAAAACAATGGAAGGCAAATCCATTCATCATCGACAAGAACAAGGGGTGATCTGATAGAACCAAGTCAACTCGATACAGCGGCTGTGATAACACCTTCCATCTAGCAGTAAGGCTAAATGAGCATTTGAACAGCATAGAGGTCACATTTTCAAGATGAAGATGTATGAGAACTAACTTATTACAACTTAGAGAACTAACTTATAACATCTTATTTTGAAAATAATTTTTGGTTTTTTTTGTAGTTTTTACGACTCCTTCAACTCACTTGCACTGCCATACTTTGGAAAACTCATAGAGATGTCTGTCAAAGTGTTGAATTCCTGTAATGCCACCATTCTGATTGGTAAGTTCTGTATTTACTCTTGTTGCTTTTCCAGCAGCCTTTCCTACTATATTCTCCGTATTTACTTCTCCATCAGATCCCTCATTACTACTGCTACATGGCAAAAAGGACTCTATGGATGGAAAAGAGGCTGATTGTCTGGTGACGGAGGTAATAGATTTCGTGGGTAACTGTGCACGTCAGCGAGAATTCTTCACAGAGTAAGCAGATCTCATTACATGACCTTTTCTTATAAGTCATTTATGTACATTTACAGTAATTGGGTAATTATCAGTGCAAATGAGAATTCCTTCAGAGATAGAGCGGAATCACTTGTGGTGCCTCTCACCAATGAGATTGTGAACAGCAGATTGGGAGGTCACGAAAAGAGATGCGTCCCCCACTTAGCAAATACGTTGTACCGTATATCGGACACCCATCCGGATATATTCCAAACCGTACTGGATAAAGTACTGCTCAAGACAAGAAACGGCAGAGCCAAGGTACTTCTACGTTTTTTTTTTACCAAACAGCTTATGAGTTCAACTCAAATGTTTGCCAGATCCGTTATCGAGCTCTCCTCGTTGTGGAGGCTATCTTTGATAAAGTGGGAGATGGAGTGGCTCCTCATTTACCCATGATAATGCCATTCCTCAGCGAACTTCTCGAAGGTGATTTTCACTTTTTATACTAGCTAAATTTGCAAGTAATTTGTCACAGAAAACAGTCTAGCCATGATGATGTATATGCTAATCTCTTCCTGTAAAGAACACTTTTTTAAGATGAAAATCGTAACGTGGAAGAACAATGCGATCGAGTCGTACGACTGCTCCAAAGTAAATTCGGAGAAAATATATGTGAAGGTTTTGCGTAGTTCCACTGTTGATTCTAACAAGTTGTTGTTTTATATGATTGTTGAGATTTGTTTTGTTGCAGTTCTGTCAGATGCAGTTTCGTTACGTTTCTTGTTTGTTACCTAAGGATTGTTGTGTTCTTGCTACAAAGTTTACATGAAATTTGCTGAAATGCATCTGGTATCGTTCAACAGATTAACAAATGAGATGTATTTAAGCGTATATTCCGAAATGCATAGTTCAAAAGTGCTGAATACGAATACAACGCTGGTCAACATTAGAACCACTCCAATCAACGTTGTTCAGTGCTGTCCAACAGGTGCCACACTTCAAGTGCGTCTTTGTTTCGCAGTTAATTGCTTGGCAGCCTCTTCGTCGCTGGAGTCAGGAGGATCCATGAGTTCCCAGTACACCTGTAACGAAAGAGTAAGGGTTTCGATCATCCTAAATACGCCCTCATCCCTCCTTACACCTGCAAATCTTATCTAACCTTGACAGTCTTTTTCAGTGACCAGATTTTCTTCCATAACTCGGCGTTGGCAATCGGTTTGTGTAACGAGTTTCTCCAACCATTACGATGCCAAATCGGTAACCAATTCTCAGCTGATAGCACTAGCCTGGCAGAGTCGGTTCGAATGATAAGGTCACGGAGACCCAGATAAGACGCCTGGAGCGGTCATTTTCAATTATTATTGACTTATCAGGGTTTATTCAGCATTTAAGTAACATGGAAATCACCTTTTCAAGAACGTCGAGAAGGTAGTGATAAATCTTCTTGTCCTCTCTAACGGCGCTTTCAGGTGAGCTGTCACTTGCCTCCCACACAAAACCACCGTGAAAATCGGTTCCTCTCTTGAAAATCCTTACTTTCTGTGTGCTGTAATACCAAGAGCTATCGTTCAGTGGTTGTCTTTTGGAACTCTAACATGTCTATGTTCAGACATCAATACACTACGATTTTGATGGTAAAGTAAGAATGAATCCCCAAGAGAAAACGTATGCTCTTGTCGATAGGCGATCAATAGAAAATTGATGTTTTCACCGTCAAATATGGAAAAAAATTCTTCCAAACTGTTTAATCATTTTCAAACATCTGCAAGGGGAAAGTATACCAGTACCCCTTACCATCTTAGTCCTACCCAATCTCCGGCCAGTGGCACGATTCGTCGCACCCACTATTTCAACCTACTATTTCATACTTGAGTAATTGGATGGACCGCACACCTTACTATCACAAATGTCAGCGTAAATGTAAAAACTTTCAGTTTGTGCCAAATCTGAACTGATATTTCTGTAGCAGAGTATTGATGTTCTGTCCACGGAAAGTAATCTACAAGTATTCGAAAAAAAGACTACTTTCTCCGTACCAAGATCCCTCTAACGACTTCTCATCGACTAGCAGTTCAGATATATTCCTGTCATACTCGGAACGATCTTTGCCAATCATAGGCAGATCAATGGATTCGAAGCACTTATCAATTGCTGATGACCATTCTGCACTGTCCGCTTGGGGAGTTTCATAGCGAAATCGTACCTTAAATTAAATCTTGTCAAAGAAAGTCAAGTTATATGGCTATGCCTCGGCACAAGTTGAAGTAGTAGTACCTCTGTTCCAGCATGGACAAGGTCTCGAATGCGGTCATAGAGAAATTTGTTGGAAGCTGGCGAACCATTTGCTTTCAACCACCTTAAAACAGCTCCCTAGGTTAATAGTGGCTTCAAGGTCAGAAAATTCAGACCCTTTTTTCCAAATGGAGATAAAGGTGTGGGAGTCCGTTATCACAACAACACGGGGCAAATTATTCTCCACTGCCTAAATGCCAAATTTAATGCATGAGAACGAAAGCACACGACCGATAGCCGTAATAGCGATTCTGATAAAGAACTGATGCCCACCTGTTTGAGGGAATGTTCAATGGCAGACAACTGCGCTCGAAAAAGAGTCGCTGGCACCATTGCCAACCGCTGCATGATGTCACTGCCATGCCGCTTGTCGGCCCACACCGCAGCGAACGATGCAGCCGTGAATCCTATTAGTGGCAGCCCGCTCTCTTTCATTAGACTTTAGCCCATAAGTCGATCTTACACACATAATTATAGGCCTTTTATAGACAAGCAAGCACAAAAAGGCTTTGAGATGCGCAGTAAAAATTGTTTAGAAATATCGAATACTCACCGTTTTTTGCAGATTTGAACATTGCCATAGTATAAACTTTGGGCCAGTCATGTGAGGATGTGCTAGGCTTAGCTCCATCTGCGTCCACTTCATCACCAACATTTACACCAGAACATGTAATAGGTCAACTTTATGTTCTTTTTACTGTAATGTTATAGCAAAAAAAGGCCGAAGGAACTCTTTACAGTATTTTCAAATCACTGTCGACAAATCCAACTAATCATCTTTTACTGGCGTACAAATTTTATATGTATATTCTAGAATGTGGCATTACTGTGTTTAGTCCGAAGTCCAAAAACACCATTATGAGGCTCGAATCTGTTCAGAACGGCTTTACTAGGAAGCTCTGGATAAGGTCACGGGTATAACTACGCCAACATCATTTCGGCTCCTATTCGATATCGAACTTTCAAAATTCGTTCTTTAGCTACTCGACGAATTAAGCATGATCCTGTTATGATCTATAAAATCATCTACGGCAAGAATCATCTTCAAGTGAATAAGGTTTTTAGGTGCACAAGAGGTGGCCCATTTAACATTGAATTTAAATGAACCACAGCAAAGAATAGCTTCCGATCCAACTTTTTCACACAAAGGGCTGGCTCGATTTCACGATTTTTCTAAGGTTCTCCAAGAAATTCGCTCTGCCATGTTCACTCAGGCAATGTAAGAGACAGGTAGACAAGTATCTGGGAGATTCTACTCATTACGATTTACTACATACGTACAGAGAACTCCAAACGTACGCAGACAAGAGCCGAGAGCACGGCGCGGCTCTCTTGGGCAGAGTCACGGGAGCTCAACATATGTGCGTCTGCGTCTCTGCCCAAGAGAGCCGCACCGCGGTCTCGACTCTTGTCTACGTACCTTTGGAGTTTCCGATATGTATTGTACTGATATAATTGATTCACTCCTACTCTCCAGGCAATTAGTGATTGTCTTCAAATTTTTATGCATTGTACTTGTAATCTCAATATTGTATCTATAAACAGCGTGGTATAGCCACGTACAAATAAATAAATACGTATGGTTTGGATCTAATTATTTAATTTTTTTATAAAACTCTCCAGAGTCGGTAAATGGATGGGTTTCACAGACGCTTACCCGGGCGAAACCAGGTTTGCAAACCAATTCACATACCGGGTGTCTCCTATCATATGGATATAGTCTATGTGAGATCTGACCATGCTATTCATCGCTGGTTTGCGCGGTTTCATGGATCCCAGCCCTGGCATCATCCGTCTAGGGAAACTTCAAATTGCACGTTGGCTGCCTCCCTAGGTTCCATTTTTTTTTCGATGAAAACCCCACTTTTTCCTTATATGCGCCCGCCTGCGATTCCCGTCAAAATCATTCCTGTAATCTCATGAGGTCAGGGAAAAAAAACTACCGCAACATACAGATAAAGCCCTCTGAAGATAACGACTTCAGTCTGAAGGTACCATCCTCAAGAATATTCGCAATTACATAGTTCGGCTTCTTGTCTTTCACCGCAGGTCTATATTTAAAGCTGATCTGAAACAATGAAAATTACACCAAAACATTGCTGAAAAACGTGACCAATATACGGGCAGCTACATTCATGTCTTTGCTCAGTTCATGCAACTCTTTCAGTAGTGCAGCGTTTTTCATTTGAGGTCCGCGATAAGAGTGAAAATCTCGGGATGCGTAGGTTTTCAGCTTGCTTCGAAAACCGGCAGGACAGTTGAAGTCTGTGTAAACCACCAATTTGTCATCGCAATTGTTTTCTTTAGCCTGAAAATGTATCCGAACTAAAGAATTCGTCAGATAACTTCTATACGGATGAAAATCTTGGGATAAACGTTCAACTTACAATCCGGACAGCTTCTATCATAGCCATCAGCATTGCAGCTACATGTGTTACTCCAGGAACCTCGCAGATAATATTATTTGGGTCATCACGACCCCAATATATCCCATATTTGGACACTCGCCCAGCGGCTGTCATGAATGAGTAGCCCGTGGTGCAGACTTCACGTACACTGCAGTATGTAGAAATAATTTCGTGTAGATTTCTTCGGCAGTCATGTCACAAAGAAGGAATCTCACTTGTCATTTGATTGTGAAGCAGTAGACTGACTGTAAGGACACTGTGGCAGCAATACTAGGTATGCACTGCGATGAAACCGTAGCAAGGAACGAAGTGCCGAATTCGTTTTTATCATCTGGATTGTTATTCAGCTATTCTAAAGAAGGATGCGTTGAATGCGTTAAAAGGCTTCTTGAAAAATTGATTGGGAACTTAGAACAACCAAGTTGCAGAACAGGGAAACGCGGCATTTTACCGGTTAGTATGTGTAGTACCACCGATTAGCTAGGTTGTGGGTTATTATGAGGAGAAATGTGGTGGTCCACATTTGTGAGATTGGCCTCTCTATTAAAGAGCCCAATCACAGGAACGTAACTCATCCCGTTTCGTCTCATCGTGATCCACACCCATTAATCGCTGCTTACTAGCGTTGAAACCCTTACATTAAATATTAAAAGTTGTAATAATGGTCATTTTTCTATTCTAGCATGGACAATTCTTCCATTATGGTCTGTTTCACCAAAAACGACAGCTGAAGAGACGCAGAGGGAAAAAGGAACAGCATGAAGACGGAGAGAAAGCCATGCACTAGTGCTTACGCGAATATTTAGCTATCATAATGTTTGAACAGATCATATGGTCTGTTTCACTGGAGAATATAGCTGGAAAGACGCCAGTGAGAGGAAGAGCGTGGGAAATCGCGCATAAATTTGAGAGTGTAAAGAGAGAAAGACGGCAGACATGGATACCCAAGCATCCTTAAATTCAAGACACCATGTCACGTGCCCACAAATCAAGCATTTCGTGAGAATTGCATGTACGTTTGCAAACTTTCCTGCTAAGATTCAGATTGAAAATCCCAATACATGACGTTACGGCGGTTTAATTTACCCTCAAGAATAAGCGAACGGTGTTAACAGTTCTCTAATTCGATAATGTGGCAGTCCACCACTTCTGATGTTGCACACAATTTTGCTGAAGTGACATTATACATTTCAAACATTTCAGTGCAGATCACATGTGCTGATGAGAATCTGATAGAATTAGTACCGTTTATTCAAGAAACCATAAGTGTGCACTAATAACTCTTCAAAATGTACAGAAATGACTTCAAAACAAAAAAGAATTAAATTCGAACAATTTCGCTGGAATGTCGTTCTCTGAAAAGATCTTCGGAACATACTGGAACGTTATTCCGACATGTTGCACTCTCTTGCGTCAACTTGAGTGATACCAATGCATCATTGTCCAAAAGATGGAGTCTCACCTGAAGTAAAATGTGTTAAATAAGGATAACAATGAAACTGTCCCAGAAAACAACGTAGCTACTAATATTAACAGACAAGCAGACAAGAAAAATCTAAGATTTCGGTGAAGCAGATTTCTTCGGAAACAATAATTCGAATAGAAACCAAATCTATGGCGGCAAGCTGGAAAAATGAGATACAACTAAACCATCACTTTATTAGCACCATAGTAAACACACCGCTGCTGACACAACGTTGCAATTTATTACTAGCTTACAGTCGTCGGTACCGCATACAGAGTCTGGGAAAACGAGGAGTTGACTGGCACGTAACCCCTTCACCTTTCCTGGACGACCACTGTGTAGGGCACAGGGGCATCTAAGTGCCCCTATGATTCTGAATTGCAGTCAAATATGTGGCACATCCCAAGAATATGTGGCACATCCCAAGAAAGGACAGATTAATGCCGATCACTTTTATCTTTTAGTAACGTTTTTTATAGTATAACAGGTGAATTTTCCACGACGAAGTAGTAAATGAGATTTGCCCCTCAAAAAAAGGATGGGGATCTCGTCTGATCCGAGAAAAAAAAAACCCCCGAAAAATCCTCTCACCAATCTGCTCTCGGTAGATACGTCTCCAATGCAACAACAGTTGAGTATTGTTGCATTAACTTGGAAGTATGTCAACGAGAGGGGTAACGAGTCGTGTCATCTTTCTGTGATTGGCCACTGCTTTGAATGACCGAATCATACAATCATGATTCGCCCCGTTCTAGCTCATCATAACCAACAATTCACGTTATTTTTTCTTTAATTGTCAAACCCCTTCACTGCGGTCTCAGGTGAAAGGTAGTCGGCTTAAAGAATTGAAAGACGCTTTCTACCCCAATTAGCAATCAGCTGAGATTTCTCCCTTATTCTGGTAGCCCCGGTTTTCCTTCAAAAAAAAAAGGAAGATCTTTAGGAGTTAGAAAGCTGCTTATATTCTATCGCTTCTTCACTTCCTCGTCTTCCTCGCCTCACCTTAGGGGTAGTACTATTACCCGATAGGTACAGCCCACTGGTATAATGACCAATTTCCGCAATTCCATAACGAATGTGGACGGAGGGTTGGCAAGGAAGTAGGCCAGCGCTATTCTAATTCATCACATATCTATATCTGTACTGAAACAATCCTCGTCTGAAACGAAACTAAAAAATGGCAAGGAAACTAACTCGTGTATCGCAATCGTTTTCATTTGTTGAAGTTCTCCTTCTGATGCTCTGGAAGAACTTGACCTCTTTCTTAGGTTTGAACGTGCCATTTCCAACTTTTACCACAATCTCATTCGTCGAATATATTATTACATGTGATACACGATGAAGCATCGCCTAGAGAATAAACAGTTATTTGACAGAAAAAGGTTCACTATTCGGCTAGTTCTGCCCCAAAATTACGAGAATTTTTTCCTTGGTCGAACTTCGCTTAGGAGGGTTGTTTGAGGTGCTGAACCCGAAAATCGTGTCCATTTTGTACCATAACCCCGTTTTTGTAGGATTGGTGTAGATATACTGTAGACATGGTATCTCACAGAATCCTCTCGAATCTTGCCTAGGGGGGGGGGGGTTCTTTTAGGCGCTGATCACGCTTATCAACATTATTTTGCATACCGCCTCCGTATTCTTCCCGAAATCGGCATTTTCTCCAAATTCCTTACCGTATACCTACCTAACCCTACAAAAACGGGGATAAGGTACAAAATGGATACGATATTCGTGTTCAGCAGCTCAAATAACCCACCTAGGCGAATTTTGGGCAGAAATATTTACTTCGAAATTTTGGGGCAAAATTAGCCGAATAGTGTGGCGAAAAAGGGAAGAATGCTGTTGGCACTGCATGTCTCAAGAAGGATATCATACAGGCATGTTCAGAGACAAACTCACACTGAGAATAGCATAAAAAACGGCCTTGACTTGAACTGTATACAAGTTGTCCTGACTGTCGAATTCAACAAGAACATCTCTGAAAGGAATTATTCCCATTTCCCAAACAATTTCCTCAATATTCAGAGAAATACCTAGTCTTCAATCAGTTATAATGTTGAAACTGAAGAAATCTAAACTTTGATAATTTTTAGTCGTTTTGCTTCTTATAAATGGGAAGATGGGAAAACAACACTAAGAATACCTTTTGGGATGATGCAGCCATCTTATCAATCCATCTGCTTTCGCGTTAGACTGTGCTGTCCTTCCGTGGGCAATGACTACGGGAGCTCTAAAAAAAGTACTTCGAATATATTAGCACCAAACAACCATGGCCATGTGAATGACTCACACTGCCCACGGACGCTCGTGCTGAAACACTTTCGATTCCTCAGGCGAAATGGTTCTAGTTGATGCCGCTTCCACTAGCGAGGATAATGCCTGCTCGCTACAAGCATGTATAAAAGCGAATATAGGGCGGGATGAAGTTCAAACTCACAACTCATCTGTTGGTATTTTGCTTGGTGATCTTCTAATCACCTGCTGCCAGGGGATCAACGACCGCAACATGGTCACTGGGAATATTATAAGGCACTATACTTGATCAGCGAAGCTTCGAAATAATTGACCAAATGGTGGCTACGTCAGCAATAACATGACAAGTAATAGGAGTTGTAATATTTATTGGGTGGAGATAGGGAAAACAATATGAGGAACTATTCCCGCCAAGAATTAGTTTCCACTGTAGCGATACATTTGAGCCCCGCGCCTAGCCAACTCGTCCGCAGCATCGTTTCCAGCATCACCACTATGACCCGGTACATACTCAAACTTTACCTGAAAAACAGATAACATTACCGTGCATTCAAAAAAGTGAGACAACTAGAGGACTTGACGATGCAAACATGAGCAAAAACTAAAAAAACTGAGCTATTATATATCTTTGTAAATTGAGCCGAGGACACAAGAAACAAACTGGGCAACGAAGTTTCCACCGAATTATAAATTTGCAGCAACTGCAAATGACAAAAACAGTAACCCTAATAATAATAATACAATAATAAAACCAATAACCCTAAGCTGACACCATTACTTAGACAATCGATGGGAAAAAGGATATGCCCTAGTTACGTTATGATGGGAAACAGGGCTCTCGCACCAACCAAATACCATCTATAGTCCAGTGGTAATTCGTTCTCCAGTTTGGCGGATTGAGGGATAAAATCATCACGGAAATTCACACGAATTTCAAAGTATTTCGTAAACATTATGGAAAAAAAGGAAGAAACATCCAAAGAAAACCTACATGAATCTTGCGACTGCTTTCATCAATGGAGCGGAGCAAGTCCTGATTCTTAACATCCTCACCAGTTGAGGTTTTCCAGGAATTCCTAGATGGAGGTGAGCGAAACTTCAAGAATAACTAAAGGAATAAAACAAGTTACCGCTTCCATGTGTCCATGTAACTATCCATTGATTTCATTAGTAGCTGTGAATCTGTGCGAACGATTATGCATTCCATTTGCTTACTAATCGCCTAAATGGAAAACATCACTATAAAAACGATCCAAAAACTATTATATTTGGTTGGTGCGAAATTAATTGCCGAAAAGAACACTCCGATTCAAAGCGTTATAACTTGGCTTAAACCTAAAGTTCTTCATCAGTTCAATGTTCGTTCAATTCGATAAATCTTACCTATTAACATAGTGAAAATGGTATGTCTCTATAATGAGAACAGAGGTCGCAAAAATCTAAAAACATTTGGAAGGCGATTTCGGCACGCTCTAGATCAGCAATCTGCTGCTGTCACAGGTTTGCATCTGTGACTCGGGAAAACTGATATCCAGTAAGGGAAAGGCCTGAGGAATGGGATGAATGAAGGAGAACCTCTATGCCTTACTGCGCCAGTTTTCGGCAGGTGAGTTTTCAGGAGAGAGGCTTAGCGTTCCCCTGGAGCAGGGGAAAACTTGATGCTGTTCGCCACTGCCAACCACATATACAGCAGATTTCCGGACATCAACTCGAAGTTACAAAATTAAGACTCTGCTGTCAATGCTTGACTAGGTTTGAGAAGGCTGCAGTCAATCACAGCATTACATTACCACCAAATTCCTGACAACCGACAGAGAGAAAATTTTGTTTGAGAAAATTTAGAAGTGGGAACACGTCTCTACCCATACCCATTCGCATTTCTTGTTATTTTACAGAAACCGTGCTTCATCTACAGTAAGCATGTGGTCTAGAAATGGGTCGTTTGGGGATGAAAAATTAAGTAGGAAAGGAGTCACACCAGGTCAGAAGCTGGTCATCAGTCTGATCGTGTGGTGTTCACGTCCGCACCTTTCTTACCTTGTTGACTGAAGTCAAATGTTTTGCAGCGGTAGTATAGTGATCGTCCTTCCCTGCTCTGATCGTCGGGCTGGTAAGATCCGGTTTAGGTCCCACGGCTGCTCTCACGCCAGATCGTCCAGCGACATCCCGCGACCATGACCATGGCTACGTTTGAGGGTAAAATCGTAGGAAGAAAACTTTGCGAACCGCTGGCTCACTGTCCCTTAGGAAGACGATACCAAGATAAAACAAATGCAGGATCGCCGGATACCTCCGATCCAGAGTGATCGAGTTTGAAGTTATTAACCATGACCACCCAAAAATCCTGTCCGCTCATCATTTTTCGCGGCCCACAAAAAGGTGTAGAAAAGAGCTATTCAAGATATTCAAGCGGCTTTTGAGAGAGGAGGAAAAACCCTTTCAGAAGGTCACACGAGTTGGCTTAAGTTCTTCAAATTACACAGAAGAGAAAAGTTTATTTGTGTGCACCCCAAAACGGCAATTAATTTCGCACCAACCTGATAGAATTGGAACGTAGTGAATGCTACCATAATGTTATGGAAAATTTCGATGCCCCTTCTTACTCGATGTAGTACCTAAGAGACAAGCTCGCTACATTATGGGAAATAACGGGAAACTAAGTAATGAGGAAAAACGACTCGAAAAAATTCGCACTTCACACTGCCGCTATAGTTCTCGAGGACTGTAGCATCCTGCGTCGCAGCCGCTGGCGACAGTGACACCGGTGCGCATCGACTGTGGGCGGGGCGTCGATTGACTTGCACAGAAGGTGCAGTCGCCAACACTGGCGGCCACCGATCGCCAATGCTGGCGACCAATCGATAGGCACCGACGCCGCAGTCGCTATTAGGAGTATAGCGGCTACATCACCTGCATTCAGGAAAGACTGTAAGTCGCATTGTTACGTAAGAAACGGTTTTCAATTTTATTACATTTTCCAAGAAAGTAAACGCAAAATAAACCGATGTTCAGAATTTCTTCAAACACCACCTGCTTCAGTGCCACGTCCACTGCCTCGAGTTCTCCTCTGTTATTGGTTGCAGGGCCATGTACAGGACCGCATGTGTTGTCCGTGTGACCGCTTCCCCAGTATACCCCATAACCGGCCTACAATCTGATGACATTTAATAACACAGTACTAGAAGCACAAACAAAAAAAAAGAATGAGGGAGCAGAAGACCAATAATCCTCCAAATTTATCCACAACTACTTCTGCCCACTTAGTCATTCATAGAGAGCTAGCCGTACGCTGTTGACAGCAGGTGCTCGGTTAGGCTAACCAACTGACTCCTTACAAATAAGTCACAAGCAACAATAGCCTTAGAATTCGGGGTCATTGACAGTCGATGACCTTATGAGCCAACTTGGGATCACACCCTAGCATTGTCTACCAAAACTGCATAGGAAACAGAATATACTGATTTAGCAACACGTCCACTTTGGGCAACACAAATGTACTGAGTAAGATTGAAGTTTCTGGAAAATGTCTCCTCTGAAAATAGTATGAGGGAGGACAAATCTCCCTTGATGACCCACATCTCTTCCCCCATAAAAAAAGGTGACACAGAAACATATGAAAAGCAGATTAACACCTTAGCGGCTTTGCGTCCATTGCCGCTACAGGCACCGTCGGTATAAACAATAGGAGCATCTTTCCATATTGCCTGATCGCTGCAAACGACAGAAATTCATACAAGCGCCTGATGAGGCAGAAGAAAATTTAATGAATCATCTGAGGAAAATGCCCAGGTTCAAAATGAATGCTGCCATAGCGACAGAGCATAAACATACCAATCCTTCAACCTTTTAGGGGCCACATAATCAGCACCTGAAACTGCCACGGCAGCTTTCCGCTTCCGAGAGACGATACTGCTCTGCAATGTTTTGTGATTCGTAGCGGAAAAGAGGATGTAAATGCAAAAGAAAAGGCAGAGAATAGGATTCAGAGAAAAATTTCTCAACATCAAAATGAAAAGGCATCTTTTCTTCGGAGAGGGAGGTAACACTGCCAATAATTTGGAAAAGCTCATCCTGCAGATATGTCAAATACGTGAGGATGGAATATTCCTGCACATGTACCTTTGAAAGCTCATTTCACTAACCTGTGCTAAGTCACTCCCTCCAGTAGGTGGCCTCGAACTGACTGCAGCTCTACCTAAAAGGGCGTTGGAGTAGTAATAAGCCTAGCACTAATCTATGAGTGACGACCCATGGACTATTCACTGTGTGAAGCATATCTATCATTGTTCACAACATATTAACCAAAGATGAAAATGAGAAAATTGAAAGGTCAGCGAAAGAGGAATGCTTACACCCTAATTGATAGTTGGCGATGAATTCCTGAGCTTCTCTTTCAGTACCGAATTTCTTATATCTAAACAAGGAACTCCGAATGCCATGAAATTGGCAGATAGAAGTCAGAGCATTATAGAACTCGGACTATGACAATCTGCGATGAAGAACAGGAAGCACCTTGCCTGAGGGAATCCGTTAACTTCTGCGCGACATTGATCCCACGTAGTATAAACACCGACGTTCCTACCGTTAGCAACCGCATAGAAGCCGCCTTTCGCCATAGAACTCAACAGTGCCCCATACAGTAGCTTGGTATCGTACCTCAGTCTTCACAAACGTGAAAGCAACTTGCTACAAAATGGATGCAAAGAAAGGAGCATCCTGGGGAAATTCAAATATTTTGTGCTTAAAGAAACTTAGCATAATATGCAACAATATGGAAGGTATCACCAGTCATGAAGACTTAAGAAGAAAGGCAAGATATTCATTTGAAGCCATAAATATCAATAATTAGCGCCTAATAAGGAGGCAGTATGAGGTATTCAAGCTGTACTACGAAGCATAACACCGGAACAAAAGGGAAAGAGCTGTTCTAGGAGTACAACGTAACTAGGAAAACGTGAGGAAGAAAAGCTGTTTTAAACACTTTCACTTCTTCGGCTTCTTCGCAGATTCTGCATCATCAGCGCTGCTTGAAGTTTCAGCTGGTCGTTTACGATCTGCCATAGCTTCTTCTGAAATTATCTCGTACACCCAATACACTCAAACAACGGTTCCGGAACAGACCTATCTGCTTCAGCGTTTTGCCTTCAGCGAACATCTTTGCTTCTTCTTCGTTGTCGAACTTCTTGAACTTAGCACCTTTAAATCCCGTTGTTTGTTTCTTGCATTCGTCCCATGATGTGAACCTGAATATAACATTCAGCAGCACACCTAGTCTATTAGTTTTGGGGTAGCTTCATCCATATCCATGACAGGATTGCTAGAGATAACGAGATGGACAGAGGGTGAGCGTGGCGGAGGGGCGCCACCCCAAAACTAGTAAACTGTAAGCAGTAAGGCCTACCATTTGTCTTAGGTAAGGAACATGAAAGTGGTAGTGTGGAGAAATTCCAAAAATACATTGAAACATATGTAAGATGTGTGAAGTAGCTCCTTATATTGGTCTCATCAATTCTCGCCAAAGATGTTTCGTTTCTACATTTACAAGAGGAGGCCCAAACGATTTTTGACCATCAGCTTAGCACGTTGAGAAGCTTCGAAAAGTGTAGATGGTTGCCAGCAGGTTCAAGAAGCTATGAATGTTAAACTAGAACATACAACTAAGCACTTTTCTTTGATAAAATTGAGATCGCTTGTAGTTACTGACTAGAAAAACAGGCATGGTTGGCATACAGTGCGTCCCCAAATAATGTTTACATTTCTTGAACTTTCGTAACTCGAATATCAACAACAGCAAGACTGGACTTTTTTTGGCGTAATATGGCTTCAAAAGATGTTCAGTTATAGGTGGTGGTAAGCTTTTTTTTTTTGAAAATGACATTAAGCAGATTAGAGTTCACCGTCGTCGTCTTCAAATTAAGAGTCATATCGTAGTTCGAGCTGCCACATCATTCTGGTATACTCTGTAATGAGAAGTATTGGATAACGAACTAACACTCCGGTTGTATGGCCTCTAGCTACAGCATAATACGTCGTAGGCTTGTCCTGCTTGTCCTCCTTTGAAGACTTCTTTTTAGTGGCTTCTTCGCTTGGTTTCTCCTTCTCTTGTTCACTCTCTTCTGGAAACAAAGTTTGAAGGTTAATTTTGTTTCTGAAAAATTCTTTTTTTGTTAACAGTATTATACAGTATGTAGGTAGAAATGCCGCAAACTATGTTCACGGCAATCAGTGGGGGACTGACTACGGAAGCAAAGACGTGTCTAAATAATAGTGTTCAGAAAACTTCAAGCACCCATTAAAACCAGTGCCTCACCTCATTTTCGATTCTCAGGTATTAACAGATTCTGCAATACCTAAATGCGTTGATTCCAGAGATAAAAAGGCTCCGGAATGGCCAACAAACTGTTCTACCTAAGCCCAAGAGATTGTGGTTCGTGCCACGCGCGTTTGACAAGTAGCAAACAGTTCTGCCATGGCATACGGTGATTACAGCTCATTAGTGATGAGGAACCGACTTCCCTACTGTCGCCAAAAATTTTCAACCCTTGGCGGTTCCGATGGTTTTGATCCACTTCATCAAATAGGGGGCTTCATATAGGCAATAGGGAACTTCGACACAGAAGATCGAGGAAAAGCTTCAACAAAACTAAACTCACTAGCCTGATTTCCATGGAAAAACTTGTTGAAGTAGGCAATAGCGTCGTCTAACTTGTCAAACTTCTTGTGTAGAGGTTGAGGGTAGTCTTCTATCTGAAAGGTAATAGTTACTGCATAATGGAGAGTGCCTTCTCAAAAAAAATCGTCCTAGCCGCATAACTAGAATAAAGCTAGTCTGAACTGAAGTTGGAGTTTTTCGTTTTCTTCTCCTCTAATAATACACTGGGTACAGCGAGCGTCAATCACGATTGCACTCCTCCGCCAGCCTGCCGCGCCGCACTAACTACGCATCACGGTGGACGGCAATACGCGACAGCCACATCACCTATCCGATCTGCGGCGCCGCGCAAGTGGTGTGGTCAACGGAGTGGTGCAATCGTGAAGTTCCCACAAATTTTTTAAAGCTCTCTTTTAGTAGCACCGAATCTTACATCTATTTCTGTTTTCTTACACCAATAATTTTTGAATGTGTCTACATTTACTTAAAATGATGCAATATTTTAGTACTATATTAAATCTATGGCATCAAAGAGCTGTCATGAATCAGTGCATGCTCTTGCTTGTCGTACACCATCCAAGAGATAGCTACGGTTGATACGAATCGTTGGAGTGGGTGCAAAAGCGAGAACCACGCGATCCAAAAGTCCTTAATCCCTTGGTCTACAAACATACATGTTTCTTGACATCTTCGTAATTGGTGAAAACTCCGACTGCGTATCCACGTGCCACCGCATAATACTTCTCCAGATTTGGTTCCGGGAACGCCGCTAAAATCATAGAAGCAAGTAAAAGTATTATGATCAAATCTAAGATTCGAAGAATTCGACCGTCTACCTGTGAAAATCCATGCCCTATCAAAGGAATACTTTGGCGATAAATTTTCAAGAAAAATCGGCTAATTTTTGAATAAAATGAAATGAGAACACGTACATTCGATTTTCTTCGGTTGGCGAGCGTTGAAATACTCTTCAGCCTCCTCACGCGTGGAAAACTTCTTATAAACAGCCTGTGGGAAATCATCGATCTAAAACACCCAAATATGTATATAGAAGTATTGTGTAGGGAGTAGGCGTGTTTAAAAAAACCAATATCAGACAAAAGCTTAATCGGACGGCCTTCGAATTAAAAGCAACATTCTAAGGCAGTTATGTCGTGCATGTGCCTAAGCCTTTGCAGGTGGCAGTAGACGGAGCTTGTTGACAACACGGGCTAGGATTCATGAAAGCAACCCAATCTTCACGTCCTGTGCCCACATTACGTAGTCTGAAAAATAACCAACCACGCTCGTTTTGAGTGGTTAATCTTTCGTGAATCCCAGCCCTGACCTTAAAGAGACGGCCCACCCATATCGGTAGTTCAGAGCTCCCATCTCCGCTACTAATTTGAAGGAATGGCCCAATAAAAGAAAACCCGTTGAATTCGCATGAACTCCAACCACTTTGTGGAGCAATCACTGTAGAATGCTAGCCATAACACTCTTATAATTATAATGTGATGAATGACAAACTTTACCATAGAAAAAGCCATATGAGCTAACTAAAAGTCACAAGGAATGATCACCCATTTTAGTGAATCTTGTCGTTAGTATTGCCATTTTGGTTCTGCTGTTAGCAATATTCTTTATGGCTGGAGCTATACTGCATGTGGAGTATAGCAGCAGCCTAACAGGTTCCAAAACGTCATCTCGCCTTCAGCTCGAATTAAATATGTGAATACTTCTGTGAAATCGAAAATATTTGATTGCAACAAATAAATACAGGAATTTAATAATAAATCTCCAACAACCCCAAGGAAACAAGATGTGAGGAACAAGAAAGAAGCTCAACAAAGTAGAAAAAAGCCCATATAATCTGACAATCTCACACTAGGAAAGAATAGAAAAATGAAAAGGAATCACGTCCCTGACAAGTTAACTGAATTCTGAGATCGCACGTCTAAGTCAGCAAAGTTTTTAAACTCTACTGTATATGCTACAGCAAAATTTTTCAAACTCTGCTGCATATGTTAACCAGCGAAATCTAAGTAAACAGCAGAGATCACTTCAAGGAGCGAGGACGGCAGCTTTCCATCTCCACATTTGATAGAGGACATTCAGAAAGGAGTGACTATTGGTGGAGTCACAAATTGAAAGAAGGTGGTACGATTCTGCACTATCACACCTGCTTTCTATTAATTGAAAGTGACCGCGTACCAGTCAATGGTCGTTCTACCAATAATCGCTACCACTTGGATGGAAATAGGGATGGACCCAATATGATTGGTGTACCTCTAACTAGACAATTCTAGTTGTAGCTTCGTTGGAAAAAGGTTACACAACATTAGACACAAATAAAAACTATGTGATGCTTCTTATCTATCGAATTGCTAACAGTACCTGCTTCTTCGCATCGTCCCAGTTTTCGTAAATGCCCCGTTCGAATCCATGAGCAACCGCATAGAATTTGGCCATGCTTGAATCGACGGGAGTGTACGAATTAAATCTCTCCAAATGAACATGCACTAGGCGAAATCGCATGAAAAACAACTACATTTTCATCGAACATTTATTACAGTGCACAAGGCACCAAAACCGGTCCAGCAATGAACAGCCAGTAATCAAGCTAAACAACCGAATTTAACGTCTTCATAAGCAGAGTGAAGGATAAAAATAATGCGAGAGAAGAACTGTCAGTTGGTGAGAGTGTAACATTTATTAATGCTCTTATGTACAAGAGGAACGGGTAAAAAAGAAATTCTACAAAGGCATCAATCTCGTAGCGCGGCTAGGCGTTGTGCCATTGCACTGAGATCTTGAGTAGCTTCTTGTTCACTTCCGAGCTCGCCCGTCGCAGCGGCAGGAGCTTTGCCTAGTTCACCAGCTGTTACTTCCCAGAGAATTCGATCGACTTCCTCCTTAATGGAAGATGATGAAAAAGAGAAAAAAATTCACCAGGCACGAAGAATGGACTTTCTAAGAGTAGTTGCGTGCAAGCTGGAGCTGGTACTACCTGCAGTTTATGAACTGATTCTTTAGACCCTAGTACATTTCAACCACAATTACTCCAAGTAACTACACAAACACTTCCCTGGTGTGAATTAGTGGTAACGGCGGAAATCGCAGCATTATGTTGGAGTTCCTTAATTCACAATCAGTCAAAATTATTTTGCGCGTAGTAATCGCCGATGAAAACGGGCGAGTGTAGCGCAGTGGTAAGAGGCTCGCTTCGCGTGCATACTGTCGGTGGTTCGGTCTCGCCCCAGGCCAATCAAGCCTTCTATCCCTCCGGGGTCGGTAACTTGGTACCAGAGCAGTCTGGGAAGATGAAGCACTGACTTGGTACACTGGATGCCCCCTCAAGTCACTGCATAGGGCACATACTTATTCAATGCCTCTACGAAGCCCAGATGAAGTCGAATGCGTGGCGCATCCCACAAACGGGATTGATTAATGCCGACCACTTCATCCTTTATGCCCTAATCTCCGATGGAACATCCGACCCCCAGCCAACAAAATAGAATTCGCTCACAGTCTGCATGGCGATAAATTAACGCAGTTTCCTTTGAATCTACGCTACCATCATGTACACTGCTTCAGCCGAACAAGGAACTGACTTTGTGCGACATCAAATCGTTGAACAGGTCCAATGTATTTGAAATAACATACCCTTATTCTGTTTTATATTGTATTATAGCTATGCCATTTTCCCTCATATGAGTTATTCATGTAATAAACATTAACAATAACATTAACTAATTATTGGAATACTGGTAACTAATAAGCAAAGTAAGTATGTGGAGTTCGGGAGAATTCCGCATATTTACATTGCTTGTTAGTTACTTGTACAGTTAACATTCCCTGAGCCATTTAATTGAACGAGCATTCACGCAAACACTACCTCTACAAAACTCGATAGCACTCAAGAGAAAATGAGCACATTTATGGCAAAATAGCTAAGTCCCTGCGAATAATGAAGCAAGAAGAAATCAAAACAAAAATCACTTCACCTGTACACTAGAGAACACATTTTCCAAATTTCGCAACAGCATAAGTTTATGCTAAAGCATTATCGACGAATTTTTTTACGTCATCATTCACTGCACAACCTACCACTACTTTCCCAATGATACAATTCATCAACACGCACCTGGGCGGCCTCTTCAAGATCTGCTGGCTCCATGCTGTCCATGGTTTCTTCGATCATCTCGTCTATGATTCCCAACTTCATCATCTCTTGGGACATTTCTCGCATTGTTTTCATAATTTCTGGCACCTGAGGAAAAGCTTTACTCAATTCCAAAAAGTTGGCATAGGTTATAAAAATTGTATTAGCCTATCTTTTCGACGCTGGTATCATTTTCAACAGAAAAAAAATCAACTGCGGAAATTGCAACATGAGGAGCTATGACTTCAAGATTCTAGCGACTACTTTAAAGTTGAAATAAACAAGTGAAAAGACAATTTGAAGTATAACGTAGGAGAGTGTTCAGCGCAAGTTAAAAGTTGCTTAAAAGTTGCATGGATATCAATTCCACTTTTGTTCGTTACATATACACGATAAGGACGATTCCTACATTTTCGAATGCTATCGAATGTGAGGTACTTTTAAAACAGCAAACAACAGTTTACAGTTTGCAACGCGACATTCACTACCTGCCATCATAGAGCTCATCTGTTCAAAACGTAAAAACGATAACACGTACATACATAGTGCGTAGTAGCAACAATGTTGGTAACTGAACAAGGAATAAAATTTGATAATCCATGATTCAAAAAGTGGATCTAATCATGCATTGCAGGTCAAATAATAGGCTCACCTTCACTAAGTTCTGCATAGCCTGCAAGACTTGCGTAGATTTCTGGAGTGACCCGGCCATTCTCATTGTTGCAAGTTGTTCTTGCATGCACATTATAACTGAGTTGATCTGGGCCTTGCTGACGTGGATTTTGGCCACAGCCTACGGTAAATTAGAAAATCTAAAGAGACTAGCTACACGGAAGTAAAGGCACGAGACATTACCTTCCGTGACTGGATCAAGGATTTTGCCAACACAACGCAGACATCACGATCACCCTTCTTCGCTGCTTCTTTAATTTCCTTCGTGACCTAGAACTTGAACCTCTAACATGAAAGAGAAAAGAGACAGATAGGTTGGATACTGAACGGTTGACAACTGAACCCAACATCATGCAGAGAAGACCTTTTTTTCAACATCTCTGCAATTCGACGCATGCAGAAGTGTTGAAAAGAATTCCTAACCCAAAAACCATGTAAACACTGAAATAAGTACTTTCTGTTCTTCGCGTTGGATGCCATAGATCTGCCTGTCTAGCGCCCGGATTTCTCCTCGCATTTTTCTCTGCATTTCTCTAACTTGTTCTTTGGGGTCCTTCTTTTTCCCAAACAGACCCATCATCACAGCGCAGGATCGGCGCACTGCCACGCTCTTCTCTGGAAAACAAGAGTTTAGAACGAAGCTCGGCGACAATGTGCGTGAATTAAATGTGTGTGCAGACAAGGAGTATCCCGGAAAGAAACAAAGTGTACTATCAGAAGAACAAAAGCTATACATTGAATACACGGCGATTTTTTCTATTTTGTCACAACGTGCAAAACGAAAGGATTCAGCGAGAAATTATCGGGGGGGGGGGGGGAGATAGATAGCAGCGTGGCAGCTGTTTACCTTAGCATGAGTCATAGAGGAAATATGTTTAAGAATCACTAACTAAGGAGAACAAAGAAAGGGTAACCCATCATCACAATAAAAAAAAGACGTCGAAAAAGACCTCAGAACCTTGGCTAGCAGAGAATCCCTTCCTAGGAGTTTCCCATAAAATGAATCTCTAGATGATACGAGCTGTCCTCTCGATTCAATCTGCAGCGTGATTTTACAAAGGAGTGGCTGGGATTTTTTTTTTGCTCACCAAATTCGCAGAGCACGTAACTGATAAGAATATCTGAAAACCGACGCTCCTCGACACGAAACATCCTGAACATCGTTGGAATGGACAGGGTGTGTCCGTAATGATAGTGAACCAAATCTTTCAAATCAGATCTTTTTCTACTGATTTTTTAAGAAAGTTACAAACAATGAGGTATTTAAATTTGGCTTTGGAAGATTAGGTTTCCTTCAGAGGAAGGCTTTGTTTTGAATATGGCCCTGTTAAGACCTCGTACTAGGGCTCACATTGAGCATCGATAGCAGTGCGGTTTCTGCGGACTCTCGTACAGGAATGAATGGTAAATCATAGGGTTTTCTTGACAGTTGACACTTAGGATGAAAAACTGTCAAGAAAACCCTGATTTGTTATTCCGGCGATTATTCCAGCACGAGCAGCAGCGTTTAAATACTTAAGTATTGCCAGGTGTGATGTTTACAATGTTGAAGCTCAGGCGAAGAAAAAACAAGTAATTGAACTGAAAGTCGTCTCAGTAAGGATCCATAGCCTACAAGTTGTGAAAAATATATAAAATGCTCTAAGTAGTACAGTATAACTATCACAATCTCGATTAACGTAGTGAGTCTTCTTGAAAAATCAGGCGAGGAAAAACAAGTATTATCGGTCTCTGAACACTAATAGTGGAGGAGTGAGCTAGTAAGAGGCTGTGATGATGTAATCTCTTCTGTAAACTACCTACCGCGCCTTCGTGTGCGTGAATTTTACGGGGTCGATAGTGACAGGCTAGAGTCGAATATCTGAAAAAACAGCATTATTCAGATATCCGGAAAATGACCTACCGTACAAATTGCAATTTTTGACCGACATTCGTTCTATTTGAGGGACAGTTTCACCTCACTTTAGTTCTCGAGATTTTTATATAATTGGAATGGTCGAGAGGAGCTGTTTACTATGGTTCACGTTTCTCCTACAAAACGCTCGAAAATACTCTTAGGATAATTATTTTGGCGAAAGTTCGGGTGGTGCACCCATGGGAGGTCGCCGCTATAGTCCACGTGAAGCATGGCGACAACCGGAGACATCTGCTACAAAAGATGTGGGATGTCTCTGTGTTGACCAATGAGCGTGCCGGCTGGAAAAGCATGTGTTACAAACGTGGAATTCCAAAGAAATAATGTGATGGGGCGCTGATTTCCAGAGGATTTTCTCATGCACAATACCCCAGCCATGTACCGTGAGTCATCTCGTAGTTTTTCATGAGGGGAATAATCTGCTCAGGTGCTCTTGTCGCCAGATCCACGATCTCTGAGAGCCTTATTCCTACTATGCACAGCACAATTCAATCCAAGAATTCCTACTCCGAAGGTGAGGTCGTTCAAAAGTTTCGGGAGTTTTTGAGTCCAGCAGTCCTTGAGTATGGCATGAAATCAAACGACACCTAATGTCTTTTCCTATTTACGAGTTAAGAAGCTGGAGGGACAAAGACACAACCGCTGTTATTCACATCTATGCACATATCCACTTCCGAAGACGACGATGACGTGGAAACGTCGGGCGAAATAGTAAACATCCACTAGCAACAATAATTACATACAATGATCTGGGAGTTCGTATAGCAGAAGTCGACAAACCTCCACTATGAAACAGGGCCAATGTTACACATTACACGGCTTTGTGCAGCATTGTCAATGGGTGCCATTCTCTGTCTAGAGGACCTATGTTCCATGCTATTGCATAGTAAGATTGAGCATTGCTAAAGCAATCAGCAAGTACATTCGTACTAATCTACGAACGTGCAGAAAAAAAAAAATCAAAAAGTGACTCATCAGCGATGAAATGACCAGGCCTCCCTGCATAAAGTAGAGAGTGGCCGTCGGTCTGCAGCGCTCGCTCCAATCACACGCGCGCCTGCGCCATTGCAGCGAAGTTGCGCTCTCCCATTTCCCCGAAATGAGATTCCGGAGGGTTTACGGGCACCATATTCATATTATTCGCTCACATCGATTGTTACAGAAAGAAAGCGGTACGTCCTTCCTACGACAGCAATTGCTGTGATAAATCAGTTCTCGTTTCTCTCTCATTTGTTTAGTTTTTTTTTTCTTTAATTCTTCCAGTCTTACAATACTGTGTATAACTATCTCGAAATCTGGATTATGCTTTTGTAAGCCACGATTCCAGTGGCATGCATGTGTAACTACAGTTGTCCTTTTAAGATGATGCGCATCTTTATCGTAGTTCTTGTACTGACTGTAGTGGTACCGTCGTCGCCATCACACGAACCTGTAAAAGAGACCCATGGACCCAAAACACCGAAGAAGAAAAAAGACATAACTAGTTACAGGTACATATCTATATATGCTCATTATTTATTTTCGAAGAGCAGTGAAGAGGAAGAAAATTTGGGGCATTTTATACTGGGTGCTTGCCTTTCTCACGTTAGACGCACGCATACACATGCGATAGCTACATTTATAGTTCATCGGAATGCGATTTGGTTTGGTAACAAAAAATACATGTTGGTCTTCGTTGTCCGGCGATCGATACGTATCATTTATTATCCGACCGTATCGGAGTCCGATGAACTGTAATTGTAGCTAATGGGTTTTTCATGAAGACTGGCCAATGCTGCATGTATGAACACCATGAATGAGTACATCGCGCAACGACGCAGACGTGAAGAACGCGTTTGCGGCAGTCACACGGTGATTTCGGTTCTATGACTGCCGCTATACTCCTTGTGGAGTGTAGCGGTTTCGATCGCCGCTGTAGTCGACAACAGCGAAACCGAACATGGTAAATTGAAATACAAATACAGTTTGAAAAACTAATAATAAACCATTATTCTTAAATAGTAATACCTTCCTTTCACGATTCCTGATAGATATCCCCATTTTTCGGAGGTAGCCCACTCCAGTCGACTGCTCCGTTTTGCACTGTAAGCCTCAGCTGAAACATAGATTTAACTGTGAACAACCAACAACTACAGAAAATTATGAAAAAAAAACATTTCAAAAACGAAGATCTCATCTGTCGCGGCAACGCTCGCCGCTGTCGACAACAGGCGACAGCGGCGACCGTCGCTAGCGACGCCTCGCCCACGATCAATACGCACTACGGCCACTGTCGCCGCCACCGAAACCGCTACACTCCTCGAGCAGTATACCGGCAGTCTATTGCACTGTAACGTCCCGATTACCGACCCAAACTTGTATAATTTAATAAATTGTCGATTCCGTAGCGTCTGCGATCATGTAGAGAATTAATGGCTTGTCATTCGTGCATTCACAAATATCTGAGAGTGATAGTGAGACATAATATGTGGTCGACATTCATACTCATTGTCAGATCAGATAGGTTTTGCACTGTGCTTTTTCAGTGATGCAGACTTGGAACGTTTATATGAACAGTGGGAGGAGAATGATGAAGAAAAACTTGATGATGATGAGCTGCCAGAACACCAGCGGTCTCCGAACCCCATGGATTTGGATTCCATAAAAGCCAAGGTGCGAATAACTTCTACTGCAGTCTTTCGAATTTTGGCTAATTCAGTTCATCAATTTTGCAGGCGAAAAACCCGGAAGAGATGCTAAGCATGACGAAGAAAGGCCAAACCCTTATGATGTTCGTGAACATTCGTGACCCATCGAATCCGCTAGAAAAGAACAGGCCGTTCACTTCGAAATACACTGAAATTTTCCAGTCAATGCTTCGCAACAACCACATTATCTGTCAGGTGAGGCGATGAACTGTTTAATATTATCGTTTTGATTCTTCAATGATCTTTGAAGTGTTTTCAAACATGAAGATAGCTGGTTATGGTGTATAAGCTTGGAATATCTGCCCCTAAAGGCAGTGTCACACCTCAGAATTCGGCACAAACCACAATTTGCCGGGCCTCCATGGGGTGGTCTCGGGTGGTCTATCGAATTTTGGACCATTTTGCATACAGACCATTGGAATCAATGCGTCGAGTAAATCCAGGGCTGGGATTCATGAAATGATATGATAATTGTGTAGGAAAAGCAAACTGAACCTCCTCGATAGTCATTGACAACCCAGTAGACATCCATTAATCAACAGCTCGTCGCCCCGCCCCTGGCAAGGAGAGGTATAAAACGAGGTACAAAAAAAGCTCTCTCGCTCTTACTCACTCTCCCACATTCTTTAGCTCGACAGTGGTTCTTTTTTATCATTTTAGTTAATTGTCTCTATTGCGTTGGTCATCTAGTCCTTGCTCATCTTTCCTTTTTTTTTGTCCCTCTAAGTTCGTTGGGGCAGGAGGGGTCTCTCTGTAGGCCACTCTTAATCGCAGTGTAGCGCGTAATAATGTAGAAGTTTGTTAGTGAGATAAATCTATTCCTTACCTGTAGTTTTTTTGGGTGTCGGGAAACGAGGGAAGAATCCAGATTGTTGGGACTTAGGAATGAGTAAGGAAATAGACAGAAAGGTCCTCATAATTTGGCGTCATAAACTGCAGAGCTCAAGGTTAGTGGGGGTGGATTCCACTGTTTGAGGTTAGAGAGGTAGCTGTCATGGGACAGTACGGATTCAAGTCCAGGGCAGAAACGGGGTGTCGTTATTTTTTTATTACAATTGGCAAACCAACGAAAGTTAGGGTGAATAGTCATCGTGTAGATTACGAGATGGTGGGAGACTCGTTTATAAATGTTTGCACTTCTACTCTCTAGTCATCCCTGTAATTGTGGCGTCTGATGCAACATGCTTCAAATTTCTAAAACTTGAAACTTCTACATTTTAAGCGTTAGACGTTTCAAGACCAAAACCAACTTCATCTTATGTTCTGTATACCAGATTTGGAGGTATGTGATCTCGGAGTTTCATCGAAGTTTGTAGGGAGTGAGAAAGATGATGATTAGGACACAAACGGTAGTTTGAATATTTTCAAGCCTTAGAGAAGCGATGCCCTCCCCCCCTCCCCGAAAATGGGTCGGCAAATTTTTGAAATTACTTTACAATACATGCAAAAATCTTGCATTAGTTTATTTTTACTTGTTTATTTTTAATATTATTTTTAATTTTTAATATAATTTTTATTAGTTATTCAGTATTATAATAAATATTTTTATTAGTTTTATTTTCCGTCTGGGTCCCCAAAACGGCGGAGATCCCACTTTTTCCCCACGCCCCGCAACTTCATAGTATTAATAATGTTTTGGTTCAGGTATTTCTCATTGATGATGATCGCGCCATCTTTATGTTCAATGATGGGTCTCAAGCATTCGAAGCCAAAGATTTTCTTCTGAAGCAGATCCAAGTTACTGAGGTGTGACATTTCCAATAAGTTTCTTCAGTTTTGATTGCATGCAATATAATTTCCCAGTGTTGTTATTTCTTCTTCATAGGTATCCTTGGAAGGTCAGCAATATGTTGGTGCCGGAGCAGCCAAAAAAGACGAGTTATAGTAGGTAATTGTATACCACATCACGTCACCTGCACTTCATATCGAGGCTGTAACTACTTGATTATTTTTTCTGTGATGCTCATCAATCTAGTGCATTTAGCTTATCTATGGGTTTCAGATTGTTATTCTCCTGCAGGTGCCTGTCATTTTCATTATTATTTTAATCATTTGTTTGCCTTCCTTTATAATAAAGGTTTATACATTCTAGTTTATCGTGTTTTTATTGTATTGACAAGAAACAATATCTGTGTAGATTTCCGGTTCACATGGTTTATTCACGCAAACAAAATATGGCTGCAGTGCACAATGGAAGAAAACGGGTATGAGGCCGCACTGGAACAGATCGCATCGCTTCTTCAAAGGCCTGATCAGTTAGAAAAACTCCCAGAAATGCGCAAGCGTGCTGATAGGAAAAAGGTGACTTTTTCAGCTTTGAAATAGCTGTAGGGCGTCCGCAGCACTGAATAAGAGGTGGAGCCAGCTACAGGGAACTCCAACTGTTTAGATACCAGTCGGATACTCTACAGCGTGGCAGGGAGCTTGAGAGCATGCATGGTTTATACACTGTAACAGAAAGGCAGAGTGCCTTTCTGGGGAGGAGCGTGTTGGTCTGTGGGGGCCAAAACGATTGGAGTTCCCTGTAGATGGGATGCTTGTGTCAAGCTTCAGCTTGACTGCAAAGTAAAATCTTCTGCGATCAGAAAATTAGCACGCTTGTGACCCCTACTTTCCCCGAAGAAGTTCAAAGCTTCCCGAAGTTTAGGCCGCAGTAGAAGCAATGCTTCGTACAGGAGTTCAGTCTCAACTAGAAGGTATTCGTACTGCCATTGCACATCTTCATACTGCTGCTGAGGACATTAGTGCAATAGAGACAGGGCTAGTCCGCCTTCTTCTTTTAACACTTGAGTGTTCGTTGTTTATTATGTTGCCGTTTTAGTATAGCAGCTATTCGCCACCGACTCACTCCTTTTCCACAACTTCGAGAAAAAATGCGCGAACTGCGTGACGCTAATGCACGACATGGTATGTATCCTTTATTGTTTCATCACAAAGTTTGCTGTTTGGGGAATCTCTGTCCATGTAATTCTGAGTCTTTTATCGATGCAAGGTATTCTTTTTCTAATGCAATGACATTGTTAGGTGAACATCACGTAGCTAATGAAGATGGGGTGCGAACTACCTAGCTCATTAACCGTTCAACCCCAGAGACAGTGTGCAGGCAACTTGTTCGAATTTTTTAAAGATATGGCATTCTCATTATCAACATTCATCGACGAGCTAGAAACCATTTAGTTTTCTGTCAAGCCTTATTACAGGCCATTCATCGGGGAGTCGTTATGCCACTTATGTGCTCCACGTACTCCCACATCGTTTCCGGAACCCTTTCTAACATGTTAAGCAGTTAAAAATCACTACGACTAACAAGCTTGAACATGCACGATTGCCAAAGGCCTCTCTAACCTCCTTACGTAAAAATGCACCAATACCGACTCATTTCTGAACCGTCTCGCTGTGCTGTGCCCTATGATTAAGCAAAGGGCGTGGTTACGAAATGCACGCTTGCAATGCGTTTCAGAGGCCTATGCTTAACTACACGGCGCGGCAATACTGTAAAAACTGCTTTGGAGGGTTGAAAGTCGCGGTATGGACAACTCAGGCAATTCTGGCGGCCTACCCGCGCTTGTTTTGCGGCCGGCCCTAGATCGCTCCCGCGGGCGAATTACAAAAGGAGCGCGGAATGCACGTTAAGCGAGCGCTGGCGGATTGCTAAAAAGCAGCTCGGGACTGGGTGTGCGCATTGCGAAGACCGTAGGAGCACGGAAACAATGTACAATTATCAAAAACCCTCTGAATTAGAAAAAGCGAGCTTTTTGCAAGGCGCAGCATGCTTTCATTGCGATCTACTGGCGAGAGGATTCGAACTTACCTTTCACCTTTCTGTACTGGCTGAGAGTCTGCTGCTTTATCCACTCGACCATCCGCCCTGATACACTTTGAGCTTGCTAATGGCTTCATTCTCCATCATCTCGATACTCCATCGGTATGAGTGGGTCCGTTGTGAGTCCGTGACGGTCCAACGACTTGGGACTACACCGAACTACCAGTGCACCAGCTACTACTAGTAACTACCAACAACAGTTTATCGGTCTTCGGTATTAAAGCAGACCTAGTGGAAGCGTCCCCTCCCCCCGAGGGCATGAGTGGCCGAATTTCTGGAAATGCTTTATAAAATAGGTGAAAAATTCTATTTGCTCATTTTAATTGTTCATCTGTTATTATCATTTCTATAATATTTATTCTTGCCATTGTAACATTATGATTAGTGTTTTTATTATTCTCAGTTTCCATCCAATTCTCTAAGGTCGCGGAGACCCTACTTTTTCCTACCTTCCCCTACTTTCTGCGCCCGGAACTACTTCCTCCTCATTCTTCCACGCCAGAAATCCTGTTTATTTCTTCGTGCCATATGTCAGGGTGTCGAGGTTACCTTTCCCGTATTTATGTAGGAACTGGTCACCTGTCTGGGCTAGGATTCATGAAGTGATTCAACCTACCCTGCGACGGGTTAGCGCTATCGGTTCGCATGACTACGCAACGCTAAGAGACGCAGGACGTGAACGTTTGTTTGCTAGCCTGGTTTCTCCTGGTTATGAGTTCATGAATCCTACCCCAGAACCCCAACAACAAGTTGTCAGCCCTACTTTGCCCCAAAACAACTTTCAGACAACCCTTTAACTAGCAAATCATTGTCGACAAGTTTGATGTCATCATGCCATTCAAAAATGATTTTCTCCCGACAACTTGTCGACAAACAAGGAGAAGCCAAAATAAGTTGTCGACAAGCTTTTGGGCCAAGAACCCGTTGACAAGAAGAAGTTCTGGCAAGTATCGCCCTTCAAATGTAGCACGCGGGCCGCCCGCTGGGCCTGAATGCACCCGCGGAAGGCCCGCTAGAATTGCCTGAGAAGTTATTAGGTGGAAAGTGAAGAGAGATCGATGGGGCTTACCTGAAGTCCCGTATTTTTGGAAAAATCTGCTCATCATTCCAGACAACGATGTACTACTGGTTATGTTACTGGAAACATATTGTACTACGCTTCCGTTTCAAATTTATTGCTTCCAGGGCAGTATGCTGCTGCGATGGAAAATTTGAAACATATTTTCAACATCAATCAGACAATTCATGACACCAAAGTGGCGCTGGATCAAGGGAAATTACTTGCCGCTCACAAAAAGTACTGGAGAGGTTTTCTCTACGCTTTTGTTAGCTAATTAGCCAACATCTTTCCGATTTCTAGTATTATGGATCTGGAGTTGGCGCGAGACGAACTACTGTTGGAAGTGCACAAGTCGAATTCTTCGAATAAGGATTACGAGATAAATGTAGGCGATTTTAATTCAATCCTGTTGCACATGTCCAGCTCTTTGAAAGCTCATTGTGTTACTTTCAGCTTCTCATTACATTTTTCATCAAAGTGGACGAACTAGTCACAGATCTTAGCAGTAATATGTGGTTCGTTGTTGGCCGTGCTCTGGAAATGGTAAAAGGCAGCGAGACTGGCAGTGGGCCGCAAGAGCTCGTCTCATGTATTCGTATAGTTGAGCGCGAAGAACGGTAAGTAGCGAAGAAAAAAGGAAAGAAGCAGCAAGTGCGGACTACTGGTTGATTTATGATCCGGTAGTAATTGTAGTCTATCTCGTTTTAGCATCGACAATTACTACTTGGAGAAGAAATCCCGCGGCAGTGCATTCATGCCTCCTGGTCGACCTCGACAATGGAGGAAAAAGGCATTTGAGGTGACGAACTTTCTGCTGTTGTAACGGTCTGCAACGAGGTCTAGGCTCCCAGATGGGGGCTGATGAAAAAGCTTTGCCGAATCTGTCTTGGAAATTGCTAATTTTTCCTGTTTAGCTGTGGGAGGTATCTAGTGCGTTGTTGATGCCAACCATATGCATAGTTTGACTTTATACACACACTGTCACTCTAATCATTCAAATATTTAAGCAATGTCAACGCATTAATATAAATGGTATATAATTCTAATAGATGCAGCGGCTTATCTTCCCGAACACCAAGTACTGATTTATCATTCCGTACCTTCGGAGGGGCTGGAGGTCTAGATGTCTTCGTATTCTGATCTTTCATCCCAGGAACTATCTGCACCTAATATTCCTTTAGGTACAAAACAGGACCAGCCCACAGAGATAAAACCATTTTTGACCATGAGCAGGAGACTGTTTCCCAATACTCGAGAAAAAAATGTTTAACCATCAAACCTTTTGTATTTAATGTAAATCCTTCAGGGTTCCTCTGTTCACCACAATTTTCATTGATTCATTTTTCGATCAAAGTAGCTGTTAGATACATCGCGGGAATTTGGGAAAACCAGCAGAGGTTTAAAGGCTTGCCAAGACCTCAAAATTGACCAGGTTAGACATGTGTCATGATATGTCTCCACGTATTCTTGTTCACAATAAGATAAGTATCTTGTTGGTAGGGTCGTTTGTACGGGGGATGTAAAGAAAAGTTTGTGTACGAAAATCCGGGCTGCACCCTGTGTAATTTGGTTGGATTCGAATAGTCGGGCTCCTCTCTATCATCATTTAAATCCGACTTATTTGGTAGCAGCAAGTTTAAATTGTTCGGGTTTGTGCTATTTCGAGTTATTAGACTAATACCTCTAACCAGGAAGTAAACCTAAGATTCTTATCGGGCTGAGAAAGAGTCCCTATTCTTCTCCAGTTATTAAATTTTACCTACAGTAGATTCTAAGTTTCTGTTACTTCTCCATCCTGCTGGCTGCATGCATCATTGGTACTACCCAGGGTAAACCTGTTAACACCGTTCAAGCTCACCCTTGGTAATCTCAATGATGCATGCGGGCCCTTTGGTTTCGTCTTACATTGACTGGATGGGAGCCAAAAAACGGAAGAATAACTAATACTGATGGTTGCAATCTACATAGTTTAGGTGCTCGAGAAAACTGTTTGGAGTCGGGTTGAAGGTAATCAACTCGAAGACCGCAGCTTAAACAAGGCTTGGCTTGCCAGGTGAGGCATCAACAATCATCATTAGACTCGTTCTTGACAATTACATCGTATTTATTTGTAGATACTTGGAGGTTTGTCGAAAGGTGATTGTGGACGATTTGCAGCTGGCTCGTGCTGCAGTCCCATGTTTTCCGCCGGACTATCAAATTTACGATAGATTCGTTCACATGTACCACAACTGTGTGTGTAAACGGGTTCGCCTTACATTAGCCTTCTCTAACCTCTTCTCTTCTGTATTCTTTTACTTCCAGCTCCGTGAGATTGCTGCGGAACGGTTGGAAAAGAGCGAACTTGTTCAACTGTTGAGTTGGATACAAACTTATGGGTAGGTGCGATTTTTCTTCTTTCGGCAGTTTCATTTAATAAGAGTTATGGTTGGATTCATGTTATTACCAGCCGGTACTAGGAATTGACTAGTTCTAAGCATCTGCTCTTAATGTACTCCGTAACGTTGTGGCACGAAACATAAATTAGCAATGATAAGAACAAAGTTCATTTGCGTTTGAGACGACAGCGAATGTGTTCAGATTTAGAAAGCAATGAGAGAAGCATTTTCAAAGGTGACCTCCCCTATGCTGTCCTTTCATTGTTGTCGTGAATTCTGAGGCAGCTCTTTCAGTGGATACATGCCACAAAACATGCACGGGCGGAGCTGTGCGCCAGAAATCCCGAACAGCACATACCAGACGTGTGCCTCGCCGGTATTGGTGGCTTCGAGGCTTGCATCGGAATGCTATCGTCCGCCTCTCAAAGAACGCGGTTGCACAACTGGTGTGGAGGTCCTTGCTACCTACCTATATCACTATGACACTTGTGGCATAACTAGATCCCGTATGCTATGCACAACATAGCAAACGACATATGTGATATTGCAGGAAAGCTGCCACCTCGTGTGCCAGCGCTGATGATACAGACATGTAGGATAGTAACTATGCTGGATACTGTGGCCACTACCCTCGTGGAATACGTCTGTACTTCTTGCTACACAACAGAACATTAACACTGCCCATATTCGTAGCCCGCTAGAATATATTCACAAATACAATATAATGGCTAAAGGGTGGAACACAACTGACCCGTCACTAGGGATTGATGACAAACACAAACTCCCCGACGTATTAGCTGTGCTCGGCAGGGCACGTTCCTGGTTGCACGAGGAGCAGCAGGTGCTTCAAACCTCCTCGTGCGACCAGGAACGCCGGGTTACCTCTCTGTAGCGCTGCTCCTATGCTTGTCGTACCATATGGATTGCTGGTGTTGTGTAGATCGACACATGTATTGTTCCATCATCTATCTCTTGCCTTGTGACGCTACCGCTCCCCGTGGTGACACTCGACGAATGACATGGTGAGTACGCGCGCGCCGGCTATTTATGCAGTTTCGGCGGAGGGGCGGAGCCTAATGAGCGCGTGAAATGAGCGTATGGCCATTGCTCGCAGCGACCTGGGACTCTTTAAAGATTCACAAATAGAATCGCACGAAGTCGCGACAACTGTTTATTAAATCTTATGTGGTAGAATTACTCAAACCGCGAAAATCCAAGGTTTTCGTGCCGAGATACTTCCAGATTCATCAATTTTTCATGCTTCCTTCGTTACATGTTTCAAAAATTTCTCATGGGTTGAACTATTAGTGGAATACAGATAATTGAGATTTGAACATTTAGTGGAGAAGAACTGTTGGGGAATCGACGTTTACAAATTAACGCTGCCGCATTGTTGGAAGATGTGCCAGTACTTTCCAGAACGACACTCAACTCATTGTATGACAGGTCAGGGATCTTGTTCTTATTTTTACGAAAACGCTGGCTGTTACTTACCTAAGTATGGGAAACTTTGAGCTCTACATAAAATTTGAAGTTGGTTTATATGCTCATAGCGTAAGTACAAGCTTTTCGTATGACGCTGTGGATTCTCTCGATCACAAAAAAAATGCTGCTCTTTGAAATTTTGTTGGCTGCTTGATAAAAAATCGTACTTCTTGTATTCACCAGAACTTCGCTTCATAACAGTGAGTGTTAAATGGTTACAGGTACTGATGTGTTTTGAATAGATTAAATCAGTTGTGTAAATAAATCCTCAGTTATGTAAATAAATCTATGTTGGCAGGAAATGAACATTGCCGTTTTCTATTGATGCCAGTTGTTTTTCTAGTTTGGTGGCTTTTTTAAATGCATCGGGGTGGGCCAATATGGGTTTGTAATCCTAGCAGACAAATTTTTGAAAGGAATATAATTGCCATGCTGGGAATGTAGCCTTTATTTTCTTGCCTACTACTGAGTTTGGTGAGAGTAGGGCTCGGAGTTCCTTCCGTATTCTCCTTTGTTGAAGAAATTTTTCTTCTTCTTGTCCTGTAAAGTATTCCAGCACATTTGCACTCTTCATTAGCAGCAGGAAGATACGAATTCATGAAAAACCCGGATTGCCCGAGTTGATGACGTGAACATGTCATCAACAGCTGTGAGCTTGTGGGACAGTTACTCAAAATAAAAGAATCTAGAGCAGTTCTTCTCTTTCTATTAATACATGCAGTTCATTTCAGTTTTGTCGAGATGACGCGTAACGACATGAAGATCTGGCTTGAAAAAACGCTAAGCGCCGAGAAAGATGTTCGTGTTATCATTCAGTTATGTGCACGAATAAGTGGGTTGCATTAACAGACAGGTTTTTCAGGACTGGAACAAGCATGTGCGTCCTGATGAGGACAACTTCGGATATTTCTACACTAGTCTGCCAAACATCCTGTTTGGAATGTTGAGAGATACGGTAATTGCTCCTCAGTTCGGTCGCGAGTAGAAGCTCAGTGTTGGCACTAGACAGCTGAAAAAATAGAGTATTGTCTATGTTCCTTGCCGCTATTTGGTTGGAGAGGGAGTTTCGTAGAATATTAGGAGCAATTTCAACGAGGCAGCATAGCTGGCTTTCGAACAGCGCTCTTCCCACTCATTGCAAGAGCTATTAGTAGTGCTTTATTTATGTCTTTGCGCATACCATCATAAATCAGCTGCATCTTTGGCTTGATAAAGGGAGTAGGAGAATTTTTCTACCATGGTACGCATGTGAAACTTCGGGAAATTAGAAAGCAATTCTAACGTTGAAAAACAGTAAATGCACGATTGATGCGGCTAGCGCAGTGTTTGCTGAAGTGACCCACAACAGCCCAAACATAAGGGGCAGAAGTGTCTACCAGTTTGAAGCTGAAATAACAGTCCTCAAATGCCAGGTCGCAGTCATCCTTTTTTTCAACCGATTTTCAAAACAAAACGGTCTTTCAAAAAATATCAAACAGAACTTCCTGATCAACCTAAGATTGGTAATTTAGTTTAGATTCCTTATATATTGATATGGATCAGAAGGAGAACGGCAAAGGTTGCCACATCCATCTCACAAGATGCGCAAACTAGCTTATCCTGTTCGCAAGACCGGAGATTTTATTTGGTTTAGGGGCTGGAATGCGAATTTCTTTTTTTTTTCCGGGATTTAGAAAAAAAACTCGAAGTGGTTTTGTGTCATATTTTAATGAAAAATGAGCTTCATCTGCTTTCGTCCTACTGAATTTTGTCTAGTTACTTTATGACTATCTTCAGCAGTGAAAATTTAGTAACCCATAGTCGACCGCACTTTTTTTTCGCAGTTTCCTTTTCCCCTCACGTTTCGGCTCCTTTCTTTGCCACGAGATTTTTGTAAAAAAATCTATCTAGATTTCTATAATTGATTGATTTAGAGGTATTATTACATAACTGTCTAAGAAAACCGTTAAGATCATGGAGCTTTAACGTTTCTCAAATCGAACCATGCAAAAAAGGTGCGACTCACTCGGGCTAGGATTCATGAACCATGAATCTGAATGAAACCAGGCTAGCAAATCAACTTCGACGTCCTGCTTCTCCTAGCGTTACGTAGTCTATAAGGTAACCAATCACGGTTACCATCATTGCTCTTCTTTGTTGATGTATCATGAATCTCAGCGTGTCTGTGAATCTCCTATCTTCTAACTACAATTGCATGGGACATTGACACACGGGTTCATAGTCGTTAGCTAATGCCAGCTATCATTCTTCCTGGCATACATCTTCTACCTGGTCATAACTGAACAAATTTTGGAGAGGCTGCTCTAATTAATTGCGAACAAATATTTTGTGCTTATTGGTGAAAAAGAAGCTGCAGAATGTGGGGCGCATAATGTTGGTGAGCGGGAGCCAAAGTGACATGCTGAAACCTCGCAAAAAAGAAGACACTTTAGGAGACGGACTTTTCGAGCTACTATAATTTGGTACGATGTATGGTAACTTTTTGATTGGCTGCTGAGATGCAGCGATTAATTCAGCGATAGTAGCTCGCTATGATTCAGCAGCCCAAGTGATCTACTAGGTGTTTGCTAAAGTTCTGAAGGGTTCTGAACCTTGCACCTAATTTTTTCTTTCAAAGCGCCACACTCGTTTTTATAAAGTCACGTTCGAGAAACAGGAGCCTCTGGAGCAGGGGAAGCTGCCAGCGGTATGGCAATTTCCCTGCGGAACATAGTGAATAATGAAAAAAGGAATATAGAGAGTCATCCTGCAAGAATCCCAGAAATAACAAAGAACATGCTTCCAAAGGTGCTCGTCTGCGTTTCCCCAAAAACGATGATGTTGTACCATAGCTCACATTTGGTGGAAGTGGTTACGCCCTACAAGGTAGGGCGTAACAAAGAAGGTATCCTTCTAGAAAAATCTTTGAAGTTTGAAAAATTGGGAACTAGGTTTCTGGACATTTTCAGTTATGTCACTGCTGCTAACTGCAATGGACATCTTTTACACCCCCGGGATAATACAGCTTTTATTGCTCTACAATTGTTTTGCTGTATATTATATATGTAGATCATCTTTTGTCCGAGCAAAATTACGTGTTTTTGAAGAAATTAGCGCCATTCCTTATACATCAACCTAATATGAGTAGTTGCCCTAGAACTTCTGCACACAACTAACAGTTCCGTGGATTGATAATCGATATGCTCGCTCCTAAACACTACATGTTATCTGTTGTTGATATGCGGAGACTGTTCTTATTTTTGTTTTATTGCGATTAGCTTTCGGCAATTAATGCCTTCGTCAGACCTTAATATTTCAAAAACAATGCAACATCATCACAGGTAAAAAGCAAAAGAACGACACACCGTATGGAAGGACGACGATGAATGATTTCAAGCCCAACGATGTGACTGACCTACACATACAAATCTTACTGAAGCTGCAGAGCACAAGCGACAAGAAGGGAATAGATCTTACTCCTCTAGTGGATGGCAATTACAGAGTGAATGAGTGACCTAGAGCCAGGGGACTTATATGGCCAAAGGAATCAAGTGATTAGTCGTAACACTTCTCTTAACTCCTCTCTCGTATTTATCTCTGGATCATGTCTTCTTACCTCCCTTCTCTCCATTATTTTCCTTTCCAGCGTCCTGGTTAAGTAGCGGTAAAGGACTGGAATCATGAATGCTGGTGGTGGTTCATGGGTGTGTTTAGAGTTCGATGCCTCGAAAAACTCACTAGGATAGGAGGCAGGGTTAGCCAAAGCTCTTCAGTGTTCATATAATTTTCTGCGAAGAGGTCTCATTGTCTCGCCGATGTATTTCTCGCCACATCCAACACAGTTGATCATATAGACTGTACCTCGAAGTCCGCAAATTTTCTCCTCAGTACAGTATTAGGAATTTGCTTCAAGGCATCTGCTTTCGTAAATGCGTGTAGATGTGAGGTCTTTCAACGTGGGTGGCGGGCGGAACATGAGACGAATGGGCAGTCGGGACTCCTTTACAGCTTGATTTGCTTTTCGAGCTGAGGCATCCCCCATATGGAAGGACAAGTGGAAGCCCATCCATAGTTGAGTGTGGGAACCAAGTTTTAGAAAGATCCTAACGGTAGCCATTTTCTTCGAGTATGCGACTGACATGATTTTCTACATCAGCGTTCGTTGTCGTGCATAGTCTCTCTTTCGTTTTCACGAAATTTCGCACAATGTTCGCTTTCACAAAAATGGGGTGGGCACTTCTAGAGTGTACTAACAATAAGATGTTACGTGAGGCAGATTTCTTATACCGTAGACATTCAACATGACTATAACAACACAACTACTACAACACTATCCTGATTTTCGTGTTCAGAAAAGGAAGAAAACCTTTCCCATCAGGTTTCTCCATCGTAAAGGACATGTTGGCGTCAACCGCGTCCAGTCTTTCTAATGTTCTTTCAACCTCATTTTCGTTAACCCCAATCACAAATGCGTCATCGTCGTAGCGCTTGTTCAGCAGGATATCCGACGTCAGAGTTATGCGTCCGATGTGATCCATGAAAATGATTGCCAACAACGGTGCAATGCGGTTTCCCATCGCCAGTCCTCGCCTCTGCTCGTACATCCTGTTGTTGAAAAAAAAATATTGCAACTGAGCGTAGCGCTTAGCATGATTCTGAATAGCAAGCAAATTCAAATATTGAGGTCTGACGAAGGCATTAATTGCTGAAAGCTAATCATAATGAAAGAAAGATAAAAACACTCTCCGCATATCAGTAATAGTTAACTGGAAATGAGTATCAGAGACAGAACTATATTAGACTACACATTATTTTTTGAACATCGCTGAATACATACTTGTGTATGATTCACGTTGTCATGCAGTCTCAACAGCGAAACTTTTTTTAGATCATTCGCGATCCTGGAATAGTTGTCATAGCAGCACTAATAGTTCAGAAATCACTCATACAGGAACACCATTATTGTTCTGGTTTTTTTACATTGGTGACCCCAGGGTAGCAAATAGTTTGCAACTTGTGGAAATGCCTAAGGATCTGTAGGTGTATGAGAAAGTTTTAGCTGTTCTTTAAAATCACAATGTCGAATTTTCTGCATATCACGCGCTGGTCAGACTCGATATTGGTGGAATCACTCCATTATAGGATTTATATAGCTCTCAATGTTTAGTCTTCTTGTTTCAAAGGTGGCTTACCGGTCGGTTCTTATTGTGGATCCAGCTTACTGTCTCACATAGTTAACTTTCGTTCAGAAGCAAATTGAGTGTGGCGCAGATATAATTTGTCAGCCAGGCTACTGAAATAATCGCTTTATTGATTCTTCAGATCACAACAAAATATCAATCCCGGGTGTAGAGACTTGGTCGGATGAACAATTATTCCCGATTAGAGGAATCTGAATCCATCTTCATCCGGTAACAATGTACATAGTGTCCCTAAGGGGCAGATCTTGTGCCGACATACGCAGGGGTTGCGTTTTGTTGGACCTGAATCATGTCTTTGATCATTTTCGATCGATTAGGATTTACTATAGGACTTACCCGATGGTTTTGCTGTGTTCTGAAGTTGTCTTTTCCCAAGCTTGTCTGCATCTTTACTTGAGCAATTGGATAGATCGTCTGCCTGAATTTTTCTCGAACGTCAAGAGATCCATGAATCTGCAGAAAAAGGTTAAGCACTGGCGGGGAAGGACTTACATGTGTGGTATGTAAAAATAAGACGACGAAGAAGGCCGAGAACAGGACTGCTCGTCCGACCATTGCTCCAGTTCTGAGCTACTCACATAGGCGGTGTCACTGCTCAATCTTCCTACGTTGTGGATTGTATTCGTCAGTCGTTGTTGGACTTTTGGGGGCGGAGCCCAACTCTTCGCACTGCATCGTTTCAGCGACCATTGTTGGGTTTCTTGATCTTTTAGGATTCTTTGCTAGTTCGAAGCAGTAGCTTATTTTTTACCTAAGGGAAACGGGCATTTGGTACGTTAGCTGTTTATAGCCGTTTCAAGCTAGTTATAGGAAGTCCCAGAAGGGTTTGCTAACATTGATTTGGATGCATTTTCCCTGCATTGTTTATCTGAGCAAAATTCCACTTGCATGTTCCCAGTATAGGGCAATGTCTTCAAACGCGCAGTTGTTGGGTAACGCGGTTGTGGGGAACGATGGAATCTTCATTATTTCATCATACTTTACCCTTGCTCTTAATTGTTGTCTTTTTTTTTCTTGCTCTACATGTTCGCGACAAATGGTTTTGGTATTCACTGCCACATGGGACGCTCTCACTCGCTTTAAGCGTACGTTTGTGCACGACCGCTCGTGGACGTTGTCGCGAACGTCTTAAAGGGAACACCCGCCGAAATTCTTGACTCCAATTTAGGATTCCGATCACATAGCACAAGCAGTGCCAACGTATCACAACGTTAAATGGACACTAGAAATGATTAATTACGAGTAAACTTGAATCCCAATCACTGAAGACTAGCTTATGCAGGCTCTGTCACTTGCAAAAGTGTGCGTAATAACCGCGTGGTGAACCCACGAATCTTGAAGGTTGCGCCTTCAAACACGCGGAGTCACACCGTCCTCGTAAACTTATCGCTATTGCGCGTTAGGCTGCAAATTCTACATCCACCAAAACACCCGAATTCGGTAGAATCTCGAACACGAAGATTTGCGCGAAAACTTTAAATAAAGGAATACATAGGAAAGTTCGCAACTATGGGCGACGGCTATTCTAACTAGTAGGCTTATGTAGCGTAATTTACACCTATAGGCTAGTAAGTGCGTAAGCCATGCTCATTATCTGCAGTTAAACAAGTAATCTGTCCCTCTAGTCCAAGTAAGGTGACGCCATTGGGTACCAGATTTGGGAACTGTTCGAAAATTATTTTAGAGAAAAGAAGCTAAATGAAAGTCGATTTTTGCGCCACACACATGAGTTAGTAGTTGACACCACGCTCTCTTTCCTTCCTTCTGTTTTTTTTTTGTTGTAGGAAATAGAAAAAAAGAAATGATGTGTTTTGCTTCAGGTTACGCTCGCTAAGGAAGTCAGCGTAGAAGTGATACCCAATGTCATAAATTTGACTATAGAAGAATTCCTCATCTTCGCCAATCGATATAAAGGTAGACTGAGAGACCACACTGGGCCAGTTCATTAAAAAATTGTTTGTTCAATGTTTCAGATGCCTTCACCGCATATCGTAACAAATATTTCGAGAACAGAAGCAATTTCAGGGAATTCACATCTACAATGGTGCGCTGTATTTGTTTCTTGCGGTTATTCTGTGAGCAAATGATTTTCTAATTTTTAGATTGCTATAGCAAATAACCTCCACACCTGCATCGAATCTACGGACAAATACATGCAACAGGTTCGTTTTTGGTGCATACAGAAATTTTTCTTGGATCTCGAAATTTCTGCTGAGTACAAACAATTTGCAGGTGCGTCTGTCTATGGAAAACGATGAGCAACAGGATAGCGGTGTCGCTGGACGACGTGCTGTTGGTCGCCAACAGATTATTGAAAACATCGACCGTCTGAATGCAAGATGGAGTAACGCCGGAGGGGTTGCGTGAGTTACTTGACAAAACTTGATAAAGCTTGAGATATGCTAGTATCCTGATTTTTCGAAGTGTTTCGAGTGTTTGTGCCTCTGTCTACTCATATGTTCACACGGTCAATGATCTGGGCTGTAATTCGTGAAACTGTAACCAAGCAAACCAACTATGGCTAGCGTGATTGGGTACCATATCGACATATAGGCTGCGCAATTCCAGGAGGCACAGGGCACAGAAGTCCTGGTTTCACTTGGTTATGAGTCCATGAATCCTAGCACTGTTCTCCGCCCCGAGCAAGCCAAGCCTTCTATATATTTCTTGGGGGTCGGCAATCAATTTACTAACGGAGTGGTTTTGGTGGGAGAGCGAGGGATGGGAGGTGGAGGGGAGGGAGGGGGTAGCGTATGAAGCACAACTTCTCCTCCCCACCTATGGAGGAATTCTGGTTCCGAAGCTCTGATTCTATTAAGCATGCTTAGAAAAAAAAGATGAATGTTATGCGTGGGTTGCAGCTCTTGCATGCATCTTTGTTTAGAGTCAGCTTCCTGTTCCAAGAAATATGTGAGGATCTGCATCCGCATCTTACCGAGCTGTTCTCCAGAAAATGGTAATAACACAATCTGCATCGTTTGAGAAGACAGATTTATGAGGAAATTTACTCTGCTTTTTCCATATTTGACATTTCTTTCCCCATAGGCTCGTGGGGTGTTCCGCCACGGAGACCATTTGCATGACTGTGCAAGACTACTATGCTGACCATTGCCATCTTCGCCCAGCAACGCGATGTTCTCTTCTGATGGATTTGCAGTTCAGAATAGTTGGCGAGTACTTGAAGGCGATAGATTCTCGGTAAGTGTTTTGAGGCCGGCTGACTGGAATCACTCGCAACTGTGTCTATTGCAGTCGTCTGACGTTTGCGACATATGAGGAGCGATCAGCTGCGGGCTCTCGCATGAAAGCCGACGCTATGCGACTAGAGGCGTTGTTCCAGCAGCTTCGCGACACTGGAGATATGAGCGAGCCTGTTAGTAGAGCTTCTTCTTCACTTCACCAGAAGTGTGTTCTCATTTACCGGCAACAGTTTTAGTTCTCTCTTGTAACATCGCTAATCGCCAGCTGCGGTGACGTGATCAGCCTTCGCGACAAATCTCTGCTCACATTGGAGGTGACAACATTCAGTAGGAAGTATCCGAACATCCCGGTGGAACTGCTAGCTGCCCTGCTGGCAACTCGCGACGACGTTTCCCGCAGTGAAGCGAGGTGAGCTCAGATCTTTTGTTTAGATTTTCGCTTTTTTTACTCTACATCTCTTTTATTATTGTCTAGATCAATGGCAGAAGAGGTGACGTCTCACGTACGACTCCATCCAAAGGATCGGGTTTTTGATAAGTTGTTCGAATCAGTTGTTGATCGTAACGACTCTTCTTCATGGAAGCCAAATCTCGACATGATGAACATGTTATCATCATTCATGCGAAGAGATTCACCTCAATCATAGGTTACGAATAAACGGATTTCCAACGTTCCATCGAGAGCACTCATGGAATATTGAGTTTGAAGACAGCATTCAGAAGATGTTCTTCTCAGGGTTGTCCTAGGTCCGGTTCTTCTCAGGATTGTCCTAGGTTCTGCTACCTTGAAAATAGCCCCAACTTTAAAAATGTTTCATAAAGCGGTGTCGCAAAATTGTGCTCGTAAGCTCAGAAAATTGTTGCAGTAACGGAGTTTGCCAAATGTGGAACGCTTAGTTCGGTTGCGGTGCTAAAACGGAGCAAGTACTATCATGTCCGTCGCCGGACCTGCAGCCTGCCTGACCAGGAAACGGGAGATCTGAAGTTTGCCTGGCCAGTTTACTGCTGAATCGACGTTTTCAGATGTTGCCTGAACATTTTACGGGTCAACATCCGATCCGGCTCAATTTACAGGCGTTGCATGATCAGATTCCCGGACTCGCTGATTCCTGACCAGGAAACGGGTGTTGCCTGACCAGATTACGGGCATCGCCTATTGCCTGACCAGATTACGGGTGTTGCTAGGCAATTTTTCTAATTTTTCTAGTCGCACTCATATTTTTCCACGGTGTGAGGACATTTAGAGCTGAAGGTCATGCTAGATATATGAGTCCTTAACTTCCTCCCATAAAGTCAAAAATCCCGCAATTTTCGATCAAAACGGATTTTCTCTATATTACCACACGAGTTGCAACCTGCCGCATGTACGCAGCACAGTGAAGAGGAGACTCGAGGTTGGTGTTGCATTGTAAGCTTCGAGGCAAAGAGGGCTATCATGGAGTGGATTGTGCACACGACGCTGGGATGGAGTGGTTCATCCACAAAATCTTTCGTGGTAGAGTTCCATTGGTCCTTGTGGGACGTGGCACTGTGAGGGACCATATAATCTAATTTTTGTAGAGACGTCCGTGGTATGCCCGGCCAGGTCAGGCTCCGGAAGTTGCCTCGCCAGTTTCCGGGTGATGCCCGAACAGTTTCCAGGTATTCATGGCTGCCTGATCAGATTCCGGGTCTGAATTTTCTGAGCAGTTTTCGGTGTTGCCTGACAAGTTTATTGCTTTTGCGTGCCTGCTGGCCAGGCAACGAGACCCGTAAAATGTTTAGGCGGCGGGCCTCAGAGTAGGTACAGTCTTTCTCAAAAATTCTTGCCTCACGCTGAACCGCCCGTCAGCTTAACCACGTTACACCACGTATGTATGATAATGCATAGGGGATGCGGCACGGCTTAGCAGATAAGCGGTGAGGCATGAGGCAAGTATTTTTGAGAAGGAGGTGTACTGGAAAGATGTAAAGTAGAACTAACGGTGGTTTTGCTCCTGATGAATCAATGTAGTATTGCCAGTGAAGTGAGCCGATCATGATGAGTGTGTTACTTACCTTTCATAGGCGTTGTTTCTTCATAGTTTCATCTACACATAGTAGACGATTTCATGCGTTACCTCAGTCCTTTTTTGTGGCATTCCTCAAGATTGACTGTAGTTGATTGGGCAAAGATGGATTCTACACGACCATTTCAGGTGTTTCTCAAACGGTTTCAGTAAAAAAGTTCGCGTCCTCGGACATGAGTGCTGCCTTCAAACCTTATTCTGATGCAGAACGGATGTATCTCTTTAAGTAGGCAGGCAAAGAGCTGAATTAACCCGCTGCCGTCCATTTGTTGGTAGTTTCAGTCGAATAAGCTTTATTTAATCTACTGCCTTATGCATAAACCATTTCTTTCTACCCGTGGTTTGCATGTGATTGCTACTCAACGTTTTTCTAGAGAGTTATGCACAGAATGTTGCACATTTTGATGCGATTTTATAATTATTAATAACTTGCTATGTCGATGTTTCATTTCCCAGTGCATAATGATTGTAATACAAATGGTTATGCTCACAAATAAAATTTTACTCACATGGGTGCAAGGATTTGATTTGAAATGGTAATACCAACCAGTTCCATGTTTTATTCTGTTCTATTTCGTGAAATAAACGCCTCTAATGCTTGTCCGTGAGGATACTTTTTGCACAATTCGGGCAGAATACTACTAAGATAGGTTGAGGGTTTAAGATTGCTCATTTGAGCCAGTGCATCTTTGCGTATCACTGTTTTCTTAAATTTGGGTGAAGTTGGGTTTCTGCAAGTACTACCATACACTTTCTAGCGTTCTCTCTGTGTGATATCTTCACAGCTATGTATGTAAACAATATAATTATACATCAATTTTACCTCTTCCTACTCTTCACTTGCTGGCTTTGAGGAAGACTCGCTCTGTGCGTAGCCGAGTTTACATTATGGCTCACATCTTCTAATGAGAGGTTTCATCCTGCCTTTGCTTCTTTTCTGATTTTCGATTTTTCGTGAAAAAAAGGCGTTCCCTGGAGGAGATAAAGAAACATTAGGTATACCTAGGAGGTTAAATAATCTACTTTTTCTCATGTCGGCCTACGTTCAGGAGGAGAGTATTCATAGGCAATGGAACGGGAGATGCTGATCCATACCATTGGACCTATATGCCCCATTGCGATTACAGATGGGAAATGTGTCATGGTGTCCAAATTTACTCCTTACCTGGCACCCATAAATATGTTTCTCCATACGCGACGTTGTCTATACCCAGCTGCTACCCCTGAGTAATCATATTCATGGGTACGAGATTACCCATGCTTCCACCGATGCATCCGAGCCCTGTAGGATAAATGGATCCTTTGATTGCATGCGAGGTACTGAAAATGCAAAAAAAAGTACAGTTTCTCTCCGCCTTTATGACTCGTTCGTTTTCCTATCTCTGTTCGAACAAATGTGTTTTCTATAGATATATCACATGAAATGGTTTTTTACTCAGCGAAAAAAAGGCATAGTGGTAAAGGATGTCTGATTCCCCTCAGCAGTAGATGAAATCTGTCCAATATCCTCTCTTGGAGACGTTGCTCACGGTTCTAAATATAATATCCTCAAGATCCATGATTATACTCTCTTTGCAGGAGCTCCTCTACACTGAATAGGAAACATTCTATATGTGATTCTCTGTGTGATGACCACGAAGGATACGGAGGATGTGAATGAGCTAGCGCAACTCTCCCCGGACAGATCCAGTCAGTGTGTTCGTGTGATACATAGTTGTTATAGTAGACTGGAGCCAGATCGATGTGTGCAGATAACTTCACCCAAACATTGGCCAATGAAATTTTAATACATTTACAACGTCGCCCGCTGGATCCGATCTTTCGGATAGCGTTATCCACGTTTTTTGTGTTATTCATGCATTTCAATCTATAACAGCATTAACTCCCTATAATGCCTCGTCACCTCATTCCCCCCACAGACACAAACCCCGCGTCCATCATCGAGAAGACTGACCATTGACTCGCCCACTTCGATAACGTAGGTTTCCAAAAGCCCGTAAAAACTTCATTAGATTATACGATTTGAACCTCACTTTTGCGATTTTTCCTACTTATATGTCCTTTCGCACCAAGATCCGACAGTGAAAGTGAAGTACAGTGAAGGGCTAACGTTGTCACCGTCGCACCGCAGAGGGCAGGGGACGACCGCACAACCACGTTGATTAATGAACCATGTTAACCCACGTTGATTAATGCTAGCCCAATCGCTGATCCTTTGAGTTATTCCAAATCAACGTGATTTAACGTAAAACCAGCAATCCTCGATCACGCCGAAAGTAGCAGAGCCCAGCCGATTTGCTGCTTCATAAGAGATGTGGCGCGTTCCCTCTCCCTTCTATCTGCGGTACAGTAACGACTGCCTTTCTTTATGGACCCATAATAGGGGGTAGCTCAGTCTTGAGGGAGAAAAACCTCACTGAAACTCACTTCTGACTGATTTGGGCATCCCTATTTGCTGCATAACTATTAGCGGATGAGCAACTCTGTCGTTTTTTTTTTCAAAATATTGTTCTTGTATTCCAGCTCAAGCTGGAGAAGTGACGCAAGTGGAGGAGAGCGTTGAAAGCAAGGAGGTGTTTAACACTTTTCCCATACGGACTCGGAAAAAGAGGCAGAGACCATGTCGGTACTTTAACACTCCGAAAGGGTGCAGAATGGGAGACTCGTGCCCTTTTGAGCACCAGAAAAAGCTCAATTTAAACGGAGCTGAGGTTGGCCATGTGAGTACTTGCTCGTTCTTTTTTGTTCAACGAAGCCAGGAATCAAAACGATCGAGATCGCTAAGGGCGACACTCCTAGATTCATTCAACCTCATTTCAGCGGGAAACTCAAGAGGCTAACGTTGAGGATCCCAGAACAAATGATACGCCGGCGGTACAAGTAGTTGTTCCTCGAAATATACGTTCAAACCGCTATGTACCTGCAGTGGTCCGCGTCAGCAGAGAACAGAAGGGCGAAAAAGTGCAGCTTGATGCGGAGAAAAGTGATATAATGTTTTTCAAGAGGAGGTTGGTTACATGATTCTTCCAGATGAATTCTATGACAAGCGAATGATTATGATCGCTTCAGGTTTCCGAAATGTATTCACACCTCATCCGACGGCAAAGATGTCATTGCGTTCAACTACCAAGTTACTGATCCAGACTGGATAAGTATTTACTCTTCACAGTTCACGACATTCTCCTTCTCTTTCCAATTTTGCATTCATTTTAGGTTTTTGATGTTCGCTCGATACATTTCCGTGTTATTCTTCACCCTGGCCACCCTGTTGACATTCCATCAGTATCTGTTCCCATTGACCACAACGAAGCCTTGCCAGAGTTGTTAATTTCACATATAGAGAGCTCCTTCAATGAAGCGCTGAAGGTGAGCGAATTCCTTTTTTGTACTACGGCTGAAGAGTGTTGTGGACAAGCCAGCAACCATTTTGTGGTCAACGAGTAATCCACTTCACTATCTTCTTTTGAGAAAAAGTCACTGAGAAAAGAAAGGATTTTTTTCGATTGGGATACGTTCAGGTTAAAATTTCAAGTTCATTGGCACTTTACAGACAAAGCACGCAACGTTTGAATCGAAAAACGCCTTTGAACCATTTGGAAAAGCGTCAATACGATGGCTAGATCGTAACATTTTGAGCCTTTTCGTAGCTGGCCTCAAGAAGACTAAGCTTGTGAAGGAAGTAAGTGGATTTTTTTGTCTTACTGTCGTAATATCATACGCTTTGGCTAGAGTTTGCAAAGTCCTCCATCTTATTTATTCTGTACACGCTCCCATGTCAGGCAGAACAAGCTGGAATCCGCCTCGTTGTCCCAAATGTTGAGCCAGCAAAGCCTTATGAAGAAAACGAGTTGAAAGCGGAGGTATGCAGATTCTACACAGCTAAGGTTGCTTAGAAAACTTCATACATTGAGAAATGTAATAGATATAACGCATACATTTCTGCTGGATCTGTAGCGGCACCCATGTACATTTCTGGATTTCAATGAACGAGTTTGTGCTGTCGCCGTTACTTCACGGTTTTAAGAGGGTTGGCAGCCATATATAGAATGATTGAGGGGCCATCACGGTCTTTTGATGGGTATACCATGAAATCCCGAAGACTCACTGCCTGGTGCTCAAACAGGCAGTCATCAGGTGTTTTCTTATGTATCACGTCCGGATACATCATTGGAATGGTGGGTAATCTCATACACATGGGTACGATCACTACGACCACCCACGGGTAACATCTCAGTACAGACGTCACGTATTCGTAAACATGTGGATGGGTGGGTAAATTTGTGCGCGTTAACACATTCAACATTTGTGATCTCAATGCATCCGGGTCCAGAGGGGGTCGGACTGGGTGGACGCGGGATTTCCGGTGAAAATGATTTTCTGCAGAAAATTCTTGGATTTACAAAGGTCAAAATGATTTTAATCCTCGGAACTGGGATAAAACCATGAGATGTGCACGACCCAAGTTTCAGTTCGAGAAATTCATCCATTCTGTATAAGGATTTGGTCATAGCTTTTGTAGAAACATTTACCAGTGCTATTACGATGTAGTTAAGTCACAAAAACTTTGAGTGGGCTTGTTATAGTGTGGAATTCTTGAAGATACGTCAAAACTCATCTGATATTGTTGTAGTTTTCAGCCCAATGATGATGAGTCGACTCCATCAGAAGGCAGCAATCTCGGACTAGCCTCAGCTGATGCATTGGCTCACTTGAGTTTGTCAGCGGAACAGCCCATTAGTCAGGATAATGCTGAGTCTCAAGCTCATTCACTTCCTCTCCAAAGCATTCCACAAATCGAAGTCGCCCTAATCTGGCGAGATACGAGGTGATTGTTTTTCTTTTATTTGTAGACATGGAAGCCGATCAGTGGAAATGGCGACGCGATCAGTAGGGGTAGACTCAAAAACCGGCAGAGTTATCCGCGAAAACGTAGGATTTTAAAGAATCTTTCGGTCATTAACGACACCTAGCCGTGGCGCAAAAACTACCTCACATGTGGGTAGGAAGGGGCAGGGGAAAGCGCGATGGAAGAAAAAAGGTACTTCAGGTGGGGTTTGTCCGTAGGGCCAAAACCTCAAAAATAAAGTTATTAAGATTAGCTTAGAATTTTCAGATCCAAAAAATGATTCTTCGAAAACTATAACAGAACAAGAAGTCAAAACTAAGCTGCTTCCGAATATTTACCACCCTCCGAGCAAACTAATCTCCATTTCTGTAATCTGCGCTATTGGTCTCTACAACAACTTGCTGGAATATCTTCCCCATCCGAGAGACCCCAGGATTAAAATACTATTGCAGGATTATAATACTATTGAACAGCTTTGTTCAAGCAGTTACTATTACCTGGAGTGATTCCCACCTCGAAGCTGGGGTGGGAGAGGGAGTGACTTAAGCCCGCAAAAGTTTAAGCAAATTTGTTACACGTCGAGGGTCTACTTGTTAACTGTTACGCATAGGTGTTTGTGACCAACTCCAAGTCCAAAAATTTGACCTCATCCCTTCTGAAAATCCATTTCTTTAATCTTCTAACATGATATATAGCTGTAGGCTACAAATGGACAAAATAAACTATATCAGGTCCAGCGAGTCGCAGAGTATGGTTATTTCTACTGGTGTTCGTGATGTCCAATTTTGTAAATCCTACGAGCGTCCATGTCTTACTCATTTAGCCGCAACATCGCTTCGATTTCCTCGATTTGCCTTCACATCTGTAGCAAATGCGTTCGCTGTGGACAGGAACACGACGTTCCCATCCCAGTTGACGACCAGACGGTGGGATGGCGCTGCAAGCGTTGCCAAATAGCACAGAGTCTAAGGTGAGGGACCTCGCGCTCTTGCAGTCTATCGCATCGTATGTGGGCGTTTTTTTTTTTGAGACTCCGACCTGAACTCGTGCACGAAAACTCATCTGTGATGGCGCTACTGGATGCTCGCGGCTGTCGACCTTTGGACTGCATCCTGCAACAATCTCAGCTCAAATTTGTGTGCCTTGCGTGCGGTAAAGAGGATGAAGTGCAGGTTGGAGTGGTATCATTGTTTTGGGATTGTGTACACAGTTGAATTGTCCCCATGTCTCCAGAAGCTCAACTTTGGCTCCACACATAAGTCGTGGTGCCGAGAGTGCCACACCCTTTGTGAGTTCACAGTAACCGCTGTGAGATTCCGAGGAGACCTGTCGAAAATACCAGCTGAAGACCTTGTGACAGCCAGCAAAATCCCGAAAGCAAAGAAGGAGGTGTGCTTTTACCTGAATTGGGGGATTTTTACATGTGACGGTGAGTTTTTAGTCTCCTACTCCTAGGTGACGAAGCCGCTAGGAGCGATATTTGAGGGTCAACCGCTACCTGAACTTGGCACATGTAAACACTACAAGAAGAGCTACAGATGGTTTCGGTTAGTTAAATTTCTTCAGTTGTTAACCCGAAGTTTTGTTGTTCTCAAGATAGAATGAGATTGTTTCGTGGAACATTGTCAATCCGAAATTCATTTAATTTATTCTTTATTAGATCACAGGCTGCTTCTGTAGTGGAAGGAAGTAGGAAGTGGTGGACTTGTATTTCAGTTCGCATGCTCTAGGCAGGAAATTACATGCGAGACTTCAGAATATGCTATCATACATTCATTGCAAAACTTATTTATTAGAACGGCCACATAAACTTTAGGTTTCCATGCTGTGGAAGAGCGTTCCCGTGCGATATTTGTCACGAGGAATCCGTGGGTGGAGAACATGAGATGAAATTTGCTAATCGAATGATCTGCGGACACTGTAGCAAGGAGCAGGTGACATTTACAGATGCACTGCTTTCCTTATTTTATGTAAGAGGGACACCATATTCATGACCCAGTTTGGTTACATAATGAATGAAAAAAAGAAGGAATGAATTTGAATGAGTAAATATGCGCAATTGCAGTTCATCAGTGGGTTTTGGTAAGGCACAGAGTTTTTTTTATTCCTCTTTCGAGCCTCATCATTAGGAATCCCTCAGAATTCCTTCACATATTTTTAGAGTTACACTGCCGGCAAACCATGTGTGAGCTGCAACTCATCGGTAACAAGAAGTCGATCACAGTTTTGGGAAGGTGGCAAAGGGTGTCGTGATCAGACTATGATGAGCAGGTTGACTATTTCTTTTATGTGCAATGTATTTGAGAAATAATTATCTAATTCATTTAAGGAACGACGCGCACAAGTTTACGCACAGGAATAAGACGATCGCTAAGAAGAAAAGCCAATCAGCGGTAACGAAAAAGTGATAATCCTCATGAAAAGGATGGGTATGGTTGTGTAAGATTATACAGATTATTGAGCATGTGTATAAATGTTCCTGCATATTCACTAGACACTGAAATCGATTGCATTGAGGTAAATTGTTATAAAAGACAGAAATTGAGAATATTATTGGGGAGATAAGTTAAGATCACATTGAATATATCTGTAGAAGTGTGAGTATTTCATTGGAGAGCAGCAGTTACCGCTGCATTTACATTTTGGGTTGTGGTAGCTGTTGAAGCTTAGGGAGTTGTTTTTTTTTGTTCTGAGACCATACCGTTACGTCATGTATTCATGTAGGCTACACCCTGTGAACGGACAAGGCAGATAGATTCATGTTCACGGTTTTATTCTTCTGGGTTGTTGGTAATGGTGTCCTTGGTTCCTCGTAAATCTCGACCAAGAGCGTTTCTTCACATTTACAGGGCAGTAAGAATAGTTGAACGGATTTGGAGTCATTTCTGATTTTCTAGCGAAACCATGCTATTAAATACACGAAAATAAATATGTTAGTTTACAAAGGTCCAATCTTCAAAATGATGACTATTTGCTTCAATGTTTTTTTTTTATTCTTTAGGAAAAATCGTTTACAGTTTTGCCCCTGCTTTTGGAATTATTTTTAAATTGATTCCAAGCTTAGTTTGCGTACTAATTGTTTGCCGTTTGAAAAGTCCTTGTTCGGTCAGCTGGTACGCTTCAGATGACATGGCTTATTGGGATTAAATCCCGTGATTTCGAGGCTGAACCACCTTACGATGCGATGTTTTCGTGGTGGAGATAGAAATGTTTCCTGTTCTGAGTTTTTGTATATTATATTGTCATGTCTATGCAAAACAGGCGATGCAGATGAAGAAGTTAGAATGGAAGCTCTTCATATTTTCTTTAAAATTTCATGTACCCTATAGAATAGCAGAAAGCGGAGAAGGTATCACAAAGCAAGAGCACATACGTACATGGAGTTTATTCGCCAACTGTTTCAGAGACAAGAGCACAGGCTTTTTAGTAGGGGCGTAGTCTTCCCCCGCTTTCGCTGTTCTGATTGATGGATTATATCTGAGCGTAAGAATGATGTGACGTGAAAGCTCCAAACGCTGTGTGGACCCAAACCCGTAATTTTCTCCTTGTAAAGGAAGAATGTGTGTGCATCCACCAATCTTGCCTTGAAAAGCTTTCAACACAGCAATGCACTTTATACTGTGCTGAGACTGACAGCTGACAGCTAATGTACATTGTTCAGGAAAGTTTTTCTTCATTTCACATCTCTAAAGCGATGTATTGCACTAGAAATTGTTCTCGAACTACTACCTTCCAAAAAAAAAACATTGCAAGAATGAAAACTGAATGTAAACGAAGTTTTACTCGCACTGAGAGTTCCTGCTGCAAGCAAATGAGACCAAGTGTAGGACCAAGCTGGATGCTCAGGCTGTGCTGACTGCTTTGTACTGTTCGACAACATCCACAGGTACAGCTAGCTTGTCCCACAGTGAGATCATAACGATGAAAGGAATGAGGACCCAGAATCCTGAAACACGAACGCGTACATACGACCAACGAGGGCTTTTCAGCGGTGACCTTACCGTTAGGGATCCAGAAAATAAGTAAAATATCGAGATAGGAGCTGTCTTCGGTAAAGTAGGGTTTGTTACCTAAGATAAAGAAGGTATATGTTGGGAACTTATGGTGGTGAAACTTCCTCGATGCACACTCACCTGGCGGTGGCATCACATAGAGCGTTAGGAACCACACCGTTTTCCAGAACACGAAAGCAGTGGTGGTGAAAGCCGTGATCAGAGCGTGTCTTGACCTTCGGCGTGACTGTAATTAAAGAGTGTCCGGAGTCAAGTGTTATTTCTGTAATTGAACTTTTGTTTTGAATCTATGTTGTAGGTAAGGAACTATTTTTATAGAATTTCAAGGAGCATTACTGAAATACATCGATAGGCTGAATTTTTTTTCGTTTTTTTTTTCTCTCCAGAGATGTCCTTTTTAATAGGTTTCCCAGAAATATTCCACACATGATAAGTTTTGCACCTACCAAGTACACGGCGATCAGATTCATCGCTATTTCCACTAACATGACTCGTCCGGTGGCGCAGGTCACGATGTCCTTAGTATCGGCGTAGCGCACATCCACACTCGCATACAAGTTCCCTGAATGTGATTATGCTCATGAAGTTATTTCCAGGTTGAAGAAGTATTTAGAAAGGCTCTGTGACGAAATTCTGAATCTTGAATCCAAGCCTGGAAGCCGCGCATGGTCCACTGACAAATCGCGCAGGAATGGGGCTACTAGAATTCTCAAACGTTAGTCATGGCACCGCCCATTACTAGTACCATGCTTTCCAAGCTTTTCACTGATATATCTGGAGCTTATTCAATTTTTACTGCTTCATGGTAAAACTCACATCCGAAAAAAATGTGGAATTCTCTCTGCTTTTCAGGATTTGCTTTCAGGAAAATGTTAGAGGTCGTAAAAATCAAAAAAGGCGACTTTGAAAGTCAAAGTTATGCTAGTATGGTACAAGGAATGCTGAACAATGATGAGGTGAGACGTCGAAGATATCGGCTCTTGATTATTTGGACCAAATACAATTTTCCCACTCTTAGCTCCTGTGATTATTCGATTCTTAGCAGTTCTCTGGACTTACAGCCGTAGTAAATGCCGGCAAGAACGCCCTCAGTTGTATGAGGGCGCAGCATCGTGAACATCACATCCAGGAAGCAAATGATCGCCGACATCGCTAGCCACACTTCAATCCATAACGGCAGAACACGAGCATTCGGGAATCCTCTCTGAAAGTTAGCTGCACTTCGAGAAAATCTTAAGACCTGAATGTAGCTGGGGAGACTAATGCGGAGTCTGAACGTACCTTCTCCATTGCCTGTGTGGAACCCTCTGAAAGATGACATTATTAGCACAAAAATATTCGGAAACGGAGCTACCCGAAAAAAAAAAAGAAATGAACGTTTGGATTGTGACAGTGCTATGCTCAGGTCAGCGGCGGTGCAGTTAGATTGTGGAATACGGTAGATTTTTTTTCGAGCTGTTAGTCAAGATAGTTACAGATCGCTGTCGAGGCTAACTTTTCGGCACTGTCGCGTTCCTCAGAGCCTGGGATGTCAAAGTAACGCTAAACAATTCTTAACGTTGGTATATACTAAGTCTCTGCACAGATATGCTCCAATTTATATTTTAAAATTTCATTTAAATTTATTTAAAATAATTTCAACTCATAACAAAGACATGTTTTAGCAAAGAAGCCACGTCTATTGACCGACGGCGGGGTGAGGTGACACGACTATCACTTGGCACAGGGACTACTGCCATTCTCAAAAGGTTTTCCTAGTATTTACTGCGGAACATTATGTTTGCATCTATTTTAAGTGCTTAATTCGTGGTATGTAGGTCATCAAAGGGTGATGCCTATGCGCTCACAATACATTTATTTGCCTTTTATTTGAGCAAGAGTAAGTCATCATCATAGATTTGTCCTGCTAAAAGACGAGAGCTGCGCTATGATCACAGCAGCGCCTTTGTGAAAAGTAAGAAAAAATTCTGAAGTGAATGGAGTCCTCTTGTAGATAACAATTTGATGCTAGAAGAAATTAGAAGAACGAGGGGTCGGAGAAAATGAAAATTTGACCAAAAGTGGGACAAGCGAAAAATGTATGAGAAATAAGCAGAAAGGATCTAATGAGCATACAGGATGAAGCCAAATTTTCCACCAATTTCTAAAACTGAATTTAAAAAGCATCTCCTTCACTGTCAACCACTGCTGTAGATATGAGTGACGGTGGGTTATCAGCTGAACAACATTGAAATGAGAGCATTAGCGTTATTCCGCTGTGATGCATGAATTGTTGTCATGACGAGCTTTACTAACGATCAGAAGCTACTGCGGAAACCATGGTTACATTTGAGAAATCGTGGTGATGAACGTAGAAAAATCAAACGAGACCAGCGCTGAAAGATTGTAACCATTCTAGCAAGATTCTTGAACCGCAAACGCCCATGGACGGAAGTGGAAGCCATACATAGAAAGAGGAGTAGGAGATCAATGGGTTCACTGCAACATAAAATTTTCTCTCTATTTTATTTTACTCATTTGTTACACCGGTAGGTGCCACAATCCCATAAATCATTTTCTTCAAGACGAGGCCTCACTGATGAGTAAATTTAAAAAAAAACAATAAAATTAATTGAATAAAAGTTAAAACCAGGACACTGTGGTAAGAAGGTATGTAGGTTCAGAAGCAAATGACTTCTATAAGGTTTACCTGCATTAACATTATTCATTATTCTTTAATGCAGTGGAATGTTACCTTTAGTGGGAGATGAAAAAAATTCTCATGATTTCTTCCTGCATGAGTTTTCTCCTCCCAGTTTCAGTTTATTGCTGAAGTGCCATATGAAAACAATCAACCTTCTACAAGAGTTGGACCATAAAAGGAACCTGAATTCATGATTGGTGTTAAGTTGAACGACCACATCTTATCCGTGAGTGGTTGTTTTTTTTTCTGATTTTGTGGCGTTTACCACCTGTAGCTTTTAGGAGGATTTAACGTAAGAGAGGAATTTGAGTCTGACGTTAGCCGAAAAATGGCTCTATCACTAAGACTATGCGTAATTTCACGAAAGATTGTTCTTCTGAACTCTCCAAATACACTCATAATTCTCCCAAATAGTGACCACGGGTGACAAACGTCTGTATGTCTTTTTTTGTTAGAAGAGTGAAGGTAGAAAAATGCGAGAAAGTATAGGAACATGTCTATGTATGTAGACGTTCCGTATAGCAATTGGGACGTTGGTGGTGCAGGTTGACCCATATATGTCGAGGAAAGAGTCGAAAGAGAAACGCGGCAGCGAATCCAACATCGATCCATTCAGTTCTGGAGAAATTTGACGAGGAAGGAGGAAAAGCCGAGCTTCCAAGTCTTTCCGCCTAAGGAAGACCGAGGCGAGGCTGTACCCATCTTTGATGCGCATTTACTCATTTTCATTGATATTTGCTCTACTCATTTCCAGTGAAATATTAAATCCACTTTTTTCGGATGGTTCAGGCATAAAAAAATGAAAAATTCCAAAAATTGGAGAAAATTGCCAGAGAGGGGGTGATATTTCTGCCTGCTCGGAAAACTGTGAAGTACTCATCAGATCATAGCAGTTTTTTAGGTACAGAATGCACTCAACGAAGCACAGAACCCACTAAGCTCAGTGGTGAAAGTCCAAGGGAAGTGTGAGCAAATATTGGAGGAACCAAGTGGATCGATCAAGGACAACGCCGACTGAGGGAGCCGGAACGGGACAAATACAGTGTGAAATGGACAGAAGGAGCGAGAATGGATGACGACGTTGCTGCTGGAAACCGTGACGTTCGCCTTCACCACGGTATTCATCCAGCAGTCAATTCTCAGAGCCAATATGGCAAGTGCCTCCCACGAGTACAATTACCGTATCCACAAACGACTGGCACGGATTTTATTAAATGCGTATTGTATTATGTGAATGTCTAGAGGCTCTACAATAAGTAATGAGAAACCAAGTAACCATATTCTACGGAATTGCTGCTCAAAGAATCAAAAATGCCAAGAAACTAATTCGAACTTGACCACTGCCACGGCAAGAGTTCCAGCGAGGAAAAAATTGCCTCACAACTACAACGAAATTATGAACAGCATATGTGATTTCTACGGCGATGTCCCCCCTCCGCAACTCCACCCTTAAACTGGCCAATGTTATCGCCCAGATGCGGAATGACTCTGGAAGAATTGGAATTTTCTGGCAGAACCCCCTTTCTTTTCACCTCCTGTTCTCTAGGACACTATCTAAAGCTAGTTCCACATGGTTGCTGTAGTCGTACATGCAAAGTCAAAAGATTCAATAATTTGTCTCACTACCACACCTACCCACTAGCCTGAGGAAAAAAGCAGTGCCAGAATTTTTCCAATGAAAATGTTTCAGCAGTGAAAATGGAGGTTCGCCGTTTCTATGAAAGAGAAGAGCAGTCATTCATTGAACTGCAATTGTAATCCATCCGAGCGAACTAAAATATAAGCAATGAATAACGCTGGAAGTGAACACTAATGTCTTATATACTCTCTTATCCTGATCACAAAAAACAACGCTTACAAACCAAATGCTTTGTGCGGGGTGGAGTGCTGCGGGAAACGCCATTTTGGGGCTAGGCAACACCGAATACAGCGACTGCCATAGCGAATAGTATAATTAAGGCGGATAAATAAATAAATACGTAAACCATAAAGTTCCCAGGAATACAAAATATCTCCATCACTGTCTCTTCTCGTACGCCAGCCTACATCTCAACCCTGAATTTCGTGGAATAGTGAAGATGATAGAATAGAAATTAAAGCTAGGAATTATGATACCCTGCTCAATGAGGACTAGTCACTTGAAACTACTCTTTTGATAATCCTTCTTAAAAATCCATAATAATTTAAATCAATCAATTCTTCTATTTGTCTAAAAGACATAGAAGAAATTGAAGAGTTATAGAATTCTGAATTCATTTGTTCTTCCCTGGGCAGTATGTAAGAAATGTCTTATTCAACCTGACTACCAAAAAAAAAAAAAAGGAAAGACATCTCATTTCGTAGAGAACCGTGAGTAATTCGTTAAAATTATGGAATGGTCAAGGTCAGCGGGATGGTTTAAATGTCAGTCGAATCTTCTGGAAAGCTGTTTTTCACTGGTAAACTCTCAACGCTTTATATTTAACACAGCATTCAATAGTACCGGTAGGCAATTAACAACTGAGATAAGCGATATGTCACGTGGGCTACGCTTTTGATCCATTATTTGAGATTCTCGGACCATCAGAACGAAAGAATTCGCTTTAGCACTAAATGATGCTGGTCGCAAAATGAATATGTTCCCATGGATGGATCAAAATGGTCCCGAACAAGGACTGTGTTGTGCTGGTCTCACAACATCTGACTAGCAAGATCTAATAACCAATTAATTTCTCACAGAAATCGAAGTGACAGCTGCACTTGGGCCAAAAATAAATAGCAGTAGTGAGGATATGCGAGTTTCAGAAGTGAAACATCATGAGAGATACAATGCAAAGGCTAGACAACAAACTAGGAAGTGAAACAAGGATCTGCTCAGGCGCGGGCGAGGTCGAATATGATGGGAGAGTCATCCTCGGCATCCATTCCCAACACCGTGTCAACTTCATAGATCTGAGCGAGAGACAATCATTAAAGGTGAAAATACGGTTCAAAAGAATCGGGCGTTCGAGAAGGTGGTGTGCGGTCAATGATTCGACATGGATCGTCGTCGCCGAACTGGAAAACGGCGGAGAAATAGCCCCACAACACCACCTACCCCGCTCTCGCCACGACCACTCACCTCGGTGGCGTCGCGCGTTCGCGTGGGACGGATCTGGTCCAGGAGGTGCGCTCGGATGGCGATTCCGAGCAGAATGCAACAGCCGCGGATCACTAAAGTGCCGGTTTCGTTGGAAAGAAAGAGAAAACACTGTTTTCAAGAGCTAGCGACTTAGCAAAATCATCACCATATATGGCACAATGATACACATATAGAATAGGCATCGATGATGGCGCGTTTTTCGCGGCCTGAAGAAGCATACCGCGCGACCGTATCGCACGAGCCGGTAATCGATATTACCTGCCGCCGTAATGGAATTTCTGGACGTCTTTCGCACGATTTCATATTTTTGGACGTATTTTCGTGTTTCAGTTTATCTGCATTCCTATTTCGTACTTCCTATGTGTACTTGTTATGCGTGTCCTCCTTTTAGATGCTATTGTCTCCTGTCTTTGGCATAATCTACATATTCGAGTGCAAAGTGCCGACAGTAACACCTAAAAGAAGTAAAGGCACAAACGAAAGGTACGATTGAAGCTCAAGGAACACATGGAAACGCTAAAGCAGTTGAAATCCATTGAATCGAGACGAGAGATGTCTAGAAGTAGCATTACGACGCCGGTTTCCGGCACGCGCGGCGCGGTTGCGTCGCGGGCCTCCTGGGGCAGCGAGAAATGCACCCTCGCTGACGCCCAATATATATTCAGCATTATAGCGACCATTTCCCTAGCAGCAGTTCCATTCAGATGAGGACAAGTAGATTAGGAGACAGAAGAAGAAATCGACTGACACGTCGTGCAGAAGATGATGGTGAGCGGTGCAGCGTCGATGCCCCAGGTGTGGTCGGAGGCGTACATCCACATGTAGCCGTTCAACATCGCCGTCTCCATCGTTGCCACGCCGATGTAGAGCATCAGACTGAAATATACGGAATTAGTTATCATTGACTAACGAATTAGGGTTTCGAGGATCAAAAAGCGCAGTATAGTTGTGTAACGAAAACCACTGTTTATTTCCAACATTGCACATTTTGCGAAAATGAGTCAGCACAAAATTCAGGATCTATGAAAAAATTACTCAACACATTCAGAAGATCTATCTACTCCATCTAATAACCACCACTTTCTGGCATTAGTGTTCAATTCAAAATTGAAAGGGTACAGCTCATTCGGTGTACAGACAGCCACGGGGGTTTCTGAGGAAGGGGCATCAGCAAATTGGCATAAGGAGACCATGGGTAGCAATGGTGAACGAATAATTCGTTGAGATTTCAATTCGACAAGGAAAGTTTTAGCCAGACACGTTGCAAATGTCGCAGAACCTTTTAACCCAATACTGCTTTTCGAAGGAAGAAAACAAGGCAAGAAGGCACCCGAAAATGATGAATGCGTAGATAAATCTGTGCAGTAGAGCTGGTATTTTCCGTTACATACATATTGTACATATATTCTCTTTAAATTCCCACCTGTTCGGTTGCTGCTCTTTCATCTGGCACTTTCGCATCTCGATGAGCGCGTAACCGTGCAGCAAAACGAAGGTAAACAGCATCAGTGCACGATAGTCGTTTGCAGTATTCGACGAGGAGAATCCTTAGAACTCACTGTAGTTCACGCAAAGATAATAAAGTGAAGCTGAGAACTCACCAACAATCGAGAAGGAGTTCAGCGCGAACACACAGAAAATGGAGATGCCGAAGAAGATTTCGACTAGGAAAAGGCCGAAAAAAGCCGTCTCATAGCTGAGTTGGAACAGACTGTTGTACAGTCCATAGGCGAGCGAATGCGGTCGCGGTCTGGTCTAAACAAAGCAAGGCATGCATGTCTTCTCGAAAATAAGCAGACTGCATCTTCAAGGGAGATATAGGCTGGTAAACTGACGAGAAAAACGGCTGGGATATCACATAGAAGACGATGTAAAAATAAAAAAAAACTTAGTATGGTCAGTGGTATAAAGCAGTGCTTGGTATGTGAATGTTTGGAAGCTCGAGTCCCAGCCGAGCAAATCAGGTGTTCCTCCTCCTTTGGGAGATGGGTGTTCTACCATATCAGCAGTCGCAGCCATCACTCAGATAATCCAGGGTAAATCTGTTAACGTGACAACCCATAAATTTACTCGTCGTTGACGTGGACGTTTACCCTGGGTATCCCCAATGATGCATCCAGGCCCAGTACAGGGCCAGATATCTTCCACGTTAAAGGACAACATTGAGAGTCGCACGCATCGGTGGGACTACCCAGGATAAAAGTGCTGACAGCCCAGAAATTTACCCATAGTCAACATGGGCTTCAACACGTTTACCCTGGGTAGTCCCAACGGTGCATCCAGGCCCTGGATCAATACAAAATGATATGCATAGCCAAAACGTTTAAATTTTCGTTTCAATCTATGTATATCTTGTGGAAAGAGTAAACAGTCAAAATCCACATAGAAGTAAGAGCTTTGCTGTGACTCGTTTAAATGATATTTATGAAGCCGAACGCTTCGTGTAACGTATTTTTTAGGGATTTCAGAGATATGCATGTACGTATGTACATATGCACTGCTGCCTGTTATTCGCAAGAAAAAAATATGCTATCTCGCATTGTTGCCATGATCAAGAGAGCTGGCTTCTGTCGGTATGAGAAAGCAGCAAAAAAGGAGGAAATTGCATCAAATCGCAAAAAAGAATATTTGTGAATATCAGCAGTAATGGTCATGTATTGATATGTGCTGATTTTTGAAAAAAATCGAAAATAGAAAAAATTGCTGAAAATTGGCATCGAATTAGCAAAACATCACCATCACAAGGCGACCACCCACTAAGATAGACTGTAGACCATGGTTTACCGTGGATTAGCTGTAGTAGCTCAAATTTTCATTATAAATAGACTCGTACCGTCGATATACGTTTTAGTTAGATGGCTGCCCTTTACCTCTTTTTTCAAAATTGGCACTAAAAATGTTAAGCTCCTTCGATACCAACCGCATTCACTGCCGTATGTGCCATCCAGTCGCTGGTTGGTTTCAGAAGATCTCGGAATGGTAGCTTATGACGAACCATCATCACGTACATCGTATAAGACGCGAACACAGTGACGATCAGGGTCGGCGCGAACATTATGCCTAAATTAGGCTACCGTGCTCAACATTTCGTCTTGAAATATGGATACTATCTCTTAGTTTATCCTAGCTTTTAATCCCAATTTCAGATATCCTTTTGCAATTACGTCTCACCATCCATAAATTAAAAGAAACGTATGTTGAATTTATGAAATAAATCTACCCCGAGGCTGGACAAATGCATCACCACAGCCTCGCTATAAATTTTCCAGGAAATTTCGCTCAGATTTGAAATTACTGAACGTCCATCATTCATCTGAGAAGGACATTTCTTCTAGATCTCCACTAGAAACCACATGGAACCTTTTGTCCAGAATTTATTGCGAATTGTTCTGTCCTTTTCCATGGCGCGTAAAAAAGTGGAGAAAGAAGTGAAAAACCTACCGTAACCAATAATCCTGCGCATCCAGACAGGTCCTGGAATGAAACATGTGCCAGCATCAATATGTTGTAGAACGTCGTTGCCGCGGAGCAGCAGGTCGAATACGGCGGTAAACTTTGTCTGAGAAGACAGAAGCACTTACTATCGGTTTTGAACTGCTATTTTTTTGAAATTAAAGTTCTTCGGTTCAACGCTCTCAACAATTCTTTTCTTAGTATCATTTCATGTGAAAAAAAGCATGATAACACACTTTCAAACGGAAACTTCGTCTGGGAACAGACTACAGCAAGGAAAAATCAAAGGAAATGACGCGATTCGTTCTTATGGAACTGATATTAATAAGAGCTCAATTTAACTGAAATTTGCACGATGTACGTATATCAAAGACTCCAATGGCCGGAACCAGGGGTTTGTGTGATAAAGAAAAATTAAATTTTAATTATCCGTTGATTCGTTACATTAAATGAAAAATGGCAGTCATGCTTAGTGCAAGAAGTGCGGGTCGTCGCCATGGAGAATCCTATATGCCCTGCGCGAAAGCAGAAATTCGCACAAAAAATCGCATTTACTCAGTGAACACATAAACAAGGTAATATTTGTATTGCACTAGTACTCCTAAAACCCTTACTGAATACTGTAAAGCTTGGATTCAAGGTAAGTAACTCACGCACAACAGCGCGGGAACAAGCGTGAACATGAGCACGGTGTAGAGGGGGCTGGTCGGACGGGTGAGGTACACCAAAAGTGAGACAGAGCTAGGTTCATTTGTTGTGGTCAGTATATCGGACTCGATTGTTTGCCATCCTGAACGGCTCGTTACTGGCGATCTTCGACAAATGCAGCAAAAGATTGGATACCGTAGACGAAGTAGATGATGATGTAGCAGAGTATTTGAACGATCGACGACTGTGAGGTGTAACGGAACAGAGTGGTGATCTTCGTTCCAAGCTGTAACTGTTTTGTCATTATTGAGTCATATCAAAGCTAGGATTTATGAAACCACAACGAGGCGAAACCAGGACCTAGATCATTGAGATTACCCAGAGCGAACATATTGGGCCTTTGTTAACGACTGATAAATTTGGGGGGTATCAGCACGTTTACCTCCGGTAAGGTCAAAGATGCGTGCCACTCCAGGGTTACAAACAACCTTCGGCTCCTACGTCTCCTAACATTAAATCCATAGTTGGGTTACTTGGTTAGTGTTTCATGAATCCCAATCCGGAATGTCAAGGACTTGTAAGAAACTGGATAAGCGTTACGAGCAGGGATGAGCGGATATGGGGTTTTCGCAGATACGTATAACAGTCCGGATAATGGAAAAAGCAAAAACCATGGATAACGTCTAAACATATAACTGGGCACGAATAATTTGCTCATCTCTGGTTGCGAGGTCAAGTATGATAGTTCTGAATAGTATTACGGTGTACCCGCTGGCAATGAACGTTTTCCCAAGCCTCCTGATCTCATCCTTTTCAAAAAGAACAGTCCGGCAGCGAACGTTCGCATTTGAATCATCGCAATTGATATTTCGATACTACAACGCCTTTGGAATATAATAGAATCGAGGGGAGGCTGACAAAGCCACTTGCGTATTCGCGCGAAATTCCCGTATTTTAATTTCTTTCCCGCTGATCTATACGAATTCTAAACAGGGGAAGAAAGGCTTAGTGCATTCCGCCATGTGAAAACTGAAAGACGCACGCTTCTCGCTCATATTCAGCACATAAGTACTCACAGGCATGTACAGGAGAACCGATGGCACGGCGAAGAAAGTGACTATGAAAGCAAAGAAGATTGGAGCAAAATTCTGCACGGTTGGTACGTCATCCACGAAAGACTGGTAGATGAACGATACGTACACGATCTGAAAACAAATATCCTAGAAATTCAAATCCAGGGCCGAGACGACAGAAAGCGCTTACCATTGGGCCTAAAGAAGTGTAGAGGAATTGCGCGACATAGTAGACAATGGCCCAAAGTGAGCCAGCTTTACTGGTGGCAAAACAAACAGGCAGCAGATCGAAGGATATCGTCTCGTCTGAATAAAGAATGTCTGTTGAATTAAAATAACTTTGATCATGCTATTTAGACCCAGTGCTCGTCTAGCGGGAGTGTTCTGATCTTGCCAGAACTCCAGCGACTGAGCATCAACGAACTTGGACCAGTCTTTAGCTATTATTAATAACTAATTGATGAATTGCTTGAAAGAAAGACCTGTGGATGCATAGACTGTATATGCCGGCTGCTGCTCAGCGACGTGTCCCTCACAACCGTTGCGTAGGATCGTCAACAGCATTGGAACGAGCTGAATACAGAGCATTTCGCGATGTGCATAGCAACACGTCCTGTATAGTACAGAACACATGCATATGGTAAATAGAAAGATCTATGGGTGGCGTTTACTACACATTTTTGCTATACAGCAAATTACCGGGCAGATACTTTCTCTGCATAAAGGAGAGTGACTCTCCGTCTGAGCATGTGCGCTGAGGTGGTTCTTAACCTAGACAGGCCACACACAACACGTCCATAAACAAAATATGAATAAACAAAATGCACAGAAAGGCAAGACATACCATCATCAGCGGCACCAGAAGAAGAGCATTCAGAGATCTTGCTCCCGGACGGAGTCTACTGGTGGCAAAAAGCAACAGTCCCGAGAATGCACCAGAATAATCGACGGTGAGTATGGATGTGCGGTAAAAACCCTGAAACAGTGTTGCTAAGATACTCTGTGGTCTTACTGCACGGAATTAACGTCTCGAAAAGCACAAACCCTGATGTCGGCCCAGTAGTCGAACGGGTCTCCATCGCGTTCCTTCTGAGTGATCTCCTTCTCCACCTCATTTTTCACTCCGAAACGGAATCCACTGATCGACATGCCGACAATCAAGAATATGTACAGAGCGCAAGGTACTATAACGCAAAGTCGTGAAAGTACTGTGCCGAGATTGCTAGAGCATCTGGAAGAGCGTAAATTTAAGAAAAACGGGAAAGTAGCAGGGGCAGAAGCGAAAAAGAAGCTCAGTAACGGTGGCAACCTACTTTATAAGAACGAAGTAGATGGTTGTCCATATGAGAGCATGCGCGACCATTAGAGGTAGTGAGGGGAAGGTGAAGAAAAACTGGGACTTCGAATTGCCCAAAAGCCATTCATTTGGTTCCCAATTAGCGGGAATACTGGTGATCGGCTCGTTCCCACGGATGACGTAGCTGAAAATTCACGCTTTAGTGATGCCCTCGTTGTGAACACACCACATTCTTCACCTCGAATTCTGTAACGACCTCATTTTCAGTTATATTTGCTTTCGTTTACAAATTAAATTGGTATTAAAATTTCAACGATGTGCTTTTCGCCCTCTAGGTGAACCAGCTACGCTACGGTCATACGATCATGATCATTTATTTATCTATTGGTACATTCAAGATGCAGAAACCAAAGTGATGATGGGATGGGTTAGTGCAGGCATGGGAATACGCGAAATATTCTCGGATTGCAGAGATTTCTGAGGAAAAAAAAACTTTAGGGCAAGCCAAGTTCGAAGAGCTTTAGTTAAGCGCTGATCCGGAGGGGAAGGAACAGGAGGAAACAAATTATAATAAGTCAAATCAGCACAACCCTCCCTTTTCCCCCACGAAGATATTGCCATAACTGCTTTCTTTCAACGGAGAATGGAAGGAACTTCATGGACATCATTTTCTTTAAGGTTTTAGGGCCCAGCTTAACTCAATTTGAAAAATTTCGGCAAAGATCTCAAAATTGCAGCGTGACCTCAAACCTCAAAGGAACAACCGTTCCTCACTTTTTTCCTATTTCATTATTCAGTAATTCGTTAATAATAAATTTATAATAAATAAGTAATCTATTTTCTTGATATTTTTTATCAACTTAGAGCTGTTAGAGACTAATGATCACATATACACAAGTTCCCATGCAGATTAGCGTTAAGGTGGAGCATCCCTCAGGGTATGAGGGTTGTTGCCGAAAGGTCGAAACACGGCCAGAACTGGACTGATAGAAATCTCGGATCAGATTTATCCTGTCCTGAGCGAGTGAAACGCTTATACGTTTGGCTGAGTCCTGAATCAAACATGAGTCCTGGGCCGGAGCACTGTTCCGGTAAAACGTTGCAAAAGGACATCTCAACTGAGTCTAACTTTCAAGTCAAAACAATTTTCTTCGAAGAAGAAAGGACTGTCGTTACCGTATTTTTGGCCCACCCTAAATTTAGACTAGATTTCCCGTAGAATTTCAAAAAATATGCAAGCCAGGTAGCTTAGGAAGTGCATCTGCAACTTTGTCTACAATTTCGGCTGCAGCGGGGTGTCGAGCGGCTGATCAGATAGGTTCGATTTGATTTTTACACTTTCCTTTGTATGTTCTAATGTGTATATGATGTGATTCCTTCCATCTTGTTGTTTTCCTATTGTCGCTTGGGGAGTAAAACCTCCAACAAGACGCGTCCTCACCATCGATCGAACTAGCTAATTAGACGGAAGATAACGCGCCACAGCCGTAATTGCAGACACAGCCACATGCGCACTCTCTGAGCTACCCGACTGTGTGTACTGCGCTCCTCTGTGTAGTACCAGACCCTTCAGCTGGCAGTAAGAAATGTTTCATCATAGGTGCATGAAAACTAGAATGTCTCAGGAGCATAGCATTTCCCTCACCATTGCCCCCACTGTGACGGGAACGACTTGACCTCTTTTCAAAGAGGAGAACGAGCATGTAAGGCTAAAAAGTGCACCACTTCCGTCAATACAACTCGGCGGCATTGGATGACTTGCGAAATGACCTGTTACAACCTTAATTCAAATTACTTGCTTACAGTCTGGTGACCGTGCCACTGTATAAGAATCACACTAATTCGAATTTGAGAGATCAAACTGATGGATTCCCGTTTTCCGATTTTGAAGAAATGGCTGGAGCCAAATAGGAGCAGGACCAATGTTGAGTATTTTGCCTTCGATATTATGAATTAATATACTTTGAAAAAAAAACTTTGAAGACGGTGCAAGCTATTGAGGGAGCCTAGAAACGGTGTGGGCCACGATAAGGCGGAACGGAGAGGGCCATTCTTCTGTTTCTGGGCGATTCCATAGAGGGACCTGTCGCAGAAAAATGATCCTACTGTTTCGCCTCATCATGGTCCACATCTGGCTCACCCGGATAAAGACAGTTTTACTTGAAAATTTTGAAAAAAAAAAACTTAAATTGCTGTACTTCTCCCGCATAAACAATCCCAGAGCATGACGTTCTGATATTAGACTTGGTTAAGTTTTTTTTCACTCTATTCTATGCAGTTTTTATCACGGTATTATCTACCTCGCTACGAAAAAAAAGCTGAGAAAAAAATCTCGAGGAGGCCAGTTCACAATCACTAAGAATGCTAATAAGGCGGACGGTGGCTTTCCCTTTTTCCAATATATTATTCGGTTTAAGAAAATCGATCTATGTATGCGAAAAAGCCACAAAATTACGAAGTATTTCTAAACGATGTAAAAGAGAAAAACTAAGCTAAATGAGATGTCGTTCTGCACCGTATGACTGCTGGTGAATGCATTTAACTACAAGTTATTAATATCATCCCATACTGAAAAAAATTAAAGGCATTTCTGCTGTTCAATTTTGTTAGAAATTGTTTCTATGTAGCGATGCTCCTATTTGAACTCATATACATATGTATGTCAAGATATCTAGTAAGAACCTACATACTGACATTTATGAAGGGACAAGGAATTCGTTATGACCCTACCTAACATTTTCTACAAACATTCAAGGGTAACACCAATGGGAGGGGCGTTAAGTGAGCAGATATAATCGGTACTTGGTTTTCTTCCGGGAAACTCTTGAACATAAAAGCACAGCCTTGTCGACGATAGTTCCCTCATCTACATCGAAGTCTACCGGCCTCGTTCACTCCTCCACAGAGTTGAATAAGAAACTCTTGCGAACCGGTGTAACGGGAAACGATCAACATTTAGCACATGACAAGTGCAACAAACACTTGAACCGGTTCACAGCGGCGGAAATGGCAGACGGACGAGGAGACAGCGCAGCGTTTTTTGAAAGCAAACATATTAGGACTTCCAGAATCTCTTTTCCACGTTTTGCCTTAAGGTCACCAGTTAAGACATTGCGGACAACGTGATGCACATGGTGCATCACGCCCTTTTGCCCCCGTGTGGCCGTGTGATGCGTATGGGGTATTATGCAAAATTTGTTCTTCATGTTCATTAAACGTTCCCCTGTCGTCAGGTGACGCGAATCGTGAATTATCAGAAAAATGCCCTGTAGCCACACATGCTTGCCATGCAAAAATGTGCTCGGTCCTGTGCTGTGTTAAACGAGTTTCTCTCAAAACAGCACGTGTTTAGTCGTAATACATTCGTTTGTCTACAATATTAAGAACAAAGAAAGGCTAGGAATTAGGCCCAAAAGTAGGTGTAAGAGGCGGTATGGTTACGCACGAGGTTGGATCTCATTGATGGGATAAAAGAGATGTAAGATGTCTAGGCATAAGGTTTAGGATGTCATGGATTGGGTTCGATTGCAGCCTAAAAGCGCATTCGACTTCACTGTTCAAGAAGGCACATTGGAGCGAAGTCATGTGAGAAGTGGAGGGAGGTTGCATGAGGATACAAGAGCGCCGCGCTATATCCTCTAAATGGTCATGTAGCAAGGATCTGACACCTCGAAGCAGGTGCAAACGTGGCCCAAGGGTTTTGATGCTCCAGCTACACCAGGGTTTGACGAGATGAGATTAGGGAACATGGCGCATAATTGTGAATTGAGAAAGACAGCATATGTAGAGCATTGATATTAACGCCATGAAGCGCTATGTAGCCAAGAAATAGTACGGAGGTATCACAGCCTTCCGTTGAAGCAGATGCCATAACATGTGAGCTGTAGAATTGCCGAGGAGTAACTAAAGTAGCAAGTATTTTCCTTCACAACCTCATACATGTATATCTTCCTAGGGAAAAAAAGATCGTACGAACGAATGAGCATCAAAAAAGGCGAAAAGCCAGCGTGATTCGGATTCTCGGGCTGACGTCTTCATATATAGAAAATTACACGGGTAGCGTTTTCTCCCGTGGGGTATAAAACGGAAATTTAAATTGCAAATGAGATAAAAGTACGCTAGCTATAAGGAAAGAGAAGTGAGTATATGCGTCACAACGCTAAACAGTAAGAAGTGTACATGCACAATATGTATCTAGCAGACTGAGATTACGATCATTACTAGCACCCTTTGATAGACCCTATTGAAACCATCTCCCATTCTAGTCCACATTTTGCATAGAAAGCAATTTCAGCTGTAGGATGCTGAGAATGTGAAGAACGCTAGGATTTTTTCCATGCTTTCAAACTGATGAGATAGCGTAGCCGTATTCCGCGTTTTGTCATACCCAGTGAGCCAGGGAGACGCTCCCACTTCGTGTCGCTTTATGACACATGAGGTGCACCCGAAGAGCGTCATTTATCATTGTGAGGCGATTTTTTCGCGATAGCGAGCAGCCATGTACGCCGTGACGGCTTAGTCAAATATACTCATATCGATCTGCCAGTTCGAACCTCGTCTGGTACCACACTCCACGCAAACACACGCAGGCACACGTCGCTATTCATCGCCAGGTGATTAGGCGCGCAACTGAGCAGCGGCGGTGACGAACCTGTTGAACTCCTGCGCCGGCCAGTGGTTCTCCGGACTGTGATGGAATTCTGCTGGTACGGTGACGTTCTGCTCGTTGAAATTCACGCAAAACCTGTAATTGCAACAGCTGTGATGGCAGAAATGCCCTTTGCTGAGAGTGGTGAAGCTGGCTCCGACCTCGAGTTGTACTGGTGCCCGCACTCGATGGCCCAGTCGAGGTTGAAACGTAACGAGAACACTAGGTACAGCAGATTCTGCGCGGCTCGCAGACCTTCGACGTACAGTCGCTCCGAGACGTGCCATGTCAGCGCCCAGCCGATTCCTGAATCAAAGAGGACTCGATTTAGTTATTAAATCATTGGGGAATTTCTAACTTCAGGATTATTATGCCGTTATTTACAGGGTCTTCGAAAATACGTATGTTTACACCCCATGAGGATAATAACATGATGCTGGATCATAGGAGCTAAAAATACTCTTCCATGTTAACTGCCCTAAATTTAAAGATGCTCAGAATAAACACTGCAACACACAGCAGGCCCTGAATGCATAGTTGAAGTTACCCACGGTAAACATGTCGATGTATGTGGTAACGATGGGTAATTTGTACTTGGTATTTACACGTTCATCTTGCCAGCCGGAAAACTTGTTGATGGAGCCCTTGTTTGAAGGTGAGCTCCAAAAGGAACATGTCATACGCTCAGCCTTATCCATCAATTTTACATTGTTGATAGAAATCCGAACAACATTGAAGATCTTTCTAGTGAAGTGACATCAGTTATGCATTGGTGCCCACAACAGCCATCTTCAATGCTTCAAGCCTTGAGGTATACTACGTTGAAAAATCTCATCTCCATTCAGTAAATGTAGTGTAAATTAGGGCAAATATTATTAGTAAATACCCTGTGTAAAAATTTGCACATCCCAAGCATTTAGTGGATATAGAGTTCAACTAAGAGTGGAGAACTTCAAAACTTTAAATCCTTGGTGTAGTGACTAGTGTCCTATTTTGCAGCAGAGAGTAGAAACCTAAACCTGGAAGTGACAGATCTCTAATTTCTAGGTAGAAATTCCACATAAAACCGGTACGATCCCAGAATTATTCCACAAAAACTCGGAACTGTTGGCATGATTTACGAAAAGAAAAATTAGCGACAGCCGGAGCAAACTGTGTTTCAAAAATATGCAAAATAAGTATGATACCTTAGGCTCAATTTGTTTTCCGGATAAAACCATCTTAACAAGGAAGTAGCTCTGTTAGGAACAGAAACTAGAGAATGGCACAGTTTACCGAATGCAAGGGAGAATGGTGAGGGTTAAAAAGACACAAATGAAAAATCGTCTAAATTGAAAACAAACCGAAAATTGAACACTACACCAATAAAACATGGAGTACATATAAGAACACATAAATGTCAAAAATCTACAAAAATTTAACCTATGTAAATATTGAAAGATGCACGAAAATTTTTCCTAACGTTGATAATGCGATAGAATATCGGTAAACAGGAGCTTATTTACCAAGATACAGTGCCGGTCAATCACTCTTGCATCACAGAGAGCCGCCTGTCTGTACCGCCGCTCCGCACGACCTATGCGGCGCGGCAGGACAGGTGGGCCTTGTAGTTGGCGTGTGTTCCCGGTATTGATGTTTTGCTTATGTTTTCCGAAGTGAAGACAAAGGCACAATGAAAACAGTACCTCACTGCTGAAAACAGTACTTCGCCTGGCCTCTGGCGCCGCTTAGATATGGCGGTGCAGATCAAACGGGCGGTATTCTCGGAAGCAAAAGTGATTGACTGGCATAGTAATTTATATAACGTAAAACCTGTGAAGGAAGAACTGTTAATTCCATCGAACAAATTTGGCTTCTTCATTGAAACTTCCTTCCAAAGACTTCACCTATTACTCGTTTTGTAAATTTGAAGGGTAGCGTTGCGTCTTGGCAATAAGTATAAAGTAAATGCATAAATATTATAAAATAGAATAAACTGCTGAGAACATATGATTTCAGTCTTGAAAAAACTAAACATAAATGCCGGTAGAATCTAGGAAAAAAGTAGAGAGAGGAGCAGAGCAACAAGTACTGAATTATTCCGAGGCTTCACGTGAAGCTGACATCTAACATGCAGTCAGGTAGCTTAGAAAGTGGGTCTGCGAATTGCTGCGGTTACGGCTGACTGACACTGTAGAATCCCCCACAGGACGCATCCTGTTGAGTTCTCGAATGATCGAGTCAGCCGATCAGACGTTCGGCACCGTGCCACAGCCGTAACTACAGACAAAGTCATACGCGCACTCTCAAGTCACACGACTATATGTGTGCATTTAACAGCAAAAGCGTAAACAGGCTAATAACCAGGTAATCAGGAAAATAAATAGATAGAAAGCAAAAAAATGAATGAGTAAATGCAGATGAATTCCACACTGTTCCTACTTCTCTTCTGCTATTGTCATAGCCTCGAGCATTTCTTAAATCCATTCCCTCTCTATTACGCTCCCTACCCTGCTATTCAGATTCTTGAGCGTTTTCCGTTATGCAACTCCTTCCACGTAATCATTAAAATTATGGACCAAAAATGGCTATAATTTCAATGGGTAATTGCCACATTTAAGTAAAAATTAGACTGCTTGCAAAGCAATGGTGCGTAAAATCGAAGTCATTGCAGAAAACTTGATAGGATAGCCACCTTGTCGGGGGCAGTTGGGAAGGAATTGTTCACCCGCAGGGTTACCGAAAGTTATTCTCCCCTCTCATCGTACTAAAACCCCGCTCTTTGGGGGAATCGAGTGCCCAGGGTAATTTTTTGCGCCATTTCCGCTAAAGGACAAGGGTAACGGCAACAAAAGGGCAGAACCAACTGAAATTTATTATAAAAGACATTGTCCTCCGAATTAGCCTCTGTAAAATGCTAAGTTTTAAGGGAACTTATCTTTGTTATAAAAAGAGAAGGCAGAATAACAAAAAAAAATGAAGGAGAAATGACATCTCGGAGCTTCTGCAGCCGCAGAACGGTAAGTTAGGCTAATTTGTTTGTGAGTTTCAAATTTCATAGAAAAAGAACTGAAGCAATATGAGAAAAAATATAATAGAAGGAAGAACGTACATATTCGGAGAAATGTAGAGATGGTCATTGCCAAAATATAGAAGTAGAAAAAATTGTTCCTGGCAAGGGTAGCTTCTCCACGGCAAACCTCAACTTTAAAGTTCCAAATTTGAATGAAATTAACGTTAACCCAATGACCACTGATCGCGAAACAACCTTGAGGGCAACTGTCATAAAGAGCGTAAAATTTTTCTCAACAATAAAATAACTCTTCGACTATGTTAACAAATAAGTTCGTTAAAAATATGTATGAAAAGAAATCATTTCTTATAACCCAGCGCATCTTGTTGGTTCAATTCCTAGGATGAAACCTTGAAGATATTCGAAATGGAGAAAAGTGGAGAATCACATTCTGAAGCCAAATGTAAACTAAAGAACACAGAATTTTAATCTGGTAAAATGATTTGATGCGTTTAAATGGTGTGGAAAAAAGTATGGTAAGCCCTTTGAAGGTGACCGCACTTGACCTTCACCGAGTCGACCTTCGGCGACCTCTAACAATTCTACCACTACTAGCCAGCTCATCACACGCACAACTAACACATATCGATTATGGAAAAAAGCTCATCTGGCGGAAAATAATGGAACTCTGGCGTGAATTATGAGTTTTTGAGCGCAGCGGGACGCGCAATTCGTCATACGTCGACGAGTCGATGCGGTATGACATAGCGTGAGTCGCCGATTCTGGGGAACTGCCACAAATACACATCAAGAGAGCATAAAATCACCAGCAGCAATCGGAGCGAGTCGTTTGAAGGTGAGCACAGGTCCGTGCGTGGACAGGCTGCCGATGGAAAGCATCAGCGAGATGGCCGGTAGAGCGAACAGCGGGAAGAAGAGCACCCAGGCAAAAGGGCCCAGCGCCAGCTGCGTGGCGTAGGGCGCGACGGCGAGCAGAGCGGTCGAGTAGCCGTATGAGTCGTCATAGCCGAACATGCTCAGCGCGATCAGCTGGTCTCAGTTGTCGAACATGAAATAGCGGTCGGACAGCAGAGGAAAGAGGCAAAAGGCCGCCGGGGGGAGCGGTGTTCGTCTCACGCACAGATAGCATGGCAACCGACCGCCGCCCGCCACGCCCACTCAGGTGCGCGCCTCGGCAAACACTGGCGTCCGGCCACAAACAATCTCATCAACACGCGCCACGACGTGGAAGCGAACGGCCGAACTCGTCGTCGAGTCCCGACGTCCCCATCTCATCGAAGGCGCAGCTTTTGGAGATCGATTCGTACTGCGCCAACATCCGAACAAAGAACTAATGGAGATTTGAAAAAAAAAAAACTTGCCGTTGAAGTTATACAACGGTATTCGCATTTTATTTTGGAACATAGGAAATGTGAAGAGTTACCGCTTTCGAATGATCCGAATGGTTGAGTAGCCAGCCTTTCTATCCTCTACATGGATCAAGTCCTCGAATAACACCCAATTCGAGCCATTTATGTTATTTAATTTCGAATTATTCAAGTACCAAAGCATTAGATCTGTAACGAGCTGCATGCCAAGATACTAGCCACTGGTCCAAATTAGCCCTTGCACCAGGCGAATGTGGTGTCCTACCTTGTTTTTCACGTTAGGGATATCAACAGATTTTTGATCTCCTTGCCACGCTGGTTCCAACAATGTAAATTAAATACCATAGAAGTGACGAAAACCCCATAAAGTACTCGCTCCTAGGAGCCGGCAGGCGGATGGCTCCTAGCTTCCTAGCTGTCCAGAACGGCAAGATCACTGTGCCAACAAGACTTGATCTATCCAATCGATAAGATCAACAGTCATACATGTTCTCTCACGTAAATTTGTTCCATCACAGCAAAGTGGTACAGACCCTATATCCGAAGACCGGTCTGGAGGCCATTTTGGGACATTTTATGTACATCGCCGTAACCAGCGCATCGAGGAGATTCGGAATGCGTTAATAGTTCAATCAAGAATATGAGCTGGGACACTGTCTTTAAGTGGTCTTCGGCGAAAGGAACCCCTTTCTTCGCATAGTCCTGAAAGAAGCACCCACGAGAAATTTCACTTCTGAAATAGAGTCTCATGCTTCTGTCTCATGCAGTTGGTTTCAAGCGAATCACAACAGTGAGTAGAAATCAAGGAATAGTTAATATTGCAGCGAAAATCACGACCACAACCCGTTAACGTGACTGAACCACGCGCCAGCTTACGCAGGTGCGACCGCATTAACCACATGAGGCTCTCGTCCGTGGCGGGACCCCTGCATGCATTTGCGCGCTCTTTTCAAACGACTTGTTCATTCCGTGGCTCGTCCTTTTCTTGTGTTTGTCGCAGTACCACCACTGAATATGAGCCCTACGTGCGAGCTCAGAACTCAGCAAAATCACAAGGTTTCCGTAAGAGGTGTTTCTTCTGGATCTTGATATCTCTCGAACTTGAATGTAAATGAATGCATCATAAGCGAAAGATTCACATTGCTCTGCTCTTTCAAAAAGGTTTTTTTTTCAACAGAAATTTTCTTTTTGGCTCTTCCTGCAAATCGCTACTCTGTTGTTTTGAAATACGATATTTGCTACTAGCTTACCGAGTAGCGCGGTTGTAAAGATATTGATGACGAAACCAAAGAAAAGGTCTTAATTTGATTTTTGCACATTGCGCTCCACTGTCGGACTGGTTTCGCTGCTGCTCACCACTAATAACTCTAGAATCGATCTCGCGGTCGGCCAAAAGTGCTCCATTTCGAAATGAAAAAGCGAAGTAGCTTATCGCAGAGCATGTAATAGCTGTCTCTAACATTGCTTCTATTCCATTCACAACTCCATAAGCGCTTCTCCAAGAATGTTCGCTGCCATTTAATTCATAAACCGTTTCACTTTGCCGAACCTTGAGTTCTCCCATCTATGGACGTCTGATGGAATCTGGAGATCATCATCAATAGCTCATTTCACTCTGCACCGCTGCCGTAACGCGAACGGAATTGAGCGGCGCGCCGACGCACAGTGCAAGGGGCGAGGGCTTTTTGTGCTCCGTCTTGGATCGATCAGTGAATCAGTCCGTAAGCGATAGCGACTCGTCGTCCCGATAACACATCATGGTTCCGAGCGCCTGAGCGGGTCTCTGCGGTCTCCGTCGAGGGCCGCGTCGGGTTGTGACGGGCAAAAGTGGTCGCCATTTGTGGCGAGGCAAGGGCGAATTTCGATCTGCGCACTAGCGGCGATTTTTGTTTGTCGGGTCGCTTGGTATGACCATTACTAACGAATGTCAGTTTGCTTTACCGCTGGCGTAGAAGCACGGTCATGCGGAAAAGATTTTCTCAGAATTCACTGAAAATTGTACATAAGATTGATTAAGTATCAAACTAACTCAATTTATTATATTTAATTATTGATTCAGTACTAGATCCGATTAACTCAAATGTTTTAAGGATTCTCGACCGAATCGGGAAGAAAAGCGCCTAGGAATAGCATTCCGGCGGCAGATGACACCGATCCCGGTGCTCGCGGCGCGGTTGCGCAGCGTCCTTCTCGAGGCCGCGGTTGGGCCACCGTCATTGACGCCCACTGTAAGTGCCTCGTTATCACTCCTGAGCTACTGTATTACTCCCTCTTCTTAGAATATCCGAACTATAGACTTTTTCGAGATTGGACCTTTGAATTCCGAATAAATCGATAGGCATCTAATGCAGTAATCAATCTTAACTATGCTGAAAGCACCACACACGTCTTTGGTACAATTACCTGCTTGCATTCTCGGAACCCCATGAAGAAGTTGACGGGCCACCTTCGCCCCTGAACAACTTGCAGGCAGCGTTCTAACTGGCAAGTCGTTGTCGACAACTTTGACGTAATCATGAACAAGAAAAAAAAACAAGTTGTCAGCAACCGTTTCTCACAAAAACTTGTCGACCAGGAAGAGCCAGAACAAGTTGTTAACTACTTTCTTTCGAGAACAATTCGCCAGCAAGCTTTTTGGTTGCCAAAGTTGTCGGCAGCTTGTCCACAACTTGCAGCCGAACAACTTTTAAACGACAGAGAGAGAGTAAAGTTCCCCGCGTAATATAGAATGCAACCACTGAGGGCAACACAGCAATAATAACCGTGGTACAGTGTTGAGAAGAATTTTATTGTTAACTTAGGAACAGTTGCAGCATGTTTCCGGCAAACATCAACGGTCGTAAAGGAATTGGAGGGAGAGAATTGTCAGAAAAGCGCAAACAAGTTGTCGAGAAATTTATACGCTCGACAACGTGTCGACAGGAAATGGTGAAAACAAGTTGTCAACAAGCCTTGGAGAGAGTAACTTTCAGATGAAATCAGGGAATTTCTCACGAGAAGTTTGCTAGCAAGTTGTTGAGTTTGCTCACATTTTTCTCGCATGTAATTTATCAGCGTGCGCAACCATTCTACAATCTTAAGCCATGAAAAATGCACTCTTTTGAAGGAGCGCTTTTTTTTGCTTTTATTATATATGGCCCTGCACTTAGCTCGAAATTCATACATTGGCATTGCACAGAACCACATGAAGGAGACTGAATAACCATCTCATAATATAGTCCATTCAACGGACAACTCATTGAGAACACTATCACGAAGTCAAACGCTTTTCGATCACATACATATGTCCGTATGAATCCACAAGATCTATCAAGTCCAGAGCATTTTCAGGGCTTCAGTCTCATTGTGTCCTCATGTGGTATGGGCACGCCAATGAAGTTGTGATCTTCTAGTCAAAATCAGTGGAAATACTACTAGTACCAAAACTGAAAGATGCGTTCAAGCATCCAATCCATTGCATGGTTCAAGATCAGGCTAGCCAATGATTCATGCATATCTATTCGAATGCCCCGGCTTCAAATTTGTGCTGTTCCGAGATTTTAAGTACTGGATCAAAGTTGCAGAGGTTGTGGGATCTATACACATGCTTGTAGTGTGTAGTGTCTTTTTTACATTTTACCAATGAAACATAGCTCTACAAAACTATTATATTAACAGAGTGAGGTTATGCCTGTTTAGAAGGATCAACCACGTCTCCTGTGCGCTGACCGGAGGATCAAACAATTAGAGTACAGCCACCATTCAGGATTAGCAATTAAATTTGTGTTTTTTAAACTTCTGAATGTTATTTTCCGTCTTCCTTCATGACATTTCGCAGTTTTGAACAACTCCATAGAAACTCTTCAGAACTTCACATCTGTTCAAATCATCGTGAGCGCGTGTTTGAATCCTGGTAACGAGATTTGCATATCTTTGCTGCCAGGTCATCGTAGATGAGTTGTTAATGTGAAATATTTGTTTATTTATTTATTACGCAATCATGGGTGTGCCATCTAATATCGTATAAGTATGCAGACAAGAAAAACTAACAAAAGGCCGTAATTTCAAGTCAGAACTTCAAAACTCAAACTATTTAACTAGCATCATATTACTTGGCCCAAGTGGACTGTACCCTTAGTTTCGAACTCAATTCTAGGGTGGTAATGAGGACTAGTCAGTGAGAAGTCTATCTAGGAAACGGACTGTTACTAGGCCGAAATTTAGTAAACTCTTGCTGATCCACATGCATAAGGCACAGTGGCTGGATGAAGGAATATCGTGCAGCGGAAGAAAATGACTATGCGAACACAAGCAAAATATGCATGGCTTATTAATTGGGGAAGCTTTAGAAATTGTCGTATAAATAAGTTTTTTTTTGTTTCTCTAGGCTTTTCTGATGAGTAAACCCATTTCGCGAGATATCATCCACATGCATACTGGTTTTTTTTTCACGATGATATGTAGTTTTTACATCCAACCGCATTTTGTGGCATCATCTTAGGCTATCCAAAACGGTCCAAGGTGCTCTCCAGAGCATTTCCCAGAGATTTCCCCGGCCATCATTGTCTGTTAGTATGTCAAGTGTCCATTAATCAGCCTAAAAGCGTTTTTATAGAGCAATCCTCAAGGATTTATCCAGAATACGTTACTGTCCCTTTCTAAAACGAGATACTATGTGTACTACGCAGAATTGCAAACATACGTTAACATTTCCTGCATTCATGAATATTTGAGCGTCATATTACGGTATCCTAGCTCTGTATTATACATATTTCACGTCCGCGAATCTGGACAGGCACGACACAGACGAACACCTCAGATTATTCTTTTTTATTGCACCATTTCGTTGGTGGGGTGAATAAGAAAATGGGTGGAATAAAATGAGATATCCGCTAAGAATGAGCTGGATAGCCGGATTCTTAAGAATAAAACTGCAACTGTGTAGCTCACAATATTTAAAGTTGGTGCAAAATTTGTATCGTTCTTTTCCTTGCCGATTATTTTTAAACAACTTTATTGAACTATGTACAACCTTAACAAGCGGTATAATTTCTGTGATTAGTAAGGAGATACCACGATTTGTATTTTATGAGCAGTAAATAAATGTTGCCATACGTTCAGATCACCAGAAACTGCGAACCACCCACACGGCAAAACTCATGGAGATTATGGTGGGTGGTAAACCATTTGCCAGGAAAATTATCGAAATTTAAATGATGTCATGGGAATGAATTTTGGGCGATTTCTGGATGCGAAAAAATGAGCCTTTTGTCTTCTCCGGCGTCTTTCTAACGATGTCATCAACTTTTTGGACCAAATAACAGCTATAGGTAATGCGTAGTGTTATGCTTCGAATTAGGAGCACAGATCATCCACAGAGAATTCCAGAAAAAGCCACGAAAATACTCTAAAAAGTGCTTGTCTGCATTTCTCCAGAACGGAGACCATCATGCCAGACCTCGACAGCGGAACTGGTATTGGTATCTAGGTTAAATAGAAGGAAGGTGTTTCGAACCAAATTGCTCGTGGATTCACTCGAAAATCACTCGAAAAACGGGAAATCGAAAATGCGGTGTCTGTGAGTTTTCGAACATGTCCTGCCTTTTAACTGCAATACGAACCAATTAAATCTCTGGCAAAGAAGGGCAGAATTTGATGCACAAGTCCAATACCATATATAGTTGTTCTCAAACATTTAGGGAAAATTATAGAATTTTGAGAAACAAAACGACAAAACCTTTGCACTACAGGATAATTTGCGTCAAACGCATCCCACCTCTTCCCATCACTACTACGAACTGTCGTCGCATTCGCGTAGGCATAGTCACAACACAGAGGTTTGCTCAGGTTCATAGCAAACTATTTCGTAATGAGCGGCAAATATTCATGGGATGCAATGACAAAAAGCCGATTCATTACTGAGGCAGAGGTTTAGTCATCCGCCACCATTGTTTGCATTTCAGGCGAAACTACCTCGAAAACAGCATCGACATTTTTGCGCCGTGAGTGCTTATTCTTTCGATTACGAGAAGTTGGCAGAAAAGTGGTGAAAATGGTCAGAACACGTTCATGTTCGAGCCAACGATGCAATATTCATACATATGTTCTGCCTCTACGTATGCACAATTTTGGGAGTAAGTCAAGAACTCGGTTTCTGGTAGGGTCATTCGGAAAGTATGCGACAACAGAGTGTTCGGGTGTACGTCTGTACAGTAGTGGCCAATAAGATATGATCAGAGGTATTTTTGGCAATCAGATCCTTGCCTGTATCTTAGCTTTTGCGATTTTTTGGTTTTTTTTTTTCTAAGCCCCATAATTTGAGGTTCAAGTCCCGATGATTACAATGATAGAACTGATAATTCGTTTGGAGATCATATCTAGTTTATTTATTCATCAAATGCACTCACGGTGCTTCGTACAAGGAAAACATACCGTAACAAAAAAAACACGAATAAAAAGAATATAAGGAATTACCCAATTACCCACGCAAACAGAAGTAGGCATAGATTAGGATCTAAGCGCCTCCAGGTAAGATCTACTAGCTCACATCATGCACTCAAAATTGAACTTTGCACCTGGAGCTCCGCATTATCCTGCAAAGGTATCACTAAGAAAGAACATCCCACAGCGGCGATCCCTTTACCAGTCCAAACAATCACGGTGTGATAGGTCGATATCACTTTCGAGCGACGAGGAAGCAGAAGAGCACCTGGACGAATGGTCTCAATTCCATGCGTATCCTGACAGGTCAAGGACCACTTTCATTCTCCCACCCGTGTCACTACCAAGGTGTTTGGACATGCGGTAATGAAAGATATGTGATCGTAGGAAGTGAACTGGAGTGGAAATTAAGTAGTGCAGGCGATTGGGAGGATATTCTAGGTGGTAATCATAGAAGCATCTTCCATGCAAACCATAGAAAAGTTGTAGTTGGAGGAGCCCAGATTCGAGTGACTAATTTCCTTAAACAGAGTATAACAACTGCTAAGACGGCTGATAGTGTTTATTATCGGAAGCAGACAGAAGCCAAGAAGACAACATTGACATCAGAGTGTAGTACTGAAAAACGATGGAATTAACACTGCAAGCTACTGCTAAGACTTTGTTGCAGATCAACTCCTCTGAGCTTAGCCCTGAAGACCTGGCTTGCTGGAAGTCTCTCACCCGAAACTAATCTACTCCAACCACACGATCAACAAATGTTTTTTTTGCTAGGTGTACCAAGGTGGTTGTGCCAGGCTTCAACACAGGCTTTACCTTCCGTACTCCACTCTTATTGGGCCATTTGTGACATTTCCTATTCAATCACATCAAAAGGCCTCAAGGTGTTAAAGTTTTTCGAACTAGAAACAGCAATAACGAGAAAAAATCACAAACGACTAGAAGTCATTGAAATCGGAAAGCTCAAAACTTTATTTAATTCCTCATATCGCTTTTTTACAATCCGATAATAATGTCACACTGAAAGTTCATCGTCAAAGAAGTCCGCATATCCTTTCCTGTAAAGACGTATGTAATCAGTCAAATTATAATATTATGATATAACATTGAAGGTGCCGTCAAATCTTGTAGGTAATAAGTAATCCTACTATATTAAAAGATTTGGTCGCTAATTCCCGAGAACGCGTCTGTTACTGCGCGTCGACTCTCAGCGCATTGTCGATACGCAGTGTTGTGATGAGTACTTTAAAAAAGGGGCCCCTGGCCTAAATTTCCACATTGTCCGCTTTTTTCTTCCTAGATCTTTATCTTCCTTGTTATAGGGTGACACCTCCCTAAGGGCCGGCGTAGGTTTTAGGCTACTTTGCACCTGGGATTATTGATTAGTTTATCGATTATATCGATTTTATTGATTTTTCGCTATTTTTGCCCCAGGCGTGGCGAGGACATGTCTACTGGGGTATGTCAGTACGCTGAACACGAATATGACAACCGTTTCGTACGGCACTATCGATTTATCGATTTTATTGATTTTTCGCTTGTTTTGCCTCAGTGACGGTGAAGACATGGCTATTGGGGTATGTCAATACGCTGAAGACGAATATGACAACCGTTTCGTACGGCACTATCGATTTATCGATTTTATTGATTTTTCGCTTGTTTTGCCCCAGTGACGGTGAAGACATGGCTATTGGGGTATGTCAATACGCTGAAGACGAATATGACAACCGTTTCGTACGGCACTATCGATTTATCGATTTTATTGATTTTTCGCTTGTTTTGCCCCAGTGACGGTGAAGACATGGCTATTGGGGTATGTCAATACGCTGAAGACGAATATGACAACCGTTTCGTACGGCACTATCGATTTATCGATTTTATTGATTTTTCGCTAATTTTGCTTCAGGGACGGTGAAGACATGGGTGTGTCAATACGCTGAATCCTACTATATTAAAAGATTTGGTCGCTAATTCCCGAGAACGCGTCTGTTACTGCGCGTCGACTCTCAGCGCATTGTCGATACGCAGTGTTGTGATGAGTACTTTAAAAAAGGGGCCCCTGGCCTAAATTTCCACATTGTCCGCTTTTTTCTTCCTAGATCTTTATCTTCCTTGTTATAGGGTGACACCTCCCTAAGGGCCGGCGTAGGTTTTAGGCTACTTTGCTCCTGGGATTATTGATTAGTTTATCGATTATATCGATTTTATTGATTTTTCGCTATTTTTGCCCCAGGCGTGGCGAGGACATGTCTACTGGGGTATGTCAGTACGCTGAACACGAATATGACAACCGTTTCGTACGGCACTATCGATTTATCGATTTTATTGATTTTTCGCTTGTTTTGCCTCAGTGACGGTGAAGACATGGCTATTGGGGTATGTCAATACGCTGAAGACGAATATGACAACCGTTTCGTACGGCACCATCGATTTATCGATTTTATTGATTTTTCGCTTGTTTTGCCCCAGTGACGGTGAAGACATGGCTATTGGGGTATGTCAATACGCTGAAGACGAATATGACAACCGTTTCGTACGGCAATATCGATTTATCGATTTTATTGATTTTCGCTTGTTTTGCCCCAGTGACGGTGAAGACATGGCTATTGGGGTATGTCAATACGCTGAAGACGAATATGACAACCGTTTCGTACGGCACTATCGATTTATCGATTTTATTGATTTTTCGCTAATTTTGCTTCAGGGACGGTGAAGACATGGGTGTGTCAATACGCTGAACACGAATATGACAACCGTTTTCTACAGCACTATCGATTTGTCGATTTTATTGATTTTTCGCTTGTTTTGCCCCAGTGACGGTGAAGACATGGCTATTGGGGTATGTCAATACGCTGAAGACGAATATGACAACCGTTTCGTACGGCAATATCGATTTATCGATTTTATTGATTTTCGCTTGTTTTGCCCCAGTGACGGTGAAGACATGGCTATTGGGGTATGTCAATACGCTGAAGACGAATATGACAACCGTTTCGTACGGCACTATCGATTTGTCGATTTTATTGATTTTTTGCTAATTTTGCCCCTGCGCGGCGAAGACATGTCACTGGAGTATGTCAATACGCTGAACACGAATATGAAACCGTTTTGTACAGCACTATCGATTTATCGATTTTATTGATTTTTCGCTATTTTTGCCAGGACCCGAGCAAAGCCGGGTACACAGTCTAGTAATAAAAATTCAAAAAATAATGGTGAAACTAAACAACTGGATTCAAAGAATCAAACAGATATAAGATTTTTTTAATCCAGCAAGCCATTCTCAGGGGTGAAGGGGCTCCCTGCAAATCCGATTTGGAGCCCAATAATCCTAATAATGTCGATTAACGTTACAACAAAATCCTAGCACATGGTTTTGTTTCCTGACATGGTTTTGAAACGAAGTGGTAGCGCTGTTCCCATCCGTTGGGGTTTTACCTTGATTTTGACTGGGCCAGTGGTAAACATGCGCCGGTCTCAGGTAAAGAGGCACACGGGTCCATTGGTCGGGATTTTCCAGCCAGTGGTAAACAGTTGCTGGTCTCAGATAAAGGGGCACACGGGTCCGTTGGTCAGAATTTTCCCGCCAGTAGTAAACAGGTGCTGGTCTCTGGTAAAGGGGCACACGGGTCTTTGGTCAGCACTTCCCTTGGGTTCGACTGGGCCAATGGTAAACAGGTGCCGGTCTCAGGTAAAGGGGCACACGGGTCCGTTGGTCAGGACTTTCCCTTGGGTTCCACTGGGCCAGTGGTAAACAGTTGCTGGTCTCAGGTGAAGGAGCACGGGTCCGTTGGTCAGAATTTTCCCGCCAGTGGTAAACAGGTGCTGGTCTCTTTCCCTTGGGTTCCACTGGGCCAGTAGTAAACAGTTGCTGGTCTCTGGTAAAGGGACACATGGGTCTGTTGGTCAGAATTTTCCCGCCAGTGGTAAACAGGCGCTGGAATCTGGTAAAGGGTCACACGGGTCCGTTGGCCAGCACTTTCCCTTGGCTTCGACTGGGCCAATGGTAAACAGGGGCACATGGGTCGTTGGTCAGAATTTTCCCGTCAGCGGTAAATAGGTGCTGGTCTCTGGTAAAGGGACACATGGGTCTGTTGGTCAGAATTTTCCCGCCAGTGGTAAACAGGTGCTGGACTCTGGTAAAGGGGCACACGGGTCTTTGGTCAGCACTTCCCTTGGGTTCGACTGGGCCAACGGTAAACAGGTGCTGGTCTCAGGTAAAGGGGCACACGGGTCGTTTCAGGATCTTTCCCTTGGGTTCGACTGGGCCAATGGTAAACAGGGGCACATGGGTCGTTGGTCAGAATTTTCCCGTCAGTGGTAAATAGGTGCTGGTCTCTGGTAAAGGGACACACGGGTCCATTGGTCAGGACTTTCCCTTGGGTTCCACTGGGCCAGTGGTGAACAGGTGCTGGTCTCAGGTAAAGGGGCACACGGGTCGTTGCTCAGCTCTTTCCCTTGGGTTCGACTGGGCCAATGGTAAACAGGTGCTGGTCTCTGGTAAACAGGGGCACATGGGTCGTTGGTCAGAATTTTCCCGTCAGTGGTAAACAGGTGCTGGACTCTGGTAAAGGGGCACACGGGCCTTTGGTCAGCACTTCCCTTGGGTTCGACTGGGCCAATGGTAAACAGGCGCCGGTCTCAGGTAAAGGGGCACACGGGTCCGTTGGTCAGGACTTTCCCTTAGGTTCCACTGGGCCAGTGGTAAACAGTTGCTGGTCTCAGGTAAAGGGGCACACGGGTCCGTTGGTCAGGACTTTCCCTTGGGTTCCGCTGGGCCAGTGGTAAACAGTTGCTGGTCTCAGGTAAAGGGGCACACGGGTCCATTGGTCAGGACTTTTCCTTGGGTTCCACTGGGCCAGTGGTAAACAGTTGCTGGTCTCAGGTAAAGGGGCACACGGGTCCGTTGGTCAGGGCTTTCCCTTGGGTTCGACTGGACCAATGATAAAAAGGCGCCGACCTCAGGCAAAGGGGCACAAGGGATTTCAGGATTTTCCCTTGGGTTCGACTGGGCCAATGGTAAACAGGGGCACATGGGTCGTTGGTCAGAATTTTCCCGTCAGTGGTAAATAGGTGCTGGTCTCTGGTAAAGGGACACACGGGTCTTTGGTCAGCACTTCCCTTGGGTTCGACTGGGCCAATGGTAAACAGGCGCCGTTCTCAAGCTAAGGAGCACACGGGTCCGCTGGTCAGGATTTTCCTTTGACTGCGACGCTGTCAGCAGCAAAGTTGCGCCCGTCTCAGGTAAAGGGACACACGTGTCGCGCCGGTGTCAGATGAAGGGGCACACGTGCCGCGCCGGTCTCAGGTAAAGGGGCACACTTGTCCACTGCGCGGTATTTTCCCTTGGGTTTGACTGGGCTAGTGGTAAAGTAGCGCTGGTTTTAGGTAAAGGGGCGCACTGGTCCATTGGTCGGAACTTTTCCTTGAGTCCAACTGGGCCAGTAGTGAATTGGCGAGGTCTGTTGGCCGGGATTTTCCCGTGAGTCCGACTGGCTGGCTCAGTGGTAAAGCGGCGTTGGCTTCAGGCAAAAGGCAACACGTGTTCATTGGTCGTCAACAAAAAGAAGGTCGTGGTCTTCAAAAATTTCAATCAGTCAATTTTGGCATTTTGTGACTCCTCGACAAGCTGGTTGCCACTGTTCAGTTTGAGTTTCTCAAAATCTAAGGATTAGTTCTATTCAGACAGGTGTTGAGACTGAATGAAGTGCTTAATTAGGTTTGTTTGCAGACACTCTACTCGAACTCCTATACCAACACTGATAGAATGCGGTAAAACTTTGAGCCAAGGAACTCACGGGGTTACTATCTCGCGCAAAAGCCTAGACAATAACTTGCGCACCCACCTAATGTGTCTCGTCAAGAAACTCAAACAAAAGCCTGGACAATAAATTGCGCACCCAACTCATGTATACCGCCAACCCCGTGGACCACCTCCCTTTCCAGAAACTCGGGCAAAAGCCTAGACAATAATCTACGCACCCACCCCATGTATCTCGCCAACCCCGTGGATTGCCTCCCTCCCAAGAAACTCAGGCAAAAGCCTAGACAATAATTTACGCACCCCCCATGTATAGGGGTACCAAAAAGTTTCCGGCCTCAACCTGTTCCATCCCTTTTTTCTCAAAACTTTGAGTGCGATCATGTCGCCTAAAATCTTCAAATCCACCATGCCAAGTTTCATGCTCTTAAGCTGACTCATTCAATAATAATGGCCCTTTTTTCTAACCTAACCATAGTGGGTTTCACATGCTTTTCGACAGCGCACCCGTCCACAGATTGAGAGTTGCGCTTGCTGCCACACGAGAACGTGGATTCGAATTACTGAATCACATGTCCTATAGTTTGGACCTTGCACCCAGCAACTATTTTCTGTCTGGAAATTTGAAACAGCATTTTCGCACGATGGGACTGGATGTCGAAAACGTCAAAGAGTCGGCTGTTGAAAGATACTCTGAGTCAAATGAGGAAAGCAGCTCCTTGAACGGTTTGAAAAAATTCAAATCGAGCCATGAAAAGTGTATTAGTGTTCAAGGGACCTGTATTTTACTACAACAAAATTTGCTCGCTGTAGATCTTTTGGAAGTACTCTAGGCCGGAAACTTTTTGATAACCCTATATCCCGCCAACCCCATGGATTGCCTCCCTTCCAAGAAACTCAGGCAAAAGTCTAGAAAATAACTTGCGCACCCACCTCATGTATCTCAGCAACCCCGTAGATTACCCCCCTTTCCAGAAGCTTAGGCATCAACCTGGACAGTAACTTGCGCACCCACCCAATGTTTATCGCCAACCCCGTGGACCACCTCCCTTACTAGAAACCTCCCTTACTAGAAACTCAAACAAAAGCCTGGACAATAAATTGCGCACCCACCTCATGTATCTCGCCTACCCCGTGGACCACCTCCCTTTCCAGAAACTCAGGCAAAAGCCCAGACAATAATTTACGCACCCACCCCATGTATCCCGCCAACCCCGTGGGTTGCCTCCCTTCCAAGAAACTCAGGCAAAAGTCTAGAAAATAACTTGCGCACCCACCTCATGTATCTCGTCAACCCTGTGGACCAACTCCCTTACTAGAAACTCAGGCAAAAGCCTAGACAATAATTTACGCACCCACCCCATGTACTCCGCCTACCCCGTGGATTGCCTCCCTTCCAAGAAACTCAGGCAAAAGTCTACAAAATAACTTGCGCACCCACCTCATGTATCCCTCCAAGCCCGTGGATTACCTCCCTTTCCAGAAACTCAAACAAAAGCCTGGACAATAAATTGCGCACCCACCCAATGTTTCTCGCCAACCCCGTGGACCACGTCCACTACTAAAAACTCAGGCAGAAGTCCGTATCTCGTCAACTCTGTGGACAACCTCCCTTACTAGAAACTCAGACAAAAGTCTAGAAAATAACTTGCGCACCCACCTCATGTATCCCCCCAACCAGTGGATTACATTCCGTTCCAGAAGCTCAGGCAAAAGCCTAAGCAATAATTTACGCACCCATCCCATGTATTCCGCCAACACCGTGGATCGCCTCCCCAAGTATCCCACCAATCTCATGAAGCATCTCCGTTTCCTGAGCTTAAAGGCAGTGTCTCACCTCATTTTCGATTCTGAGATACTAACAGAATCCGGACCTACTCGACACGCTAAGTCCAATAATGTACGTGATTTCTGATAAAACCGTCAAAAACCCGTTAATGAGGGACCAATCCAACTTGGCGTGGACGAGTTCCTCGGCAAGGAAACTGCCCGTCTTGCCATACACCTTAGCAGATCTCATTGATCGCACAGGTGTTCTCATTGCCGAAAACTGCACCGCAGGCGGGAGGCGCCTCGTCCACCGGCAGAGAATTTGGCCAAATTCTCGGCCGGTGATAGTGAGGTGAGACACTGCCTTTAAGCGAAAAATAACTAATAACTTATGCTCCTACTCATTTATACCATCAACCCTGTTGATCATCTCCCTTCCCTAGGCCTCGTGGATTTGAGTATTGATCACCTTCTTAATCATCACTTAGAACTTTTTTGGTTTAGTATAAATGAGCCACGTCGTGTCGGTGAATATCGGTGAGTAATGACGAAGAAGATTGGTGGAAATAAGCGATCGGGATGCTTATTCTCTTTTCACAATAATTTGTTTTCAGTTTTTGTTCAAAACTTTAGGAAAGTATAAAGTTTTTAGAATGAGTTTGGTTTGAACTAGAAGGATGGGATAGTCACATACAGTGGTGATGCTGAGGGTGTGTTTATATGATTGGCTTACTGAGTTATTGACCGAGTGGTTTGTACAATACAAAAGTAGTTGTGTTCTGTATTTCACGCTGTCCTTGGTTGCTCGCTGCTCGCGAAAGACAGAGATAGAAACAACAAAACAAATTGATTCACGGATTCTGTGAGTTCTCTTCTCTCATTCGCTACGCTATGTGCTCTTTTTCGACTGAATAATGTTATATGTAGATATCAGTGGCGGACGCAGGGGGGGGGGGCGCCCCCCCCCGAGAATGGGTCGCCAAATTTTCGAAATTACTTTACAATACAAATAAAAATCTTGTGTTAGTTTATTTTTAATTGTTTATTTTTATTATTATTTTTAATATATTTTTTATTTATTGTTTATTATTATAATTAATATTATTATTAATTTTATTTTCCGTCTGGGTCCCCAAAACGGCGGAGACCCCACTTTTCTTCCCACGCCCCCCCTCCCGCCCACTTTCTGCGTCCGCCACTGGTAGATATACATATACAGTTGTGAGATAGTGTAGCTCGAGTTGAGGGTGTGAATCTCACACAACCTGTTGGCGCGCACGAAAAACCACAACGGGTCAATACTGTCACACTACGGAAAGTAGCACAATAACGTGGCTTACGGGGCCACTAGTCAAGATTGAAAAAAACCCCTAAAGGATTGGCCACAAGACTGATGTAAATTTCGAACGTTAGGAGAATTTGAATGCTCTGCTTTCCTAGGTGGATCTCATGCCTTTTCAAGTAAACTGCCCGCGATTCCAGATCAGACTCTAGAATTATATGTTTTGGAAGTTTCCTTAACTCAGTCATCTCTTTGAATATGGAATCTTGATGTCCTGCGGCTTTCACAAGTAAACGCTGTGAAACTTAGTTCAGAAATTTCGGACAGGAATTTTTTTTTGTTTTTTATAATTTTTTTATTATTTTTTGACGGCGCCTTGGAAAAAGAGAGAAAATTGCACACCTGAGGTGAAACCATAGAGGCCGACGGTGCGCAGTCGAATACCTGCTGGAAATCAACGCTCTGAGAGAGCACGTTGTTGACCAGAGGGCCCATAGGAGAGCGCTGAATAGGGAGCTTTCCAATGTGAAAGAGAAACCAGAAAATTAGTAGTGATTACTTCACTGCCGCAGTTCAGCATGGGGCTTGCGTACAGGAGTTCCCGTGCTTTCTGGACGTCGTTCCCACCCTAAAACTGCTCACTGGAGAATTTCTTCACTGTCCTGGAATGGAAAGAAAGGACTTATACCAGCTTGTTCTGTAACATACTGCTCACTGCTCTCAAAGCGACTGTATTGTGCACAAACTCATCGATATTACATTCCTCCTGAAAATAATGATGCATTCAGATACAGGAAGGCCCTAGCTGTGCGATATGTACTGCTCAGCGAAGAAAGAATAACAATGAACTTAATCTCAGCAAGCTTTTCTCTACTAATAATAGCTAAACTTTATTGTTCAGCAAGTAATGCCTTTGTAATGATTACAACGCTCAGCAACAGTGCTCTAACACCTTCGTGGTCACTCTATTACCCTGTTCTTTCCAGCCCATATCACTAGAGCGAGCTTGTGCAAGAGTGGACGTGTAGTGCTGCAGGCCGAGTACAGCTTCATTCAGCCAGTGAACGAGGCTATTCCCAGCTGAAAACAGTTTCATTCACAAATGAATGAAACTGATGCTGTGAAATAATTCTGGCTTGCGCCGCTACCTTACTAAATGAGATTTACGACCCTGTGGGATAAGCAGTGTCGATTCTCACAATTCTTACTTTCATATGACATCGCGGATAATGTTAGAGGAGAAGTATTGCTAAAATTGAGACGAATCACCCTACATGAAAAGGCTATGACTGATATGGGCTGAAGAAAAAATCCAGCAGCAGTCTGCGAACTAACTCAGAAAATGGAATTACCAGATCCGCAGAACACTCTTTGCTCAATTGTTGCTGGAAGCAGCGACGGGTTGGCATTGGAGCTTCATAACTCGCGCGAGTGATTTCCCGAGCCATCTCGAAACCAAGTGTTGCCATCTAAAAAATATGGATTTGGAACAAAGCCGATTATTCTCTTCTCCATGCGCCCACCGAAACCACTTCGTCTGTGGAGTTCAGAAGCAGCAGCGTATAGGCTGGCCTGACGTAGAGTCGATCATCTACGATATTCACATTGAGGCTGCGTAGATCGTGCAAATACTGTGCCAGTCTTGTCGGCATTGGAGTCATCGCTGCTGATAAACGCCAAGCCCTCGACAAACAGAAGGCTTTTTCGTGACTGTCGATTCCAAGTATCCTTAAAGGCAGGAGGAGCTGAAATTCTCGACTCTGAGCTGAGCTGCGGGTGGTGAAGTACAGACTCAGCACATCATAAATGTGAAACGAACACAGACAATGATGGCTTTAGAGAAAATGGAACATTCGTCGCGAACACACCTGGCCGTGTTCGTGCGCGGACGAGTTTTCCCCGGCGCGAAAACTATTGCGGCGCGTGGTTTTGGCCGAGTCCCGCCATGAAACCCTGTGAATTGAATGCATTTCGTTTTCCCTTTGCGCCAAACCGCGCACCGCAATGGCTTTTGCGCCGTGGAAAATTCGTCCGCGCGCGAACACGGCCAGGCGTGTTCGCGACGAATGTTCCATTTTCTCTGCAGGTAAGCCATCATTGTCTGTGTTCGTTTCACATTTATGATGTGCTGAGTCTGTACTTCATCACCCGCTCAGCTCGGAGTCGAGGATTTCAGCTCCTGCTGCCTTTAAGTGAAAACACGGAAATATAATACCAGAAATGATAACATTTGCTCAAACTGACCAATTTTTTGCGCATTTGAAATACTCTTCATCGAGTGTTTCCAACTGTTCACTATTGAAGAACTTGTATGCCCTCATGGGCAAGTCCAAACCTAAGCCATCAACCTTTTCCTGCCATTTAGCCGTTTCCAAAGAGTGATCGCTACTGGACGTGCTCTGGAATTTCTGAGCAGTTGTAAGGATGCATTCTGCATCACAGAATGCCGCCCATGTGTTGCCGCGCGCGCCGCACCACCTACGCGGCGCGGCAGGGCAGCTGGGCGCAGTGGTTGCTGGTACTGATCCTCTGCTTATGTTTCTCACAATTTTCAGAATTGCTGGACAAGCAGACAAGGAAAATGACGAAAACGAAAACAAAGCATCTATAACAACAACAATAGCGCCCAGCTTCCCTGCGGCGCGGCAGGGCAGCCGGGCGATATTGTGTGATGCAAGAATGGATGACCACACTGTATGTGCTTCTTATTACCACACAGACACAAATAAATGAATGATTCAGTCATGGGACTCACGTTTATAAAACTGAGATAGCCTTCTTGAATAGTTTTGAAAAACTTTTTGGCCAACCGGAAGGCATCAGCTATTTTTGGGTTCTTCTTCCTTAAATTATCAAAGGCGATTATATCTCGAACTTTTTTGATGACATCCATGAACTGATCCACGGTCTAAAAAGAGTGTTAAGAGTTTCAAAGACCAATTTCTCTGTGGCTGTTTCCAAGGACACTCCTTGCTAACGAGACTTTGCTTTTCAGGGGTCAGGCCTAGCTTGAATCCACGAAAAACCCGATCACCTCTCTTTCATCATCAAGGATTTTATCGCTAATGATTTCCGCCTTTTCTGTGCATGTGATTCTTCTCTCGATTTCAGACGAATCTCCGAGTTCTTCGATAACTGCATGTAGATAATTGTCGATAAATTGAGCGTTTCCACACCTGAAGAACTCGAAATACAGAGAATGATTTCACCTGAAATTAACCTAAAGGCTACATTCAAGTATCATACTGAGCATCTTGTACGACCGACTTCGCCCAAGACACAGCTGGCGAAAATGCTTTGTCATTGACTTTTTATCCCGGCCTGCTTTCCATGCTAGAAAAACGACTCCTGCTCCGAAGCAATAAGTTGAGGATTCTTAAAGACGGAGACGTTAAAGGTTTCAGCGAATCTTATCATGACAACCAAAATTCAGCGCACTTGATCGTTCTAGACTGCGCTGAAATCTCGAATTCGAAAATTTCCATTTATTTACATGTGCCGTGATGGATGGTAAAGGTCTGAGAGGAAAAATTCGAAAGTAGAACCTGTTAGAGCCTTGCCCGATCTCCCGATTCGACGAAGCACCAGCTTACGCAGCTTCGGGCACAACGGGCACCGCTGGCATTCTAGTTTAGCGACCGGAGCCATAAACGATCAAATTTGAGGTGATCAACTTAAGGTGATACTCGTCCCCACCTTTAAACTCAATGAAAAGCGCTCATGGAAAGATAATTACCTGATTCTTTGGAAACTTCGGCTTTGTATCTTCGGAACTGTTCATAAAATAAATAAAAGTCCCATGGCAAGCGTACTTTTCACTGTTTATTTATTTTTACTTTTTTGAAAATTTACTTTTGATTACTCAATGTTGAAATTAATATTTCTGTCAATTATATTGGTCAACCCGTGTCCTCAAACGGACGGACTTGCCACCTTTTTTCACGCTCCGAAGTGTCGAGTAGGTCCCATCACGCTTAGCGCTGATCAGCGAGTGCGGTGCGTTATACCTGGAAAGGTGATGCGGCCGAGCTCTACGATTGGTCAGTTCGGCAAATAGGCCAGTTGCAGGGCCCGTCAGCCCCGCCCACTCCAGGTAACGCTCCACACCCGTGAACAGCATCTGATGATTAACTCTACACCACTAACTGTAGTGCACAACACCAGATATTTCATATAAAACAACGTCAAAATTACGTGGGATGGCTTCACTGGCGAAAAAAACTAAATATCGTTCTCATGCGCTACTACGGCAGTGCAAAATGGCAAATTTCGTGCTCGGCGCGGTCGCGCTGCCGTAAACGCTCAGTTCCGCAAATTCCGCAGTATCATCGACGTTCACTGTATGGACATGAACACATTGACGCTGGCAGTGGACGATCCAAACCATAAAAAAGTACGGAAAATCGCTCAGACCCTAATCATTGGTTTACCTTTCTATCAATTTACCAAGAAATATTTTTGCGTCCACTGTTGGTGTCTTCTCCTCCATATCAGCCTAAAACCGGCTAATTTTAATGGAAGTCTTTTCAAACTTATGCAGATGATCAAGCTTACAAGTATTCGGTCAACTGCGCTAGGTAATAGATTCACTTCTTCGTCCACCATTTCATTGAAATCACTGACAAGGTTCTGGCGAAGAGCAGATGAGCTTCTTTGTGTCGAACACGCATGACGGGAGAAGTCATCACATGGTGAAATTTCAGCGCTGAACTTATGAAGAAATTACGATTTAATTTGGGATCAAGTATTAACATCAATGATAATCAGTCTGCAAGGGGGTAAAAAGTGTCCACCAAACTTCAACCTCATCGAAGATTGTGTTGCAATTTTTTGTTAATTTTTATTCTTGCTAGTTGATATCGTCGATGTTAGTTACTTTTCTGATGTATGCTTGCATTTCTTCTCTATAGTGAGCGCCATCGGCCTACTATTCTGTATGGTGTGAGCCCAATCATCAGGGAGAGGAACTAGCCGGAGATCTTGCACATTGATATCGTCCTTCCAGGGAACCGGATGTGAAGAAAGATATTATAATAAAATGAGAGTGAATCTACAGTTTTTTCCACTGCAAATCTCTAAAATATGAAGCATTTTAAGAGCATTTTCCAGAAAGTTCTAGATGGCTATCCCCCCTGTAAATAGTTTTTCTGCTTAATTGTTGTGATGATCTCTGTTCACGCGATTATCCAGAAGCGACAATAATTTCTACCCTCCATAAACATGTAATGTTTTGAGAAATTCATAAACGACTCCAGGGTTTGGAGATCTTTCTACTGGTAGGTAGTGGACACCAAAACAAAAAAAAAGCTCACTTGCTTAGCCCGCCATGCTCGAGTGATTCGGTATTTACAAGTGTAATTACGAGAAGGGTAGTCAGCAACGTTGCAGCCTGGAGATTATGGACGAAGAAAGGAGTCATCGGAAGAATTATCTAAAAGATGCCTTTGTCCCATGAGTACAGTGCCGGTCGATCATTGTTGCACCACAGAATAGCGTCCATCTGGTCTGCCGCGCCACACCACCTACGCGGCGCGGCAGACCAGCTATCCGCTGTGCCGACATTGATGTTTGCTTATGTTTGTTCCCTTCCAATCTGAGCATTTCGGTATAAACATAAATACAAGAAAGGATTGTGCTAAGTATAAGCAGAACACTATAGCGGCAATACCTTAGCCGCGCCGCATACCTGGTGTTATGCAGCAGACCGAATGGGCCGTATTTTGTTATGCAGAAAGGATTGACTGGAGCTGTTCAAAGATTGGTGCTTCATGTGTGAGATTACGCAACCGGTTCCTTCGCAAGAGGTAAATATTAATAATATCACGATACGATCACCATGATGCTCAGCTAGTGTGAATGATACTGATTGTGAGACCTTCTATGTATGATGAATGAGTACCTTCCCTGGAAGGATTTTCAAAAAGCTTACATGGGAAGCTTTATGCACAAATGAACTTTACTACCGTACGATTACTGTAGACGCCCAAAAATGACTCCACATTAAAAAACACAAAGACGAATGCTAATATATTTTCAGGAAGCGCACGCATTAAAAGCGCAAAGTGCCTAAATGAAAGTTCTAGAATGTCTTTGAACAAGGTCTAAACTATCGAATTGAATGAGAACAGTACTACTGACTGATTACTTCAGACGCGTCATCTCTTAAAAACGCAGTTTATACTAGATGCGCGCGTCAGGCGCGAGTCAGTTACACGCATTCATTTGTGGAGGATCTTCCGTGAGAACCGATCTGTATGTCATGCATACGCATGTAAGATGGAGGGAAATACGGCGTGACAAACGAGTGCGTCTCGCCTACGTTTGGGGTGCCTCAAGTGTCAGGAGACGATGCTTGCAGAATTATAATAAGACCAAAATACTTATTTATGAAGCAGTTTCATATGAGAATGTCGAAACTTTTCTAATTAAACTAACATAGACAAAACAAAGGCATTTCAAGGAATGCATTACTCATAGCTCAAAAGTGTTAAGCTTTTCAACACTAAATTGTGAGATCAACGAAATTTTGTAATGGGTTGTTCCAATTCCCTATTCAGTGCTAAGTTCTAACTAGGATTGTGAGAGGTTCTCTGATTTGAACGAAATAAGCAGGAGGAACGGCAGAGGAGCAAGAACTTGCTCATGAAGGCCTTGGAAAAGGTTGGAAAAGAGCCTTTTATAGCGATCATTCACACGAAAACCAGGACATACCAAAACAGCAATAAAATATGTGGCAGCAGCTCGATCTCCATGCCAACTGTTCTTTTGTAAATATTTCTTAACCGCATTTTCTAAAGAAACGGACCCTCATGACTCATAAAACCATTCTTTGAGTGATTTCATAAAATTTATGACCGAGCATGATAGATATTACCTGCTCATTGCTGTGTTCATAGCAACTGTTCGCTATCAGGGAAAGCCTTTAGAAAAGTGTTCCTTTGAACAGAAATTGAGGGGCGAAACCACAACACGGTATGAAGCGATTCTTGACTTTGGATGAAGAAGTTGGATTGGAAACACAATATTCGCACTAGGTTTTTCCTGAATGAACGTTCAGGAAACGAATTTGCGTTTTCGGTTCAGCGCTATGGCCGACGAAAATGGAGCGATTCTCAAACTAATCCAGGTGCCAAGAGCAGCAAAGAATTAGCATGTTTATTTCAATCCTTGAAGCCACTACAAATTCGGATTTAAGCATAAATGTCCATCGGATTTAAGCATAAATGTCCGGATGTTCTTTAAATACTACCCCGACAATGGCGTGAGCAGATCGAGCGCGATGAGCGGCAAAATTGGAGCAGAATGAACTAGTCTAGGATTTCAACGTTCAAAATGAACTTGATTTTATAAAGTGTGTTAGTCCACTCCGTTGCTTTTCTTCACCTGGTTTGGTCCGCGAATTGGTGAGTCACAGCTGTGGAGCGAAAAGAATGCGAATCCTCGTCTCGATCGCCATTTTTTAGAAAAATTTAGTGCGGTTTACGAAATAGAGGACACACCCCCCCCCCTCTCCCCCTGATACATATCTAAAATTACATCCTCAGTCTAATAAAAGAAAACTGATGAGCCATGTTATGTGGAGGAATACGCGGAAGAGCCGTAGTTGTATTATATTGGTGCATTCACATTAGTATGCCTTTTAGTGTCGACTCATCCGTTCATATTCAAATTTTCGCACGGATGTTGCGATAGCGCTTCCCATCTCTTGTAGCAATTAGACTTACTGTTAAATTATTTCAGTTTCTGTAATAATTTGATAATGTCTACGAAATCGGCAATGTCGCGTTACTTTCTAGGTGTTTTTCAAAAGAAAACAATTCTTTTTGCGAACTTTTTTCACCGAAATTTTAAGAACAGTGGCATATTATGCAGTAACAAAAGTGGTTTTGTCATCAGTGACGTGGAATGTTTCCTATCAAAGTTCTTATCATGACCACCTATAAGAGATGGTAAAGCACGTAAATGTATAAACAGAAAGAATAGACTATTGCAGAAAAGATTCATCTACAGACCCCGTAGTGTCAAGCTCAATCGCTTCCTTCAATTCGAAATATTTAATCATAAAATTTTGCTCTGATGAACTCACTACCAGAAGCAACGCGCATGACAGAGATTATTGCACTGCAAATGCACTGACACTTTCCCTCTCTAAGTTTACCCATAATCAAGATACGCATCATCCCTAAGTAACCTCAGTGATATATCCAGTCCCTGGGCTCGGATGATTCATTGGAAAACGTGTTAAGGTACCCAAATTTAACCTTTTCATGGTACCCATCAGCACGTTTATCCATACATGACGTTGTCTATATCCAGCTGCTACACATGGGTAGCACTACTCATAGACATGAGATTACCCATCCTTCCAATGATGCGTCCGGGCTCAGACTAAATAAGGAATTCGATGAGCTCCGTAAAAATTTGTTGGTCTGGAATCCTTAGAAGAGCAAGCTCTTGATGGGCAGAGATTCGCGACAGCAGCAGCAACAACTCTTCTAGAAAGGCAATTAAGATGCCTCGAAGCCTGACATGCATTCACGAGACAGTGGCTATTCTCAATGACAACGCATAGCGAATGAAGATGTAAAAATGTTTGACAGGAAGAAAGAAGATTACGCATTTCAGAAGTACTAGAAGTCCAGCGAATGGAGCGGTTGACCTTTTTGTACAAAAATCACATAACCACACGCGTTTCTGGGTGCTGCTCGCAGTTTGTGCCACAAGGGCGAGAGCTCTTCGCTGCTTCTCCAATCCGAGCTTTCTGACGTTTGCTCCAGATTCGTCGGCTCACACCTATTCAACAGCTGTTGCAGTGGCCGTCGATTAGTCGCTTCCAATGCCTCCGAAAATCGATCATCCACACCACGCCTTCTGCATTTCACTGTGTTCGCTTTAAATTTTCATTTTTTCCGTTGTTGACGACTTCCTGTAGAGCTGTCACATGTGACTTATTGCTTCTACCGCAAAAAAAAAACGTAATCTATGCTCTCTGCTAATCTTTTTTGGTCCTTATAGTAAAGAAAATCCGTTTATTGGAAGCCATATTTGCCTTACGGCGAGCATACACAATCTGTACAATTAGTGGATACACATACTATACCCGTATTAGGTTAATCCGAAGAATAATTGCACATGTGTCTAGCTGTTTAGCTGCAGGGAGATGTCCGCATGGGGCAAGAGTCCAATTCGGATAAACAGCTCCACAGTGGATCTAATTATTTGAACTCTTTTAGGAATCAGGATAGTCGTTATTAATACCGATTTTTCAAGATATTGGAAAGGTCTTGATATTTTTTCTTTTCGCGTTCTTCAACAAAGAAATCGTCCTTTCATGCAGTAATAGACTCAGATATCCAGTACACTTCTTTTTCCAGAACAATGTCCCTTTTTTTTGTTTGAGCGAAATAGTGAATTATGGCGGGTAGCTATTTGTCAGGAAGATGCCACGCTCCCAGCGGATAAACTGCGTCAGTCTTGCGTCAGACGTAAGCATCCATCTGCAGAAAATTTTTCATGGGGATCCGTCAATATACAGGGGTATCAAAAAGTTTCCGGCCTCCGCTCGCTTGTTCCATATTTCTGTACAGTTTAGGAAGCATCATGTAGAATGGAGCTTTTCATGTTATCTTGCAAAGTTTCATGAGATTTCGTTGCACTTCTCAGAAAGAAGAACGTTGTATTCGAGCCAAAGTCTGGTTATCGCTAAAAAAATGTGTACCCAGCGACAATCAACCAACAAATTTTTGTTTTCTAAACGAACTGAATTGAACAAAGTCCAAATCGCCCCTAAATTCTAAACAAAGAGGAAGTCTTCTAGTATTCCCACATGAAATTTTAGAACTCAATGTTTGATGGAGTGACAGTCGGTCAGAAATGGAGCGACTTCTGATCAACGAGAAGAGCCAAGACGAAGACAGATTACTGCGGCTGTAGGAAAAATTATTGAGCATCGCAGAAAGACTTTAGGAGAGGAAAGTGTACAAGGATCTAAGGTATCCGAAACTTCCTTTGGAAATTTGCTGAGCAATCATCTAATGATCTTAACGTTCGCAGAACATTGAGTTTCTGAAACCGTTTAGGCGTTCAATAAGAAAATTCTAGTTGGACATTTTCGAAGAAGATTTTCGGGGGTTTGGTAGTAAGCGAAAAAGCTATTTTGTAGTATCTTGATTGCCGGCAAATGGCAAATCTTCTGCAAGATTTAAAGTCCCAAGCGTTGAGTACTGAGTCAGGACGGGCAGACCTCTGAGAGCACTGCGATCGAACATGGAAGCGGGGGTGAAAATGTCTTGCCCAAAGTTCTGTGAGATAGAGAAAAGATCGTGTCACCTAACCATCTGTATGAAAACCGCAATGAAGTGGATAATTACAATGCCACTTTGTTCTACTCCTTTCGGAAACGACCCTAGAAAAATGACTGCAGAAATTCAACCACGGAAGTCAGGCTCTTCAATGAGACATCCCTTTTCACAGAATTATATTGCTTCATGACAATGCGAATGGTGTTCGCTAATTCGGCCAGTTTTTAGAATACTAGAATCCGTGAGAAAATCTGAAACGGCACTTCAGCGGAACAAAACAAATAACGAAAAAGAGTCTCCATACGTTCGGTGTCTAAACTCGGGTGATAAAAATTCTTATAAATTTGGATAAGTCTAATAAAATGACATGATGAAAAGTGTTTTGGTCTTCGAGGAATGCATATTTGTTTTCCTTGGAATTTCACTGCAGTAGCTAGTCTGCAAGTGGTGCAGGCCGGGAATTTTTTGATAGCCTTGTAGCATGTGCGGCCAACATGAAAATACCTATTGTCCGTTTCACTAATCTTGCATGCTGGACGAGTTCCAAGAAGAGGTAAGTCCTGCCACGTCGTCTTATTTCTTATCATGTTAGACGTGAGCCAAACATTGCCACGTGGCGGGACTTATCTCATCTTGGACCTCGTTCAATATGCAAGATTTGTGGAACAGACAGTACCTATCGCCGGGAATAATCGCACAGCCACAAACAAAACACCACAGTGCTTTTCAGCTGCGTCAGAGCTGCAGCAGGGTCTTACCTTTCTTATATAGACACATGCGCGTCGAATTCACGCAACTAGTATACTAGTAATTACTTTATACCCAGCTTCGCACTTATGTGAGTTCACCCAGCTACCACATACAACTGGATTATAGGGACAGTTCATACTCAATTCCTGAAAGTGGGTCACACTAGACTGCTGCCTGAGGTCTATGAGAGCAAGCAACAAAGTCCACTAACAAAGGATCCAATGATGGCGAGCGAAGCATGCCCTGCAACCGGTGTGCGACAAGGGACGGCAGTTACTCAGTGCCATCTAACAGTCGAATCATTCAATGTCAATGAAGAGCCCCCTTTTGTGGAAGCATTGAAAAATTAGACGCCGAATTTGTTCGATTCAGGGTAGAAAAGACGCTGCCACGTGAAGCAAAACCGATGCAAAACAGATGCCACGTCATAAGAAAGGGAAACAGAAAAGAGTTCCACATGAACTCCAAATGACCTCTGGCATGTTGGACATGTTCTTTACCAGGCATGCGTTTTGCTGGGAGCGACTCGTGCAAAACTGATTCGTTCATGCAATCCTTGCAAACTAGTGCAAATCTCAGCCGTCGCCGTGAATTGCACTCGGTTGCGATGCAAAACCCGGTTGCTGGGGTTTCTGATCAGGCCCATGGATCAGTGGTAGAAGCAGAACCAGGGAGAGTGGGTGGAGGAAAACCTCGGATTTTTGCCAAGTCTGCTGGCCCGGATGGAGGAATAAAATTACGAAAAAAAATTATCTCAACATTAGACAACAAAAAATCAATTTCAAAGAAACCACAGCAAAAATGAACACTTAAAAACAAAATAATACAAAATCTCATCTGTTTTATAAGGTGCTTTCAAAAATTCGGCAACCCATTTCAAGAAGAGGGTCCCTGCCTTTGCCTCTGCACCGCATATACTTAAGTTTTTATCGAATTTGCAACAAATACATATGCTTATAACCGACGTACTCGGTAATGTATGTAATAAGCTAGGATTAGTTTCAAACTCCCATGTAAGTGACAAAAAATGCATTCGTCAACCGGTAACTAGTAACCACTAACCCCCAGCCCTCAAAGATTCGAATATTTCTAATAGTGATTTTTATTCGTCAGTCTAACCTAAATAGGGGTCTCAGTACAATGCGGCCAAATGTCGCTCTCATGCACAAACTGGTTTTTGAATTCTCCCATGCATTCGCTGTCGAATGTGAATGGCCTTCGCACTCTCTAGGTTAACTCCAACGTGTGGTTGTTTTTTAAAATCTTCCTGATCTGCGAATCTGTAGGATCAGCTTGTTCTGAAACCACTTTGCATGCAAAATTACACGAACTTGTAGTTCTCTAAAACTTTGTGTGGATCGCTTGTTTTTCAGTTTATTTACTTCTTTTTTTTCTCATTTTAGCTTCTGAAATAGTCTCTCGCGTAGAACACAGAAGAAAGCGTCGATGGGTGCAAATATAAGCAAAAACAAAGCAGTTTGCTTTGACTAAAATGCTCCACTTGTGCTTTCATACACTAATTTATCCGCACAACATCTTTGTTTCTTTCAGTACGTATTTTTTGCAGCATCGATCCGCAAAAATCTCTGGTATTTTTGAACAGATTTTTTTCGCTCGAAGTGGATTATTTCTTCAGGAAAAAAGACATGGTGTGGTGCAGCGACTCATGCAAGCTCTCCCACTTTTGTTGAGTGCTATTGAAAAGGTCTCGCCAGCCTCTCAATATTGCCAAGAATGTTCTGTCTGGAATCCAATGCCAATTTACCGCTTAGCTTCTCAGCTGCTTATATGTGTTGCATTGATTGATGTAAGCATTATAAGTTGTTCTGGTTTCTGTTCGTAGAGGATGCGATGCCTTCAATCATCGAGGAGAAGCAAAGCACATTCATCTGTTGATTTACATCCCGTTGACGTCAACCCGCTCACATACGTCAAAATTCTCCAGCATATTACGACTAGTGTTGAAAAAACGTCAGATAGTTTGCTTATTCTAAAAGTTTCTCTAGAAACATATGACCATTTCTCAGAGCTACAAGTATAAAAACTTATGAGAATTTCGCAGACCGTCAGAAAAATGACATCTTAAACGCCTGAAAAGCCTCAGCCCCCGTGGTGCCGTCTTTTCAATCTTGGGCTGTTCCACGGTTGATATTCCTGGCTAATTTTTTATGTGGCTGCTTTGGAAGGGAAGGCCTTTCATCAACAAAGATGTACGTATGTAGGATGGCGTCCAATTAAATATGAAGCTTCTTGTTTTCCTCTGTCCTACGATATTTATCCATAATTAAAGACACTGGCTCGGCCGACGATAGCTCTTCAAAAAAGGCAATTATGTCCGCGCCGCTGGAGACGGAGGATTTTCTCGGAAGACCCCTTTGCCGGCAAAATCGATTGCCTCCTCGTTCTTTGTGTTGATATCAGCTGAAGCCAGTAGATTATAAGTTCTCTCCATTTGCGAAGGCTACATAGACCCCTTCCGTAGTCCATGGATTTTTCCACCGAGCTCACCACTGCTTTTGTTGCTCCAGTCTTGACTAATGACTGACACATCTTTAATGAAAAGGAACAGCTTCTTTATGGACATAGCCAAGAATATTTTGAAGTCTGAGAATAAAATTTTATTTTTTAAAAGGATGCTTAAAAACAGGAGAAGTGATCTGGAAAGGTACTCACTTCCGGAATCTGATAGGCGGAATTCCACACCAAGACCTTTTTCCAAATCCATAGTCATCATTCTATCTTCCCAGTATTTTTGTAGGAATCGGTCCTTACTGAATGAATTTCAATCTATTTTGGGCCATCAGCCATTTTCCAATACATCTGCATAGAAGATCAACAACAAATCAAATCTCAGAAAAGAAGAAAAATCAAATCAACAGAAAAGCGTCTTATTTCTTTTTATTCCAATTCATTGGAGCCTTGTATAGTGTTTAAATGGATCTACTACTTTGTTACTTTGATGCACTGATGGTCCACCTTCACTTTGGGCTGGTTTTCTGAGTGTGGACCACAATCGCTCCAAGTTTTTCTGTCTCGAGGTGATCTCATCTAGATTGGCAGCTCCTTTCTACCTGGAAAATGCATCGGATCAGCGAGTGAACGGTCAGCCGAGGCGTCTTTTGACGTTTAAGGGAGTCCAGAGGGTTGTTTTACTAATCCACATGTCATCGTTTTGACGCATGATTTGTCCTACTTATCTATCTGTTTTTCACGGATGCCATGTGTTCTAACGAGTCTCCGATCTTTGCCTCTTTCCTCAAATCGTTGCTGCTGAGACCTTGTTTTCATTGCTTCCATCCATTCGTTCCTCGAATGCCTCTTTCTAATGTCTTGGCTATCGTTCTCACAGCAGCGGATATGCTTTTGTTATCAGTGCTTGTTTCAGTAGCATCGCACAGAGCCGGAAGTGCCGTAGATTTAAATAAGTGAGCCCTTCTATTCGTATTATAGATGGATATAAGTATGTACTATAGGGGGAAACTTAGGTGAACATTGTCTTCGTAGGTGAAACTGGATATTCTAACGGACATAAGCAGACCTCTTTGCACATCTCTCCAAGTGCTCTTCCTGCATTCACTACGTACAACTGTACCCAGAAGCATTGAACACTCTACAAGTATCACTACATTATTGCCTTCATAATCTTTCTTATCCAAGGTTGTGATGATGATTAGATTTGGGAGTAAGCAAATTCCCCCCTCCCCTCCCCACCCCCTCTAGCTACAAGGGCAATTTCCTTAGGACCTTGTCAAGGTCAATGCTGAGATGCTTAACGATGCTAATGAGTGAGTTTGAGCGCTCACCTAGTATGCACGTTTTCATTTGTCAAGCTTGCTCCATCGTAATTTTCTCAGGAATTTTCTGTCGTTGGATTTGAACTTAGTTCTCGTGCGCTAAGGTCTGCGGTTGAGGGAGTGGTGTGAGTTGGGGAAGTTAGATGACGTGCATTAGATTTGTCACCCGTCCTGCAGCTTCATTGTAATGATCGTATGAAAATTTTTCTGTGACCCTTGAATAATACTTGAACTTTCTTCACGGAAACCACCCCATCTCAGCCTCGAGACCATGCAACAATTTCGACCATTTTAGTTTCGGTCAAGTTCTTCTTTCTTCTGAGTCTGCATTCATGATTGAGGTTACCCAGAGTGAATTATCCTGTTTTTATTCGAATGTGAGTGCAACATCCTCGGGATGGAATAAAAACAGGATAATTTGGGAAATTCAGTCAATATCTAGTTCAGAAGCCTATTCGGACATTCGAAATCCGCTAAAGACCGTCTCCTCCTCAGCTGCTCTCTCTTACTCGAACATTCAAATCTTTGACTTATTCGATATCAAATATCCAGACTAGAGCACGTCCAACAAGCTAGTCAGCCCCACCTATCATGGGCAGGCTTTGTCCGAGCGATTCGTCCCTGTCACTGACGGTAGGTGAAGATGGCAGGCTACATCAAGCAAGAAGCCATTTTGGATGAGCGGTAGCTGAGAACCTTCCCTAGAACGTCCACGTATACCACCACAGGGGTGTGAACTTCACATTTTCTGCTTTGTATGACGGATTTAATTGTGAGGCCCAAACCTCGTGTCAATAATCGCCCACATTTCGCCTCTCAATGTGCGCTCAATTAAACAAACATAAGCCGGCAGGAATACGCCAGTTATGCGGATCGAGTTGCCCTAGTACGGGGTGGGGGGGGGGGTGGTGCAAACGCGATTCGATCGCTGGGATAATCACTACACTTTTCGTTACAAATATGTTTGTTAAATTCCGTTATAAGATGTTGCAATCAGTAATTATTACTGATAATCTGCCATATCTATCCCTTTCACTTGAGCAACGGAGCAATTTCTTGGATAGAGAAGGTCCACTGTGTACGTCTGAAGACAGAGTATTTCTATTGAAGTGGATTTATCCCACTTCAAACTGCAAACATTGCCGTCTGAGCGGATCGCAACTGGTCGTCGACGGTATTTTGCACAGCGGAAGGGGCACGCCTCTTGAAGCTGCTGGCACTCGTTTCCATAGTCGGCTTAGCTGCTCCTCCCACATTCCTCCTTCGTGGAATGCCTATCTGAATCCGATAGCTGCGTGTTTTCTAATATTCCCACGTGGTAGTGCAAGTGACACGCTCCATGGCAACATCCACTTCAGCGCAGGGAAAATCCAGCTATCCCTGCATTATTTAAGCTCTTCGACTTGCTGATGAGCGTTTCTGAATAGATTCTTAGCAATTGTTGCACTATCGTTACTAGAACAACACAAGTATTGTTTTACTTTGCACATTATTTATATTTTTTATTTATATTTTTTGTTGCCGTATAAGTCAAGCACTAGAAGTGCTTTGTCTACCAAACACTTTCTCCACCACTTTCAATGTTTCTTCTTCTTTTCAAACTACTGCTGAATAGCTTATTTCTATCCTAAACATCTGCTTATATCGGGTTTAGTAACAAGCACATAGGAACAAAATCGGACGATAAAAACGAAGGAAGGAGAAGAAAAAAAGTAAAGAATATGACCTTCCCAGAACATATCGATAGTGAAAGACGGTCTTGACGAGTAAACCTTATTTAAAAACCTAACCAATGTTGCGCACACCCCTCCTCTCCTCCTTCGTCCATGTATGGGCGGCTATTAATCCTCGTGATGGGTTCTCCAACGCAGCAAGAAGCTGTAGAAGGCAAGAACGAACAGAATTTAGCAGAGGAAGCAGGTATTGCCAAGATTGGTATTTTTCTTCTCGGGAATTTTCCCTCGCTTTTTCATATTTGCCAAGGACGACATTCTCATTTCATAGTACGGCTAGCGTGTCAAATCTCGTACATATATCCGATTATAATCGCTTATTTTCACTTGGGCAATTTTCTTCTGATATCTACATACAAAGTGTAAGATGATGTAGAAGGCAATAGATATGTACATAGTGTGTCTCAGAACCGACAATAGCTGACAGCGAGTAGTGAGAAAGGCCTGATTTACGCCTATTTTTGATCTTTTGCTTTACATTTAACGATATCTGAAATTTCACTTCCGCACAGGCGCATTGGCGCATAGACTTAATTTTACTAAAACATACATTGTGGGTTGTGATTAGAACTCTGCGTTCGAAAAATTTTTCCGATGCTTTTCGAGTAATCCTGATTCTACGGGTTTTCAAATACTCAAATATTCGCATTTTTGAACACATGCATAGAGGCTAATTTAATTTGCGGGGTCCATGGAATTTCCGACAAATATTCAGATAATAACTCTAGAATATATTGGAATGTCAATGGATTCAGAACAGACGGGAACAATTTCCTCACAACATACAGCGTTTACTAGTTAATGATGGCTGTTTCAAATGCTATTTCATTCTCACTCTCTAGTGCTTTCCATCTTTAAGAAACTGCTTTCATGGATTTCCTATCGTTCGGAATCTCTATCACTACATTTTTATGTTCTTGAGTAAAAAAACGAAATGAGCGCGTAAAACCATAAAGACAAAGCGATTCTGCATAATTTTTATGCTGTTCCAGCTCGGAGAAAATCACAGTTCTTCGAAAAAGGCACTCATCACCTATGAAATTGTAAGATTAGTAAGATCCATAGTATAAGTATGTTTTCGTTGCAGGAATTCATTTCATCCAGAATTTAATAATATGAAGCATGTGATAGGAAGAACTGATATATTATCCCATCTGTGTATCTCTTTCAGTGATATTCGCTTGCATCGTGGGATTGTGTTTATAGTATTCTCTTCCTCGCGACCGTCAATAAAGCTTGAGTCATAAATTTTCTTAAACGGATGCTTACAGATGGAAGGGCCATCTTCTTCTTCCTTCTCAAGTGATAGAATCCGCCTGAATGTCGGAGGGAAAATCTTCGAGACGACTCTTTCCACACTTACAAAAATCCCAGACACAGTGAGTGTTTCTTGTCCTAGCTCATCCCAAGAACGCCTCTTCTTGGCTCATTTCCAGGTTTTATCCACCATGGTAGCCGAACGTTGGAGAGGTGAAGGTGAACTGTTCATTGATCGGGATCCCACACACTTTTCAAAGGTTTAATATAGATAACATAATGCTTCTAATTTTCACAACAGAAAAAAAATATGAGCGCGACACATTAACTCGCAAAGGAGCGTCGCCAGTTCATAACTCTCCCAAAAAATAAAGATATTCACTTTTTTTTCGTAGCGTGGGTGATTATTCTTTTTTTGCCAATCAAAGGGTTAACTTTTTAAGATTGAGCTCGGTTTGGTGGAATGTGAGCTCTCCGGAGATCTCAGCAAGAGCGAATACTGCTTGAATGAGAAATTTCGAGAAAATTCCCTCCTATATTTCCATAAACCGATGCTTTTCGCAGCCAAACAGTGCTGCTTGATCGGTTCGTGAACAGCAACCGCAGGCTTATCCCTTGATGAGTTAATATGACTGGTAACCATATGTAGATGACGCCGAAGCCCTGGTTACAGATTTTGAACTATCTGAGGGATGGCGATGAGTTCAATGTTCCTCTGGACAGAGACGCGTGTGAAGAACTGCGAAGAGAAGCACAGGTAAGCACAAATCAACACTTTGAGAACCCGTCAGCAAATTTTGCAACATATTTATATCGTACAAGATCACCTGTACCATTTCTGCAGTTCTACAATTTGATTGGACTTGCTGAGTTATGTTCGCCACAAGTGCTAAATATTGGAGATGAGGTGCAATGGAAGAGAGAAGCAGTTGGTCTCTACTGGAGACCTTTCGTTAGGTGAGGTGTTTCACTTCATAAGTATTGTAGATCAAAGTTACGTATCACATCAATTCAGGTACATGGTAGATGACTCATTGACGCTTCCTTTCATCTACGACAGGTACGTCCTCATGTAGGCTATGCTCCTTCACCAGTGCTGACCTATTGTGCTAGTTAAGGAACAACCACACGCTGGCAAAATGCATAGGCTGTGAGGAGTATCAAGATCCGAAGTGCTCATACCTCTTCGACATCCGGTACGAAGACTGGGAACCGATGAAGCATCACATGTTGCTGATGAGGGGTGAAATAACGCAGGTATGTGGCCTAATTGTCTTCGTAAAATGGCAAAACTCGGCAGAGGAATTATTAAACAACCGTCTTAAGAATGTCTACCAGTCGTTTTCCCTTCATGTCGTGTTTTTTTTCATGGTTCAAGTATTTAAAGATTGAAGAACACAAAAAAGTTCTGAAGATTTTCATCTCATTGTATCTACCAAACTGAATACAACCAAAATTGAAACTTACAACTGCGGCATAATTTGCAGTTGTATTACGTATGTATGTATATTGTTGTCTAAATATTAAACATTATTAAATATTACTCTTCTTAATTAAGCCGTCTTCGCAAATACTGTTAGATTGTGATGCTTCCATTTCTCTACATCTATATTACAGCTGATGGGTGAGCAGTGCTGCATTATTTCATGGGACAATGGACAGCAAATTCATCTTCCGAAGTCTGCCGTTCGCAAGGCCGATCCCATTTGAATGAACGCCTCCATAAATTATGCATTAATATAGAGAAATTATGTCACTATTGAATCTCGAGATCAATACTCATATACATATATTATTTCGGAAAGCAATAAATGTCATGTGCTACAGTATTGAATGAAATATGGTGATGATTTGCATGAGCCTTACACAGTACGTTTCCAGCAAATCAAGTGAAAAAGGGAGCGACAAAAGCATGAAATGTGAGCATTATATGAGTTTCAATCATTACCTCAAGATGAATTCGGTGTACAAAAAAAGATCATTCACTTGTTGCTCCTTACACCAAAATATGGCAGAGCAAGTGCCGGGCACTCCAAATATAACGCTAAAGACGTGAATGAAATACAACATTCCCTTTGAAAACAATAGATATTTCGCCAACGTGGAAGAAGTTGCTTGAAAATTAGGTTGATACCTGGCGCCACATATATTATTGAGATTATCCAAGGTGGAAGTTTTAACACCACACACATTTATCCATCGCTAACGCCAGGCCCTATTTCATTTCTGGGGGGCGCATACATCATTGGGGTTAGCTAAAGTAAACGTGGATCACCCCGACAGAATTACCCATCATTAACACAGGTGCAAAAATGTTTACCCTAGATAATCTCAAGGAATCGTTTGAACCCCAGACGTATCTTGATGCAGAAAAATTAAGGCTAACATGGAAGTCGATTCTAAGAACAGGTTTTTTTTAGAAATCTTTGTGGAAAAAGTAAACAGCTAATCAGACGATGTCTCCCTCTCTCTCTATCTCCTTCTCTCTCTCTCTTTCTCTCTCTCTCTGCATCTTGCCATTTTCTGTTTTGTTCCCCACTCCGCTTCTCTACACAGTTGCATCCTTTCTCTATCTCTGTTCCGCGTAATCTCTCATTCCTTCTCTGCGCCTTCTCGCCTTTCCTTGTCCGAGCTGTCAAGCCTATTGGTATTACACTCCTATTCCAAATCGAGTTTTGCTAAGGCTTGTCAGCTACCATTCATTTCTGCATCATAAATAGCGCGACTACAATTTTCCTATTTTAAAGCGTAAATCTTTTGTTTTGTTCCCTCTTTTCTCACCGCCTTGCCGACAATACATGGCGGATGTGCACATACATGCACATTTAGAATGACCTGAGAGCTGCTAAGACATTACATGAAGAGTAATGATGACCAAATTAAGGAAATATTCTACCAAAGGAATTGACAACAACTATTACAAATTATTTCGTACGCTTATTTCAGTTGCTATAGGAAGAGATATTTCCTCTCAAAGTCAGTACCCACAGAAATTTCTGCTTAGGAATATGCCAGATTTTGATGTTTTGGAGACGAGACGTAAACTCACTTTCATTTTGTCTACTATCTTATTTCGCTGAAGTTCATGATAATGGTGAAATCGTGCATGCATAATCAAATCCCGAAAGGGGTTAGTTTCCTGTGGTCGCTCACATCATCTGAAGTGCGATGTGAGCGTGAGCTTGATGGCGCGAGAGATGCGCGAGGACGATAGTCACCCCTGAAGCACATCTGGATTTGTTGATAAACAGCACTGGAACGTATTAAATGCTTGGAATATCTACAATCCGTAAACCCAAGCCTAACGTTGGACGCGATTCTTGTCGTAATGTTTGTGAATACACTTACTAGTAGGCCCATCAATGTTCAGGCTTAAAATGCCGTATAAAGTCATGCGATTTAAGCATCCAAACTCTTCTTTGTGGTGTGGACCGTAATTTTCATAAATTCTTCCACCCTCGGGGCGCTCGGCTATTATGTAGGCCTCTCAAAATCTCAAAATCGTAGTTACTGCCTAGTTTTGCGTGCGGGGATTATTTAATGTACTGATCCCAAAAATCACACTGATTTTGTGTTATAACCCCGTTTTTGTAGGACTCCAGTTGACGCACGTAAAACGATGCATCCCAAAATCCCCTGAGACCTTGCACGGAGGAGTTGTTTGATATTTTGATCATAATCACTAACATTTTTTCGCAACACACAGTCATTTTCCTAAAGGAAAAGTGGTGCTACCTTTCAATCCCTTACAGTAACCCTATGGTAACTTTACAGAAATGGCGCCACGGTACAATAGTACGATTATAGTTCCTGTGATCAGTGAGTGCATCAAATAATTTCAGGCACAAAATATTTATAGTAAGCTTGATCTCGGGATTCTTAGGGGGAAAGCATGTATAGCTGCATGGTGCCACCACTCTTCTTTAATTACTCCATTCATTATTGTTGTTGCGGCGCATCCGCGCTCCGCAGCCAACCTTCGCCCTACGGCTACGAAAAACTTTGAGGTCAGCACAGCACTTTGCCATCGTTCCTTTTATTCATTCAGTTCTTTACCTTTTAACTTTAACGTTTCCCATTGTTTTGTTTTGGAATTGACTCGTCGAGTTTATTTTCAGCTAAACATATTCCAGCACTATTCCCCTTGTTCTGCCTCAAAATCTCGAAATCAGAAATTTCTCTGAAAATTCGTCTAGGGGGTTTATTTGATATGCTGGTCACGAATATCATACTCGTTTAGTGCCGCAACCCTATTTGGGTAGGGTAAGGTAGGACTGAGGTAAGTGACGTATCTCACGGAATCACCTGATTTTTTGTCCGCGAGGATTATTTGACATGCTGATCACTGATATCACATTGATTTTGCAAGTTGAAAGCAATTTGAGGTTTTCTTATGGACTGTACTTGCCGCAACCCTACCGCAACCTAACCCAAATGGGGATGCGGCACTAAACGAGTATGATATTCGTGATCAGCATATGAAATAACCCCTGCACCAAAAATTTAGGTGCTTCTGTGAGATACCGCACTTACCATGACCCTACCATAACCCAACCCAAACGGGGTCATGACACAAAATGAGTCTGATATATATTTGTGATCAGCATATCAAATAACCTCCTAGGCGAAGTTTCAGAGATTTTTTTTGATTTTGAGATTTTGGGGCAGAACAAGTGGAATGGTGTCTTCTGTCTAATCTTCCATCTGACTGCATGGTGTGAAACGGTTTTGTTGAGCGTTCTTTCGTCGTCTTGATGCTGTTTGTGATCTATTTTTAACCAAATTGAGATCCTTTTCAACTTCCTTGGGAGTTTCTTTGGTGTAATCCATTCGTTCCGTTTGGGAATGCTTTGCTTATGCATCTGTATTTTTTAAGTGAGGTGCATCTCACGCTTAATAAGCAATAATGCATTTTTATTTGAGATACATGCCGTCTGCTGCGAAAACTAAAAGCGGGAGGATATTCCGCGCCCCAACAGATCAGGTTCGTTGCTCTTTTTAAAACTCGACCATTTTTCCTTGTTATCTAGGAGACAAAGTATTATCTTTCCAGAACTAAACCCATTTCAACATTGACATAGCGTCATTTCATTTTAGGCAAGGAAACTTGAACGAAGGCGCGAAAATAAAAAGAACAAAAGAGACAGGCAGCAAATCCGCCAAACTATCGCAAAGTGCTATGATGTTGATGATTCAACCAGCAAAATGCTTGCGATTGAAAGACAAAGTGGGTTTGTTATGCTCCGTAACTGTTCAGTTTCACGACGCTGTTCGTGACTTAACGGGAACAATGCTGGGGGGGGGGGGGTTTCGAGTTTTTTTATTCTCTTTTACGGTCGTCTGCTTATAGTTCTTGGTCTGGATAAACCGCAGTTCCACATCGATGTACTCAAGAAGAAGCAAAGGGTAAAACATTTGTGACACTTTTGTACATCGCTTTATGATTTTTTTCTCAGAAGTCCTCATTTTTCACTCCTTTGGAAGGAACTGATTTTAATCTTTGAGTGTTGTTATTTCAGACGATCATGGACATGGTTAACAAGAGACGATCTGTACTTCAAACCTTGAAAGATGAGAAAGAGCTTAAAGAATTGAATGAGAAACTGCAGCATTACTACTCAGATTGCAAAAAGTTGCAGGCGCTCGCAGGTATTTTTTGAACGATGATTATTTGTGATCAAATAACAGATAACCCGTAAAGATTGAAATATTTAGAGCAGGAGCGTCTCGCTCGTAATGCAGACGTAAATTTCATTCCGCTCCCCGAGGGGGAACAGGCCGAAGGAGAGTTGCGTCGGGTTCAAATAATGGGTCCGCAACCGTCTGCTCCTGTGAAGTGAGGCTATTTTATCAGTTTTATCTCAGTTGCCTGCTTCTGGCTTTTTTCAGTTTGTTTTCTCAACTTTGTTCTTGGTTTTTCCTAGTATCCCTTCTGCTAACGTTTTAGTCGTTGCTGTAATATTCTCACTGGGATTCGCATTCTTTAAAAACTGGATTTGGAAGCCAATATTGAAATACATTTGTTCTTCTTATTCTTGAGTATTGGTAAATTTACCCTCTAATTTAAGCGACTCTTCAGGGAACTACATTGCTGTTCTTTTTTTTTTTCTTTTTGTCAATCATCTAGTACACTTTCCACATCTGAAGTTATCTTTTTTGAAGCACAAATGATTCCTAACTCGTAGATTTCTTATAAGCTGGATTTAGGAAACTCTTTATCTGCGCATTAGTCTCTTTACCTTACATTCTATCTTCTGTCTGCTATGTGATCCTAGGTTTTCTTCACCGAAGGCTTGTTTATAGGAAAAAGGTCGAGTTCAAATTACCGCGAGGTGGACCACGACGTCAGGGCCTCCGTCCTCCTGGCCCTCCGTGTGGAATTCCACCTGAGCTCAGTGACAGTGAAGGAGAAGGAGATGAACATGATCCTTATCATGTACCGCTACCAGCAGATGATGATTTGGCGCCTGTAATTAGTGGGTTTATTTTTATAATTCTATGGCGGTTCTCGTATTGTAGGACATTGCTGATCATTTCAGTCCCTGATTTTGATGCGCCCAACAAGTTTCCTAAATTCCCTCCTGTTATGCCTTTACGACAACGTGGGTTACAGTGTTAGCGTTTATACGTCCATTTCCTCTGCTTCTTAAATATTCATCACTTTCAGCTCCTGGCCCTCCTCCTCCCGGTCCCGTTCCTCCCAGGTTCAATCCTATGGGAATCCCAATGCCACCGTTGCCGGCGGCACCTACTGACGGTGCGTATTTGTTGTTGTAGTTTAGAGCTTTCTCCTACCTTTCCGCTTCGTTTTAGCTATTTTGTTCGGTAAAGCTTCTATACTCGAGCAAAAAAGTGGTAATCCATTTCACTTTCTAGCTGGTGCCGTTATTTCATCAGCCCCTGTTATTCGTCGTGATCGGGAGCAACCTGTAATTGGACCGCAAGCTCCAACTGTTGTCTCTGCTGCACCACAACTGAGGAATCTGCGTAAAGAAACTGTGAAGGTATGCTCAGCATAATTAGTTGCCAACTCTCTCCAGCTTCCTTGTTTGTGTTTTTTTTTCGGTGAAGGGGTGCTCTTGAACTTCCACCCCCTCCCCCCACGGCCTTCGACTGGCTGCAGTCGGCAACATTTGGGATTTAAAATTTACGGAAATTGAAGTGATGTCCACTGCATTTATGCAGGCATCTTTGTTAGTATTTTTTCATTTCCAAGTGCATCTGACTTGAGAGCAATTTATACCTGAGGCGTGCGTTTGACGCGCATGCGTCTGTATGATGCTCCATATGCCCAGTCGCAGTCCTGGTACAGCTTTTATGGAGGTGAAACGCACGTATTTGGGGTTTTTCGGCTACTCGTTGCGGCAGCGCTGTGTTTTCATCAAAGTTGTTCATCGCGCGGCGACTTGTCTCCATGGAAGATTCTCCCCAAATCGACGCTCGCTTCTAACATGCTGCTGATGCATGCATCTAGTACAAATTATCGTTTAATTGCATCGTCTTCAGGAGGTTCTTGTTTCCTTCATTGAGATAGTTTCTCTCTCATCTATGTACCATATAAGAAGGGAATTGCCCTCGAATGAGATTATAGTTCTACTCAACCATTGCTGTCTTTTATACCAAATAGATTCTTGCGGAAATGCTCAACTTATACTATTTGTGTTTTGTGAATTTTGCATTTCGTTCATCTATTGCCTTTTCAGCTTGTACCTGTTGTGCTTAAACGCAAGCCAGCCGGTGTTCGTCCAAAACCTGCCATTCGGCGGCCACAGACAGAGGCAACTCAGCAGGCGAAAACCACTGACGAGGCCTATAACGAGTTCATGAAAGAATTGGCAGATCTCATTTGAGAGTACATCTTTTTGCCTCGGTTTAATTTATTAGCCTAATTATTTTTTATTGTCTTGTTTCATTTAGGAGTTTTTGCTGTTCTGTTGCTTGTTACACCAGTTAACATTGATGGTGTGTGTACAAAATTTGGTAAGCATGAGTAAACCTTAATATATTTCTAGCCTTGTACTCTTGAAAGAATAATCCATCCGTGGATATAGTTGTTGATTCACACTGGTCAAGTCAAGTTTTATTCTTAGAAGGCTCGCTTGTTTTGTGTGTATTCGTCCTAATAACACTCAGTACTCCTCGGTTTGAGGATCAAATTCTGCGGTGGATCGGTGGTCGCGTTTTTTCAGATGCATGTTTATGAGAACCTGGATGGGAGAAACACTAAAAGCTTGCCGCACAGGCCAGTCAATGATGGTCCAATCGTCATACCAAATTTTAAGTAGAGCTAAACTGACATTTGGTGATGGTTTGGTTAGATAAGGCAGCGAAGTTGAGGCATCAGTTTACGCTTTGGGGACGACATATATTTCCTACATATGGGACTTACAACATTGATCGCAACCGTAAAGATACAAGGAGCGCCAGTCACGGTAACGCTCTTCCGCGGCGTGGCGCACCGCTCCATCTACACGACGCGTCACGCATCGGATGGTGCAGTCGTGATTGACGCTCCCAGGATGTATTTGCAAAACTTGAAGTAGTGTTTCCTCCGCCGAACTCAAATTGCCAATTTCTGATCCATGTAGGCTCTTTGGCCAGTCAAGATGTGACGTACAGAATGAGACGCCCATCAGCTTTTTTCTTCACTTGGGAGATACATAGAATTAACAGAGTGAGGAGCGTTTCTGGACAAGGCTTGGATTGTTGGCACGCGCTACTTCACTAGATTTTCTTGCTAGAGGCTCAGTACATCTCATCAGTACCGGATTATGCAATCTTGGTGCGGAGACCAGTTCACTATTGCATCCATAGTTTCCATAGTAGTATATGGATTCACACTGAGGAAAAAAATGAACTACTATGAGATAAAATATTACTGAAAGCGTGTCGATCATTCATCATACTTTAATGTGAACATTTTTCAATATATTTATCATCAGCAAGAACAAAGGTGCAGAGAAGGTACATGATGCCATCATCTTGTTCTCGCTGGTAACAACCGCTTCTTAATTTCTAACAGGACCGCAAGATAGCCCTTTTTTAAAATTTGAACTAATGCAGGCCTATTCTCGCCGAAAATACGGTGACAAAGAAAAGAACACACAGAGAAAGAATTTTGCTGCAATTTGAAACGTTGTCATACGGTTTATGTTCACTGCCTCCCAGTGAACAAGAGGCAAGACAATATTTGGAAATATCCTTGTCTGCTAGAGATCAGACCCTGAGACACTCAGTGAAAACGCAGAATATGGCGCACCAGTGGCTAGCGTAGAATTGCCACCCTCCCTCCCCATATTTTTCAAGTGGATTTTTGAAGAATGGGAATTCGCGAAGGTTTTTGAGCAAGCATATGTTTCCGGTAGAAAATGGGGTCCCATTCTGTTAAGTGGGCATTTGACGAATTCATTAGGCGCTAAAAGTTATTGTTCCTCTCGCCTTGAACCAGACATAGCTCAGATGCTGGAGTTCTTCCCCTGCGAGAACGATCGGAAACATTCTTTCAATTAGGTGAGGTTCAACGCTTCCTTGAAAAACAAAATAGGTGTTGTTATGCCGTATTTTTGCATCACCCTTAGGTGCCCAGATATTTTTCGGCAGTACTTCATTCTTAAATTGTTTGGCGTTGGTTTTTTTTCACTTATAGTTTGCACTGAATTACATCCCTTTGGCCGAAGTACGAAATGGCGGGAGTTTTTCGGCGAAGTTCTGCAATGATTTTGGCTGCGTTATCTCTGTTTTCACGACCTGCTAACGACCTCATTTCACCACGGCCGCTCATTTTCTTTTTTTTTTACATAACTGGGCTGCGGAAACTCGCACGGGTGCCTAGAGCGGTTCGTCTACGCTTCCACCAGCTTCTGTCCTCCCCCCCCCCCAAAAAAAAAACGATCGACAAGAAGCGATCTGGTGATTTGCACAAGAGAATTTTTAATATATATGTAGTATGCATGAACCATTTTTGTATGAACCATTATTTCAGCAACTATAGAAATCAGAAGACACGAGTATTTCAGCAACTATAGAAATCAGAAGACACGAGCCAGAAATTAACAATGAGGACGGGCTAAGAGCAATATTAGTACTGATCATTTGATTACCATCCCTCGACCACTTAAAGTGCTCTTGTTCTGCCCCCCCCCCCCCTCCTCCACTCAACTGTTGCGGAAGTGATGAGCCCTTCTGTGCAATGTGCTCTTCTCTATTCTTCTTAGTGAGCATTCTCTGTATAGGTTTGCCGTATCGTGTTGGTAGAGTCGTATTCAACGACTTGCCTAACGATATTGTTGCTTGTTAGATGTTAGTATGTGATGTTGTTCATTCGTTCTGAATATTAAGGTCTGACGAAGGCATCAATTGTCAAAAGCTGACGAGAAAATAAAAGGTATCGAAAAGAGTCTTCACAACTCAAGAAACAGAACTATTATTTTATTCAATTATTGCCATGTATGAAGATGAGAATGCATTTCAACGACTGCGCATTGGTTTCACTACAGAAATCATGCCTGTCGAATTTCATTGCCAGTTTCCAGCCAAAAAGCTTCAGACCTATTTGCTGAGTTTAACTCAATGTATGCTCTTAACCCGAATCTACTTATTTTCAGCTAAAGTTGGCCCTTTTATAATAGTGGACAATCCACACTCGTTCTCTGTACGTATCCGAGAATGAACATGTGTCTGGTCTAGCAATTTCTCTCAGATTTCGTGAAAACAAAGAGAATCGCTTCACTTTCCCTACCTTCTGTGCATCAAGCCTGAAAATGCTACCAATCAGTCTTTATGAGTATGTTTTGTATGTTTTAGTAGTATGTTTTGTTTATCTCCTGTTGATTTGCTCTCTTACTAGCTGATAATCTTTAAAACACTTTCCCTTATAAATCCCTTATAAATTTACTACTTCATTGTGCAAGTGCGCGGAAAAATAACACTGAGCGGGCTAGCACCAACACCACTGGATAAGCTGTATAGGGTAACCATTAACAACACGTGTCTGACAGTGGGTAATGGCTTGAATTATCGAGTACGTTCCACTACGTTTCATTCAACAATTCTTTGGAGACACTGCGCAGTAAGCGTGGAAGAAGACGAATTCATGGACTTGAGGGAGCATGGCAACGTGATCACGCCATGGGATGGAATTGCTTCCTTGTGCTGTCGTAATACTTAGCGATATTTGTTTTTTTGTTGTAGAGCCATCAAATGATACGAAAAACAATAAATACAGCAGCGATTGGCTATGATTGCAGCGCAAAATATTGTTGCAAGATGTTGTCGCATGCTTCTCCAGGTGGCTGGGTCATCTACAGTCATCCGCAGGCACGTTCCTCTGAATTATGGTAGAAAAGTCTCTGTCCGGTTTCTGTTCGACCGCTTGGTCTTCCTAAGGTCCACGTTCACCTTCACGTAATTATTCTTGTCCATCTGGTCACTTCTGTGCCACCTACTTCGAAGGAATGGATGCGGCAGAGGTGTAGCATCTACTGTTCTTTCTATCACTTTCGTTGGGCCGTTTTGGCTTTTACCCTCATTAACTAGGTTTGTAACCTTATAGAAGCGATGGTTCTACTCTTGCCACACAGAATCGACGGTTGGGCTCCAAATGGGGTCTTTCGTATGTGAACTGTCAGAGTAGCCAGTAATTAAAATGTACTCCCCCTCTCCTGTTAAGCACCTTCAGGGCTAAGATTCATGAACGCATAACCTGGCGAAACCAGGTTAGCTAACCAACTTTCGCGTCCTACGTCTCCTGCCATTGCGTAGTCTATGGTGTGCTATTGGTATGCTTTGTTGTCGTTTCATGAGTCACATTCCAGATGAAAACCTCAAAGGTATGTATAGTTGGTGTACTTGAAGAAACTGTTAGATCGTTGAGAATGGAGGGCTGGTGGCCACATGCTTATCTTGTACACTATAAGTCCATACATTGGGCGTCGATAGATACGCATTTTTTCGCGGAATGATGGAGCACGCGCTGCGACTGCGCCACTCGCGCCGGAATAGTAGCCAGTCATAATGTTTTCTTCACAGCTTTTCATCCTACTTGAAGCCTATCAAGAAAGATTTCTTGCTAGCAAGAAAACCCTATGATTCGTTGTCACAGCAACGACCCAAACGCGAGCGAGGCGGTCGCAGCGTGTGTTTCCCGAGTCCACAAAAAAACGCTGCCCATTGACGCTTACTGTAGGTGTGGTTCATTTCCCGGGCAAGTCAGCGTAGTTGATGTCGTAGTGGAAAATTTTTGTGTGAGCACCTATAGTTGATTAGCAGTGCATAATTACTCTTAAAAATAAGCACTCTCTAGGATCACTAGAAGTGACTGCCATATGTAGTTTCGAAAGCCCTTCTACATGAAAATCAAGAATTAAATAGAATAAGGTTGTAACTTCTAAAGAAATTGAGCTCTGTCGAGGTAAGTGAAGTTACTGTAACAAGGAGCAGCTTATTCATCGAATGCTACACGGAATGCATTGGCTGCTGTCCTTGAATAAATGATCCCTAGTACGGCATTGCTAATTGTTATTGTAACCGTGTGGCAATATGTTTTTTTTTTCCCTGGCAGTGATGAGGATTTTGTTAATCTCTGCTCCACGGTGGTGACGAGAGTAGGTGCTGTCGTTAGGTCATCGCAGCAATCACAATCATAAATCAAACACTACAACGAGACAGCCGCGTTGTCGTCTCGTCGACCTTTCTTCTTCTTTTTCTGTTCGTTCAGGTCTGCCTTATACAAAACGAACTAGTTCGGAAAATTAATTGACCAAATGTGGAACATTCAGTTTCGACACCAGCACAACAACTAACGAGCGCTATGCGATCACTAATCCTTTGGATTTGACTGGTTTTCAACGCTGATGTCACACTTCTAGCGCAAACACACTTTTCCACGTCTGGGAACAAACAGTAATTTGCCGTTAACGAGTTCTGTCTGTTTTGTGGCGAAGACCCGCTGCGATGGAACTGACAGGCTTCTCTTCTCCGATTTTCCACCATTTCTGTACCGGTTCTTACTTCAGTCGGCTGCTATCGACTTTTCTCTCATAATTTGGAAGGAACTTCGAATGCTCTTCGAATAGCAGCAAATTTGACGCCTCTTCTACTGTCTAGATAACATCTCTGCTTCAACATTTACAGACTTCCACAACTAGGTTTGAAGCAGAAGTTTTCCCATAAATCAGTATGTAGGACCACAGCTTCGCTCAACTCCTTCTTTTCTCTTGAATTTCCTATTGTTCCTTGTTCTAATCCCTATCTTTTCCATATTTTTCATCTTCAAGTTCTTACGAATATAATCGTTCTTGTCGTTTTCCACAACATGTCGGTCGTTACATTATTACATAGCCTGTACTTATACATATCATAGCGTGAATGTTTGCTGGTTTACCCTTCCATTGAGCGTAATGTGGTAGTTTACTAGTATGACATCGGCTTCAGCATGATAGAGTTTTACATTCGAAAGCACCTTTTTAATTTTCGACCATTTGAATTTTCGAGCTTCTGTAGACTCCTGTTTTTTCGAATATTTGAATTTTAGGGTTTTTCGGAGCAACCGCATTTTTGAATCCCCAAACTTTCAAATATTCGAGTGTTTGAATATTTTTTCGAGTAACTTTCCACTTGGAGAGAAAATCTTGTAGTTATGCACATGCAATCATCGACTATTACAAATCATCGAATTTTCGAATAATTGGATTTCCAGATTTCTACCAACTCTAGAACCCTCTGTACACTCGAGCGAATATCCGAATTTCGTTCGATTCGATCAAACCTCTGGAATATATCAAGTTGAGACTGAATGCTATTAAAAGGCAGGATCTAAGCAGGATCTCTCCTATTAGTAACCACTGTCGAGCCCACTCACATCAGTCTCGTCTTCATGAAAAATGATGACACTGATGTCATTTATTTTAGTGAAAAAGAGCAACACTAGTTCATTTAGCATGAAGCGGTAGAGTGCGTCTGTTTGTTTTGGCAGAGTGACCATTCTCCCGAAGGAAGACCCCTCCGTGATCCAAAAAGCGATCGGAATTTTGGTAGTAATGTGCAAGTTTAGAGATAGCATATACATACATATCTTTTGAATTCATCGGAAATTTAGGAGAACAGTTGTAGACATCGGCTTGGTTTCAACCTTAATAAGGAGGTTCTTGACCGTTTTGCAGATGTCAGCGAGAAAATCCCGTGTATGTAGTTAACTAATTTTAATTTTACGTGAAAGCAACTCCTTTTTCCCGGATGCGAAGTTTTTGCACTTGGCAAAATGTCATGAAGACCCGCTTGGCACAAGAAGCCCACGATTGTGACCGCATTTTTTGAACCTATCGTTCGTTAGATACATCCATGTAAACGGAGTGGAGTTATGAGATCGAGCTCTGATGACGCTGCATGGCCTCTTGTGAGTAAACCCAGGCGTGAAGCTCAAAAACTGAGTATTGAGTAAACTTAAGAGTCCCGTAGATGTCTTATACTTTCACAAGATGTCATAATTCGCCATTATCCTAGGCCATGCCTCTGAGATTTGGACTATCGGTCCTGCACTACGTAGTATGAGTGACCATCAATCCAAGACGCAACTGGTCGCTGTTGTCTGATGAATCGAGGTCCACTGTGTTCGACTGATTTCGATCTCGTTTTTATTGAGGAAGAATACCAAAACATGTTTCGCTCGTTCAGCATACTCATCGATTTATGCTTTTATAACATTTCGTTCCGCAGCAGAAAACATTCCTTTTCGTGCCTTCGAGTGAATTGGTTGCCTCCATATTTGCTCGAATACGCTAGCATTATAAAATTTTCCTTATCCAACCGTCTACTGTGATTTTAATGGTAATGACAGCTTCGACTCACACTCTTCAAAGAAATTATTGTTTATCTTACTTTTAGGTTACTGTAGCTTTTTTTAAATGAAGTTTATCACCTCATCTGTGGGAGCGTAGCATTAATATCATTTCAATTATGCATGTCAGTAACACTATTAATCATTTCTTGTACATATATGATGTGCTGAAATAATTTTGCTTATCTAATCCCCGTGTTCCACTAGGTCCGAATTGATGGAACAAGTTATACGTGCTAGTCTCATTTATGTCGTGAAAATATGTATAAGTTGCGAAAATTTTACTTCGGCAGAGACCTCATGTTGCTTGAAAATTTCTGGCTATCTTTTTACGCTCTCCGATTTACGCCCTTTCTTGCAATTTTAGTTTTCGTCTTACGTTCTGTAAGATAAGAGATTTTACTCCGGCACGTCACTATTAATAAAACACACAAATATATAAATAGGTGTATCTGTTCTTTTGCAATAAAGCCGTGCAAATGTACGCATTCAAGTCAATGTCCTTGAATTTGATGTGCGTTCATATGCTAATCTCTAGTATTCATTACATGGTCTGACACTGGAAGTACGTGGAAATCTCAAATAATAAATTCATGAGTACTGAGAAGTGATAGTGAGTTGAACAGTGGCACTGCACATTTTCGGTGCAGAGCTACCGGGTTTCTTGAGCAGCAACGGACCTTGTTTATTATTTGTTTATTTGCCGATTTATTTGTTTGTCATGTTCTTTTCTATTCTTTCTTCATCCAGTGTACTTACGTGTTATGAAAGATTAGAAAAAAGGGATGGAAAAACGAAATCAGAATTCAAAACAGGCGTGCATATGTTTACGTATGTTGCAGTTTTTTACTTTTTCGTTGCGGAAGCGATTTCCTGCTAACCAAGGAGGGAAGCGAGGGGATCCAACAACTTGTGACGAAATCCATGCTATCATATGCAATTTGTCATGCTGATCTCAAATCCATTCTCCTTATCTGCTGTGGAGTTCTCTCTGAAGAGTTACGTGGCATCACTCCAGCTTGCCCAAAGCAGTCAAAAATTGGCTTCTTTGTTATATTCTGCCGAAGGATCGCGGGAACTTACCTCAAACTGAGAAAATCTCTGAAGCTGCAGCAGATAAGGAAAACGTATTTAAGATCAGTATCGAAAACTCCATCTGATAGTTTATATCTAATTACAAGTTGTTGTATCCCCTAACATCCTTCCCAAAAAACTAGTGTACGCCTTTCCACTCACTCACGTTTTCGTTCCTGCCCTTCTTCTACAGTATCTATTCGGCTAATCTTGTACTTCAGATGCTCATCTTGGTAATTTTGCTATCTCTCGTGCTTGTACATGTCTCCTGTGATCAGCTGATGCTTGTGCAATTGGTAGGTAAGCCTTTATTTATGGCCATTTACGACAATAAACAATGTGCTCAGACTTACTGTAGGTTAAAGCCTCAATAAGTTACAGTACTCGCATTAAGCTCAAGTGAGCTGGCTGCAAAAACACTGGAATTTTCCAGGTTTTTCGCCATGGTGACAGAGCCCCAATGGGAGGAAGTACTTCTCCGGAATCTGAGGCTTATTATTTCCGGGGAAAGGAACACCTCACTAATGTCAGTGCGCTAACAACACTCATATAAGTGTCCCGAGAATGGTGCGATCTTCATTCTGATTGTGATGTAGATGCTTACAGAAAGGTCTCGATCAAGCCAGAGAACTTGGGCTCAGCTTGAAACGCCGCTATGCAGACACAGGCTTCGTCGACGCTCGCTATATTCCGTCTGAGGTGTCCTATTGCTCACCATTGGGATGAAATCATCCTCATCTTAACTGCTTGATCCTTAATTCAGTTTAATAGGGATCAAATTTTTTACAGGTGTCATTCCGGAGTAGCGCATCGGAAAGATGTCTGATGACTGCTTCAGCAGTTGCGTCAGCCATGTTCAATCAGACGGAGAGTGGACAGCCCACTTTCGTTCCGGTATTCACTGTGCCCAAAGATAAAGACTTCGTTAGTGCATTTACCAGCATATGGAGTCACTTACTCATCCCATACTCAAAGACGTTTTAGGTTTGTGTGCCACGAGTGCAATGTCCACCTGTGATGAGGGAGATGATGAAGCTGCTCGGATTGAATGGTCCCTTATGGAAAATGGTAAGAATTCTTGTGCGTATGGGACATGAAGAAGGAAGGGGGCGTATCAGAGTTGAGTTATTGGTTCGTTCAAACCCTGTCCGGTGAAAAGGGAGTAGGGGGGGGGGCACTCCTGTGAAGGCTTAAACCCATGCTTAAGCATAGGATTAGGCTTAGGCTTAGCTTAGGCTTAGGCTTAGATTAGGCTTAGGCTTGGGCTTAGGCTAGTGCTTTTAATTAGTCTTATAAGGTGAAGCCTATGACCTTTTATGGGGTGGCCCCCCCCCAACTCCCTTTTCACCCGTTTCACACTTACTATGTTAGATTTCATTCACTGCTTCTGACTGTAGTGGATATTTCCAGAATGACATGCTATCGGAACTCTTCAAGCAGGAGTCGGAACGTTTGAACTACACATATAATGTTGGTGACAGACTTAACTATTTCGAGCCGCTGTTCCTAGAGGTAATGTTCTTTGATCCTCAAAATCTTGCGGTTGTTGCTTAGCCAGTAATAAAGTTCATCAATTTGTAAATGGAGCACTTGAAACAATCAGTCTAGGATTACGATTTGATTTGTGGGTTGCCTCCAACTCGCGAAGGATTCATTGTGTGCGAACCGAGTAAGGATCGCCATATACGTACTTTTTTTTCCACCTTCTAAAGTCTCGAGCAAATATTCCCAATTTCTATGTACGGGATTTATTTAGCAAATGAACCTTATATGTAGCTAGCAGTGGCGGACGCAGGGGGGGGGGGGCGCGCCCCCCGAGAATGGGTCGCCAAATTTTCGAAATTACTTTACAATACAAATAAAAATCTTGTGTTAGTTTATTTTTAATTGTTTATTTTTATTAGTATTTTTAATATATTTTTTATTTATTGTTTATTATTATAATTAATATTATTATTAATTTTATTTTCCGTCTGGGTCCCCAAAACGGCGGAGACCCCACTTTTCTTCCCACGCCCCCCCTCCCGCCCACTTTCTGCGTCCGCCACTGGTAGCTAGGTACCTTTACACTGCAATGCTGAAATATGACCTGCCCCGTCCCGCTCCATTATGACCCGCAACCTATGCAACAGGTTGAGCTATGTTAGTAGATAATTTATCGAGCAGAATTTTTTCCGAGGAACTCACAAGAACTGGTAGTTTGGCAAGTGGAACATGATCACTACACGAATTTTGTGCAAGAGCACCTTTTTGGAGAGGTATGGAGGGTTTACATAAAAGGTTTTCAAATCTGTTGCAATCCTCAGCATTTGTGGGACCCTTTTGCTGAGGATGGGCTGAGATCCCGACCGTAGGAGATGGCGGCCTCATCGTTATAGATAAGCTGAACTCGTTGCGTAGTTCGTGATGAGGTTGGAAGTGGCAGCACATACATAAACCATGTACTTCTCCTACAAGCCAGAGATAGTTGTACCTCCGCAGACCGGTTTGGTGGCTATTTTGAAACATTTGACACACGTCATTCTAATCAGCTCGTCAGATTGGACCAAAATATGCAAATATTTCCAGGAATGGAAAGTGAAGGGTACCTGGCTTTGAAAGTTTTCCCTTGTTTTTTTTTTTTGGACGATGTCTTCAAAGAAGGCTCCCCAGCTCCAAAAAACATTACAGTACGAAATGAGCGTAATTTTATTTTTCGTGTGTTATTTTTATACATTATATTTTATCCTTCGTATTGTAGTTTTCACAATACTAATGATTCTGATGAATTAGTTTGTTCTAGCACGAGTCAGGGCTCGCTGTCCCTCAATGGTTCAATGATGACGCGAGGAAGGAAGCAGATCACCTACTTGACTTGGTACGGTTCAGAAATGTATTTAGAAAGCCACTACTGCTTTGTGGAGGTGGTAAAGTAATTTTTGTCACTAGTGTACTGCGAAGTAAATGGAAAAGTATATTTCGGAAGGCTGACGTAGCATTACACGTGTAAGCACCCCTTTTTGGGTTCACTAGACCTTCAAAATGTCCGGATGCAGTGAAATTACCCTTGGTAAATGTGTTGACACCCTTGTTGAAGATAAGTAAATTAGTGTAGTATTGACACGTTTACCCTGGGTAAACGGGCCAATTTTAGTCCCTTGTGATGTCTGTTGTATAGTGGAATTCGTTAGTTTACACGTCTATATCCACGAAAACGTAGTATTAATCTTCCTCTACAGTTATGTAAATAGAAATTATACAAGTAGGTTGTAACTGCATTGAATTAAGGAGAAAAATGACTTCACATGCAAAATATTGCAAGGATTAGTTCAAACAAATGCTATAATAATATAGGTTGGATCTGAGTTGATATAACGCATAACCATTGGATGCCTTTTGCCGGATTGCGCTTTACAAGTTAGAGGCAGCACCCGTTGAATTTCGTGTTTCAGATTTTGCCGAGTTTCGGGGTTTTCAGGCACATAGAGATCAAATGGTGAGATAAAACGAAAGAACAAAGATACCCTCGAAACTTATTCATTCAGCTATCCATTTATCAAATGCGCGCAAGGTGCCCCGTTAAAGGGATGCAAAAAAATACAAAAAAGGGCAAAGGAGACAAAAAATAAAAACAAAGCAAAGGTTGAAATATAACCCACTAACACGGTCAACGCTAACAGAATTTGGCACAGGTTAAGATCCAAGCGCTTCTAAGTAACTTCTCACAAGCTCACACCAATTATCCGTCGCTGGGCACTACACCTGGATAGAACTCTGCATCGTCCTGCAAAGGTGTCACAAGACTGGGAAGAGAATCCGCAGAGGCGATCATGTTAGCGGTCCAAAGTTATCAGTGATGAGTAGGTGGGGGTGTTTCTTTTCTTACGTTTGAATCTATAGTCTTGAATAATCGAGAGTCCCGCCACCTGAATGTAATGGGAACTTTTACCAAGGGCCCCTACAGGGCCAATATCTCAGCGAATTAAGATACTCTGTCTTCTATCCATTGCGACGCTCCACTACCAATCGGTTATACGGGACATGGCTTACCTCAGAAGTAAAAATTTGAGTGCTGCATATAAATCACTTCCAAGTGAAAAAAGGGGTTTTTTCTGAATCCTAGATATTAATGGAAAGAAGTAGTTGTAAAACAGGAGCGAATGGTAGCACTTGAATAATAGCACTTGTACGAACTTCTTTTCATGGTAATTCATCATTCCTTGTGTTGCTTAACATCTTTGATGCTCTAACAGTGCTTGTCACCACTGGGACTTCAACTCGAAGAATTTCGGCGGGTGTCGCCTCCGACGAGTTGACTCATATACATGGAGCAGTTATTTCATTATAGAATTTTTTTATTATTTCATAATACAATGGTTTTTCATTAAAGAAATTCAGTGGGTGAAATTTCAGTGACGAGTTCCTCTCAATCATTATTAAAATTTCTCCATTAATACTTCTCAAAAAATGCGTGACATATACAGACCATCGACTTCTTGGCTGGTGTCAGCACGTTTCGCAACATCAAATGGATTCATACTCGTTCCGGCAAATTGCTCTCAACAATCTTGAAGAACAATCAGAAAGCGACTGAAAAGAGCCTTGCGAGCAAAAAACTTCTCGCTTACTCTACGGTAACCGTCTTTGATATAGTCTTCCATTTCCCTTGTATTCACCGAAAAAAAAACAGCGTTTTTTTTAAAGCACGATTTGACTATCTCTGCTCTGCTGGAGTCTATGGGCGTAATGAGGGCTGCCCTTTCTCCACAAGGACGTCCTGCTTTTACGGCTGCGCTTGTTTTTGAGTTGTGGAAAAGCAACGATACGGGGCATTACGTTAAAGTAAGTTGCCTCGACCGGCTTTCAGACTTTTGACGTGGCAACCGTCGCTGAAGGTTAAGAATAAGCCGTGGAGATCAGACAGTTTTATCCTAATGGAATATACCTCCAAAGAAATAGTTGTATACTTCATTGTCTAGAAAATTCATGCTTCAGATTCTGTATCGTCGCGGTCCAGGATTTGACGAGTATAGAGACCTGACCAAATCAGTGGAAGGATGTGGACAGCACGAATTTTGTCCGATTGAAGATTTCTCTAAATCTATGGAGCCTTTCAAACACGATCATCCGGAGGAACTTTGTGCGGTGGGATCGCAAATTGAACAACCCTGTCAACTTTACCCTCAAGACAATCCAGTTTTAGAGCGATTCTGAGAACAACAAGAACCAAAGATCACCGCAAACGGACGGGGTTCAGCGTAAGTGAAATCTTTACGACATTGTTGGTGCAGTACTTCTTCTGATGTCACTACGTTTTAGCTGTCACTATCCTATTCATGGTCACCACAGGCATTTTCGCAATGTTATCTCTCGGACTGCTCTTTTTGTTGCTGCATCGACGTGCTTCTGTGGATTACAAGGTGGAAGCAATGCAAACTACTGATTGATTATGACTTCATGATAGGTGACGTCTGAGAAAGCTCAACTTATGTGAATGGGGTGTGTTGCATCGTGAGGGGAAACATGACATTGCCAGAATTCTAGGAGTGGTCCATTTAGATGGCCTTCCCGCCTTTTCTTTCTTCTGCTTTGAACGAACCATGGATGAGAACGACTTTTTTTCCTTCATAAAGCATTACACCCATCAGAATATTGTCACCTTATGAGACTTCGCATAAACATGCGTTTCTTGAAACTTGCTAGGCTCTATTCTTCTCTAGTACTTAAGCTATTAGGGGTAAGCACTATACTCTGGACTGAATAAAAACCAGATAACTTTGTTAGTTTAATTAGCAATTTAGGAAACGAAAAAACCCTAAAGCTCTTCTTCTCTCTCACACAATGTTGGAACATTTAAACTTTCCATTTATTCGAAATATTCGATATTCGAAAACAAAAATATTCTATTTCCAGCAAAAGAAAAATTCGAACATTCCAACATTGTAGACCAATACAGTGCTGTAGGACAGAGACCTTATCTTTATTGAGGACCTGGGTGTGTAAATCATCCCCTGAATTGTTAATTGAAGTAAAAAATCATTCGTTTTTTGGCGTAGTTTTGTTGAGCCGACCCGTTCGTTACAGATGTCTTTACTTATTTTATTCATGCATTTACTTTATCACTTTACTTTATTCGGTTTTTATTCGGTCCTAAGTATAGTGTGCATTATCGTGAGGGGAAAACGAGCGGTGGCTTCCTACCCCTTTAGCATCAGCTCGTCCATACCTTCAAATTTTTCACTTCATATAAAATGAAATTGACGCCGAACTGATGCTTAAAGGGTGGGAAAAGGATTGTGATTCCTCGATCACACAACCCTGTCATGCACTGTTTTCCTCCACGACGATGCAGACCCAGGGCCGCATGCATTATTGAGATTGCCCAGGGCAAACCTGTTGACACCCCACAAATTTTCCCATCCTTAACACGGGCCTCAACATGTTTACCTTGGGTAATCTCAGTTATGCAGGGCCTGATGTCAGCACCTCTTTTACACGCCTTTATCACAATTTGTACCTTCCTTGAAAATTCATATCTGGATAATAAGCAAACTCGTGCTCACCTACGGGTAAAAAGATGTTGTTCGCCTTGTGTAAATTAATTTAACCTGACACATTTGTCAACAAAGTGTTCCGCGCTGTACAAGCATTGCTTCCCTTTGCGCTATAGCTTAACACCAGTTGCATATTGTACGTAACATCCTTCATCATACTGTTATGGCCAATAATTTGTTGTTGAATGTATAAATAAAATAGGCTGAGTATAATGGATGAAACTGCATGTATGAGATGGAAAAGAAGCAGAATTAAAATTAAAGTTTTTTTTATACGTGGATATTAGTTATTGCATTGTGGTGTTCCGTGAGGCAGGTGTCGCGATGTTGGCTGTTGCCTATATTATTCCTAGCGCAAGTAAAGACACAGCTTACAACAGCTGTCAAACAAAATTTTTCGAAGGACCGCAGCAGAAAGGGATCTTGACCGTGTGGTTAAGACACAAGAGACGTAGAGGTAAAAAGATTCGGAAAGGCCGCAGCAGAATGGATTTATATAGAGGATGGTCCGGAAAAAGCACAGCAGGAAGTCGAAAAGACGCCACAGGTATTCGGAAGAACCGCAAGTCATCGCCGCTTAATCAGCTTTTTTGCTTCGACCCTTCCAAAAATTTGTCTGAGAGTATGCGACGAAAACCTGGATGAGCGATCAGCTGGTCGAAAAGGCGAAGTTTAAAAAACCTGCCAAAAATTGAACACCGAGGAGTACTATCGAAACATCTTGTTGACGGTATATTCTACCCTACAGCTTGCTTTTTGAGCGATAGATGAAGATATGAATGCCTTTGTTCTGTCCGTGTTATTCTATTACGAAGAGTGTGTATCACTTCGAGAAAGTTGCCCATTTTTCATTAAATATTAATGTCGGTAATTTTCACATCTGCAGCAAGGGTAATTTTTACAAGATGCGTGCATCTTTCACGCGTACAACTGTACAATGAATGGTGTCCCCAGGCGCACCTCTGATGCAGTCCGGACCCATGTAAGAAACTTTCGTGCGAAAGTCGCGCGTCATACGCACGCATGCATTTGTGGAGGATTTTTCATGGTAACCAGTAAACGAGGAATGTACAGCCACAATAAAAGTAATGTGGGCCTCAGCGTTTACAACGCTGTAGAGTTGGACAGATTGACAAACATTACAGCTGTGGTGATTTTTATGCCAATAGATCTACAGATGGTACAATTACATCTCTCACAGCAGTGTGTGTGTGTGATGTGATTTTTGACACATGAAGAGTTCCCATAACAAATATTGTTAGAGATCTTCCCAAAATGATTTTGCTTTTACTGTTATAGCATTCGTTATATATTGATTTATTAATTTTTCCATTGATTCATTGTTTACCGTTGGTGTGCTATTTAAAAAAGAGAGAACGAAGACTAATGTATTACACAAATCTTGAAAAAATACAAACTAAACACTTGAATGCTATAACGGTAAAAGCAAAATCAATTAGGGAAGATCCCTAACGAAAATAAGAACCCACTTGTCATCATAGATTGTAGTGGGACGAATATTTGGATTTTATGGTGTAATTTAAACGGCAACAACCAAGACCAGAGCGATGATCAGTGTGCTGGATTTAGTACTGCTCATCCAGGTTTAAGAAGGTAAAGATAAGGTAAAGTTATTTATTACTTACTCATTTACATTCTCTATATGATCACTTAACATTACTTACTAATCATCACCCATTCAGTGGCGAAAGTAGAAAAGTTTCTCTTACGGTGTACATATGTGCTCAACTTTGAAATGCACGTCTTTTTTGTCTTGCGATGATGTAGCGAACCAAAGAAGTGAAAATCACTATAGCACGAGGAATGGCTCTTTGCTCCTGACCTCAATTCTCGTATTTGGCAGTCTCCAGTATTTAGGAGTATGCCTTTCTGCTCTTTACGCCAATAAATGGACGTTTGAATGGAACAGTCAAAGTACTAGGTGTTCCATGTTGTTCAACATTTTCAACCCTGAAAAAAAAAAACAAGGAAGTCTGTCACTGATGGCGGTCAGATTGTTCTCCTGCATGCCGGAGTTCAACTCGATAACTTGTTTTCAAGCACGGTTGGCCGTTTCGAATTTTATCTGGTGACGCTTGAGATAACACACGGGACATTTTGGCACTGTTCCTGGCGTTCTCAGAGGATTCTTTTATCTGTAATCTTATCAATTGTTTCAGCTATCATCACGACACTTTCGAAACTCCATGTTCCTTCTTATTATACCACAAATCGTTTCGCCAAATGGAATTATATGCACTTCCGACTCCTTGAAAAACTGTCATACTCACTTCATTCACTAATCTTTGCGATGTATTAGTGTACGCTGACGCAATTTTTTAGAGGAATTCCACGGTATCGCAGGTTCTGGGGGACTTTCTGCTCGTTCAGAAGAAGAACGGCTAGTTCTTGTATGCAACAAGGGCATTTCTTGTTTTATGGAGAGTTATATTATGATCTTCACGAACGATATGGTGTGATCTTATAATTGTGAAACGCATAGTAGGCAGTACTTTCTGCACTCATTGTTAGTTATCAGGTGATATGTTCCTCCGATAGAGTGATCCACAGATTCACTGGGAAACAAATGAAATTGCGGTTTTTTTTTCAGTCAAAACATGAGCAAAAAACCTGTGATGCGAACAGTAACAGTTCATTTTTTGGGAGGGCTAAAAATCGAAAGACACACTGTCCTTGTAGAGAAGATAGGTGGACTGCGAATGCGGTAACATAACGTCGCGGCCAGAAAACCGCGGCGGGACCTACTCGACACCTCATCACCTCATCTGGTGCATGCACTCTCCACATTCATCGTTCAGGTCCCGCCGCGTTTTTGCAGTTATGGGGTCCATCTGTTTTTCCATGAAAGACAGCACACATCTAAAAAAATGTAAAGCTGTAAAACTAAAAACTCAATATGTAAAGCTGTAAAACTAAAAACTCAATCTAGAATAGTTTGAAAATGGATTTAGCAAAAAAAGCTTGCTCAAAACCAATAACAAAAGTCGAGAAAAAAGACCCTGAATTCCAAGAGATTTTCATCTAAGAAGAAAACCAAAAACACAAAGAAAAATGAGATTAAAAGGTGATACCGGCTAAGAATGGTATGAAAATCCTGTGGAAATTTCAAATGTCCGCAGCAGAAAAAAGGGAAATGGCTCTTCAACACCAAATGTAAGTACTCTCGTCCTCTACGCTACACGCAACAAGAGCGCTTTTCTATTTGTGCTTCTATTATATTACTCAACCACACGGCTCTTTCACTACTTTGCGAGCACGCACACTCACGTATATGCGTTTTTACACCTCCACTCTTACCTTCTGTCTGTTGTATTTCTGCTTTTTTAAAGCATTCGCGTTTCTTCTGAATTGAACACACCTGAGGTCAAGTTTCCTCAAGATTTTATGCGTTCTACTGTTTTCTTCTGGAAACTTAGGAAGGATTCCATGGGCATGTGCCGAATCAAAGAGCAACTATTATGCGACCTTCTTACTGTTACCCAATTTAGAGCAGCAACAAGGAAAGTTTTTAATGATTTTGCATAGAAGTGCTGGCCACAGAGAAGATGCAACGAGGAGAGAAGCACAGCAGAATTTTTTGAAATTTTTTAAAATCAAAAACGAAAGTATGTATGTGGAATTAAAGATAGGAGTGTTTATTTCTGAAAAAAACCCTTGAAAGTAATGGAACACTGTTGAAATTTTCTAACCACGACTACTAATAGTGCTAAAAATAGCACTATTTAAAAAAAAATTCTGGTTGGATCAAACGCTGAGCAACTCGTTGTTTTTTCCACCTATTATATTTCTAGAGTGTGACAAAATTTTTTTGAAGTTTTTTTTTCTTTAAGATGGTTTATAGACTCACAATGTTGTAAGGGCAGACTTTCAGACGTATCGAATGCATCGATACTAGAATCGCTTTGATGGCTGCGTGGGCAATGCTGGCCGGAACAACCGCTCTTCTTCCTCCTATTCCTGGTTGCATTCTGAATTAATGCTAATTTCACAGGGATGAACAACAAAAAATACAAGAATAACATGACTTATGCAAATGATAATTCCATGGTAATTTCATTTTTTCGTGCACTTCTTCTCAATTTTCGTAACTATGTGCGTGTGTACTCTTTTACTACGAATACATGTGTAGATCGATCTAGTAAAGTATAATATGTATAGAACAGGAATTTCTGTCTTTTTTCGAGGTATTATCTCGTACAATGCTATCTCCTTGAGAATCAAAGAACTCTCAGCTTTGCCGATCAAAGGCCATCGATGCAGCCATGACAATTCTTTCTACTCCAATAGCGAACGATTCAGTTTCGTTATCACTCATCTGCTCTAAAAAATACCGGTCGATAGTTTTGAGCTATCTTCTTCCAGGAACAGCTGCGGAAAAAGAATGATAAAGCCTATTGTCGGGTCATAAGAAATGATTACACTGCTGTCGAATTGTCAGCATTTCGTGATATTTTTCAGAGCTTTGCTCTGCTGTCCGATTTGCGTTTCTCTTTAGTATTCAAATTCCGCTCTGATCCTCTTGGCAGTCCTGTACCAGTTTGCTCGTCTCACTGTAAGTTAACCTCACAAAATGTGCCGTTTCCTTGATTGATGTTCATGATATCCGTATTTAAAGCCCTGTGCACCATTCAGAAAGCTGTCCTCTTCCTCGTCTCGTATGATTTCCAAAAGCCGCAAGAGATTCTGCAGTTCGATAAGACATCATTCTGGCAAACATATCCTCACTATTTCTCATCCTCTCTGGTGAAGAGTTATGCGAGAAAATTTGCTCCACTTTTCATACATATTCCTTTCTATTTTTTCTCGCAGGCTGCAACACTAGCTGTCATAGCATTTCGATCTTCTTTTGTCCCTTTTTAAGAATTGCTAATCCCTCTATCTGGTGTTTTAGAACTGATAAAGAGGTTAGGAAGCGGAATTACTTTTAGTGACAATAAAGAAATTACGTAGCTGGGTACAGACTGCATAACCCACGTTTCTGAATGTTCTGGATGTTTGAGGTTCAACATGAGAAAGTATGAGAGTTTCCTTGAGATGAGTTTGAATTTGTGATTGGAAGTGAAGGTTCCAAGTTTCTGTATTGCTAACCCAACGTTTTCAATAATTTGGTGGTCGTGGAACTGTTGCACCAATGTTTAACGTCCCAAAATACCTGAAAATTTAAGGTGGATTTCCCTTGGTGGTGCTTTCAGTAGTGGTATTCGTGGACATGCCTCCGGTAACTCGTTAATCCACCCACAGACACATACCGAGCAAATTTTTCAAGCGAAAATCGAGGCACTTAATGCGAGAGCTCGGTCATAGCAAAGAAGGAAGATGGTTAAAGAAGGAAGATGGTTTTTTAGGAGAGTGAAGTATAGCAATTTATGTAAAGGAGACTTCTCATCTCCAGACCAGTGGAAGGACATAGCCATCCGTTGAACGGTCATGAATCCTGGCACATCTGAGACGCATACGATGGTCTGTATAATATTCAAAAGCCAGAATCGAGTGGAACAGATCAACCTATCTGCTGCTGATGTACATTTCGTTATGTCAACATAATTGCTTCATTTCCGCCTTAGCCTAGGTTATTACCGTGTCATTACAACATACAAGTACTATATTTTAAGTGCATTTGTTTGTCATCCTTCCCAATGCATTTCGATAAGATTTCAATGTTGTGACATGCGTTTTGTTGATAAGCACTGCTTCATGAGATTCGAGCTGCAGCAAACAATGATTGCCTCGCGGCCAGTGTAAATTTTGACGAGTGTTTATTATTCACTGTGTCAGAGTGTCGACGAATCAATTACATTGGTCATCCGAACTAATTCGCTACGATCCGTCCGAAGTTTTTGAATGGGTTTTAGATAGCTAGTTCTTGTGCAGTTTCCACATTTAAAATCCGTTAGCGGTGCTGATCCATTTTCTTTACAGCCGCAATACATACAGTGCCGTAGATCCGCCTCGTCCTCAAGGAGCACCGCCTGAGATCACACGTGGCGTCCTGCTGGCAGCATTCCCGCAGCCACTCGGCTGAGTAACGATCGCCAGCAAGACGCCACGTGTGATCTCAGGCGGTGCGCCTTGAGGACGAGCCGGATCTACGGCACTGTACCTTGTCTTCGTCCTGCATCTGCCCGTCGATCAGATGGTGAAATTCAAAGTTGGATCTAGGTTTTTCTTGTTGGGAATCGTTCATAGTCTGTCCGAAACGACGAGTCCGCCCACGCACGCGGGGATCGAGAGGCGGCGCGGCTGGGACGGATGCTGTTGGCTGCCACGTCACACCCAAATCATTGGTCAATACCATGGAGATAACGATGAAACGTGATACGCAGATCAGGGATGATGACGTGGAGCGCTGACAAACGTGGCAGCTTCTCGATCCCCGCGTGCGTGGGCGGACTCGTCGTTTCGGCAGACAATACAGAGTACATATCCTATGGGCGATAACCACAGTTTAGCTTGGGTGAAGCATTTTGTTCCTAGAAGGGCTAGCGAACTCTTACGAAACTTTGAAAACTAATATGAAAGGCTTTACCCTGCGTAGTACCCTTTAAATTGTGCGGAAGTATGGGATAGGAAAGCGGGGGTAGGAGACTTTCTGATGCTTCTGTGCTTAAAACTTGTTCTATCAACAGAGTGTGATCCTAGTTTTCAGCACAGCGGACTCATATTGCCGTATTCAGCTCTTGAATCCAAAATTACAAATGGTGCAGCCGCATGTTCTTCTTGAAAACCAAATACTTATTCGCTGAGCCAGAAGTTGTTCATGATTGTTATACTTTTGACAGAAATTTGCAAGGGAACTTGTCATTTCTGGTCAATCGCGAATTTCTAATCCTTCTAAAAAATGCTTGGTTTTTACTACTTTCTTAAGAGTGTTTGAACAGCTGACATTCTTTTTCACTGCAGCCTCCTAGCAAATCCTTGGATGGATAGATGGTCGAATATGTGCCGTGTTGAAAGGTCTATATTTCTATCTGGATAGTGTTTATAGTTCAGCGTTGGGTGTTCAGTGATGTCATTATGTTTTTAGTGTATACGGTTCGTATAGCTTGCAATCATTCATTGCTTTCTCGGTTAACTGTGCAGCACGAGCGCAGCCCGAACGGCGTGGTGATTTGAGTAGAAACTCTAGCAGCAACCGTTCCCAGTTGCTGCCATCCTCCCCTCAATCGTTGCCACCCCCAGCAATAGCTGCTAAAAGGACGAAGGCTTGAGCAGCAATCGAGGAGAGGATGGTAGCAACTCGGAACAATTGATGTCAGGGTTTCACCTCGAACCACCAGGCTGTTCGGGCTGCCTTCGTGCTGCACAGTTATCACAGTTGTAGGAAATCTCACCGAGCCTTGCCATACTACAGTTGTTTTGGCTTCCGCGCTATTTCTGGCCGCTTTTCTATAAAATCGCTGTGCTTTTCCACTGTAACGCTACAAAACCCAGAGAATAATGTTTGCCCACACCTTGCATAGCAGTTCTTTTGTGCTCTGCTCCGTTGCAGCGTCTACTATATCCTCACCTGCTTACTATGCGCAAGCTGAAGCGCTTGCGAACGGTAAATTCGCTGTATTTGCTGTTCTACAGTCCATAATCACAGATTAACAGCAAGAAAGAAGTACATTTTGTGTAAATATTAGCTGTTCTTAGCGGCGATTTAGATACACTTTTGTTCATGGCTAAATACATCTGCAAAGAAATTGAGGGGAAGTTATACAAGACTCCAAACGACCAGGTGGATACGGACCATTACAGCGTCGCGATATGGCACTCTGTCTGTTACACCGATAATGCTTTGCATGCTCTCTGGTATTCTCTGCCTAAGGTAACCGCTATACTCCTCGAGGAGTATAGCACTTTGCGTCGCCATCGCCGGCGACCGCTCACAACCGATTTGCACCGAAGCCGCAGTCGCCAATGTTGGCGACCAATCGATAGGCACCGACGCCGCAGTCGCTATTATCGGGCCGTGACGCCCCGCCCACAATCGATGCTCACCAGTGTCACAGTCGCCAGCGACGGCGGCGTAGGGTGCTACAGTCCTCGAGGACTATAGTGGCAGTGTAACAGTCCTCCGACTTCGTGCTCGTTTGAAAGAGTGCTAAACTAGTACTTGAAGTCATGACATGTCGATGTTACGTCGTTGTGTTTTAATTACTTGACTTCTAATTTTATAATTTTTATGCTGACTAACCATGCAGTAAACACAATACGTACAGACCTTGTCAGAAAGATAGACGGACTGCGCGTGCGGTTTCATATCGTCGCGGTCGCATAATCGCTGTGAGACCTACTCGGCCCTCTCACCCAGAGCATGCTCTCTCATCACTCATGTCCCACCGCGTTTCTGTAGTCACGGAATCCATCCATCTTTTTGAGAAGGACTGTACCTAGGAAGTCACCTGGACAGGATGCACAGAAACATTTGCTGAATCATAGTTTCTGCTGCTCACAATAGGGACGTTATTTCTGAGCAATAAGACGAAACAAAGGAATGAATGCATCGATGCACATAAGAAGGCGAGAGTAACAAGGGTAACACAGGGGAAATCATCAACCTCACAAAATTCACACATTTTCACAGATTCGTAGCTCCCCGCAACGCAGGATTCTTCCAGTTCTCAACATTTCCTTTGCTTCTGCTGTATACTAGAGTTTTGACCGGATCGAATAAAATTCGAATATTTATTCAAACGTTCGAATATTCGAAAATTCGGAGGTTCCGAAAAATTCGAAAGTTCGAATACTCGAAAATTCGAGGGTACCGAAAAATTCGAAAATCCAAATGTTCGAAAGCTCGATGGCCCTGTAATATTCGAAAATTCGAGGGTCCGCGATTATTCGAAAATTTGAATATTCAAATATTTCAGGCAGAAAATTCGAATATTTGGAAATGTTTTGCTTCGCAACTCTTATTTGAGTACCACATTCTCGCTGAAGAATCGTTCCAGTCGAAACCCCAGTCCACTTTCTCCTTTCAGTCTCAGTTTTCCCAAGTGCCTGCGCATATATCTTTATAAGCATTTGAAAGCCGCCAACCGCGTTTGAAAGCTTTGAAACTGCAATTCTGCGATTTATACGACGTTGGCTACGATGATCCCTCCGGTAAAATCTACGTATATACTTTTCTAGGCACTTGAAAATTCAGCAAGTTTAACTAAACTTCTGATTATTCAAGCCTTTCCTCCAGAACTATATAAGTGAACTGCAAACTATAATAATAACTTTGACACATCATTCTCCCCTATATAGCCGATTTCCAACTACTGCTTCGTTGAAACTCTTTCTAAGCACATAGCCGTTAGTTATGGGTTTCAAAGTTCACACAAAATCTCTTATTATCCTTTCTGCCCAAACATGCTTTGATATGTTGTTGCAGAAGTTCTTTTGGTATTGACATTCAACGTACAAGCATGCAATTGGACCGGATAAACAGAAGTAATAATGAGGAAAGGGGTAACACGCAGTGTTTTTTTTTATATTGCTGACGCTTTTTTGTTGATGGCTGGAAGCTCATTCATGATCAAGGTAACTGAACCACTGTAGCCAACATTATTTTACCACGTCAAAACCTCTACATTCACTACCATGGCTAGTTTTGTTAAACTACAACACAGAGATATTAAAGAGAAAGCCTTTTCACGTACGAATGGTTTCATCCACGTCACGATCCTTTGATAATGGTTTCAGACCTCAAGAGAGATAGGCGTTTTCAAACTTAGGAATTCCAACCAGTTGCACTTCTAAGCCCGATAAAAGATCAACTCCATCGCATCACAAGCTTCCGCTCATGAGGAAGTTGTGAGGAATTCCAAAACGGCAAATGAAACTTACTACCGGAAAACTTTCATGCCCTTTGTGATTGGCGAACATATAGCATTGTTCGCCTACATGCATGGGTACAAAGTGTTTTCACCAAATGGGATGTTATTCGAATAAATATTCGAACATACGAATATTCGGAAATTTGGCAGTTCGCAAAAATTCGGAAATTCGAATGATCGAAAATTCAGAGGTTCCTATAAATTCGAATATTCGAAAAATATTTTCGAATGTAAAACTCTACTGTATACTTTGTTTGGCAATATTAAACAACTGCTCGCAACGTAACTTCAATGCAGGGAGGCGGACATCTTGAACACCAGTGCCCTACATTTTCCAGAATATAGGACACGACTGGGTCACTGCCCCAAATCCATTTGTCGTTGCCCTACTTTCGTTGGCTGCTCCACTAATTACAATGGTGCAGCTACGAGGTCATCGCCACAGCTAGGGCTTGCCTAACTCTAAGGATTTTGTCGAGATTTGACTAGCAAGTATAAGATTGTGCTATTTAGTACTACCTGGCCAGCGACATCTGGAAATGATCACTTTAACGCTGCCAAACGTGAATTGGTATTTGTCTACTTCGTCATCGAATATAACCCAGATTATATGAAGGCTGTGAGCTATGATTGTTGTATTTGAAGGTGGTGAGCTACGATTATTGCTTTCAAAATTGAGATTACACGACTGGTTGGAGCTTGAGGTCTTCCTTCATTTGTTTGCCCAATCAATATAGTGAAGATTAGATCTTGATATCGCACGTGGACGATTTGCTCCTTTTCCCCAATAAAGCAAGAAGAAGATAGAGAAATAAAAAATATCGCAACTCCTTTCCCCGTTCTAGGATCTGGGTTGTACTCGGCGACAGAGTATACGTCTTCCACATTTGAGTACACGGAAACGGTATTTTTCTTGCTGCGCAAATCAAATATACAGCACAATTTTTACTCTTGCTGTCAGATCTTGACAAGACTCTTGCAGTGAAGCGAGCCCTGGCTGTGGCGGTCACTTCTTGGCTGCCCCACTGTAATTAGTGGAGCAGCCAACGAAAGTAGGGCAGGGAATCTGGGGCAATGACCCAGTCATGCTCTATATTCTGGAGAATGTAGGGCACTGGTGTTCAAGATGTCACGCACCCTTCAATGCATCATCCCAGCTCAACAGAGATAGGCGTCGAAAAAGGTTACGTTACGGCAACACCTTCGACAAGACAGACATATGTATGCCAAAACAGTGAAATATGTCGAATACGTACATTGTAGAGGCTATCTACAGAACGGATTGCACTTTCATGGCTCGTGACGGTCCCATAATACATACAAATACATAGAAGAGATCCTACGCTCAATACACTGGCATTCGAACGAATACTCGAACATTTTGGCAGTTTTGTTACACGAGTAACCGTGTTATTCGAGGATTCAGAAAAAAGAAAGCAAAGGAAGCTCTATATCGAGATCCGGGCACAGCCTCAGAAAGACTGGGTTTTTCTTCGTTCATGCAGGCGTGAACGGAGATTAAATAAGGATAGGGAATGACTAGAGTCGAAAAAGGTCGCCCTTCTTGTTTCACTGAGCATGTCAAGTCACACCGTGGGGCTCGGACAGTGCAGGAGTCTTTCAAATCCATAACATAGTGTAGACTTGTACACTATCTGCACCAGTCGAACGAAGCTGCGGCCGAATTTGAACACGCGGAGTTTACAGCAGTGGCTAATTTAAATAGGCCCCTCCAAAATCTAATCTTTTCTATTGATTTGCAAGGCGGTCTCTACCACTTGCATAATTAGATGGCTTCGCAAAATTCTGGTTCTCCAAAGGGGATCCGTTTTGATTTTGACAACTGCGAGACGCTTAGTTTTTCAAACAAGAACGACATTGTAAGCCAATCTATTATGCTTGTAAGTTAAAATCTGAAGGCAAATTCACACCTACTCTTCTGTGAAGTTTTGACCAGTGAAGGCATAAGACTGCTTTATGTGGAGGATTGAGGCCATAACTGCGCAATTCCACCTACGAACATAAATCTATGCTATTATTTGAGCCATCATAGCGGTTTCTACAAGGATAAGAAGGATGCCACTGTGATCCGACATGACTATTTTGCGACCAAATGCGCCCGATGAGCGCGGAGAGAGTAGGGTGAGGGTCATGATGAGGCAAAAATGGGTGGGCAATGTGTCTGCGGTTGGTTCATTCGAACCCTCCCCCCGCCCTTCAGGACCTACTCGCACTAATTCGCGCACGATTTCACCATAGTTGCCCATGCAAATCTGAGTGTGAGTGGGGACGAGTCAACGCCGAAGGGCGGGAAGACGCCGCCCTATTTTGCCTCATCATGACCCACACCCGAGAGAGTATGCTCCAAGTGAGGCGGTCAAGTGAGTCCCGCCGCGATTTTGCAGTCGCGACGATATGAAACCGCACTCGCAATCCGTCTATCTTTTTGGCAAGGGCTGTAGCCCGCGTTGGGGTCCCGACGCGATTGTCTGCGTAGGTATGTAATGTGCCTTCACCCTTTCACCCGTATGCTAACTCCTTTTCGTTATTAACCATTCCAGTCTCCTGTACCTACAGGAAGCTCCAAATGTCCGCAGTCAAGAGGGGCTTGGCCATTACGCGGTTTTAGGCAGAGACACAGGCGCTCTGCATGCTGCCACTGGTTGTCTGCAGAGTCAGAGAAGCCAGAGGCAGCATAGAGAGCGCCTTTGTGGGTGTGTATCATCGTGAGGGAAAACGAGGCGGAGACTTCCCGCCCTTCACGATCAACTCTTCCTCGGTCGCATTCAAATTCTGCATGTTTATGTATAGTGGAATCGCGCGCGAAGAGATCGAGTCAACCGTTGAGGGCGGGAGGAGGATTTGAACGGACCAATCGCAGGACTATGCCACGCCCCGTTTTCCCTCACGATGATACACCCCCACCTCTGTCGAGGGGCGGTCGTATGGCGCGATTCTTCGGGTGGCACTATGGACAGACGGGATCTGAGCGCACTATTACCAGCCGGTTACGGTCACGCGTCGCGGTTTGCCTTGATCAGCCTTACAGACCAACTCGTCCATCCATTCATCATCCGACCGTAGAGGAGAACGTTGAACTAGCGGTACTAGTAGTTTTTACGGTATACGGATGGACGATAGTTTTGGACATAAAGCTCATCTGAGTAACCAAGTGAAATGTACTGTCAAAACAAAGAAATTTCTACGGAATCCCAATGAAGACACTGTTAGATAGGAAGTTTTCTGAAACATCCCAACAAATATTTCTAATACGAAGATCTTTCAAACTGCTGAATAATTGAATTACGCGAACTTGTGGCTTTCTGATGTTCTTGAGCATTTCAGGGGTGCTAGGAATGACTCTTAGTGAGGTTGAATACCTGACGTTAACTTGACCTATGTGAAGATTTGTTTTTTTTTTTTCAAAACACCATCAATTCTATAGCGTATATGTAGAAAGGAAACCTTATTATAGGGTTTTGTTACGTAGAGTTATTTGCAACTCCGTAGGCTCTCTTCCATTGTCGGATAATAGCGCGGACGAGTTGCTCCGTCAGGCAGATCCAGGCAAACCGCGACGCATGACCGTAATCGGGTGGTAGTAGTGCGCTACTGACTCAGTCTCTCTATAGTGCCACCCGAAGAATCGCGCCATACGACCTACACCCGCCTGTGTCTGATCAAGGAGCCGCGCCGTGACCACGCCCCTCTTGACTGAGGACATTTGCAGCTTCCTGTATGTACATAGCGGTGACGGGCGCAGTGGGTGGGTGGCTTGGACACCCCTTCCCGGGAATGGGTCGCAAAATTTTTGAAATTATTTCACGAAACAAATACGAATCGTACATTAGTTTGTTTTTGTTTATTTTTATTATAATTTTTTTAAATAATACGGGTATTGAATGATATGAAGAGAGGCTAAAGCCCCAATAAGATTTTGTCTCCGGGCGGCAATTATGCGACGGGGCAGTTTGCTGCCGCCCAGTGCCGCCCAGTGAGTCTTGTCGCGCGCAGAACTCTGGAGCTTAGGGGTGGCGAAAATCAGCCACCCCTAAGCTCCACTCAGAGTCTCATTCTGTCGGACTTCAAAGAAAGTCAATCGTTATCGCACACCTCGCAATGAGCAACTCCGCTTCACAGGTTATCCCAGGGCACGATTTACGAATGCATAAAATAAGTTATCCCAGGGCACGATTCATGAATGGCAAAAACAAGCTAGCAAACTGACTCTCACGTCCTGCTTCTCCCACCATGGCGTAGTCTGTACGTTAACCAGTCACGCTAGCCAATATATTTACATAGGTTCTTTACAGTAGAGGTTTTCCAGCTCGAGTGGATGTGCCTTATCGCAAGCATTGCTCCTGTAGCGGTTAAGGCAATCAACGTCGGCTAACGAGTGATGTGGGGCTGCCCCCATTGTGAGGTGTGCAATAATAATTGATGTTCCCTGCACACACGTATATATGTATATATGTACATATACGCTCTGTTTTATACGTACATTCGTTGTTTTGTCGTGAGCGCACGCTTTAAAAACTGTAGCGTTTCAGGGTCTACTGCCGCCGGTGGGGAGATGGGTGTGAGCTGGAGAGTATTCTGTGGAGGAGACCTTTGGGTGGGTACTTGAGCGTTTTCGAATTGTGTAGTTTTTTCTCTTTGTTCAAATGTTATGCTTCTAAAGTGATGGATTCATAGATATTTTGTACCAACTTATTTCTTGAACTTGTGGTCACGTGGGTTCCTGTTTTTCTTTGCCTGTGCACAAAAAAAGAGCAACTCATGAGCATTCTCTAATTTTCCGCCTTTGTATGATAACGTTTGTTTCAAAAGCGTCGATACTTGCATAAGTATTTGTGGGCGGCTCACTCCAATTGCTTTCCATTTTCGTCGGCTACATCGACGCTCACTGTATGTTGAAAATAAAAGGAACTAGATAATTAACCGAATGCTAGGCGTGGGTGGGACCATCTCGCATCCGGGGCTCGAAAAATCATTTTCGCTGAAGCTTTGCTTTTTTGGTGTTTTATGAACGAGGACATCGTATCCATTTTGAACATTAACACCATTGGTGTGGGGTTATGGTGGAATTAGTGTCATAGATAGAATACTGTGAGACTCCGTTTCCACCCACCTAAACTTTCTTCGTCAAGCGAGGGGGTGGGGCTGGGGGAGGAGGCGGCCCATCACTTTTCCAAGAGTCTAGTGATAGTGACTGAATTACTATCACAATAGTGTACTGATGGACAAATAAATAACAGTTTCAGAGTGCGGTCGTAATGGTCATAGGCCATAGAATGAAATCCCACTGAAAACCTGTGTTCTCCTCTTCAATATTCTTTCAAATTTTTGTAGGGAAAGGGAGATTTCATTCTGTGGCCTATGATCGTTACGACCTCGCTCTGGAACTGTTATTTATTTGCCTATCACTACAACTGTTGTGATAGTAATTCACTCACTATCACTTGACTCCTGGAAAGGTGATGGACTGCCTCCTCCCCCCCCCCCCCCTCCCTGAATTGACGGAAAAAGTTTGGGTGGAAACTGAGTCTCAGAGTATTCCATCTATGACAGTAATTCCACCACAACCCCACAGCAATGGTGTTCCAGTACAAAATGGATACGATGGCGGCGGCCCAGACAAACTTCCGGAACTTCCGCGGAGCTTGTCGATTTTCGGAACTTCCGCGGAGCCTGATTTACTATTGGAGCCCAATTTTCAGAACTTCCGCGGAGCTAATCCGGAACTTCCGCGGAGCTTATTCGGAACTTCCGTCGGGTCACCCGCGGAAGTTCCGAACAAGCTCCGTGGAAGTTCCGAAAGTTTGTCTGGGGGGGGGGATGTTTGGGCTCAGCCCGGAAAGGAGCGTGGCGAATGATGCCCTGTGGATCTACAGGTGTTACGATGCTTCTGCTGACAGCTACACCGACTCACATAGAATGATGTGACTTTTGGGCGTTTCGACTACTTTTACTAACTAACAACGATGAATTACCGTTATCGAGCATTCAAAATGAAACTGTCATCTAAAGAGTCCATTCGAAAGAGAAAAGGGTCGAAAAATTTTTATAAATCAAAGGGAAATAGTACGCTTATGAATCGGGACCAAGTACGATGTCGTAGGATCCCCTGAAAAATTGTGCAGAGCGTTTATTTCACGTGCTGAACACGAAGATTAGATCTTCAAGTGAATGAAAGTGACGTCATTTGACAAAACGGACATCGATTCCGCGATCAGCTTAGCAAGCGGCCTCTTATGAGGAGATTTTGGAGGGTTTTAGGAATTACAGTTTAAGAATTTCACGAATCTGCGCGAGCCTCCCTGACTGTCACTTAGCGGCGGTGCGCTGCGTGCGTACCCGTGGGACACCACGCCCCTTTTTTGCCTGGCCCAAACGCGCGCCCTCCTTGTAGTCCCCGAAAGGTGTAATTCGATCCAATGGGATAGATCTGGAGAGGACTTAGAGGAAAAGAAGGAGGCGCCAAAGTATGCTGTATTCAGGCACGCGCACGGGAAGGACATTAAGCCCAAATGTCCACTAATTGTCGGCTTTGAAACAGACTATTCACTTTTGAACTTTGATTGGGAACCTGCATAAGCTCGAACTCAATTTTTTCCCTAACTGTTAATGTGACCAATTTTGCATTGTAGGAAACTAAACATCCATCTGAAATCATAATATAACGAATCAAAACTCGCTCATTCAAAAATCCGCACCATTTCGCGGCGGGACGCGTGGGAAAGCGCGCAGTCCTATGAGTCAACGGGCGTACTGAGAAGCAAAAGTTTCTCTACATACAATCCGTTGACGTCTGTTGGCGGTTTCGAGGAAGGGATCCACCGATTTGAGGAGGTCGTTGGGAACCCATGTCGCTTAGGGATTTCGGAGATGGGATCCTCCGAGTCGAGGAGGTCGTAGGGAACCCGCGTCTCATAGCTACTTCAAGAAGGGGATCCTCCGAATTGAGGAGGTCGTAGGTAACCCACGTCGCTTAGGGATTTCGGGGAAGGGATCATCCGAGTTGAGGAGGTCGCAGGGAACCCGCGTCCTTCGGGGATTCCGAGGAGGGGATGCTCCGAGTTCATTAGCTCGGGGAACCTGCGTCTCTTGGGGGTTTCGAGGGGGGGGGGGGACCTCCGTGTTGAGGAGGTCGCAGGGAACCCGCTTCGCTTGGGGATTTCGGAGAAGGGATCCTCCGAGTTGAGGAGGTCGTAGGGAACCCACGTCGCTTGTGAATTTCAAGGAAGAAGGGAGCCTGAGGAATGAGGGAGTCGTAGAGAACCCGCGTCTTATAACTAATTCGAGGAGGGGATTCTTGAGTTAGGAAGGCTGGACAGAACCCGCGGCGCATAGGGATTTCGGAGAAGGGATCCTCCGAGTCGAGGAGAACCCCGCACCCTGGGGATTCCGAGTTTATGAGCTCGGGGAGCCCACGTATCTTGGGGGTTTCCGAGGAGGGGGATCCTTCGAGTGGGACGAGAGGAGGTAGGATGAGGGAACCCGCTTCGCTTGGGGATTTCGGAGAAGGGATCCTCCGAGTCGGGGGGTCGTAGGGAACCCGCATTCTGGTCCGCTTACTCAAGGGGATCCTCCGAATTGAGGAGGTCGCGGGGACCCGCGTCGCTTGGGGATTTGAAGAGGCTCCTCCGAGTTGAGGTGGTCGCAGGGAACCCGCATCCTTCGGGGGATTCCGAGGAGGGGATGCTCCCGAGTTCTCATTAGCTGGGGAACCTGCGTCGCTTGGGGGTTTCGAAGGGGGGGGCACCTTCGAGTTGAGGAGGTCGCAGGGAACCCGCTTCGCTTGGGGATTTCGGAGAAGGGATCCTCCGAGTTGAGGAGGTCGTAGGGAACCCACGTCGCTTGTGAATTTCAAGGAGGGGGACCTCCGAGATGAGGAGGTCGTAGGGAACCCGCGTCTTATAACTACTTCGAGGAGGGGATTCCTGAGTTAGGAAGGCTGCACGGAACCCGCGGCGCATAGGGATTTCGGAGAGGGGATCCTCCGAGTTGAGGAGAACCCGCGCCCTTCGGGGATTCCGAGTTTATGAGCTCGGGGGAACCCGCGTCTCTTGGGGGTTTCGAGGAGGGGATCCTTCGAGTCGAGGAGGTCGTAGGGAACCCGCTTCGCTTGGGGATTTCGGAGAAGGGATCCTCCGAGTCGAGGAGGTCGTAGGGAACCCGCGTCTCATAGCTACTTCAAGAAGGGGATCCTCCGAATTGAGGAGGTCGCAGGGAACCCGCGTCGCTTGGGGATTTCGGAGAAGGGTTCCTCCGAGTTGAGGTGGTCGCAGGGAACCCGCATCCTTCGGGGATTCCGAGGAGGGGATGCTCCGAGTTCATTAGCTCGGGGGAACCTGCGTCGCTTGGGGGTTTCGAAGGGGGGGGGACCTTCGAGTTGAGGAGGTCGCAGGGAACCCGCTTCGCTTGGGGATTTCGGAGAAGGGATCCTCCGAGTTGAGGAGGTCGTAGGGAACCCATGTTGCTTAGGATTCAAGGAGGGGGACCTCCGAGATGAAGGAGGAGGTCGTAGGGAACCCGCGTCTCATAACTACTTCGAGGAGGGGTCTTTGGGTTAGGAAGGCTGCACGGAACCCGCGGCGCATAGGGATTTCGGAGAGGGGATGCTCCGAGTTGAGGAGCAACCCGCGCCCTTCGGGGATTTCGAGGAGGGGATCCTCCGAATTGAGAAGGCCACAGGGACCTGTGTTGCTTGGGGTTTCGAGGAGGGGATCCTATGTGTTGAGAAGGTCGTAGGGAACCCGCATTGCATGGGGATTTCGAGGAGGGGATCCTCCGAATTGAGAAGGCCATAGGTAACCCTCGGCGCATGGGGATTTCGGAGAGTGGATCCTCCGAGTTGAGGAGGTCGCAGGGAACCCGCGTCGCTTGGGGATTTCGGAGAAGGGTTCCTCCGAGTTGAGGTGGTCGCAGGTAACCCACTTCGCTCGGGAATTTCAAGGAGGGGGACCTCCGAGTTGAGGAGGTCGCAGGGAACCCGCGTCGCTTGGGGATTTCGAGGAGGGGATTCTTGAGTTACGAAGGCTGGACGGAACCCGCGGCGCATAGGGATTTCGGAGAGGGGATCCTCCGAGTTGAGGAGGTCGCAGGGAACCCGCTTCGCTTGGGGATTTCGGAGAAGGGATCCTCCGAGTTGAGGAGGTCGTAGGGAACCCACGTCGCTTGTGAATTTCAAGGAGGGGGACCTCCGAGTTGAGGAGGTCACAGGGAACCCGCGTCGCTTAGGGATTTCGAGGAGGGGATTCTTGAGTTAGGAAGGCTGGACGGAACCCTGGCGGCGCATAGGGATTTGGGAGAGGGGATCCTCCGAGTTGAGGAGGTCGCAGGGAACCCGCTTCTCTTGGGGGTTTCGAGGAGGGGATCCTCCGAGTCGAGGAGGTCGTAGGGAACCGGCGTCTCAAAGCTACTTCAAGGAGGGGGACCTCCGAGTTGAGGAGGTCGTAGGTAACCCACGTCGCTTAGGGATTTCGGGGAAGGGATCATCCGAGTTGAGGAAGTCGCAGGGAACCCGCGTCCTTCGGGGATTCCCAGGAGGGGATGCTCCGAATTCATTAGCTCAGGGGAACCCGCGTCTCTTGAGGGTTTCGAGGGGGGGGACCTCCGAGTTGAGGAGGTCGCAGGGAACCCGCTTCGCTTGGGGATTTCGGAGAAGGGTTCCTCCGAGTTGAGGTGGTCGCAGGGAACCCGCGTCCTTCGGGGATTCCGAGGAGGGGATGCTCCGAGTTCATTAGCTCGGGGGAACCTGCGTCGCTTGGGGGTTTCGAGGGGGGGGGGACCTTCGAGTTGAGGAGGTCGCAGGGAACCCGCTTCGCTTGGGGATTTCGGAGAAGGGATCCTCCGAGTTGAGGAGGTCGTAGGGAACCCACGTCGCTTGTGAATTTCAAGGAGGGGGACCTCCGAGATGAGGAGGTCGTAGGGAACCCGCGTCTTATAACTACTTCGAGGAGGGGATTCCTGAGTTAGGAAGGCTGCACGGAACCCGCGGCGCATAGGGATTTCGGAGAGGGGATCCTCCGAGTTGAGGAGAACCCGCGCCCTTCGGGGATTCCGAGGAGGGGATGCTCCGAGTTTATGAGCTCGGGGGAACCCGCGTCTCTTGGGGGTTTCGAGGAGGGGATCCTTCGAGTCCAGGAGGTCGTAGGGAACCCGCGTCTCAAAGCTACTTCAAGAAGGGGATCCTCCGAATTGAGGAGGTCGTAGGTAACCCTCGGCGCATAGGGATTTCGGAGAGTGGATCCTCCGAGTTGAGGAGGTCGCAGGGAACCCGCGTCGCTTGGGGATTTCGGAGAAGGGTTCCTCCGAGTTGAGGTGGTCGCAGGTAACCCACTTCGCTCGGGAATTTCAAGGAGGGGGACCTCCGAGTTGAGGAGGTCACAGGGAACCCGCGTCGCTTAGGGATTTCGAGGAGGGGATTCTTGAGTTACGAAGGCTGGACGGAACCCGCGGCGCATAGGGATTTCGGAGAGGGGATCCTCCGAGTTGAGGAGGTCGCAGGGAACCCACGTCGCTTGTGAATTTCAAGGAGGGGGACCTCCGAGTTGAGGAGGTCACAGGGAACCCGCGTCGCTTAGGGATTTCGAGGAGGGGATTCTTGAGTTAGGAAGGCTGGACGGAACCCGCGGCGCATAGGGATTTCGGAGAGGGGATCCTCCGAGTTGAGGAGGTCGCAGGGAACCCGCTTCTCTTGGGGGTTTCGAGAGGGGATCCTCCGAGTCGAGGAGGTCGTAGGGAACCGGCGTCTCAAAGCTACTTCAAGGAGGGGGACCTCCGAGTTGAGGAGGTCGTAGGTAACCCACGTCGCTTGTGAATTTCAAGGAGGGGGACCTCCGAGTTGAGGAGGTCGCAGGGAACCCGCGTCCTTCGGGGATTCCCAGGAGGGGATGCTCCGAATTCATTAGCTCAGGGGAACCCGCGTCTCTTGAGGGTTTCGAGGGGGGGGACCTCCGAGTTGAGGAGGTCGCAGGGAACCCGCTTCGCTTGGGGATTTCGGAGAAGGGTTCCTCCGAGTTGAGGTGGTCGCAGGGAACCCGCGTCCTTCGGGGATTCCGAGGAGGGGATGCTCCGAGTTCATTAGCTCGGGGAACCTGCGTCTCTTGGGGGTTTCGAGGGGGGGGGGGACCTCCGTGTTGAGGAGGTCGCAGGGAACCCGCTTCGCTTGGGGATTTCGGAGAAGGGATCCTCCGAGTTGAGGAGGTCGTAGGGAACCCACGTCGCTTGTGAATTTCAAGGAGGGGGACCTCCGAGATGAGGAGGTCGTAGGGAACCCGCGTCTTATAACTACTTCGAGGAGGGGATTCCTGAGTTAGGAAGGCTGCACGGAACCCGCGGCGCATAGGGATTTCGGAGAGGGGATCCTCCGAGTTGAGGAGAACCCGCGCCCTTCGGGGATTCCGAGGAGGGGATGCTCCGAGTTTATGAGCTCGGGGGAACCCGCGTCTCTTGGGGGTTTCGAGGAGGGGATCCTTCGAGTCCAGGAGGTCGTAGGGAACCCGCGTCTCAAAGCTACTTCAAGAAGGGGATCCTCCGAATTGAGGAGGTCGTAGGTAACCCTCGGCGCATAGGGATTTCGGAGAGTGGATCCTCCGAGTTGAGGAGGTCGCAGGGAACCCGCGTCGCTTGGGGATTTCGGAGAAGGGTTCCTCCGAGTTGAGGTGGTCGCAGGTAACCCACTTCGCTCGGCGAATTTCAAAGAGGGGGACCTCCGAGTTGAGGAGGTCACAGGGAACCCGCGTCGCTTAGGGATTTCGAGGAGGGGATTCTTGAGTTACGAAGGCTGGACGGAACCCGCGGCGCATAGGGATTTCGGAGAGGGGATCCTCCGAGTTGAGGAGGTCGCAGGGAACCCACGTCGCTTGTGAATTTCAAGGAGGGGGACCTCCGAGTTGAGGAGGTCACAGGGAACCCGCGTCGCTTAGGGATTTCGAGGAGGGGATTCTTGAGTTAGGAAGGCTGGACGGAACCCGCGGCGCATAGGGATTCCGGAGAGGGGATCCTCCGAGTTGAGGAGGTCGCAGGGAACCCGCTTCTCTTGGGGGTTTCGAGGAGGGGATCCTCCGAGTCGAGGAGGTCGTAGGGAACCGGCGTCTCAAAGCTACTTCAAGGAGGGGGACCTCCGAGTTGAGGAGGTCGTAGGTAACCCACGTCGCTTAGGGATTTCGGGGAAGGGATCATCCGAGTTGAGGAAGTCGCAGGGAACCCGCGTCCTTCGGGGATTCCCAGGAGGGGATGCTCCGAATTCATTAGCTCAGGGGAACCCGCGTCTCTTGAGGGTTTCGAGGGGGGGGGACCTCCGAGTTGAGGAGGTCGCAGGGAACCCGCTTCGCTTGGGGATTTCGGAGAAGGGATCCTCCGAGTTGAGGAGGTCGTAGGGAACCCACGTCGCTTGTGAATTTCAAGGAGGGGGACCTCCGAGATGAGGAGGTCGTAGGGAACCCGCGTCTTATAACTACTTCGAGGAGGGGATTCCTGAGTTAGGAAGGCTGCACGGAACCCGCGGCGCATAGGGATTTCGGAGAGGGGATCCTCCGAGTTGAGGAGAACCCGCGCCCTTCGGGGATTCCGAGTTTATGAGCTCGGGGGAACCCGCGTCTCTTGGGGGTTTCGAGGAGGGGATCCTTCGAGTCGAGGAGGTCGTAGGGAACCCGCTTCGCTTGGGGATTTCGGAGAAGGGATCCTCCGAGTCGAGGAGGTCGTAGGGAACCCGCGTCTCATAGCTACTTCAAGAAGGGGATCCTCCGAATTGAGGAGGTCGCAGGGAACCCGCGTCGCTTGGGGATTTCGGAGAAGGGTTCCTCCGAGTTGAGGTGGTCGCAGGGAACCCGCGTCCTTCGGGGATTCCGAGGAGGGGATGCTCCGAGTTCATTAGCTCGGGGGAACCTGCGTCGCTTGGGGATTTCGGAGAAGGGATCCTCCGAGTTGAGGAGGTCGTAGGGAACCCACGTCGCTTGTGAATTTCAAGGAGGGGGACCTCCGAGATGAGGAGGTCGTAGGGAACCCGCGTCTTATAACTACTTCGAGGAGGGGATTCCTGAGTTAGGAAGGCTGCACGGAACCCGCGGCGCATAGGGATTTCGGAGAGGGGATCCTCCGAGTTGAGGAGAACCCGCGCCCTTCGGGGATTCCGAGGAGGGGATGCTCCGAGTTTATGAGCTCGGGGGAACCCGCGTCTCTTGGGGGTTTCGAGGAGGGGATCCTTCGAGTCCAGGAGGTCGTAGGGAACCCGCGTCTCAAAGCTACTTCAAGAAGGGGATCCTCCGAATTGAGGAGGTCGTAGGTAACCCTCGGCGCATAGGGATTTCGGAGAGTGGATCCTCCGAGTTGAGGAGGTCGCAGGGAACCCGCGTCGCTTGGGGATTTCGGAGAAGGGTTCCTCCGAGTTGAGGTGGTCGCAGGTAACCCACTTCGCTCGGGAATTTCAAGGAGGGGGACCTCCGAGTTGAGGAGGTCGCAGGGAACCCGCGTCGCTTGGGGATTTCGAGGAGGGGATTCTTGAGTTACGAAGGCTGGACGGAACCCGCGGCGCATAGGGATTTCGGAGAGGGGATCCTCCGAGTTGAGGAGGTCGCAGGGAACCCGCTTCGCTTGGGGATTTCGGAGAAGGGATCCTCCGAGTTGAGGAGGTCGTAGGGAACCCACGTCGCTTGTGAATTTCAAGGAGGGGGACCTCCGAGTTGAGGAGGTCACAGGGAACCCGCGTCGCTTAGGGATTTCGAGGAGGGGATTCTTGAGTTAGGAAGGCTGGACGGAACCCGCGGCGCATAGGGATTTCGGAGAGGGGATCCTCCGAGTTGAGGAGGTCGCAGGGAACCCGCTTCTCTTGGGGGTTTCGAGGAGGGGATCCTCCGAGTGAGGAAGTCGCAGGGAACCCGCGTCTCAAAGCTACTTCAAGGAGGGGGACCTCCGAGTTGAGGAGGTCGTAGGTCGTCGCTTAGGGATTTCCTCCGTCGCAGGGAAATTCCCGCGATTTCCGAGGAGGGGATCCTCCGATTTGAGGAGGTCGCAGGGAACCCGCGTCCTTCGGGGATTCCGAGGAGGGGATGCTCCGAGTTATTAGCTGAAGCTCGGGGGAACCCACGTCCTTCCCGAGGAGGGGATGCTCCTCTTCGGGGGTTTCGAGTTTCGAGGGGGATCCACCGATTTGAGGAGGTCGTAGGGAACCCGTCGCTTAGGGATTTCGGGAGGGATCCTCCGAGTTGAAGGGAACCCGCGTCTCATAACTACTTCAAGGAGGGATCCTCCAATTGAAAAGCTGAAGAGAACTGGCGGCGCATAGGGATTTCGAGGATGGGATCCTCGAAATTGGGGAGCTCGGAGAGAGCCTACAACCCTTGGGGATTTCGAGGAGAAATAGTGAAGAGAAATAGTAACACAAGCCTATGAACTTATTTAATAATAATCCATAATCCAAGGACAATAATCCCACTGGTTACGGGACAGCCATGAGGGGTTCTTAAGGTAATGTGAGTAAAGACATACGTCGCTCAGTGCAGAGGTTCACTCCCGATGCGAGGTTAAGATGTTCTCATGCATCGCGTCCAATTGCTTAGAAAAGATTCTCTCGGAGGGGTTAGATGGCATTTGCAACTTGATTAGTAGTCGAATGTCAAACTGGCCAGTGACATTGTCATTTGAAGTACTTATTTTGACTTGACTGTGGTGAACTCCTCATACCACCATTGAATTTTTGATTATTGGCAGGAGGGGTGATCCTAGGATTTGAAGACTTTGCCTAAATGATTTGGATGCTTCAGGTGAAGTTTGAAGACATAGTGACCAAGTTGAAGCGAGTTGGAGCGAACATTTTCTTCTGAGGAGGAAAATTATATAGTATTGATTACTTTCTGTATTGCGACTGCGCTTACATTAGCGTTTGGATTGATCAAATGGTGAACTTACGACGTACTGTGATAAAATATTGGCCTTTGAAGAGAACAAGACCATCAGGTCTACTCAGGAGACGCAACAACTGTGGTTTTCATAAAAGTTGAACGGCCTCGATGATTAAGGCGTTTTTCACAACATATGTTGGATTAAAAAAAGGGCGTGGATGAACAATTTACTGGAGTCGGATTTCGGTGTTTAACTACTGCACCGACAGGACGGAGGATATGGTTAGACTGTGGATTTCGGATTTGGATGGTGGTGTTGCTGAACAACAGAAGTAAAATTTGCGGAATTAGTGCAATGAAGGGCGAGCCTGGGATGGAATGTGAAACATGGCTAAGTTCGAGATGTGCGGGATTTTCGTTTTTCTGTTGTTTTGATTTCCAGTTAAATGTTGATGCCTTCTTGATTGGCTTGAGGAAACGAAGAGCTTTGAGAAATTCGCAACATGTGCAACTGAGTACAGAAGACTGTACCAATCTACTGCGCACGTCGAAGAAAGTTCCGTCGGCGTGTTGAAGGAAAGTAGCGGATGTGCGCCTAACATTAGTTCGTAATCTGTTCAAAAATTCTGGGCTTTTATATTTATTGGAGCACTGCGCACTGTCTAATAACGTTAATATCTGTGGAACAGTTGTTGCACCCGAGCAGTAAAAGAAATTCTTTCTGGTAGAAGCTTCAGAGTAATCAATGACGAAGTTGCTGAATCCGGAAAACCATTACTGAATGGTTCCTTCTGACGTTGCATCCTAGCACGCATGAGGCGCAGATTTCTCAACAACTTTGGCCACTTTTATTTCGTGATAAATTCATTAACAAGAAGGTGTAAAAATACTATTTTGTATCAAGTGAATGCTTTTTTTCCTGAGCGGAAAGGAGGTAGAAAGCATAGCTTCAGGAAAGATACGCGAACTTATTCTTTCACCCAGCAGTCTTGACATGAACCTCAAGTGGCTGCCACATCCACACTTTCTAGCGTCCCGTAGGGGCGCTAGTCCAGAAAAAAAAGTATAAACTCCTTGAAGTTTGCGGATTTGAAACATTGTTGATTCTTCTTTTTTCTAGCACAATCCCTTCCCAAACGGTCTGCCGAATGTGTCATTATGTTTCCAACACACCGTTCTCGTTTGGATTCCAGTGGGCTTCTTCTGGATACTTTTCCCATTCTTTGTAGCTCAGACAACATTGACGAGTCGCAAATATGCCGCTTTACCATGGAGTCTGCACCTGATGTTTAAAATAGTGAGTTGAAGTTGGATTATTTCTTATAATTATTCTTTTCATTAACAACACCTTCATTAGACCTGTCGAAGTTCTCGACGCTTAGAGTGCCAATGTTAACAAACAGTGTCATTGCATCACAAAAGTCTAATGAACAGAAGAAATGACTTGTGTAACTGCGATAGAGCTCGAACTGCAATCACGAACCAAGTGGCCTCGTGCGTGCTCACGCAGTGACTATGCGCCAGCTTACACAGGCGCGATCACCAACGTTAGTGTGAGCGCGTGACTCCTGCGTAAGGGTGTAAACTTGAGGGGGAGAGGATTAGACGCACAGAAAGCAGCACCTCGATTTTGCAGACTTCTCGTATTTTCCGCGCTATTTCACTATGGGATATGAGTTCTAGATCCTTCAAAATCCCAAAATCTGGCAGGATCCTGAATTATCATGAGCGCGCCCCCGTGGTGCATCAAATAAATAAATAAGAATGTCGAGCACGAAGTTGTTTGTTAGCTCATTAACCCTTACAACTCCTGAAGCTTCCTAGGATCGCTGTAAAACGCCATCATGTCCTGGATTATTATGAGCGCGCCCCCGTGGTGCATCAAATAAATAAATAAAAATGTCGAGCACGAAGTTGAGAGTGGGTGCCACCTCTGATGAGTGAGAAGAAATGTTTACAAGTTACTATAGCTATTGTTCTATTCATGTTGTTTTAGGCTGCTACTTCATTTATTACGGTCGTCTCTTTGTTTTTTACTTTCTATACAGTTTTCTCATCATCTTCCTTCCCACCATCAGATATTCTATACCCTGTTTTATGGAGCATTACTTTTGTAAGTTTTTTTGTTCTCGCTTTTCTGATTGCTTATTGTTCCATTCAATGATATATGTGAGACATACATATGTACATCCATCTGTGGGTTCCAGGGCTGTGTTACGGTAGCACATTTATTACGAAAAAAATCTGGCATGGTCACCTCAGGCATCCTCCATTTGTCCGCTGTCGCTTTCCTTGTTTGCGGTGGACCACAGTTTTATCAGAATATTAGAGAAGGGAATGATGTGAGTTCGTCCATATTCATTGCAGTCACCCATTTGGCCTGTTTTTTTTTCTGGTTGAATCGATTTCTAACAGGCACATCCAAGAAATTAAACCTAGTAAATAGCACTATCACTGAATCGATTGAATAGACACAATTTCTCGTGCTCTCTCTCTCTCTCCTCTCTCTCTCCTCTCTAATTTCTTCACAGCTTCGATCCGCGGTGAAACACGCTATATAGGCCAGTAACGCATCTGACTTGCGTACATATATGTAATTTTTCCCGATGTAACTGACAGATGGTGCGCGCGGCTTCATAGCCTTGTCGTAGGAGAGAGTGTTGAATAGGTGCCACGGCATCCACCATTCTCTAATTAGAATGACACAGAAGGTTTATTTTTCTAATGTAGAATATTGTAGGATCGCTCGTATATGTCATCTCCATTATGTATCGCTTACCTGGTTTGGTACACTTCACTGGTGGTTTATGTTTTCCTTATGTGTTTCGCTGATCCACGAGTGCCAAGTGAAAAAACGGTAGTCTTTTGCGCTATAGAATAATAAAATATAGATTTTCAGTAACATTGTGTAGTACATTTTAATGTAGGAAGTTTTAGCGTAAGTCTGCTGAGTTAGATAGCTCATTCCTCAATCGATTAACTTTATGGTGGTTCAACCCCATTCCATGGAAGGGTGCTCGAAAAGACCTAGAGGTGCGAAATTATCCTAATTGTTTTTGAAAAGAAAAAAAAAACCTTACGTATTCTCAGCCTGAAGATCTCTTTGACTTGAACGAAGGAAGCACATCGAAGTATTTGAGCGACCTTTGGGAGCAACATTGGGATCCACGAATGAAAGGTACCATTATGTTTTGCACATCTCAGCGCATATTTTGTATGTTCCAAGCACGTTTTTTTTTTCAGAGTATCTCTGCAGAAAAGAGCTGTATTTGAAGTCGTCGGGGTAGGTTCCATACAGAAAAATGACTTTGCCATGAAAGAAAACAGGTTCCGATAATTCCACTAGTGTTAAGTTACTGTCTGGTTCATGTATCAATTCTGTTTGAATACTCAGAAATCGGGTTACATACTGAACGAGGCATATTTGCTGAATGATTTCGAAGGTCTTCTCTTGTTATTGAAGTTTAACTTGGGTAGAGTTCACCTACCCATTCCGAAGCATCTTTACAGTGTCTTCGATCCGCCGTGTCCTCCCACCTTATCGCCAGAGATCACACGTGGCGTCCTGCTGGCAGCGTTCCCGCAGCAACCGGCTGAGTGTCGATCGCCAGCAGGACGCCATGTGTGATGGCAGGCGGTGCGGCGGAGGACACGGCGGATCAAAGACACTGTATGTACAGTACTTCTTAAAAAGATAGACGGATTGCGCATGCGGTTTCATATCCTCGCGGCTACAAAATCGCACTGGGACCTCTTCGACCCTCTCACTTGCACAAATAACAAAAACTATTAAAAATAATAATAGAAATAAACAATTAAAAATGAACTAATGCAATGTTTTTCTTCGTATTGTGGAGTAATTTCGAAAATTTTGCTACCCCTGCGTCCTCCACTGGTCGTTACTGCTAGCATCAGCACTGCTCATAATATCAAAAGCTTGTGCTGCTCCCACTTCACGCTATGCAGACGCTATACCACGTAACGCTTCGGCGAAAATTGAGCATTAAACGCTTTCATTGTGAAGATTTTTGTTTTGTCATGTCATATCAATCTCATTCAGTGGAAAGTCCTCACGTAGTTGTAATCCTGGTGCTCGCAAATCTCAGTCACCTAAATCGAAGCGGAGCTTGCATGGAAGGTGACGCACAGGCTCGTTCTAGCCAATTATCGCCAGCAATTTTTCTTCCTGACATATACCTAGCGGCATGCGCAGCTGGCGACTGTAGGTCGCCATGTTTAGCAGTGATTACATAGAATAGAAGCAGTGAAGCTCTGTTTTAGCCTTGCTCTTCCATGGTTTTCCTGTTGTTTTTTTTTTTTTTGAAGGAATGCTACTTTGTTTTCATGAAATTATGTGCAAGAAATTCTAGTTCTTTAATTTTAGCAAAGACAGCAAGGAAAAAGGGCCAACTCTTCCATCCGTGGTTGGGTGTCTCTTCAGTATGTTCCGCTGGGAGTTCCTCACAGCCACTGCTCTAAAAGCAACCAGCGATGTCCTACAGTTTGCCAATCCGTTTCTGCTACAGTAAGTTATGACTGTATTTTTGCTTCAGAGAAATTAGTTTGCTAATCGGTTTGGGTGTACATGTTCCGTGTTGAAATACTTTCATATACGCAGTTTGCACGCAGACCATCTACAGGAAGCTCCAAACGTACGCAGACAAGGGTTGGGACCGACCGCGGCACGGCTCTCTTGGGCAGAGATGCGGGCAGCCAGCATGCAAAGCACCCATGTCTCTGCCCAAGAGAGCCGCGCCGCTCTCCCACCCTTGTCCGCGTCCGTTTGGAGTTCCCTGTTTGTATATTGTCCAGTCGTTGGGAGCTATTTCATTCTTTTCTACAGTTGTTTACACAACGTCTGGGAATGTGTTCATGCACTGTGCAAACGATAAGAGATATCTATAGGAAATACCTTGTTTATAGTTCGTTTCACATAGTAACACAGTTGCGAAAAAGTTAAGGAGGAAGGCCGCGTGTGAACACTGTCGCTCCTCCACGAGTATAAAGTTTTTCTAAACTAAAAGAAGAAGAATTTTCGGGAAACCATGACTTCAGCCGTAGAGTTCAGGTAGTGTTGGATCCTAAAGAGTACTTTCACAGTGTCTGATTGTCCTTCCACAAAGCTCTTACTATAATACTATCAAAAATGATGTGGAGGGATACGAATACACAATTAATTTTGATAATTTATTATTGTAAGAAAACTACTTTTTCAGTCAGCTGATAGGATTTGTATCTCAGCCGATTTCCCCGTTGTGGATAGGTCTTTCCTATTCAATCCTAATGTTTGCGGCATCGGAGGTGACTTTTTTATTTTTCGTTTTCTATATCGTTTGCTCCTTTGGTTGAAGGTATATACGGAAGACGAATATTTTTTTGGTTTTAGGTGCGTTCATTTGTTCTAAATGCTTATTTTTACATTATGATGCGAATGGGGATAAAGTTCCAGACCGTTCTTACGGCTGCAGTCTACAAAAAGGTGTTTTTTTTTTGAGATTCTATAGCTGATTTCTAGTCTGGTTCTGGCTCTTCTACGTGCACTTTCTTTTCTAGACCCTAAAATTGTCCAACTCTGCTCGTCGTGATAAAACTGTTGGCGAAATCGTAAATCTCATGGCAATCGACGTCGAAAGGTTTCAAATGATCACTCCACAAATACAGCAGTTTTGGAGCTGCCCATTTCAGGTGTTTTTTTTTTAAATCACAATGGCTTTTTGTGACAGTAGGTGAAAGAAGAAAATCAACATTTTCTGATTCTGATTTGTTTCCGATTGCATTGGCATTAACGTACCTGTTCATAACACTTGGGTACTCGGCTGCACCCGGCGTCATAATTATGGTGATATTTTTGCCCACGAACATTATTGGTTCTATTATTGTGAAGAAGTGGCAGGTGAGGATATATTTTTGAAAAAAGGGGTTTTCCTTAGTCAGTTGGTGATGTTTCAGATTGAGCAGATGAAACTCAAAGATGAGCGAACAAAAATGGTGAATGAAGTTCTCAATGGAATTAAGGTTAGGTGTCCACTATGCCATTTTTTGTTACTTCGGCTGGAGCGTTTTTTTTTTCCTTTTCAATAGATAGCTCATTATCTAATGCCGGTCTAACCGCGGACCAAAGCACATACAATGAATACAAGCGCACTACCTTCGAATATGTTTTATTGGTTCTTCGGCAGTATAAATTTTATTGTCTAACTATCACTTCAGAATTTCAAATCTCATCCTTGAGTACAATTTCTAGGTCCCATTTCAGTTTCCACATTCCAGTTCCCTGTTTCCAGTTTCCAGTTTTTCCTTCCATTATCTGTTTCAGTGAGATTTAGAGCAGGGATGAGTGGAGTATGTTAGTAAAGGTTGTCCTCTAGCTGTTATTCCTAGGTTTTGGACTATCCGTTATATGTTGTTGTTTGTTTGTTTGTTTGTTGTTTGTTTACAGCGTCCTCGCTTTCATTCTCTGCAAACTTAACAACATAAACCAGTATATCTCACCTTTTAGAATTCCTTTTGATCTGCGGCTTAGAATCCTTCTTCTGGATTTTATTTTTGTCAAACCAAAACTCTCGTTACCCAATATTTCTTTCTTTCCTACTGTATAAACTCTTTCCACTCACTTCAATGATATCTAGGTTATAATGTGTGCCTTTTTTCTCTAGAAATCTGTAGTTAATAAGGCTTATTCAGGTTATTAAGTTGTACGCATGGGAAATACCAATGGAGCAGCTGATTGATCAAATACGACAGAAAGAGCTAGTACTGCTAAGAAAATCTTACCTTGTTAGGAACGTTATCGATTCGTTCAACACTGCCAGTCCGTTCTTGGTAAGAGGAATCTATGTATATCTTGTTCACCGCGTTGAGAACCCTGTTCGACCGGGAAGGTATCATCAAGAAAAATAGCTGATGAAAAATGCCAGCTACGCCACGTACTGTATGCAAAGGTTGGCACGCCCGTTTTGTAAGAAGCACATGCTGTCCTATCCTGGATCAAGGCCTTATTCTATTTGGGGCTGGATGGGTGTGGATTTTCTTGGTCATGAAGTAATCATCACACCTGACATAATAAACGTAGTAACCCACAGTAATTATAAGCACATTTCGAGAAGGATTAAGTTCTAACTGCTTTGGTTGTGTTGAGTTTTATCCGAACATGTCATAATTTATCTTATTTATTAGAAAATATTAACACATATGTCGCATTAGCGCCTACAAATCTCCATCACCTGACTGGCGGGATTACAGTTGCATAAGATATTGACACACGGGTTCACAGTAGGCATATATTGCCAGCTAACTTTCTTCTGGGCCTGCACTACTCTCTTAGCAGTCCCTGAACAAAACTGGCAACTCAGTAAATCGAGCTTAGGAGCTTTCATATTCGTGTTCAGCGCATTGGAAGACCCCGGTAGACACGTCCCCATTGATCCGTTGATGAAAATAACCTAGCTAAATGATGGGTTCGTGATACAAGTAGCCTATGACTTCCTCAGGCCCTATGTGCGGGTTTATCAGTGTGCTGAGTACGGGTATGGTAATCGCTTTGCACGAAGTGATCGATATATTGATGTCACAACTGTTATAAATTCTACTACGTCTCTGTGGGCATGCTTAATCACTAGTCCTCTCCAAAGCGCGAAGCGAGTGATAGATTTTTCGATGAAATTAAACAATTATTGATCTCATCGATTTTCCACTTTTGACGCGGCTAAGTGCGTGTTTATGGGGAGGCCTATTAACACGTATGTGACGAAAATGATGGGTCTTTTTGGATGGAGTTTTCGATGTAAATACATTTTCCACAGAAAGTGTTCGCGTGAGCGTAAAAAGCTGGCTGGGCATTACACTGAATTTAAAAAAGTAAATTTACAAGCCCATGAACACTAATATTCCAGGTTGCCTTGTTCTCATTTGCTACTTATGTGTTGTCATCACCATCTCATGAACTAACTCCTCAGGTATTTTGATTGATTTTTACGCAATCCATTTTCGGGAGAATGATGTACTGAATATGCACTCCAGTAGGTTCCCATAGCATTTCTAAAAAGACGTGGTGAAGTTATCCAATAGTATACTTAGTTTCATCAGGAAATGCCAAGTTTAGGTTGCTTTTGTCTCATTGACTTTGTTTAATCAACTTCGATCTCCCATGACTATGATTGCATTGCTCATTGGCCAAATGGTGCAGGTAAGTTCGACATGTCTTCGTTATACATATTTCGCTTTGCATATTCATTTTTGGTAGCTGTATTCGCTGTAAATTAATTTTGTTCAGGCAGTCGTTTCCAACAAACGTTTGAAGCAATATTTCATCGCTGACGAACTCGACCCTGGCGTTGTTGAGAGGGATCTCAATCATGATGGTAAATATTTGTAACTAGTCAGATCTTTTTGGACTACTTGTCTTTAACTTCATTTCGAACTTTGCCTCTAGACGTCTGATGCCACACTTCTGGACTGGTGGGAATGCTTGCTTCCTTCCCACCTCATGTTCAGATAGAACTGATGTAACAGTATGGAAGTTCCTGAACAATATAGTGCTACAGTGCCACTAGCATAGTTGCGCCAATAAATCCAAAGTTTCTTACGGTTTACCAAATTCAAAGAAGTCCGAAGTCCAATTGGTCGCATAATCCGATGCCGCATCTCACTTTTGGCAGAGCGGCAACGGTGAATTCGTCAGCTGGTCTCTCATTTTCGGGCGCTTGCACAAAACTAGTATTGTTTCGTTGGCGATTTTATTTTCGAAACACCAACCGTCCGGATCCCTATGCTTTTCGAGGCCCTGTTTTTCTTCCCACGACCTCCGCCCTTACCTCGTCACGTCCTGCGCTGCCACCTTTTTGTCATCAATTGAATTTATAGTCAGTACAGAGTCTGGGTATCGGTTAGGAAGAAAGAGAAAGAAATATCAAGAAAATGGTATGTCACTTCCTTTCGTATGAAAACGGAGAAACTTTTGTTCAGAGCACTACGATTATAAACAGTAATGGTTTGGTTCTGATTAGGTGTGCTTTTGTGACAACCGAGATAAACAGCTTCATGCAGAAATTATTTGTCAGTTTCCCCTTTTCTCAGCCATAAATGTTCATTTCGAAGCTGCCCATAATTCAAATTTCACTGGTCAGAATTTTGGTTGCTCGACCCTGTAGAGAACTACGAGTTCTTCTTTATATGTTCTAAGTTTCTTAAAAACCTTTAAAATTATCTTCCATAAGTAACGCTCATTTTAGTTGTAAAAGATGCCATAGAGTTCGAGAACTTCTCTGCGACATGGGACCACAGCGAGTCTCGATCGAGTACTCTGAAGGTTTGCTCACTCTTTTTCAGCTCCATTTTCGCTCGTTTTCTTCGCCACTAATTTCCCAACTAACCACGATGTTTGTAGGACCTAAACTTCAATGCTGCTCGAGGAGCTCTCATTGCCGTCGTTGGAAAAGTTGGTTCTGGAAAGTCAAGCCTGTTGTCTGCACTCTTAGGTAACTGCTTATTCACTGTGATTGTTGAGGAATACGTAGGTATTGCTCCTCAGGTGAAATGGGAAAGCTGCGTGGACGAATTGGAATGCGTGGTAAAGTAGCTTATGTGCCTCAGTTATCGTGGATCCAGAATATGACTGTTCGTGACAACATCTTATTCGGGAAACCTTTCGATAAACGGAGGTATAACCAGGTACAGTGCTCGTTTTTTTTTATCAGATTTTCTTTGCGAGTCACTAATAATGCAAGGTACTCAACGCTTGCGCTCTCAAGCCTGATTTGAAAATTCTTACCAACGGAGACATGACGGAGATCGGCGAGAAGGTACATCTTAGGTACACTTTGGACTGCTGCTTCATTATCTCTTCGTTCAGGGTATAAACCTCTCCGGTGGCCAGAAAGCACGCATATCTCTTGCTAGGGCTGTCTATCAGGATTTCGACGTTTATCTACTCGATGATCCACTATCAGCTGTAGACGCTCATGTTGGGAGGCACATATTTGAAAATGTATGTCGCACTTAAACGTTTTGCAGGAATGCGAAACTTACACATTATGGAGAGTTAGCATTAGTACTGATTCTTCCATACGCCTATAGCTCACCGCCAAAGATGTCCTGCAAAAGAAAGCTCATTTTCCAGTTCTATACTGTCCATTCAGCAGTAAGGGTTTCTCATTAGATAACGCCTTGAGCTTCATTTGATCCGCGATTGGAGTAGAACGGTTTCTTGTCGAAGGCGCTCATTCTTGTCGATTTGGACTGTTACATTCCATGCGATAAAAAACAAGGTGAAGCAAGAATTGGGGAACGCAGTTTTGATCCCGATGGAAGGCTAGACAAGAATCACAAAATGATTAATTACAGGCGATCTAATGAAGTTCTTTTCACTGTGAAAAAAGACAAAAAAAAACAGCAGAAACTCTTTGTCCACCCTAATGCTACTAGTACACCATTGCATTTTTAATTTTTATAACAATTATTATTTTTTTTAATTTTTCCGAATTATTGTCTTCTAATTTACTTGCATTTCTATATTGAAGGGTAGGCACGTATCTGTCACTCAACAAACGGGATCCAAATTTTTTTGAAGATTTTGAGACTATTTAAACTAAGGTTGTTATACCAAACGTTTGTATTAGGTTGGTGCAAAAATAATGCGCGTTTTTCGCTGCTTCATCTTCGGTGCAGAAAACCTCCGGTGTTTCTTATCATCGGTATGAGAAGTTGCACATTGTTTTGTAACAAATTTCATGGCCTTTTCAAATATCTCATGCATTTTGGGAGAAGTTCATGTTTTTGGCCAATTTTTAGTTGGGGAACGAAAGGCGCCAAAACAAGTTTTTTGCCAAACTCTTTTCAGCGAGCTGATACTCGACGGCATCGCAGCAGGGATCGCTCAGAATACCACCATAGTTTTGGCGAAGGGAGTGTGAGCGAATGCATTCCGCCGAGCTGCTCTCGGATTTTTCGGCTTGGTGTGCGTTGCTTCTAAAGTAAGGAATGTCGCGTAGGTCTTCTTGGGGTTTGCGACCCCCAACTGATGACAATTAATAAACAGCATCCATCCAAAACAACATATTCGGTTTCGCAGAACATTGCCGGTGATTGTTGTCAGACCATCCCTCCCTTCAGTAAAAATGGGAGGATGAAAAAGCTCGACGAGTCGATGTCGCGTATACTGAACGTGTACCACATTGATCCTCGTTGAAAGGTGTGATTCGCACCTTTGTAGTGAAAAAATTGCGAGCAAACAGTCGGTCGCTTAGTAACTAAATATGAAGAATGGACCTTTTTCGACAAGATGAGGTGCCTTGCTCAACAGTTGGACGAGGAACATGCACAGAAATACTCCCAGAAACCGAAGCAACACCAAAATAAGGTCGCGGCGATTTTGTGGTGACCCGCTGCAAAAATTGCTCACTGCAGCTCATTCGTTCTTCCTAATCTGGTAAGTGATTTCAAGACGTAAATGAAATAAAATAGAAACTTCGCTGGGTAACCCCAGCGTTGCTCAATAAAATGGATTCTTCACTCCTACACAGTACCGTCCAGGCACACCTCCACAGGTTGGAGCGAGTGAGCTAGCAAGCTTGGACTCCTACATCATAATCTTTAAACTACTGGCTGACCGACTACCACTTCCCCGAGATCCTGGACGACTTCTTCCTGGAGATTTTTCCTGAAGACTAAGGTGATACCAAAACTGCCCTCCGGAAGTTAGTCGATTCTAGAAGGTCCTATCAGAAATGCACGGTAGTCGGAGAACATCTATCTTACTGCTAAAGATTTGCGGATTACAATAGTTCTAAGCCTTTCGAAAAAGATCGATTTTGAAAGGAGTTATGAGGTTCGGAATCAAAGGCATGAAAACGCGCATTATTTTTGCACCAACCTAATACTAATCTTTCATTTTCATACTTGCCAACATTGTTCTTGCTGATTTTCACATTGACACTCCTTACACGCACTGATTATTTGCTTGTGAAAGGCAACATAGCTGGTTGCTGTGTGACAGCACATCTACTGGTGAGAATTACCGGAACTGGCGCACCACAATGCTATAACACAACACAGGTTCTCGGCCCGAAAGGTCTTCTTCGTGATAAAACGAGGATTTTGGTAACGCACAGACTTTCATATGTCAAGCCAGCTGACGAGATTGTCGTTCTAGAAGGTACTTTCCAGTAACTGCTAAATTTTGGAGGAAATGAGAGTGCTTTTCAGATGGCCAAATTATTGAGATGGGCCGTTATAACGACCTGATCAAACAGCGGGGTGTGTTCGCAAAATTTGTTGAAGAATACAATTCGAAATCGGAAGAGGACGAAGAGGAGGAAAGCAGTGAAGTTGAACAAGGCTCTGACTTGGAAAAGGTTAATACTGGTAGGTATTTTTCACAGGTATACTAATATAGGCTCAAGCACCTCCACTGATGTTTTACCTTGTTCTGTTGCAGATGCCGACAGATCAAATCCCTCCGACCTCTCGAAGAACTCTGTTAGGAAGTAATTCTTTTCTGCTTTTAACACGCCTGTGCAACCAGCGGTGCCATTCTTTATGATGACTTCCTTTTCAGTAGCACAAAATCTTTGTTATCTTCACAGCTGGTGAAAGAAGATGGCGGTAAACTCATTGAAAAGGAGTCGGTCGAAAAGGGAAATGTTCGTTTGTTTACTCGTTTGTTTTGAAACATCTCATGTCTAACTGTAATTTTCGTCATGTGAGCTAAAGTCACAGTCAAAAATGAAAGGAAAACTCACTGTTGGGGAAGGAGGCGAGAAACGTGTACAGCCGATAAAAAATCGGCGGACGCCTGTCCAGCGGGAACGGGTGCGCGCGTCGCAGTCGATGTCCGGCCACAGCCTGAGATCCCATGGAAGACAGGGCGCAGAGTTCCCTATGTCGACGACGACGTCATGAGCGTCGATCACGCAGGATGGGAACTGAACCGAGGTCAACATTTTATTGGGGTGATGTCGCCGGCGCCAGCGCCAAGGAGCGCATCGTCGTTTGTGGCCGCCCGCGAAGGTGGAATGCGGCGTTCACTGTATACTTGCAGTGGAAGAAATGCCGCACGTGAACCGCCGCAGCGTCGCGTCCGCATTGGGAAAGCTCATGAAATGATGTTCATCTGTGTTTGTGTTTATCAGATTACTCTGCGTCGGTTGGTATAAAGCACTCCTTTATGACACTTCAACACGCCCATGTCGACGTAAAGCTCATTTCTTAGAGGGGGACCACATAACGGGTCGTGTAGGCAGTATTACGTGTAGCATAGATTAAAAATAGTATAGCTTCCCTGGAAGATTTTTTGGATTCTGCAAGTAAAGTCACCGTAATGACCTGCATTTCTTGAAAATGTTTTTGAAGCCCAACCACTTCAAAATGAAGGACTCTTGTAAAATCTTATCTTATTGCAAGAGTTTTAAACGCTTATCTATCTAGAAGAGGAAGAGAACGACTAAGCGTGGGGTTTTGGTGTAGAAATGAGCAAAGGTTGTTCAATAATTTTTCCTATTTCCTATATAGCTTCGGCTAGCTAAGGTTGAGCCCGTGTTGATTATGATATGAAGTTTTGTTTTGATACTGCTTTGATAACTGCGTCGGCTCCTTCACTGGAAAGTGAAAAAGCTTCCTTTCCAATTTGAGTGAATGCTCTCTCATTATATGTATATACTGGTACTGAAATAACTGTTGTGTAGTTGTTTTTAGGAAATTACTTTTTTTCTGGTAGTACTTGCGTTGCAGGTAAAACTTTCTGTGTATCACTTGTACGTGAAAGCGGCTTCTTACTGGAAAAGTTTCCTATTCTTTTTCTTCCTCTCTGGTTTTCAAGTACTCCAAATCTTGCGAAGCTTCTGGCTTTCAGCATGGTTAGTTTGATTTTATCAATTTTCATTTTCATGTTGTAAGTTGAAGTGGAAATCAACATCTTTGTAGGTCTGATGAATATGAAGGTGACTACGGGAACAAGACGTCTACCGCCGTGCGTTTGGCAGTATATGGCGGAATGGGTACAACAGAGTGTAAGTTATCGCCTTGTTTTTTGAACGCGGCTAGTTTGGCTGGAAACCACTGGTTCGATCGTAGTTTGGTGTTTTGGCTTTTTATTCCACAAATATATACAGACGAAATCCGCATGACCGGTCCTGTACCAGAATTACTTATGCTCACTTATTCCAGCAATCAGTTTTTTGTTATCGCTCGTAAGTCTTGCTTTCGCTGGTCTGTCTGCCTCATACAATCTCCATGCTCCACTGCTCCACAATCTCCTTCGCTCGCCGATGTCTTTTTTCGACACAACTCCTCTGGGAAGAATTCTCAATCGATGTGCGAAGGTAGGCTATACGTTATTTCTACAAAATTCATTTTTTCGTGCTGTCGTTTATTAAGATCTTTTACAGAACGCAGATGCTAAATTAATGCTTACCACTTGTATAGTTGTATGTGTTATACATATCAGCATATAAAACTATGAATGAACACTTCCTTTTTTATCTTCATCAACATGTTATTCAAAAGCTATGCTCAAGTCTTTAAAGTACCTTAAGAAGCATTTTGCTATGCATTTATAGGTACATGAATTGTTCGGAAAAGTTCAATTCTTGATTCAAAAAAATCAGAAGATCACTACCAACTGAGTCAAAATATTACAGAAAAAGCCCCCATCAAGCAAATTCTTCAATGTCATGACAGATCCTTTCTTTTGAAACAAATTTGCTACCGAATGAGGATAGGACATATAACGAAAGCATGTGCAAAAAATTTTTGCGGCTGAGCAAAGGAGAGCAACGTAATCTGCTTATATGTTCCTATGCGTAGTAAAATATGAGGGACTGGCTAGGTTGGAGGTGCTGAGCTCCTGACAGGCGAGCGCGACAGATCTTTGTCTGCAACAATTAGACCACGTTCACCAGCCATCTCCACCACCTTTTTGTCGAAACAAGGACTACAACAAATTTTCCACGATCAGGACAAGTGCGGAAAAGTACCCAGCAAAAAAAATTACGGAAAGAAGATGGGAAGCCCTTTTTCATGTCAGACTACTTGTTACTCGGTCTTGCCTAGAATGCTTTCCTCGTTGGGAGGAAGTGCAAAAACCGCAGAAAAAAAGTGGCGGTTCGGGTGAGCACGGTTTGGCTCACCGCGAAGTGACTTCCTACAGAAGCACTCTCTCTTCCTACGGGGACGATGGAAGCAGTTTTGATTGAGGAGTTCTCCTATTGTTTTCCAATAAATTTTCTTCTGCACCAAAACACGCATCCGTAGTTTTACAGCCCAATATTTCAGGATATAGAAGTTGTAGACATGTTGCTTCCAATAAATTTTCGCTATCTTGGCATGTGCGTCTTACAGGTAAGTTCTGTTTTTTTAAACACATATGTTTTTTTTTTCTCGCAGAAAATTATATTCTCATTACTTTTCAGGTCCTCTGCACTTTAATAGTAATTGTCATATCGACACCAATTTTCGTCGTGGTAATACTGCCGTTAGCTATCATTTACTATTTCTTCTTGGTAACTTTTGAGTAGCTATTCGCATCTGTTGTTTCGTTGTTGTTGATTAGCCAAATCAATTCAACTTGGTATTTCCAGCGCTTCTATGTACCAACCTCTCGCCAGCTCAAACGTCTTGAGAGCATCCACAGATCTCCGATATATTCTCATTTCTCCGAAACCATACAAGGAGCGGCCTCTGTTCGAGCATTCAATAAAGTTCGATTTTTGTGACTGAACTTCTACCTTCAGAATTAACTTAGCCTAACATCTAATAATTGTTCTGCTGCTTTGGTCCTTGTGAACCTATGATTTATAACTACCTAAATAACTTAGATTTTAGATTCGTGAAGTTTATTTTAAATAGGTGGAGGAGTTCCGCAACAATTCCGGAAACATCGTTGATGCATTCATCAGGTGCAAGTATTCTAACGTTGTCTCCAACCGATGGCTGGCTATACGACTAGAGTTTATTGGTAATTTAGTGGTATGTGATTGAAGAAAACAAAACTGCCATGACATCGTATTCTTCTTTTTTAGATCTTCTTTGCCGCTTTGTTTGCGGTCATTTCAAAAGAGCTAGGTTGGGTTACCAGTCCTGGTATAATTGGTGTTTCGATAACCTATGCACTTAACGTAAGTCTTGATCTTTTCTATCTATCTCAGCTCCGATAACTTCGACGAATTTTGAAATGAGGGCGTCATAACCGGCACCATTGCGTCATGTGTTTCAGGTTACGGAAGTTTTGAATTTCGCAGTGCGACAAATCAGCGAAATAGAGGCGAATATTGTCGCAGTGGAACGTATACATGAATACACAATTTCGCCAACAGAGGTTTCTATATTCTTTCGAATTAGTTACATCTAATAAATCCGATTAAACTCCTTCACAATTTAGAACATGCTGTTCATTTCATTGTCTACCTAATTTTAGGCTCCATGGCAAATTCCTCGGGCAAAACCACCGGTGGACTGGCCATCACATGGCTGCGTCAAGTTCTTAGATTACTCTACAAGGTGCAGTGATGTTTGCGACTAGCGGTTGCACTTGTTTTACTTTAAAAAAAATGCAATGTCTACGAGGTTTAGATACCGGGAAGGTCTTGACCTTGTTCTGAAAGGGATTTCTGCTGACGTAGGTGAAGGAGAAAAGATAGGAATTGTTGGACGCACTGGAGCAGGTTCGTTGTTGCAGACATTCTCGTCAACTGGGTCTATCGCTTTGTTGTTTTACAGGGAAAAGTTCTTTTGCACTTGCACTTTTCCGTATGATTGAGCCTGCTTCGGGGAATATTCTCATTGACGAAGTCGATATAGCTGAATTAGGGTTGCATGATCTTAGAGGAAATCTCACAATCATACCGCAGGTATCTTAGTTCAATACCTTGTTGCTCCTTTTCCTTCTTCTTAATTCGCTTATTGAACCTAACATCATACACGTTTGCATCTCTATTTACTTCATTCCCAGGATCCTGTGCTTTTCTCTGGGACCCTCCGATTCAATTTGGATCCCTTTGAAGCGTATACAGACTCGGAGATTTGGGCTGCACTGGAACTTGCTAACCTGAAAGCTTATGTTTCTGGTTTTCCTAATGGGTTGGAGTACATCATTAGTGAAGGTGGCGAGAATATTAGGTAATTTTTATTTTACATGTTAAGGACAGCATATAATGTTTGACTAGACTCTTTTATTCCAAACTAAACGGCACACCCGGCTTCGCTCTGGTGTTTTACTACTCCGGCAATTTCTCACCAATGAGGACAATTGCTAGTGCCGACAAATTCATTGCGGATGCCTATAATTTTGTGGTAAACGTATTAGCAGGCTCATGCAGCCTTCTTCCACCGACCCGTAAGCGAAAAGTAAACAATGTTATTTCAGTGTCAAACTTATGGAAAGCAGTTGCCAAAATCGTAATTAGGGTTTAGCGTTTTCGATTGATCCAGCGAACACATTCTTACCCCGTCCCTATCCAAAAGCGGGGTAAGAGCAGAAGAAGTTACTGAGTCGATATATCCGTGGAGAACAGTTGTCATATTCGTGTACAGCGCAATGGAAAATCCCAGTAGACCTGTCCCTACCGGCTCTCGGGCAAAAATATCGAAAAAAATCAATAAAATCGATAAATCGATATTTCGTGCAAAACGGTCATCATATTCGTGTCCAGCGCACTGAGAAACCCCAGAAGGCATGTCCTCGCCGCCCCCTGAGCAAAAGTAACGAAAAATCAATAAAGTCGATACAATCGATAAATCAATCGATAATGCCCGGCACGAAGTAGCCTAAAACCTCCACCGGCCGTTGCTGCGTATGTGTGCAAAATTTGATCCCGATCGGTTCACCTTCCGCGATTTCTATAATGAACATACATACATACATACACACACATACATTCTACTTTATATATACAGAAGATTTACTTGCCTACCAAGCCGCCGGTTACCTCGCATTCTTTCGAATTGAAAGTTTGAAATCAAGAAACAAAGTCTGGTGATGTTAGTAGTCAAATTATTGCTGCCAGAAAAAAATGGTTGAGGGAAGAGTGGTGTAGAAAGCGAGCAACTTATGTCCTGTCTCAAACACGGTTCCTTCGAATAAGTTTACTAATCAAAATTTCGATCAGTTAGTTGTAATATACAAAAGGTTATGAAAAGGTTATGACCAATTTCCACTTTTCTTCTGGGGCAAATCATAATTTTTAATTGACATTTTTCGAAAATCAGCTTTTTCTCGCATTTCTGAAAAGTGAGCCACTAGTATGATCGCCGAGGCTATGGCAAAAATCGTTTGATGGTGATTGTCGCATGTTGCTCACGCAAAAGCAGAAAGTAGAGGAAGTTTTACACGCGGCTCGTTTTTCAAAGTTCTGCTTTCTTCCATTAAAATTGTGCCAAGTAACATCAGTCTCCAAATGAAAAGTGACTAAAAATTATGACTTAGCATAACATATTGAGCGATTTCCTTCTTTCCTATTTCCTATATTAAATTTTATTGCCTGTGCATTTGCTCGGAATGACAACCACTTATGGTCAGCGCCTCTTGCTGAGCATTCAGCCCCTCAACCTATGCTATGCTCCCTTCTTATTACGCTCTTCATAGGAAAGAACCAGACATATCTATCATCATATGCACTCTTTTTCTTTAAATTTCAATTCCATGGTGACACATTTTCACTATTTTGCGAATTATAGTGTCGGACAACGACAGCTCGTGTGTCTAGCTCGAGCCGTGTTACGAAACACAAGAGTTCTAGTTTTGGATGAAGCTACTGCTGCTATTGACGTTACCACAGATGCCGTCATCCAGGTTACTACCTCTTTTAAATGGCAGTTTTGAACTAGCTTGGTGTTCACGTAGTTGATAAGCCGGCTTTCGCTTTGAGGATGATTTTATTTTCGTGCTCATAGGCAGTTTGTTCAATTGGACAATGCACTCCACATCGTGTTCCAATCAAACGCTGCGGAGCAATGTGGATTGCATTTTAGAAGTGAACGACCTGTAAATGATCTGTCGTGTCGCTTACCATAGCTGCATCAATTCCTTTTAGGCTACAATTCGTGAGCAATTTGTGAAAAGCACGGTGTTCACAATTGCCCACCGACTAAACACTATTATGGACTATGATAGGTTAGTTCAAGCATACAATCCTATCGAAAGCCTTTTATCCGATTCTCCTACCTGGCAGAATGACTCTTTGGAAGCGCAATTGAATGTTTTAGGATTATGGTGTTAGAGAAAGGTCGAATCATCGAATTCGACTCACCCTCGAAACTCCTTCAGAACCCAGATTCGGCATTCGCCAGAATGGTACAAGACTCAGAATCAGAGTCACGAAAGGCATAGATATTTCACGGTACGGGTAATAATGTGTAGTGTATGATAACTTATTTGAAACATGTTCACTTTTTTTACTAGTCCGTGTTGTTCTGATCTTACGACCAAACTTTACCAGGACTTACGTGTTTAACACTCTTGTTAATTTTTGTTACTCTTTCATGTTACCACCACATGCACCGATGTTATTTTTCTCACGCTGCGAAGCTTGTCGGCATAAAAATGACCACTTGATAGTTGTTTGTTGTTGCATTAATAAACTTGCAACCATCCCTCCTTTTAAGAGCGAGAATTTTTTTCCTCACTTAGTCCACGAAGTGGATTAATTTATCTACTAGTTATAGTGAATATGGCACTTCCAACAGATTTCTGAAATGGTGAAATAAACCCACTACGTGGGTTGGTGGCCAACTTGGGTGTAGGTCGTATGGCGCGATTCTTCGGGTGGCACTATAGAGAGACTGAGTCAGTAGCGCGCTACTACCACCCGATTACGGTCATGCGTCGCGGTTTGCCTGGATCTGCCTGACGGAGCAACTCGTCCGCCGCTATTATCCGACAGAGGAAGAGAACCTACGGAGTTGCGAATAACTGTACGTAGCAAAACCCTGCAATAAGGTTTCACTTCTACATATACGCTGCGCTTCTGTATAGAATTGATGGTGTTTTGAAAAAAAAAACAAGTCTTTACATAGGTCAACTTAACGTCAGGTATTCAACCTCAGTAGGAGTCATTCCTAGGACCCCTGAAATGCACAAGAACACCAGAAAGCCACAAGTTCGCGTAATTCACGTATTCAGCAGTTAGAAACATCTTCGTATTAGAAATATCTGTTGGGATGTTCCAGAAAACTTCCTATCTAACAGTGTCTTCATTGGGGTTCCGTAGAAATTTTCTTTGTTTTGAAAGTACATTTCACTTGGTTACTCAGATGAGCTTTATGTCCAAAACTATCGTCAATCCGTATACCCTAAAAACCACTAGTACCGCTAGTTCAACGTTCTTCTCCACGGTCGGATGATGACTGGATGGACGAGTTGGTCTGTAAGGCTGATTAAGGCAAACCGCGACGCGTGACCGTAACCGGGTGGTAATAGTGCGCTCAGATCCCGTCTGTTCATAGTGCCACCCGAAGAATCGCGCCATACGACCGCCCCCCGGCCAACTTCAACGTAATTGTGTGTTTACAGGGTGACAACAAAGTCTTTGGCCAGATATAATGAATTGTAAGACTGGGATCAGATGGGCTAGCAGTCTCGAAATTTACCCGGGCTATGTATAATCCATGCGCTTTGAGAATCCACTCTTGGATTTCGGATATCTCTTCTGGCTTCTCCATAGAGTCGAAAAAACAATCGGCTACTGCAACGCACGAAGGTCGCAAGTTGATCGAGAATTTATGACCCCGTTTTCTTACTAGGTCCATGCTAGGGAAGCTGATGTTTGAGCGGAAGTTACCTCAACTTCTGTGCTTTAGGGACTACAATTCAGAAATCCAGAGGTCTCCGTTACAGGGAGCATGATAATTGTTAAGCAAATATGATGGTTTGGTAAAATCACGGACTAACGAGTCTGAACGAACTTTTTGTTGCTTTTTCTTTTGAAACTTGATGGAAAACCTTTGTCAAAAGCCCACCTTATTTCTGTCAGATGTGCTCAAGCGTAAGAAATAATATACCTCTCCGGGTTTCGCTCTGCCCACTTTTGCCCTTTGTTTTGTGCATTCCAGTAGGAAAAAGTGGTGGTGAAAGTCTATCGATCATTTTCGGTCAATAAGACAAGTTTACACACGGATCTCTCTAGGACGGAAAGCTTATACCCTCTTCAATATTGGGAAGAAAACTGGTGATTTGAAGAGCCAAGTGAAAGAAGTTCTTGGAAAATATGTCACCAAGACTCTACATGCGGCCATTTTCATCTCTACCTGGTTCCATGTTTGCAGATCATACAAGGTTCAAATAGAGCTATGGATCATGAAATTTTGCGCATGTGTTCGAGACATCTGGGTTATCAACGCGAATACAAAGTTATGAGCTTTCTTACAAAGCGCAAGAAATAATGGCTGTAAAGTTTTCGGCCAAAGACTTTGTTGTCACCTTGTACAGTGGCTGTGGTCACCATGTCAATACGTCTCCATGGTGCACTTCAAGCGATCCACTGTTCAGCGTCTTCCAAAAAGAACTTGCTATGCAGACATACATATGCAGGTTATTTTCTCTTAAATCTCACCTCATTTGTTAAGTTGCAAGCCAAGCTCAAAAAAAGCCTTCAAAAATTATTTGGGAAATGACAAAAGAGTTAAATACTTGAGAGAATTTCGAGGAAAGAAGCGCTACAGAAGAGAAAAGAATTGTGCGCATAGCCGCTGTTTCGCTCAGTGATGCATTTCCGTCGGCCACTGCCTACCTTTCGGTAGTAAACAAACGAATTGGGCTGTCGCTAAACTCCGCGTCGAGTATGGCGTCGTCGTCGTCAGCGACATCGATATCTGCATCGAGGGGTGGGAGGGGGAGGGAGGAGGTGTGGGAAGAAAAATTTAGGTCTCCGAAAATCTGGACACATAAATAGGCGGAGTTTCAGGAACGAACTATCAAAAAAACTTTATAAAATCAAATTTCGAGGAATAATTATTGAAAAAAAAACGAATAATTGGAGAAAGATTAAGAAGTGATTTTTGCCTTTCTTATGAAGTAATTTTGCTTCCACTATGACACATACGTAAATACCAGGGCCGGACGCAGACGGCGTGGGAAAAAAGTGGGGTCTCCGCCGTTTCTAAACCATGAAGGGTATCTGAACATAGCGCAAACCTAGTAGATTAAGCAGGAATTGAGTTATTGGAAAAGCAGTCATCGTTGGATCAGCAAATTTGATTTTCCGAAATCAGTACTTTTTGCGCACTTTAAGTTTGGTGGGGAATAAATCAGTTAAAGTCAAATAGATTGAAAATCGGACAGTCCTAGATAGAAGATGAGGAAAGGCTATGCAATCCTGTGCGGAACACGGAACCTCTTCTTTGTACTGTACAGGAGCAAAAGCTGACTTTGGAAGTGAGGAGAAATGGCAAGTTTTCCTAGTTTTTCGGTGTTTTTCTTTTTGCTAAATTCTAACGAAATAGTATGAATTGTAGACAGTAATGTAGCAGAGGAAATTCTCTACCAGTTGGTACCCAACATGCCATGTGGAACTCCGTTTTACTTTGTGGGGAGGGTGGGGGAGCCGAAGCCTATACATTAGCTCCAGCCTGTAGTCAGAGAAAAAAGAAAGAGTGCGCACAAAGTGAAGGGAGCCAGATCGGCTGGAGCCTTTGTATAGGGTTTGGTGCCGGTGCCCCCCCACAAAGGAGCACGCGCTTTTCTATGAAATATAGTAGATAAATGGTAGGAGCATGGATCTCACGACAGGCTAGTAGCATTCACTAATATGAAATGTTCCAAAGAAAACAGAAATAGGAAAATAGCGTGTTTTTGCGGTTTTTTCCAAATCACAAAAGTGCACAAGGATGCAGTGCGGCTCGAACACTGTTCGAGTGATGACTCATCGCGTGCAGTGTGGCTCGAATATTGTTCGAGTGATGACTCATCGCGCCCCTCCCCCCCCCCCACCAGCTCCGCTCCGCTGCGGATAGACAGTGTACCTCTAGTGATTCGTATAGAATGAGAGGCCTCACCAAAATAGATACCTCGAGTGATCGATAAGTATCGATTTATTGACTTTTCAGATTTTGCTCAACGTTAGCAAAGACACGTGTTCTAGGGTTTTCCAGTTCGCTGAACACGAGTATATGTAACAAGATTGTCGTACGAAGAAATGAATTATCTTGCAGAAACCAGGAAAAAAAAACTCAATAAACTTTAGCCCCTTTCGTTCCTGCCCGTGGACGGGCTACGAAAAAAGAAGTTAGCTGGAAATTGCCTTCTCCAGGACTCATGAACGGGCCGTGAGGAAGGAAGTCATTTCACCTCCCTCCCCTTCCCCCCCCCCCCGGTCGATCGACGACCTTTCTTCTGAATGATTAAAAATTTCACAATGGTTACTACCTCCACCACCCCCCCCCCTCTCCCTCCGGCAACGACCCCTTTCATTTTCGGACGTCTCAGAGCTCTCAGACCCCCTTCACTTTGGAGACCCCTGGCTCCCCCTATCGCATGTATGCTTGCAAGGTAAAAATAATGTAGAAATCGAAACTTTAAGAAATTCTGCGATGTTATTGCGTTTAGACTTAAGAAATAAGCATTGTTGTGGACGCTATACAGTTAGTGTAGAAAAACGGCTGTATGCGTAAAACTAAAATAAGATCCAGATTTTGCCGTGTCGTGAAGAAGGAGGCGTCAAAAGCGTTAAGCACTTCAGCTGACATGGCGCACATCTATATTGTTTATCTACGTTAAGTAGTTTACTGTTATTTCGTATAACAGTAAACTATGCCTGAAAAGTACAATTACTACATCATGAAATATCGAGTGGTGTTTGCATCACATTTTATACACTCGTTGAATCATTCTTTTCTCATCAGTGGATTTATTCTTTTGATTCTTTGCTCACTATTGAAAACTCGTTAATCACGAATGAGAAGGAATTAATTTGATGGGAAGCGTCGTGGGTGTTTTGAATATGCAGTATAAATTTGCTATTACGGTTCATAGCAGACTCTCTGGAAGAAGCTATGGAGTGTCTTCCTGAAGAGTTTTGTTTGAGTGCTCACAGGCAAAGGTGGTTGAAATTTGTTTGAGAAGACATTTTGACTCTTTCACCCATATTTCTCAGTTCTTTGAATCCTCTGGGACTGTTGCTATCGTATTCATTACAAATATCAGTGTGATGATGATCTGATTTTTGTACCGGAGTTTCGGTTGATCCTTTTTTTTGCTTTCTTGTTCATTCCTACCAAAACACTAGCTCATGGCTTCAGAACTGTGTTATTATGAGAGCTTTCTCCTTCGATATTTCATGTGTAGGTCTGCAAATTCACCAGCTCCATCGACACTCACTGCATTTATGCCTGTATTGCTAAGATAGTATCATTCCGTACTGAATGTCTCACGAACCACTGTTATAGCACTAGCGTGACGGTGTTGCTATTCATACTCAGATGGCTAGCAATACATTCTCTAACAGGACAGTTGACAATCTTCTTGTTATTGGCATCTTCCTCATCTATCACGCAATCAAAAATGCTCACCTGTTTTACGATTTTTTTTTCAAACTGCCAATAAATTTTCCTTCTGCAAGATCTTAGAGAGAATTCCTCGGTTTCCTGACGCAAATTTCAGAATGTGTCTTTTCTTAGAATTGTTTTTGTTATCAGATTTATTTAAGTTTTACTCTCTCGTGATGACATAATTCTCTTTGTTCTTTTTTATTTGCGCATTTACATCGTTAAAAGTTTTTTTATTCTGCATGGTCCAGTTATGTAATCATAATGTTCAAAGGTGTAAACCTTCGTGTTCTCAATTTATTTTCATTATCTGATACCTTAGGCCTTGTCTGCGATCATCAGCGAGGAAATAGGTTGGATGAATTGGAAAGAATTCTGTGGAGAGGAGTTATGGGTTTGTGAATACATCCATCAGTCCGGATTCTTATGAAATTAATTTTTTTGATATTTTTTGTTCTGTCCATTCGCTATTTTTGCTGCCACGCTTTAGTGTCCTTCTATATACAACATTCATTAGCAATTAGAAGGGCTGTGATTCACATTTCTTCCATTAATTTTTGTTCAAGCTAACAGAAAAGCTGTGATCTCTAGTTTCCTTTAGTTCCTTCATATTTCATTCAATTCTTGTTTATCTTCTTTTAATCCATAATTTTTTTCACATTCACTAAACATGGAGTCTTCTTCAGCATAATCCTTTCCAAGACGGCCTTCCGAATGTCTCAGTTTGTTTCCAACATACGGTTCTTGTTTGGATCCCTGTGCTATTCTTTTGGACACTCTTTCCCTTCTTCGTGGCTCAGGCGAAGCTTACGAGGCGCCGATACGCACCTTTGCCATTGAGCTGCCATTTTGCACTCAAAATAGTGAGTATTTTAAGTGTTTACTCAGATGGGTAAAAATTAGAAGTTTGAGTTGAAAGCTAGTAATTTCGAGTGGTATCCTGGTAACAATGTGTAAAAAATTCATTGGATGGTCACCGGAAAATATTTAGCGTTCGTCTGATAATCGGCGGAATTCTGTGCCTTACTTCTGATTCTGTAAAAATCTCATTTTTTTCACTTAAAAATTCTATTCTCTCAATTCCTACTCGAAATGACTCGACTTCAACCAAATTTTCTTCATTGATGTAGCTGCTGATTTTGTTGGAATCAGAAGAGGTTCTTTCAGACTGTTTCTTCTTTCATAGCCATTGTCTCAGCATTTTTTCTGGTGCACTCTTTTTTGTCGTCTTCACCCCCACCTTCAGACATCATGTATCCTTTTCTGTGGACCGTCACCTTTGTAAGTTCCTATTTTTTCACTTCTTTTTTTCGTTGTGCAATCTTTTTGGCAATACATACCAGGGACTTTCAGGTTTGCGTAACGGTGGCACACTCAATACGAAAAAAATCTGGAATGGTTACCTCAGGTATTCTTCATTTGTCCGCTGTCGCCTTTTTTGTCTGCGGTGGACCACAGTTTTACCAAAATATTAGAGAAAGCCTTAGCGTGAGTTATCCAACTAATTTCACATTAGTCACTTGTTTCTGTTGCTGACAAATTTCCGAACCCCGTCGTCGCGTGTCGATCGCAGAGCACTGCTCGGACAGTGGAATTAATCTCCTCTATGGCGGAGTTCATGGACGTTCCCGGAAGGGTTCTGAAGTTCCGCCTATCCAGGGCCACGACTATTTTCACCAATATCGTGAAATATGCTGTGTTATCCAACACTACTAGTCGTTTCTGACTGAATAGAGTCATTCGGGCAGGAAAACCCGTTTCTTTTAAGAGAACTCGTCCGCCTTGGCGGTTAAATCATTACCTCCCGGGAACACACTTGAATCATACCCCTAATTGCTTAGTTCACTCTGTCTACCCTCTGTGTCTTGTCAAAAAAGCATAGGCTCAATGAACGACCATGGAAAAGCGACCATTTTAATGTATTCCTAGGCCTAGAATCATTGTACAACAAAACATCAAATTTTATCCCGTCATTATGTGTTACAGGATCGCTCGCACCTCTTGTCTCCGTTATGTCTCGCCTACTTAGCCTGGTATTCTGCAATAATAGTTCATGTTTTTCTCATGTGTTTCGCCGATCCAAGAGCGCCAGATCAAAAAGCGGTACTGTTTGAAAATTGCTAAAATTGAGACGTCTCGAGCAGACAGCTTCGTCAATATTGACGGGGAACAGCTTCAGTGTCGATCGGCGGAATTGAGAAGCTCGTTCTTGAACCGGTTAACCTTGTGGTGGTTCAGCTCGATTCCACGAAAAGGTGCTCGAAAAGATTTAGAAGTGAGTGATAGTATTGTTCTTTTATGTACTTGTTTTACGACAGGGACGAGTTGGGGAGTCGCAGAGAGATTGGAAGAGAAACTTCGAGAAAAAGGATGAGGAAAAACAAGTGATCATCACGGAGAGGGAGGGGGAGGGGGCGTTGTACTGGGAGCGTTTGCGCGCGTTTCTATAGTAGTTTATGCTTATATTAGGTTAAAGCGAGGGGAATGGGAGACTTTAATAAGAAGATAAAGCAGTGAGTAAGAAAATATGAATTATTCCAGAAACAAATAATGAGGAATTTCTGGGGGTGGATCCCAGTCCCTCTCCAAAGATCTTATCCAACAGGAGTTTTGATTTTGGAGAGAACTTTCTCAATACCTTAAAAGCCTTTTCAAATGGGTTTTCATGCAATTTATGGAGAAAAACGAATAAGCGAAAGCATATTAGGGGAAGTATCTAAACTGACCAATTTCGCCGTCTCTAAAAGCATTTCGAGAAGTTGAGCATGGGAAATTTCTGGTGATTGCAGAAGTACGTATGCGCATAGAATCCATGTTATGGGCCCGATAATCGCAGCTTTCCCCAGAAAATTGGGAAACACTTCTTGACTAAGTTGTCCAATTGGCAGCATCATCAACTGATTCCCTCACAGTGTGGGGAAGAAATTTAAGTTTGTTATGTCAGTCAACTCCATTTACATAGATTTTTTAGCTTGAAGACCTCTTTCAATTGAACGAGGGAGGTACAACGGAGTATTTGAGCAATCTCTGGAAACAGCATTGGGAACCCCGAATGAAGGGTACAAAAGTATACTGTATTGTTTCTGTATGTTCGAAGTGTCCTAGTAATATCTCTTCTCTAGAATACCTGCGCAGAAAGGAACAGCGTTCGATGTCATCTGGGTAAGTAGCATTTTGGTGATACTTTCAAAATTACTTTTCAGTTCAAATGGCCCTCATTGCGCGTTCGAAAATATTGTTGATAAGGAAGATCCGAGAAAAGTCCAGCATAAATTTGTTTAAATCTGTAGGGAAATTTTGGCCTCAGCCATATCAACTTTGAGAACAATAGCATAGTAAATGAAGCAAGGATAGTTACAAATTTTATTACCAGACCCAGATGATAATACCTTAAAAAAGGAAAGTTGTGGTCCGTTTTTCGTTACCTAAGGATAATACTTATTGTTAGCTTAAGCTTATTGTTCGACTCAAGTGTTGCATCTGCACCATATTTTGCGTGTTCTTAAAATGGAGGGAACTTTGTGAAACGATAAATGAAGCACCGTGATCAACGTATTTGGGACCTGGACCGCCAGATCGAGGATTAGGTTGTTAGTAAAGTTATTTCAGGAGTAAACACTGGAAATTAATATAGTAGTATATGGATGGAAAAACAGCCAAAACAGCTTTTCGAAACTGTTATATCAGGTGCATATTTTCGAAGAGTTAAGTTAACTACCATCACCTCCGCGCCGCCGCTACCCACTACGACTTGCTAGACAACCAACAGCATCCATTTTTTGTACTTTCCTTCTTTCCTTTACATTTTTCAACCGGTGGAACCATATGTTTTTTATTGTACTTGAAATCTGTACCTAATATTTCTTTTTTCAGAAAAGATGGAGAGCGGCCAACACCTCCATCTGTGGTTGCATGCCTTCTCAGAATGTTCCGATGGGAATTCCTGTCCGCTACGGCACTTAAAATAACCAGCGATATTCTTCAGTTCGCAAACCCCTTCTTTTTACAGTGGGTTATAAATTTTCGAGGGGTAATCATGCAAGTCGAAGCTAGCGCTTTCTGATTGGCAATGAGATTCTTCAACAACATTAATTTGCGCTGAGTGCCTTCATACTGTTAAGCAGAAAATGAGGGAAAAAGTTTTTACCAGATGACAAGACAAATATCTTTAAAATTCTTCACATGACCTGCACCGACTCCGCTACAGTTCTACTTTCTTTAACGGTGTGAAACTCAGTGAACAGTATTTAAGAACTCTGGTCGGTAAATTTATGCATTCCTGTGATAATCAAGAACGCAGGAATATCTAATAATTTATCAAAGAATAATATAATAATATATCAAGGAGTTGTTCATGAATCGCTCTTGCAGATTTATTTAAATTCTTGACAACAGGAGTTCATCAGCACGTTCATCAGAGCGCATTCTCAATTTACCGTCCTAACAAATAAATAACTAAATAGATGAATGAGTGAATTATTGCTCCACGAAAAACGCAGGGCAATCTCTGCAGGATGCAGCATACCTATGAGTTCTTGCATCTAACTTGGTGATCCCTTCGTTTTCAGTCGGCTGATAGGGTTTGTATCGGACCCGAACTCCCCTCTATGGAAAGGTCTTAGCTACGCTGTTTTAATGTTTACGGTGTCAGAGGTGAGCTTCTCTTCGCTGTGTTTTGGCTATGTTTTCTTCAAGCATGCTGTTATAGGTGCGTTCTCTTCTTGCTAATGCATATTTCTACATTATGGTGCGTATGGGAGTGAAGTTCCAGAGCGTCCTTATAGCAGCAATTTACGCCAAGGTCATTTTTCTCATATAACCACACCATAATCGAACATCACCCGTCTCCCTTCAGTAACTGAGGTCGTGTACAGACGCTGAAATTGTCTTGTTCGGCTCGACGACAGAAAACTATTGGCGAAATTGTAAATCTGATGGCAATCGATGTGGACAGGTTTCAGCGGATCACTGCACAAATGCAGCAGTTTTGGAGTTGCCCATTCCAGGTGTTTTGCGCTGCAATGTGCAATGTCTGCATAGAGAACAATCATGATATTCATATCCTTTTCTTTCGAATAGAGTTTTTTCCTCAGATTCTAATGGGGCTAACCTATCTGTTCGTAACACTTGGCTACTCGGCTGCCCCAGGCGTCGTGATCATGATGGTATTCTTGCCCACCAACATGCTCGGCTCGATTGGTGTGAAGAAGTGGCAGGTAATTTTCTGGATTCGAAAACCGGTCCAAGAAATATTTGAAGTGAAATAAAAAAATAATGAGTTACATAGATTGATTTCAACCAAAAAAATTAACACGTTGCGGTACGGGTGGTCAGAGGGCATTTACCTTGTAATTCACCACATGCGTTATCTGACCACAGGGGAACGTATTACGGACACGAAGAGCAGCTTTGGCGTAGTGCAACATGCACCATGTGCACCACGTTGTCACCACGTTGTCCGCAATCTGTGCAAGATTTAAAAGTAAAGTGATATTTGCAAAGCAAAAGGAAATGAAATCTTTGAGATTCACTATGATCCTGCTTCTGAGCCTCATTTACGAGCGGTTTTTTTTGCGTTTGTTTAGAGGGGTTTCTCGGCAGATTTTTCAGAGTTCTATCGAATTCTCCATATTTGTCTTATTGGACCTTGAAAGCAACGTCACATCTCAGAATCGTCTCTGAAATTTCAAGATGGAAGTGATCCCCATGGGCTGCTGATCACAATGGTACGCGTGATTCCGTGCAAAACTACCAGAAAACGAAGTTCTGGAGAGCTTGTGAGCTCAGCTGGAAAGCGGGGCCTAAGAGCACGAGGTTTCTGAATAATTCACTCCCGTTAGAGCACATCCTGGGGAAATTCGTACTCCCTGTGAGAGTACCTCATTATACGCTCCATAACAGGATAGAAGGTACCTTCAGCAAGTGAATGCTACTAGGTGCGCGAATTCCCTAGTCCCGCCTAAGATTCCCGGCCACAAGCTCTCAAAAGTTGGAGCTCGATAATGGTTTTTTAAAATAGTTTTTCACGGGATCACCTATATTGTTGCGATCAGGAGCTACCGAGCATTCGTTTCATGTGGAAGTCTCAAGGACGGTGTTGACTAGGGAAGGATGCTGGGGGAGAGGGGGGGGGGGGTGCGACAACTCAAAAACGAAATACATACTGTCATATGTACATAGGTTTGCGATGCTGATCTCAAATTTGGGCCCGTAGTAAAGTGTCATGGCGGTGAGATGAACTCCAAAACTCATCACCACGCTCTAGGCGATGATTGCATGCCAGCTCACATCCACGAAGTATAGGATATCAGATCATTGCCACCCATTTATAGAGCATTGTTATTTATAGAGCACGCATGTGGCAAAAGTGGAGATCATTTTTCTTCTGGGAGCTGATCGCCATCTCTAGCTGTGGTAAAAGTGGGAGAGGCGAGTGTGTGTGTGTGGGAGAGTGAGACGGTCGGGGTAGCTAAATCTGCGTCTATTCACCTCTCGCGCTACTTGTACAGCATGAGAAGGCGATCAGCTCCTAACAGAATATGATCTCCTCTGTTGCCACATGCGTGCTCTAGCAGTGACGTGAGTGGCAATGATCTGCTATCCTATACTCCGTGGATATGAGCTGGCATGCAATCATGGCCTAAAGCCTGACGGTGAGTTTTGGAGTTCATCTCACCGCCATGACACTTTACTATGGACCTTGTTTTCCTTTTCTGCCGCGGAGCTCCACGTGAAGAGTTACGTGGCATAATTTCGGCTTGTTTAGTCCAGTCAGATTCCACTTTCTACTTTCTCACTCTCACGAGTCATATTCTACCAAAAGTATCCGCGACAACTATTCCAAACATCTCAACTAATAAAAAATAATTCTTCCAAAATTTTCTTTAATCCGGATAAGTTCCAGCGATCTTTTGGCAGAATATATTCAGAAAGTCATATTTCTACTCCTTTGAGAAGCTGGAATAATGCCACGTGATTCTTCACAGAGGGCTCCGCAGCAAAAAAAGGAAAACGGATTTGAGACCAGCATGATAAACTGCATATGACAGTATACATTTCGTTACAGGTTGTCGGACCCCCTAGTATTCTTGGTGTTACCCTTGCCCAAGATATAAACTTTCGTTGGGCTTCGTGAAAACCTCGATGTTGGGGGAGCTACTATTCGATAGTGAGATGAGCTACGGAACTTCTAAGCAAATCTAAGAAGGAACTCCATGTATACTTCCAGAAGATGTAGTTGAAGCAGTTCTAGGGACTCTGCGGAGCGATCGGCGTCGGTTTTCACGATCCCGTGAGCAGTATTGTGCCTCGTACACTTCTGGAAGACACAAAGTGTTCCTGCCTACGTTTTGTCTCAGCGAGCGTGAGGGATTCTCTGAGGAAGGGACCCTTAGAGAATAAGCGTAGGCGAGACGCTCTTCTAACTGCTAGTTTTTGAAGGGATGAACATGGTAATACAATCTTCAGTAAGCGGTTTTTCCCTTCAGGAGGTTCACCAAGGCGGTACACTGTTACAGGATTACACTCTATATCAAGAAAATTTTGTACATTGACAGCACTCAAGTAGTCGTACTGAATACGTTCACGAATCTCACCAGATTTCTGCTCAGGAATACCTATGAGGACAGGCGATCTACGACGTACAATTTCATTTTGAGACTCAAGATCGAAGATGGGGTCGTTCTGTTTTACGGAAGAAATAATCGGTTTTGGAGAATTCTCAGGACCCTTAACAGATTCGTTTGTTAAATCTGGACCACTAGAAGCGGCATTTCTTCGCAGTTTCTCGTTTTCGGCGTGCAATTCTTCGACTTTTCTCTCCAATTCCTGATTACGTTGGATGAGCCATGCCATCTGTATTTTGAAATCGCACAAAAATAACAGTAGAACCTTTACGTGGTCAGGAAGTGCACCATCACTACGGACACGGTCGATGACCGCGTCTATTCCTTCGCCTTCTTTTGAGCTTAGCAAGGTAGGAAAATTTCCCTGAACGATAGAGGAGCAAAGAGGAGAGTTCATTATACTTGGATATCTGCGTAGATTTACGATCCAATCGCGGTGGCTTTGAGAAAAAGTTTTTACCCCGCCACAAGATTTATGCAGAGAATATGTGGAACTGTAGGCTAACAAAAGCTGTGATGCCAACAAAGATGAATTCTGAAGTCGGAAAAATAGACCCTATATGGTGGCAAGAATCGAAATATGAGCCCCTGCCACAAGGGGATGCTCGTCCACAATATGTATACCTTCGACTTGACGACTTGGAGTAGTATAGCCTTCGAAGGCAGGTCGAGAGGTACGTATGACGAGATAGTCGAGTAGTGGCGACCGCACAGCACCACACTATGCAATGAACTCATAAACTCGGTCACCTACACATACCAGATCTTCAAAGGGCTCTGTTTGAAAGATAAATATGTGTTGTTGAGAGCTTATAAGTCGTACGTCAGACTCATACTTGAATTTGGTTTTGTAGTGTTTTGTCCGCATAGAAGAAAGGACATACGTATGTTGGAAAAATGGAAAAAGTATCAATGTGGATTAACGAGAGATGTGTTGCTGCTCTCAGCGCGAGAGGTGCGATAACGATTGAGGATTTTCAGGTTCGGCAGATGAAACTCAAAGACGAACGGATCAAGATGATCCATGAAGTCCTCAACGGAATCAAGGTTTGTTTTCTTTTCTTCTGAAGGGTGCCGAAGTGATCCCAGCGCACTATATTAGCTACTCTCTTCATTTTACTTTTGAATTTGAGGTGATATCAGTCCATGCGTTAGCGAATTTGCGCAGCAGTGCTGCGCAAGCGTACAGTAAGCACGGCTGCGTAGTTTTTCAGAATGCAAATACAAACTCTCCGAAGGCTTTAGAAATCTGTGGAGGATCTTCAGAAAAATCCTGAATTTTCTTTGGGGGATTTCCAGAAAATTTCACAAAGTCTCAAAAACTTGTGGAGATTTCTCTGTAATTCTCCACTATTACCCAGGAGATCCGTTTTTCTCCAAAACCGTCGAGCTGTCTAAAAATTTCCTTAACTTCAGAGATATGAAAGCTTTGTATAGAGTGAATTCTAGCATACTTCACGTATGGCGCTATGTTTTCAGTGTTGCGAGACGACGGTAAGATGTAGTTATCGGACCAGAGTTCCGTGGTGGAGAAGAAATGGTAGTGCGGCTGAAGCCCACGATAAAAGGCTGGAGTGTATCGATGAATTTCTCAAGCCAAGAAAATAATGTTCCCTATACTTCACAAAGTACAGTGCACGTTGGGCAAACATGAAACTGAAAAAATATCCAGGTTGAAAGAACATGGGAACAAAATGCGAAAACTTCTACTATGTGGTTCTATTTAGGTAATAAAATTATACGCATGGGAAATACCAATGGAGCAACTGATCAACCAAATACGCCAGAAACAGCTAGCGCTGTTAGAGAAGTCTTTCCTCGTGAAGAATCTTATCGCCTCGTTTAATGGTGCCAGTCCATTCATGGTAAGACTGGTTGCAAATGATGTTACAAATTCGCAAACATGAGTTTTTTAGGTAGCGCTTTTCTCGTTTGGCACTTATGTGTTATCGTCGCCATCTAGCCAGCTAACTCCCCAGGTACTCCATCTGCTATTTTCTGCTGGTTTTCTGAAGAGTTATTGGGTTCCTATTCAGCATGTCAAGCTTTCCTTTCTTTTTACAGAAACATTATGTGTTTAAAGGCACCGTCCCACCTTGGAACCGTTTTTGAGATTTCCATGTGAAAAGAATCTCCATGAGCTGCTAGTCACAATGGCGCATGCGATTCCAAGCAGAACCGAAAAAAAAAACCGTTTTCAAGCCCCATTTCTTGGGAAGACAACGATCAGAGCCGAGGGGGAGGGTGGAGGACGGGTCCAAAGCTATCTAGGGAGCGCACCTTCTGAGGAAATTCGTACTCCCCGTGAGAGTTCCTTATCCACTTCCTAATGGAATGGAAACTGCTCTCCATGAACGACGATCAAAGGAATACATGATGCGAAAACCTTTCAATCCCATCCTGGCTTCACCCCCAAAATCTCCAAACAGGGAGTCATTGATGGCATTCTGATAAGCAGCTACTGGGAATCCTTTTCATGAGAAAATTCCCGAAAGTATTCCGAGGTGCCTTCAAGACCCTAAAAAGACAACAAGTTTGTGAAATTCAATTTTTTACGAGGTGTTCTGCATGCTTTTATTGTGTGCATCATATTCAATCTTCTGTGTTTGACTTCATTTGAATCGTCAGCCCCCTGAACATATTCATTTATTAGTGCATAGCTCAAAGAATGATATCCAAAACAGATGTATAACAAAACAATATCTCACCCAGTAACTGGACACTGAATAAAAGCAAGCCAAAAGTACGGTCATTCACGATTTAAATAATGAGCGATTTTTGTTGCGCATTTTCTTCTTCATCTGTGCCATCGCTTGTACCAGAAAATGTATACGAAATGAATTTCCTCATACTCTCCTCCACTCTGCAGCGATGAACTAAGTGGATACACAATATCCACGGATAATTTTTTCGGATATCAGAATGAACAAGCCGTACCATGACATATCTGTTGGAGCAGGTTTGCTCAACTAAAAAAAAATGCAGTGGATACGTTTTGGGCTGTTTTCCTCATAAACTAGGACAAGATTTCCAAGCAAAAGGTGGTGAGCGTTTGGAAAGCCTTTGATGTCAATCTTTCCAGGAAATTCGTTCGGATTTCAACGTTTAACTTCATTAATATTGCACTTATTTGTCATCAGCCTTTCCTCCTAGATAGAACTCCTAAGTGGCTACTTTTAATTGCTCACCGCTTACCGTTCCCCAGTGAATAATTAGAGCGCTCTCTCGATCATCCAGTACTTCTCAAAGCCAAAAGGCTCGCAGAGAACTGTCAACTCACTGGAATTACTGCTATCAATTGTTCTATTTTTCCATACAGTTTTTCTATATAATTTCAGCCAAATTTTTGGAACCGCCATTCATTCCACAATATCCGTGATTTTTTTTCCAAGAATTAAAGGTGTGGAGTCCCTAAGATAATATCTCCAATTCAATGTGAAACTTTTCAACTAGGGCCTGCTGAAAAATAAACTTCAGATTGCCTTCGTTTCCCTCTCGTTGTTCAATCTACTTCGATCACCTATGGTCATGTTCGCAGTGCTCATTGACCACGCTGTGCAGGTATTTTTTCCATGTACAAGTGGGCAAAATCCAATTCCCCTAGTTTGGAAGTTAATATTCCACTTGATTCCTAGCTCCTTATTTTTAGTCATGCGAATATTGTCAGTGGTGCATTTTATATCTAGATGTTCCCATTATTAAGGGTACATATCGTGAGCGAGCTTCCGAGTTCCGGTCACTGCGCTCGTATACAGCACTTCTTTCTGTCGTTTGTCTCCATACATCTAGTTAGTTCGAATCAAATAAGGGATCCAAATAAAAATTCGAATAAACACGTGAATTCGTATGGATCGAACTCCGAATATTCAAGAAAAGCCTATTCTCAAAGTTAGTTGAGATTTGACCATTCGATAAAGGTGCGATTCCGAATTTATTCGATCCAGTTGCATGAACAGGATCCACTTTCAAGAACATCTTTTCACAGAGAAGAGCATAATGCCACCAGAATAACTCAAATCTCCTATTTTACCTAATAAATCGTCGCCCATGTATCTAAATCTCGTATTTGCCTAAAAATTCATCTCAGATGTATGAAACCCTTGTTCTCACCATTTTTTTAAAATCAAAGCATCATCGTACAGGAAGCAGAAAAGAGCAGCAAATCCTCCTTCAAGCTCTACTGTTATATTTTATCAGTATTATATAGGAGGATTTCATCGAAAACTGACATGATCGATGGCAATTTTTTGACTGAGGTGTTACGGTTAGAAATAGACCTTCCTTGCAGACAGTAGATGACGGAAATTTTTAAGAAATCTGCATAATCATAGGTTGGAACCTGAGATTTCCACAGTTCTTATGAGGTGGTTGGATGAGTACCAAAATTCGATTTTTAAGCGAAGCGTAGGAAAGACAAAAGTACAAATTACAGAAGGTGAAAATTCGCATAAATTCGAAATTCGACTACTGAGAAAAAGTGAAGATGCGAACAAATCTTAAACGCTGTTACTCGTGTGAAGCCAAGAACGAATATGACGAAATAGAACAAAAATCGATTACTCGATGAAGAAATCCGCTTAGTACAATACCTAGGGCGAACTGTGGCATTGCTACTTCTCTGTACGGGAATTCCGCCTACTCTGCACAAAGAAGGAAACCAAAAAATTTGAATAGAATATGGCACAATGCCACCGTAATTTGGGCTACACCGTAGTTGATTGCGATGGCACATTCGAGATTTCTGGTCATTTAGTCTAGTTTTGAATTTGATTTTTTCAATGATTAACAACTTACGCAGGCAGTCATTTCTAACAACCGGCTGAAACACTATTTGGTTGCCGATGAATTGGATCCTAGCGTTGTGGAGAGGGATCATAAAAACGAGGGTAAGTAATTGTTGATGATAATGGTTTTTTTTTTTGTTGTAGTCATGTCATAGTCAGCTAGCATAGTTATACGTTCGTGGATTGGGGAATGAAACTGGTAAATAGGCAACATTCTTCTAACAAGTTTTTGTAACTTTAATAGTGTGATAACTTTCCAAGCTATTAATAATATTAACGCACGAATTGTTCCACATTTAAAGTCAATTTGCCGGTTGATATTTTGCCATATGCAGCATTTCCATGCAGGTTCGACCCATTTAATGAGAGTCTCCCGACTCGCACTCGGCCACTTGTGCAGGATAACGTTAACACCCACTTCGCAGTTCCGAATATGCAAAAATCCGTCAATCCTAATTGGTTCGCACAGCTCGGCCTTCTCTCTCGCATTCTCCATAACTGCCCTCTTCGAAGCTGAGAAGCGATCGCTCCAAGCTGTGTCGACTCTCCGCTGCGGCTGCAGCGTTGGCTAACAAACCTTGGCGTGTCCAATCGATAGGACCAACAGCTTCACACGTCAACTCAGGTTGGGTTAGCAAACTGTTACAGGCCCCGTCCCTGAAGACTGGTTCAAAGGCCGTTTTGAAACAATTTATGTACACCGTTGGAATTAGCGTATGTAGGAGATCCAGTGTCTGCTGTTACCTCAACCACGATAATGAGGTGGGCCCCTGCCTTTGATCACACATGGTCGAAATCTCTTTCTGCTGCGGTCCTTCCACAAGTTTATCTGGGGCCACGCTAGGGTCAAATTAAGACTGCTCACTATTTACAGTGATCGCAGAGTTGCGCGAGGTAATTACCGTTTATAACTCTTGGATCTTCCCTGGCTCATAGTTCACGGATGTTTCTCACTTCAAGGTCATGATTGCTCTAACGAAAGATAATTCCAGCTACTAAAAATGCAATTGAGTTCGAGAACTTCTCTGCAGCTTGGGATAGTAGCGAAGCTCACTCGACCACTCTGCAGGTCCACTCACTCATTTCCGACCCTCTGCTTTTTTTTTTGTTGCTTTGACTGCTAATATCGCTATTAACTGCAATAATTATAGGATATAAACTTCAATGCTATTCGAGGAGCTCTCATTGCTGTCGTTGGAAAAGTTGGATCTGGAAAGTCAAGCCTTTTGTCAGCAATTCTAGGTAATTGCTTAATGGCAGTGATTGGTGAAGAGTACGTACATGTTGCTTCTCAGGCGAAATGGGAAAGGTACGTGGTCGAATTGGAATACGGGGTAAAGTAGCTTACGTCCCTCAGCTACCGTGGATCCAGAATATGACCGTTCGTGACAACATATTATTTGGAAAACCTTTCGACAAAAGTAGATATAACGAGGTACGGTATTCATCCTTACATTGGGTTTTCCTCGCGAGTGGTTGGCATTGCAAGGTGCTCAACGCTTGTGCTCTCAAGCCTGATTTGAAAATTCTCACCAATGGAGACATGACGGAGATCGGCGAGAAGGTACAGCTAAGGTGTACAGTTCTAAATGATATTTCTCTACATTTTTGTTTAGGGCATTAACCTCTCCGGTGGCCAGAAAGCACGCATCGCTCTTGCCAGGGCCGTCTATCAGGATTGCGACGTGTACCTTCTGGATGACCCTCTTTCAGCGGTGGACGCTCATGTTGGCAAACACATATTTCAGCATGTATGTAGGTCTCTTCCACATTATCACGTGATACTTCCTGATAGACGTATGGGGCATGTACAGGAAGGGGCCACTAGTGCCTCCTACTGTCTTTAAGAGAACTGGATCAAATCATCTGAGTGGAATTCTGAACTTCTGCAGGCCATCTACATAGCAGATACATATGATTGAACCCGTAACATTATGCTTGACAGGCTTTCTAACCATACAGGTCTTTCTTGAATTGGCAGCCTAACTGCTTGCACTCCCCTTGTCGGTATAATTTCGGTCTAGCTGATTTTCCGACTAATTAATGTTTGTGGGCACTGTTGTATCACAATGTTGTGCATTACTGTGTCAGGTTCTGGGTTCCACCGGTCTTCTACGCGATAAAACTAGGATTTTGGTTACGCATAGGCTTTGTTATGTCAAAACTGCCGATGAAATCGTTGTTCTGGAAGGTATTATTTTGTAAACATAAAATTTGAGACACCTTGAGATGTATATTTTAATTCAGATGGAAAAATTACTGAGAAGGGTCGTTACAACGACTTGTTGAAACAACGTGGGATGTTCGCAAATTTCGTCGAGGAATATAACTCAAAATCGGAGGATAACGAAGTGGAAGAAAACAGTGACAATGACGAAGTTTCTCGCCTAGAAAGGGATGATGATGGTATGTATTTTTTATCTTTATGGAAGTGTTAAGAAGTTTTATGAACATGTGGCTAACAGTATGTTTGAAGCTCTAGCATTGCAGATGTGAAAAAATCAAATTTTTCGGATGCGACGAAGGACAGGGGAAAGAGGTATAGTTTTGCAATTTCTTCCTTTATTCAGTAGCTATTTCAAGTGTACTAGATTGCTTTCTTCTCAGCAGCACAACATCATCAATATCGTCATATATGGCAAATAAAGGCGATGGCAAACTCATTGTACAGGAGTCCGTCGAAACAGGAAAAGTTAGTGTGCTTGGTCCGTTTATATTCAAGTGACTCATAATTTTTTGGATGCCTTCTTTTTGATTTTCTTGAAATTCATCAGCGCAGATATTTAACACAGTTAGGTAGCATCACCCTTGATCGCCGCATTGATCGCCGAGGTCCTTCCAATAACATAACGGGCTTCATTGCTGTACACTTGGGAACAATACTTACTTTGACCCAAAAGGCGGAGAAATCCTTTTGAAAAAAAAGTGATCAGAAAAATTTCTGACCATTTTGCTCTCAGTGTTCAGTATGCTAGATTTCGTGCAGTTTTTATCACCAATCAACTGTGGAAGGCAACTATCCACTTGCAGAACAATGTGTTTGAGAAGTTTGAAACAGTACTTCGAAGGTGGGATTTCTTCCACCTCTCGCAATATCCCTTTAGAATAGTGGGCAATCCAAAAAGAGGTTTACCTCATCAGGTGCAGTGGCTGTGGAGAAACGTACATAGATGAGATGAAGGGCCCACTGCGAAAAGACTCGATACGCATCACCGACCATCGTTGAGCAGCTCCTCCTGTCCGCCGGAGAGTTTCTTTCTGGAGAGTTCCACCTCACATTAAGGAACATGTACATACAATACCCGCACTAAGTTTGTTAAAAATGAACATTCAGAACGCGGATTTGCGTTCTTTTCGTTCCAAGGCGATAACTCATAGTAACAAAGCGATTCACAGACCAAACCAAGGGTCAGAAGCAGCAGTGGAGTGGGCTAGCATATTTCATGAAACCAGTTCTGAATTTCGATTTTGAACATTGAAATCCCACAGCCATTTATAGTGCTCGGATCATGCCGCGCACCAAGGTATGTCGCGCGCCATGCACGGCAAGGACGCGGCAGAATTGAAAACTTGCAAACTTCGTTGCTGAAAATCAGAATTTACGGCTGATTTCATGAAATTTGGTAGCCCATACCATTGCCGTTTTTGACCCCTGGTTTTGTCTGTGAATCTCTTTGTTGAGATGAACTATAACCTTAGAACGAAAATAACGCAAATCCGCGTTCTAGATGTTCATTTTTAACAAACTTAGTGCGGGTACTGTATGTACATGCTCCGAGTTTCGCAAACATCGTCCTCCATCGATATCTCACACGGACTTTGGGTGTCATCGGAAATGCAGATTAAATTCAATCAATAACTGATGTTTAGAACATTCTAGAACAACATTCATGAATAATACACTCCTTGACATGCTTTTGTTTTGAATAAGCCCGCTTTATGTTTTTTCTGTGCTCGTTTATTAGAAAATTCTTGACATTTCATGTGGAATTGCTCCATATATAAGCATGGCAGTCTAGCAATGATCGGGTTCGCCCTAATAAAGGACTTCGGATACGACGGTTCTTGACATGGCGACCACGGCACTGACGGAACTCCGCATCTGACCTCGGCCAAATCGAACGTCCCGATCATCTGCGCATCAACGAAATCTTTGGGTCACCTTCAATTTCCCGTCTACTTCATCTACAAGTGAAATCGACACGACACAACGATGAGCGCTCAACTACGACGCCAAATCGGAGCAATTCGCAAGCAGCTCGCAAATGCTGTCAAAAATTGCGAGGAAGACCTCCACCTCAACATTTCCGACTTTCTCGCCGCAAGTACTGATGACTCAATCCTCGACTTCATGGAAACCCTCCACGCTCATCGAGAGACAATCCTCACGAAGCTCAACAAACTGGAGAACCTCAACGAAACTTGGAGCAAACTCATGGCCGAAAACAACGATGAGGTAAAAATTTTCCACGATTACATAGAAAAATATGGAGATTACAGAAGCGAACTCAACGACGCCATCAAAATCCTCGAACAAATCGACACTTACGATATGCTCATACTTGAAGCCCTAGAGAAACGAGGAATCAGCCACGAACTCGAACGAGACGGCCGCATACCTCAACAAAATCAAGACGAAGATGTTCAACAAGCAGATGACACGCACAGAGATGGAACAGCAGCTTATGTTCTTCAAAATCGCAATGATTTCCTCTCTTCACGGCATCACTCAATTTCTCGAGAAGACGCTCATCTCAACTATTTCGATGCATCTCTACTTTCGCGGTTGGACCTTCCATCATTTTCTGGAAACCTCATCGAATTTCCTGAATTTTGGTCACGGTTCCATACCCTCGTCCACTCAAAAACGTCACTTTCCGGAGCCACGAAATTCTCGCTACTCAAAAGTTGCTTACGAGGACGCGCTCTCCAATGCATCGAAGGTTTACCAATCAAAGACGAAGAGTACACCACGGCAATCGACATTCTTCACATGACGTACGATAATCCTTCTACGATTCGACACCTCATCTATACGCAACTATCCAGTCTTCCACCTTGCGATTCCGAAGGGAAGCAACTACAAGATCTATATCTTAAAATGTTGCGACTTGTGAGGCAGTACACATCCATTACTCCTGGATCACCGGAATATAGACTTGGTGCTCTACTCTACAACAAATTGCCAAGATTCGTAAAAGCACGAATCTACGACAAAACGGGCGGTCAGAAAAATCTGACACCAAATGAGCTGATGACCCTTCTCTCCGACATCGTCAAAAAAGAATCAACCTTGCGTCAGGTTGAGCAATCTACGAACTCAAACCACGCCACGTATCATGCTTTGGAAAAACAAGGACGTCCAGCTCCATGGAAAAACGCAGAACGACGTCACGCACCCATCTCCAGTGCTCCACGTACGCCAACGACAACTTGTCCCTTCTGCAAACGAAACAATCACAATGCATATCAGTGCCGAATCTTCAGCACGGCAGAAGAAAGAAGAAATTGTACCAAACAAAACAAACTATGTTTCAAGTGTCTGCGAGGAGATCACCGAACAACGTCATGCAGTCGTCCTCCTTGTCATATGTGCAACTATCATCATCACCCTGCTCTCTGCTTCAAAGCGAAGAATCAAGGGAAGGATGTTGAAGCAAGCAAGAACACGCAACTCATCGGCCAAACATCATCCTTCAGAAGAAGACCGCAAGAATTCTCTCTCAGAGAACGCAACAGCAGTAATCGCTTGCAGGGAGAGAAACGCCAAAATCAACACAATAGCAACTCACAACACGTCAACTTCTCGGAAAGCGTCTCAGAAGTGGACAAACCCAATAAAGATGACGAAGAAAACACTACTCCTCCACAAGAAGAAACATCCTACTCCGCCGTGACTCATTCCACCTCCGAGAACCACCACAATAAAGCTGAAAACGAGCAGCGAGAAAATAACGACCAAGTACTTCTGATGTGCGCAAACGTCACTCTCGTGAACCCTGAGGACCAATCGAAGCAAGTGAACACCGTTGCCTTCTTCGATAGCGGCTCGTCCCACTCATACATTACGACAAACATGGCCGAACGTCTCGATCTCAACCACATCATCGACGACCAAATCACTCTCCACACATTCGGATCAGCACACCCGAAGACGATGCCCTCTAAGCTGCACGAAGTAAGCCTGTTATTACCTGACAAAACGTTATACTCATTGAAGGTTCAGTCACTTCCAATGCTCACCAAGGCTCTGATTGCTCCCTGCGCTCTTCAATTCACACTTTCGGACCTCTCAAGTGAAACGTCAATACCTACGGAGCCAGTCCAAACAGGTATCCTAATCGGTGCAGACCACTTTTGGCAGCTTGTCCTCTCTTCACAATTTTATTCTACGACACTTCCTAACGGATACTATCTTCTCAATACGCGATTAGGAAAAGTGATAACAGGAAAGAAAATATCGACTCATGCAATCAATATGGCAGTCCAAGAACATGCTGATCACCCGTTCAACAGGGCCACTCTTGACGAGTTAGTTGAACGATTCTGGAAATGTGAGTCACTTGGAACTCCGAATGAAGCAAATTCTAAGGATGATATCACTTGTCTCGATTTTTTCAATAAGACGACGCGTTACGACGAAAGCGAGTGTCGCTACTATACACGGCTTCCATTTAGAAGCAAACCGCCGGAGGTCCCGGAAAACTTCCAACACAGTCTATCCTGTTTACGATCGAACTGGAGAACGCTTTCTAAGCATCCTGAACATCTTCAGAAGTACGACGACATAATCCAAGACCAAGTGAAACGAGGCATCATCAGCGAAGTCCCTCCTTCACAACTTTACACGACAGGAACCTTCCTCTCTCACCACGCTGTAATCAACGAAACCAAAAAGACAACGAAGATACGGCTGGTATACAACGGCAGCGCGAAAGTCAATGGATCACCAAGCTTGAATGACTGCTTGTTTCGCGGACCAGTGTTACTTCCCGATTTAAGTGGCATTCTATTGAGAATACGACTCGCACCCATACTCCTCATAGGAGATATCGAGAAAGCGTACCACATGGTAGGATTGGAAAACTGCGATCGACCGTTCACGAAGTTCTTATGGCTCAAAGATCATCGAAAACCGCCATCTCAGGAAAACTTACTCACGTTCTACTTCAAGCGCATTCCATTTGGATTGATCTGTAGCCCTTTCTTGCTGGCCGCCTGAAAGCGCACGGAACCATCTCCATCAATACTCCTCAAGAACAGGAATATCACGACTTTGTTCTTCAACCCGCAATCCCCTACAGATGGAACCAGATCCAACTTGCTTTGACCGCAACCACCACTCCAAATTTCCCAATTCTTTCAAGTTTCTTCATCACCAACGGCGAAAAAGTAACTGCAATCGATCCGTCACCAGCTGGACTACTACTACCACAATCAGTAGGACAACTACAGTGCAGTACACTGAAGGATGCACAAGAGTTCAATACGTGCAAATACTCTCAATCAGCATGCAAGTGCACAACGACAGTATACGATGCTAGTTGCGAATGTCCCTCCGGAAACATCAAAACGATCTTCAAAAATAATTCACGCACGCTCCCACTCGCAAGTGACAACATCATTCTTCTCAAGGATGAAAACGAACTCATTGCGAAAACGTCATCAGGGACAAGCATATCGATTCAGATGACCATCAGCCATTTGCAAATCTACACCAAGCGATCCCGAAATACGTGCGCCGTGAAAGCAGGGACGCTGAACGGTTGCTACTCGTGCTACAAAGGCGCAACAGTGGACATTTCCTGCACTTCATCTCTTACGGAAGAAACGTCAGAAATCATATGCGACAATCAAACCCAATTGGCAATTTGCAAGCCAGAAGGACATGTGACAACATTGACATTCCACTTCCAGAAAGCAACTATCGACACGAATTGCAGCGTCAAGTGTCCGGCGGGAGGATCGTCCTTCTCCTTACGCGGCGAACTAAACTTCGTCATCGAACCACGCCTTCACAACGACATTTCAAAAGCAAAACATACGCAATCGGAAGGAACTGGATTCGTCTCATTTTTCCATGGAATCCGCGAATCAATCTCCAGCAACATCTCGAACCTATGGACGACACTAACGAATTGGAAAACCATTATATTATTAGCTCTGTTTGTTCCGCTTATAACGCATGTGATACGTAGTCTTCGCAAAAGAAAAGCCAAATCCGTTCTAATTAAGAAAACACGATAATTCTTCTCCCAGGTGGGAGTGTCATCGGAAATGCAGATTAAATTCAATCAATAACTGATGTTTAGAACATTCTAGAACAACATTCATGAATAATACACTCCTTGACATGCTTTTGTTTTGAATAAGCCCGCTTTATGTTTTTTCTGTGCTCGTTTATTAGAAAATTCTTGACATTTCATGTGGAATTGCTCCATATATAAGCATGGCAGTCTAGCAATGATCGGGTTCGCCCTAATAAAGGACTTCGGATACGACGCTTCTTGACATTGGGAAGGAAAATTATGGAGGCGATGAAAGTAAGGAGAGACAATCCAGAGATCAACAATAAACAGGAATTAAGCTAAGAGTTGAGACCAACGTGAGCGAAAGTATGAATGAGTTCATCTGTAGTCTTCTAGCGGCTACTTCACTGCATAATTAACACCATAGGGGTGAGGACGTTTGCTTTGGATGTTAAATTCTGTTTATGAAATTGTATACTAAGTTTTTCGATGTGTAGAAGAACAATCACCACGTGGCTGACGTAGTCGGAAGACCTAAAAATCATGCTCACTGGTATTGTTAGTATTCATATTTTTTTTGTAAGCTTCTGATGAGGTTGCGATTCAGGTGGTTTAATGTTAAGATCCGAAGAAGGCGGTAACGCCGAAAGCTTATAGGTCGAGCAATTGAAAAGACTTCATCATACAGCTGAAGAAGACTTAGCGTATGGAGCCGCCACAAAACTATCCTGAATCCGAAACTCTAATGCTGCAACTGAAATGCAAGTTAGCGGCCTTCTTGTTTTGTAGAACCGAGCACAATACGACTGCGATGGCTGCAGTCTAGGCCTCTCCTGCTATAATATCCGGAATCACAGTATTTCTTTGCTCGTAAAAATCGCGAGCTGGTGCTCTTCAAAAAATGCAAATGAGAAGTTACTAAAGCTTGCAATTCACCCGAATATTGTACTACAGTCGCGGACAGTAAGATATGACTAGTAGTAGTATATCGAAAGAGGAACTTTTCATCATAACTTCACTCGGGATTGAGCTATTCGGCCAAAATTGTAAGATATGATGGGGGTCGAAGTACTATTTCTTGCCACTACATAACATTGACACAAACTACTTTCAGACAGAACCATCGCGTTTCAAGGCCAAATTCACCACTTTCATCAAAATGATGGTCCCTCGTTTGTATCGCGTCATTTTGACTCGCAGAAGAGTTATTCGAAATCCTATTTCAAGCGAGTAGTTTGCCGTAATAGTCTTGTTCTGTAGTTCTTCTCTTTACATAAAAACGTGGGATTGCCAATACGCCCAAAAAAGTGAGAAAACGGAGTTTTCCATAACTTCCATAACCGAACTTAAGGAAACCGTTTCGGCAGAAGATATTTCCATGATATCCACTGCTAACAACTATTCTGACATTGAAATCGGAACTGTAACGCTGTCAATGTTCTTTTGATATAATAAAAAAAGATTTTTTGGTAGATGTGCCCATTTGTTCCGGTTGTTGCATTTGAGCATCAAAGGAAAAACAGCAATGACTTCTGCAAAAAAAAGCCAAACATGTGCCTGATCTGTATCAATTTTTCATTTTCCTCGAAGGATGGTAGTGAAGGTCTTAGACGAAATCCGTGGAAAGCGGGGAAATTGAAGTTTAGACTCAAAGGCAACACCCACGATAACCTTCATGTCCAGAATTTTGAATGTGTTGGAGTCTGGACGATAGTCCCAGTAATTCTACGCGAGTTGCACTGCCGAAGGTATCGGCGTTCCTAAGATTTAACAAGTCAGACTTGGTATCCGGGTATCCGCGGGGTGAGATGTGGCGCGATCCGGATCAGCTGATTTGTGCCACAGTCACTCAGTTTTCCTGAGATAACGTTTGCTTTCCATGCTCATTTCCAGAAGTCTTACATTGTGATGATCTGATTCCCCAATCTACGCTCTTTCAATTGTTGTTAGACCGTACGACCGCTTCTTTTCTCTCAGAACTTTCAAATTTTTAATTATGATATAAATTTCTTTTTGTTAGCTCTTTACACGTAATCGCAAGTTTTGTTTCTTTTCTTAAAGGCAGAGGGCCACCTCGTTCTGTCTGTTGGATTTATCAACATATCCTAGACCTTCTCATCATGTTGATCCCTGGGATGTACATCAACAGGCACAGAAGCGACGAACTCCCCATTTTTGAAAGGCTCGAACTGGATAAAAATTTGGAGCCTGGAGGCGGATCGCTCCAAGCTGTGCTGACTGCCTGCCACGGCTGCCGCGTCGGTCAACGAGTCTTGGCGTGTCCAATCGATAAGATCAACGGCTTCACATGTCAACTCGGGTTGGCGAACTGTTACAGACCTCGTCCTGGAAGACGGGTTTATGAACCATTCTGAGACAATTTATGTATACCGTTGGAACCATCACGCCGAGTAGATGCAGAATCTGCTGTTAGCTGAACTACGAAAATGAGGTGGATCCCTGCCTTTAAGGCATGTCTCTGTAGTGAACATTCTATTTCCCTTTTGTTTGTGCTTTTTCCCCTTCTAGGAAAGTTGGAAAATTAGTCGATTATCTAGTTACGCCGAGAAATTCGTTGACAATATAGGCAGCGTCATCGACTTCCTTGATCTACTCCATCAGCGTAACTCGGCCCAATTGCTATAATGCAGCAAATAGGTAGTATCCAAAAACCATTCTAACATGAGTTCTGACCAAATCGACCACATTATTCATGCTCCACATAATCAGAAACCCGAGATCGCTCTGAAACCTGAGTGACAAAGTTTTTCCTGGGTGCTGCCTTCAATAGAACCAGTAGAATTGAGTCTCTGTCCAGATAAGTTTCTGTTAGGAAGCACCGACAGAGCTTCAATACGTATCCAAGTTCCATCTAGATAGCTCAGTCCAGAGGTGAGTTGTAGCAAAAAAAAATCTCTTCGTGTCGAAAAGGCGCTGATCATATCTCTTTGATCGCGACTGTAGGTTGAGCAGAAAGTATTTTAAAGAAAAACTCCTCAAAACATTTTCTCAGCTCTCGCGGATGTTTCAGTTGAGATGAGTGAATGAGCTGAGCTGTACTATGGAGGTGTAGTCATTCTGACACAGTCCTTTTGGAATTGTTTCTTAAACGCAGTAGAAAAAGTAATACGAAAAACGGCATACTTTTTTCGCCTTTCTTAAGGTGTCTTCATATAGAAATAGCTTGCTCTGAACAAGTGCTTCTGCATACATTACAGGTGAGAATGTCAGTGTATCACTTGTATGTGAAAGCGGCTTCGTACTGGAGAAGCTCAGTATTCTTCCTCTTCTTGGTGGGTTTCCAGGTGTTCCAGGTTCTGCGAGGTTTTTGGCTATCGGCGTGGTTAGTTTGGGTCCTTAGTGAGCGTATTCTCAACGACCGTTTTGAAAGAAACCGATTTCCTTGCAGGTCTGATGAATATCGTGATCATCACAGGAACAAGACGTCCATCGGTGTGCATCTGGGAGTGTTTTGTGGGCTCGGAATAGCAGAGTGTGCGTCGTTTGCTCTTCGGGGCACACCGGAAGGTTTTCTGAGTTCAAGCTGGGCTTTGTAAAAATGTTGAAAAGCGAAGACGGCTTAATTTTGAGATCTTGGTCGAAGTGCCGGAGACGTTTTCTGTTAGTATTGAAAAATGAGACCAAGGTTTGAATGCTGACCAAGTCCAGGTTGTTCGCGGATTTCTATGGGACCTACGAAAATGGAAGGGAGTTTTAGGCAGCATCCGAGTTATTTTAATCTTTTTCAGAACTGGAGCCAACAGCAATTTTGCTTTGCACACTGTCTTCTACCTCTTTCTAGTGCTCATGTGCTAATAATGGCGTTGTGCAGGCGTTTTCTCCTTATTGTTTTTATTGCTTATGCTCTTCATTCATTCGCCTGCACTTTCAACCCTTACAGGGGACAAGGGAGTTTAAAGGACCACTCATGGTCTCACCACTCAGGCTTAGGCTTAAAGGCAGTGTCCAGGCAAAACCCTTGGGGCTGATTGCTCATTAGATTATGATAGCGGGTCGGCTCCACAGGCAAGTGCCAAAGTTTCAGCGAAAAAGTCGCAGAAATAAGCGAGATATCCTTAGACCCAGTACCACAACTCATCTCCACTGCCCAGCCCACCCACCCAGCGCCTGCCATTTTGCACGTGGAATTGGCGTAACGTGGAAATTCGTTGGAAAATATCAAACTGATTGTGGCAACGTATCTCTACTGTGATTGATTCATCTCGGTGTATGCGTCTCAAGTTTGCGTATGTTTTCTAAACATTCGGCTACTGTTGCTCGACACTCCAGTTCTTCATTTTAGACGATCTTGGATCTACAGTTTACAGGTCTTCACTTGATGGAGTGTTCGATGATCACATTATGTATGTAAGGATATGGCTGTTCATACCGAACTTACCTCTTCTTGTTGAAACTGGTCAAAAAGTAGTACTTTAGCAGAGATGCGGACCTCTGAAGGAAAAGGAACTGAGTGGTTGAAGCTAAAATTGAGGCAGCGAACTGGCGCTATCAATCGATAAAAAAATTTTCTCTCCGCTCTCGAGAGTTTTGTCGGACATCTCGTCCACATCAGTCAGGAAACGGCTCGAAAATAGTTCTTCCGAGCATTTTGTGATCTTTCATGTCTGGTATGAGTGAGCCAAGCTGGCCTAGAAACCACAGAAACCCAATACTCGAAAATTTTGCCTGAACACTGCCTTTAAAGTTATTCATGAACTTAGGCATAGGCTATGGCTTAGGCTTAAGCTTCCAAGCTGAAGCCCACAACCACTTAAATGTACGCTGGCCCCTCTAATTGCGTATTTAAACTCCCTTCTTACGAATTGCAAGACTTAAAAACCGCGAAGTCGACCAAATCACTTGCATCAAAACAAACATAAATAAATTGAGAACAAAGAAATGAAAAGAATAATGTGTAGGAGACTCACAATGAAGAAAGTGATGTGCTGCGATTTTTATTGCAAAAAATGTTCCCAGCTTATCAACGAATTTGATCACGTACGCGTGTTTTAATTTTTTTTCGCACTCTTTTTATTTCTCACTTCGAGCGGCCCTCACACTTTTGCTTACGAAAACATTGCACTTCCGCGATACCGTATACGTTCTGAACATTCTGCGTAGAGGAGAAAAGCAACAGCTCACTCGCCCCACAAGAAATGAACTCCTTGTGGTCAAAATATTCTTCAGAGATTTTTTTCTTAAATGATGATGAATCTACACGCCATCATCCTCTATCTGCATGTTTTAGCTATGAGTTTTCTGTTGTCGCTCGTAACTCTAGTGTTCGCTGCCCTGTCCGCCTCTCGCAATCTTCACGCTCCACTGTTGCGCAATCTTCTCCGGTCCCCGATGTCCTTCTTCGATACAACACCGTTGGGAAGAATTCTCAATCGATGTGCAAAGGTACAGTAGACAAGAACGACTTTCAAAATTCATTTGGGCCCTACTTGGCTAGTTCCGCCCCAAATACCCTAGTAAAATAAAGTTATGAAATTAATATAAATTTTAATTTTCGCAAGACAAAAACAGATTTAAAATAAAGTTGTGAAACTTTGTCTAAATTTTGGAACTCAGTTGTTGATCGCCAATATCATAGTCATATTGTGCCATAGCGCTGTTTTTGAACAGCTACTGTAAGGAAGCGGAGAAAAATGCCAAATTCAACTAAAAAATGAAGGTGTGCTACGAAACAGTGTTGATATTCATGGTCAGGATGTGGAATACCCCTCCCCATCCCTTCATTCCCACCGTATACCTATTGTGATCCTACAGATACAAGATTAATGCGGCGTAGCAAGCCGCAGAGGGTGGGGAGAGTGCAATAGTGATTTACCTTCTTGTACATATGACAAGCACTCCAAATGATGCGATGGTAATGAATGAAAAAAGTGGTAATTGATATTGTTATATGATATGCATGGATTGCAAAAGGTGCACTTCAGGATATCGATGTTGTAGATATGTTGGTTCCAATGACTTTTCGCTACCTTGCCGCATGTGTGTTGCAGGTGAGTTTCAGTTTCACAGGAATACCTGGTTAATATGTACTATACATTTGCTCATGTTGGTGCATGCATGTTGTTTCAGGTGATCTCCACTCTGGTAGTCATTGTAATATCTACGCCAATATTTGTTATTGTTATCTTGCCGTTGGCCGCTCTTTACTGTTTTTTCTTGGTACGTCTCCGACTGTTACTCATTTGTGGTTTAGTCTAACGCGTTTAGTCTAACGCGTTCAAGCAGTCACAGGATCGGTCACGAACATAGTAGCTTTCTTACTGAATACAAAGAAAAAGAAACAGCCAATCCCCACATACAATTCAGGAGACTTGTGTCCCCGTTCGTGCACTACAGTCTGAGATGGCGCTCCATTATCCTTCTCCGTTGGAGAAGTTCCTCTCCTAAACACTGTGAAATGAGCGAGCCTTCACACAGCACTCACCCCTATTTGAGTCATGCCCACTATACTCACGCTTGTTTATGCCACGCCCACTTTCACTTCGTCCTGCAATACCACGATATGAGGTGATTTGCCACAATGGAGAGAGAATTGACGCTTTCTAGTGAAAATCGTAGCCATGAGATGAAGAGCGCCAATGGGATAACAGAAGTGCCTAGGTTGAAGACGCGAAGAGGGGTGATAAAGAAAGTGGAAAGGGCAAGAGGGGTGATAGAGGAAGTGGAATCTCCTTTCATCACGGGACCGGGACAGGCGAAACTTCAGAACTAGGATTACCAAAAACCATCAATTTGAGCGAGTAAAAGTAGATGGTTCATAAATAATAATAGCAGAAATTGCAAGTCAAAGAGAATAGAAAACTTCTATGTATTCTGGAAAATGATTCTGTAAAGTTTGCTGACCCATTACGTGTATGGCAAAGAATAGAATACATCGAAGGTGGAATGCAATGCAGTCTACTGAAGGAGCACTAGGCATGGTGCATACTCTAAGCTGCCCCGCTGCAGACATTCAAGTCACTCGTCATCCACCGAACCAGTGCCGTTGAGCTTCGCTTCAAGGATAATATCAATATTGATTGGTAAGACTTCGAAACTTAGTCACATCTCCCTCTCTGCGGGGCGGCCGCAAGGAGGGGTGTGGCTCGTAAATAGCTGCGTCCAGGGTTGGCATAGTCCCAATACAATCTGCAAGATAGTGATTTCGACATCGTAAAGTATTTAAATTTAAAGAAGGCTATATTTTGAATCCCAAAAAAAATCGACGACTTTGAGAATTTGAATATTCAACCTGGGGTTTTGCTGATTAGGAATTTGATAATCATTTTGTATTGACGAAAAAAAAAACAGTATGCCAGATGCCTACCGATTTTCAAATTCAAACCGATTCCAATTGTTTTACTTCAAAGCCCCAAAAACTTCAAAGTTCGTGGCTCTGTCGCATCTATAGTGGAACGCACTTCCGCACTTGTAATTCTGAGGAGATTATCCGTGCTCAAGAAAGGCTTCTATTTCCGAAACCAGTTCAACTGTGGCCATCAGTGTGCGAAATAACCTCCATATGAGTTGTAAAAGCTGATTCTGGGTACCGTACTCCAAGAAGACTAAGTTACGGCACAGAATAGACGTTGTGTTCTCAGATAACTCCCGTGTACAAATTTTCAGGAAATTCTGTAAGATTTACACCAGCGTATGCAGATTCGATGCATAGACTTGGGGCTGCGCTCTTTTTGCTGCCTACCAGGTGCATACCCGCAAGTCATGGCAGCAATCCTTTGAACATTACGCGGCGGCGGCGGAATTATAAGAAATCTGTATATATAAAGTAGAATGTATGTGTGTATGTATGTATGTGTGTTTGTTCCTTATAGAAATCGCGGAGGGCGAACCGATCGGGACCAAACTTTGCAAGCTTATTCCTCATGGGCCGGTGGAGGTTTTAGGGTACTTCGCGCCAGGCATTATCGACTTTATTGATTTTTCGCTACTTTCGCTCAGGGGCGACGAATACATGTCTAATGGGGTTTGTCAATGCGCTGAACACGAATATGATAACCGTTTTGCACCAAATATCGATTTATCGATTTTATTGATTTTTCGACATTTTTGCCCGAGAGTCGGTAGGGACAGGTCTACTTGGGTTTGTCAATGCGCTGAACACGAATATGATAAACATTTTGCGCAGAACTTCGAATTATTTGTATGATTTTCCGCCATTTTAGTCCACGGGCCGGTGAAGACGTGTCTACTAGGATTTTCCATTGCGCTGTACACGAATATGACAACTATTCTCCACGGATATATCGACTCAGTAACTTCTTTTGCTCTTTCTCCGCTTTTGGAAAGGGAGGGGGGAAGGATGGGTTCACTGGATCAATCGAAAACGCTAAACCCTAAGTACGAATATGGCAACTGCTTTCCATGAAACTGACACTGAAATAACAGTATTAACTTTTCGCTTACGGTTACATGAGCCTGGTAATATGTTTACCACCAAAACTATAGGCATCCGCAATGAATTTGTCGGCACTAGCAAATGTCCTCATTGGTGTGAAATTGCCGGGGTAGTAAAACACCCGAGCGAAGCCGGGTATACCGTCTAGTATTGTAATATAATTGTTATTGCCACACAGATTGATATATATCACTATATAAGTTACTAGGTGTGAAAACCAACGAGAACGTCTGAATAAGAAATATAAGCAGGAACAGCCTCTTCCTTTAAAAAAAGACGTGTTTCTAAGAACGAAGAGGTGGGGGGAGGGGAGGAGGGGGCGCCATTAATAGGCGACGGGCGTTATTTTCAACCCAGCTGGATGGTGATCAGTGTGAGGGAGAGAAAGAATGCAAAGTGTGTGGCAACGTAGGGACAAACATAAGGGGGCGAGGCTGTTTCTGTGTAAGAAAAGCAAGTTCAGAAAATAAGTGTAATGAAACGCCTAAGTGAAATTTCAATTGAATCTTCGAACCTGCACGTTGTTGTGGATGTGTGTTACAATCACATAAATGATTTTCATCTGATATTTCCAGCGCTATTATGTGCCAACTTCACGCCAGCTAAAGCGCCTTGAGAACAAACACAGGTCTCCGATATATTCTCACTTCTCTGAAACTATTCATGGGGCAGCTTGCATCCGAGCATTCGACAAGGTGATCTTCCAATTCTGCAAAAAAGCTATAAAAACATTCAGTATTCATTTACTGCTCCGATTTGTTTGTATTCCGTCGCTACTACAGTTGCTGTGATAGGTGGGAGAGTTCCGCAACGCTTCCGGAAATATTGTTGACAGCTTCATGAGATGCAGACATTCCACTATAACCTCCTATCGATGGTTGGCTCTACGACTTGAGGCAATCGGCAACTTGGTGGTGTGTGACTAAGCAGGACTGATCTCCATTATCGAAACATGCCTCATTCTCAGATATTGTTTGCTGCTGTATTCTCAGTCGTTTCAAAGGAACTTGGTTGGGTCCGTAGTCCTGGCATAATTGGTGTGTCCATCACTTACGCACTTAACGTGGGCTACGCTTTAAATTCCTATTTTTTGCTCCTGATTCTATAAAACCAACAAAGACTATTCGGCACCAAGAACAGCTACGTTTCAGGTTACAGAGGTGCTAAACTTCGCAGTTCGTCAAGTCAGCGACATTGAGACCAATATTGTTGCAGTGGAAAGAATTGCCGAGTATACAACTTCTCCTACGGAGGTTTACATCCTACCAAAATACATTGTCTTATTGGATCCATAAGTATGAAATATCCTATCCTTCTCAGTGACGAATTTGAGAGTAGATATCTTCAAATTTCACCTTCATCACTTCTCAACTTTTCCTTCCTTTTAAATTCACATCCCTCCTTTTTTGAAATCATTTCCTTAATTTTTGACACAATTTCAAATCTTCAGTTTAATGCAAGTTTTATGAAAGTCGAAAAATTGTGTCATTTCCGGTATGAGTGTCCATAGCGAAGCGAGAAACAATTTCCTGACCGCATCTGAAACTTGCTTGCCCCAAGGCCTGTTGGCAACTTGTTTTTGCCTTATCTTGCTGAAAAGCTGTCGGTTCTAAATCTTGTCCATGATTTGTTTTCGCTTTTTTCCCGCTAATAATTAGTTTATCATCCAATTTGTGTGTGCTGTGTGCTACAATTTTTTTAAAGTGCTACAATTTTTACTCGTCGCCGACCTGTCAGCTCGAGGTGTCGTCGACTACTTGTTCTCACATTTTCTCGGCGTAACTTGTTGAGGACTATGAGGAATACTTCTTTTCTATGCCATACTAGCCATTGTACCAGCTTGTCGTAGTATATGACACTGGTGGAAACGAGCTAATACCCTGCTTCGGGCTTTTCTCGTCAACAAGTTGATGGGAGAGAAGATTGTCAAAAACTTCTCTTATAATAGGTGGACTAGAAAACTTGTATTTTGCTTGTTGCTTTCGACAAGTTATTCGCAGAAAAGGTTGCTGGCAACGTTGTGCCATGATGGCACCGGCCTTGTTGCTAGTCAAACGATTGTCCGTAAGTTGTTTTGGGGTGAGCTGATACAGTGCGCTAGGGGTTCTGAGAAAAGTCATCGTCGTATTCGTATTCCCCAGGCCTTGCACGATCTGTACCGCGCGTGTACATTTACATTAGACCCCTCCAAGAGAAAATGCCCGGTTTTTAAGATGATGATGAAAACACTCTTCATCATTTCATCTTCATTTCATTCTGCTTTCCGTGTTTCTGAAATGTTGAAAGGTATTTTTCGTTTCCGAGGTTACACTTCTCGTTCGGAACACACGTAGAATTTGATTTGAAACTTCTCAATTTGAAGTCGGACATCTCATACTTGACTATTCAATATTGGGTGTGTATTATCGTGAGGGAAAATGGGGCGTTACCAGGTTGCTGTGATTGGCATTGATTGAATGCGTCAATCACAATGGCCTGGAAATGCTCCACTTCCCCTTCTAGTCAAGAAAATGAGTTCCACACTACCATAAATTGGGGTTTGGCAACTTTTGAGGGGACACGGACACTGACAGCTCAGCGGAGGATTAGGTCTGCTACGACACGAAGGAGTCGAAGAGTAAAAAGCTCACAATTGGATGCTTAATTCTGAAACTTCTTAAAACACCTTCAACCAGAAGATCTAATACAACGGATATTAAATGTCTAGTGGCTACGTATTTTGTTAGTTTATCTATTTTTTTGAATAGAATTCCATATCGAATAATTTCGTTGTCTTGATAGTTTAAATTGTACAATGTGCGAATGAGCGAGTGCTAAGCTGCTTTGTTTCGAGGCCCCGTGGGAAATTCCAAATGAAAAACCGCCTTCAAACTGGCCACTGCATGGCAGCGTTAAATTTTTGGACTACGCTACGAGGTGGGACGATGATTGGCACTATAAATATTTCATTTTTATTAGATCTGCTACTTCTTTAAGATATCGAGAAGGGCTTGACCTCGTCCTCAAAGGATTTTCTGCAGATGTACGTGGTGGTGAAAAAATAGGAATTGTGGGGCGCACAGGAGCCGGTTCGTTATTATGGACGTATCATCGTGAACAATGCCCATCACCATATGGATATGTTCGACAGGAAAAAGTTCATTTGCACTCGCTCTCTTTCGAATGATCGAACCTGTTTCTGGTAGGATTTCTATTGACGACGTTGACATTACCGCAATAGGACTGCATGACCTTCGAAGAAACCTCGCGATTATCCCTCAGGTTAGTGAAGAAATACCTTGTGTAGCGAATGCGACCTTTTTGACCTACCTGATCGGTGGTGGGCGGAGCTCGTCTGTGTGAAGACGAGCTCCGCCCACTGCCGATCGCTGAAGCGACAACTTTGCATTATTTGCACTATTTTTCTATGATTTCTTCCTTTTAGGGAAGATTTCTGAGGTCTTCAAATAATTCTGCAGTCAAATTTGAGTACCTCCACTTGGGCTGCAAGATACCAGTTCCCTAAAAATTCTATTTGTTCTGCAGTTTGGTAGGGGGGAGTGGTTCTGTTCTGTATGGAAACCAGCATGCGTAAGCTAAATGAGAATGTGCGATTTAGACTTTTCTATCGTCTCTGAATATTCGTAATAACACAAGAGGCAGAGCTGATGCCAGCAACACTATAACTACACAGTAATTTGATTTCATGAATTTCAGTCGATACATGTGCATTAAAATGACTGCGATTCTGTCAGAAAAGAACGACTATGAATGATTTCACCAAGGATTGTTGGCATCCAGTGTTTACGTGGCACTCTAAATCCACTCAAAATTACTAAAATGTTGACGAAAAAAGATATAGGTGGCATCCCTTGGGTTTAAACGGTGATAGTCGCATAGTTTGACAATGACGGTCGCCCGGTTAAATACATAAAACACATAAAATTAATGCCAGTTTATGATATAAAGATGCAATCTCGTCTAACACCTCCCATCAAAATTTCCCAATTTTTCCGCAGTATTCTGAAATTTGGAGGTCTGAACCCGGAGGCCCAAAAAGCACCAGAATCTCTGAAGTTCGGAAGTTGGAAGTTGAGAGTTCTGCTCACCTTTGCTCTTTATCGTCCAGGGCCTGTAGATCGGAGTGAGATTCGTCTGAGAGGATGGAGTGCTTATTCGGTACGTAGAATGTCAGTTGTAAGCCAGGATACATGTGCATTAAGATGACTGCGATTCTGTATTCTGATCAAATGTGTGAAGCCTGCCAGCAACGAATTTATTAACGCCGTTCACTTTATCCCTTAACTTTTATTCCGGGTTTGAAATTTCGCCGAACTTAAGATTGATCCTTCACGGTATTTGCCATTCCGCTATTATCATGAAGCATTAATTTATTTTCAGGTGAAAAAATTCTATGACATGTATATACATATACTCTTCAGTGCTTTGTAATTTCTACCTTCAGGATCCCATACTGTTCTCGGGAACCCTTCGATTTAATTTGGATCCTTTTGGAAAAAGTACTGACTCGGATATTTGGAATGCACTTGGTCTGGCAAACCTCAAGCCTTGGGTTTCTAGCTTTCCCAATGGACTCGACCACCCCATCAACGAAGGGGGCGAGAATATCAGGTAAAACTTGGAATATTTAGCATGTTTCTGACAAGTCCTTGAATGCTACAATATACTGGTCGTTAGACTGGAAACAGTGAACTACATCATAGGCCCATGAGTTTCACCAGGCTTCACCAACTGAAAATGGCTCGAAATAAACCGTTGTGAGAGAACGATGAAAGAAATGATATGTATCGATTGCTACGTACAGTCCTCAGAAATACTTGCCTTACGCTTCACCGCCCATCTGCTAAGCAGCGCCGCATCACCTATGCATTATCATACGAGGTGTGACGTGGCTAAGCTGATGGGCGGTTCAGCGTGAGGCAAGAATTTTTGAGAGGACTGTATATCACCTTGGATTGCTTTGTAACGGAGCTCACCGTTTCCCACCGGTGCTCATCACATGGAGTTCTCGAAGATAGATCTGAAATGAAAAAGTGATAGCGAAAGTGGAAAAGATGATTGTCAATCGCAATGTCACATCGACTCTCCTCTGCAGTCATCCCTTCCCACATCTAGAATCTCCTCATTCGCCTTGTTCATGTGTTGTAAAGTATGTGTGTCTGTCACAGTTATAAAATTTTCCTCATTTTTCCATTCCAGTGTTGGGCAAAGACAACTGGTATGTCTTGCACGTGCAGTGTTACGGAATGCGAAAATTCTGGTTTTGGATGAGGCAACTGCTGCCATCGACGTTACTACCGATGCAGTTATACAGGTAATCGAGTCATCTAAGTTCTTGGAATCAAAAATGATTAACATTTAGGGGATTTTATAATATTTGATCACCATGTGTTTCCATTATTTATATTCATCGACGAGCGAAAGACTTACTCTGAAGTCCGCAGCCAATTTCCGATAAGTAAAACCTTCTGAGGGACGCGGTGTCCTGCAGATAAGTCTGGACACGTCGACGACTTTTTCAAATGGCAGAGTCCAACTCGCGAAGGGGAGCAATGTGAGTGTCAGCGCTGTCCCCGATGCGATGTCGCGTCCATCAGCAACTTCCGTTGGAGCATCCTCTGCCTCAATCTAAGCGATTGCCGGGCACGTGAACGACTTTGAGGAAGCGACTATTATGAAATTAAGCACGAGAGCCAACGTCACTGGTATTAATGAGTTGTACGACAATGACTCTCAGTACGTTATGAATGGAAGTAGGAAGTGGAGCCCAAGTGACCGATGATTATTCACTTTTCATACTAAACCAATTTCGAGGCTCGAATTCGGTGGAGATATTGTCTCCTGAGCACCAGAGATCCGATAATCACTTCCGATTCAATGTGGGAGTGGGATTTTCACTTATGACAATGGGAATAAATGTCGCCCTTTTTTCTAGGGAAAGAGAGGGATGATGAGTTTCTTCTGAGCTAGTTCCGAAGTGCTAGAGTAAGATCTAATCTGCCGATTGAGGACTTTTCGTGCTCTTTGTGGAGTACTTTTCACCTGATGGTAGATCACAACACCACACTAAATGTAAATAAATCTTACTAGTGAGCCGTTCACGTCCTTTTCTGCTATAGTCACCTGAATCTCTGTCATTGTTGACGTACTTAACTTTACCTTTGAAGGGATATCGTTAATGTATCGAATATTTTCCAACAACCTAATATGTATCATTCAGAAGCAATCACGATAGGTTCGTTCTTTAGGCGACGATCCGTAAGCATTTCGCTAGAAGTACAGTGTTCACGATTGCACATCGCCTGAACACCATTATGGATTATGATAGGTTGGTCCAAGTACATGTATAAGATTTGCCTGACGTGCTTTTCTTTCGAGCTAACAATAAGTATTCCACTTTAAGTGCAGATTCTTTCAGGATTATGGTGATCGAAAACGGTCGAATCATCGAGTTCGATTCACCATCGAAACTCCTTGCCAATCCAGATACGGTTTTTGCCAAACTAGTGCGAGATGCGGAGTCCGAGTCATAGAAAAATATTACATTGGATTAGTAATTTGGATTTATGAGCCTGCATTTAAAAATTGTGAATTTCGCTAACAAGACCATCATCGATAATATAGAGCTAGAGTATAGAGCCTTATGCATGTAAGATATTTGTCCTGCACTGGGACCACTTTCCAACCCATCCGTCATCTAAGGAGCAACTTTTTAGGCAATTTTGAGCAACTTTTAGACGAAAAAAAAAACACCGAAGGTAGGGCAATGACGAAATCGAAATTATTAGAGAAAAGCGGGGAAAATAGGGAATTTTAACAAAGTCCTTCTCGTCAATGAATTAGCATCAGTTGATGAGTGCCTGAGAAAAAATCACACATGCACATCAAGCCATCAATACGTCTTCAGCAATAACGAAAAGAAGGAAATTTATTAAATTATACAAACACAACGCTTTCATTCAACTGGTAATGAAGCAGAGACCTGGAATTTCATCAGCATTAAAGTTGTTAAAGTAAATAATTGCACTCGCAAAGCGCTGCAGACCTATACGTCGCCGATCCTTTTCACAAACATTGTGAATGTTTGACAGGGATTACAAACATTGTGAATATTTGACAGGAAGTTACAAGTTACAAGAGGGGAGATTAACAACGACGTTAAGAATGGCAACCCACAAAACCTTTGAGGTAAGTTGAATAAAGAGCACTTCAAGGCGCTTACGTGAAAACAGTACCAAATTCACTATTTGCAAACCGTTACCAATCGTAAATGCATCACAGTTGTTGAAAATTGCAGTGCTGAAGAAATAGAAATTACATAGACAGAGTACTCTTATAGACATAAATAGAACGTGCTTGGCATACTAATGCTAAATGTGCGCCTACGGCTGCTTTTAGTTCGACATAAGTAACCAGGATATAATGGAGGATTCTCGTGAAGACGTCATTCGTCATGATCCGAGTTCTCAAGCAGGCGTTCTCTTTCAATGTCAGCTGACTCCTGCTTCTTCTTGCTGTAGTAGTAGTACTGAGAAATTACAACGATGTCGAACATCACACATCCCAGACTACCAGCAAGCCACGGAAGATGTCTGGAAAAAGAAAGTATTGACTGAATTCTGACAAGGTCATGACTGGAATATGTACTTGTTCGCCTGCTCACCTCGACTATTTATGAAGATGTGGCAGACAACAATGAGGCATTTATTACGTGTCTATGATTGAGGATTTACACAGCAAATTTCTATTCCCAGGACAACTACTTATGAGCACACTTATTAGACATCTCTCATTTAATTACTCTACTGCATCGCCAACAGCACATCGCCACTCATAATTTAGTAACCTTTGATATCACAACGGAATCCTTCAACGACTATTGTCTTATCATCACCAACATGGCTGCTTATCATTTTCACCCTTTTCCAATGGTACACAAACCTCTGTCATCGCTATGAAATCCTACGCATTTTTTGTGTTCTCAGGAACAAGCTAGTCATGATAATTTATCGAGGGGGGGGGGAAGGTAATAGGAATGGTCGTTAGGGTGGAAAGTATTCAGGGAAACTAGAAGAAAGCAACCCCGAAGAAGATTGAGACTCAATAATTGACCCAGAAGTTCATTTTAGTTCAAACTAGCTAATGCCAGATTCCACTCCTGGTCACCAGCACACCTTTTACAAAACATTGGACTCATGATATCACATTTTCATATGTCTGGGTGCCAGCGCCCACCTTCCATGACAGTTTTATAGTTCTCCAACTCTGTTTCTCCGTTTATAATAAGAGCGCTTAGATTCCGAAGATATGAAACTGAGGTTTAGACAACAAAAATGGCCTCTCTACGTGTTTTCATCTAATGGACCTAATCTGAAGGGAGAATAGCTGCGTAAATGGGGTCCATACAGCCTGAAAACGAAGGCCTTCTACCAACTGAAAGTGCGAAAAGAAAATTGGCACTTCCATAGAAAGGCCTGCTGCTTCGTGTTCGGCTAGAACCATGCCTCCAGGCAATACCGAAGTTTGGGAAGTTTTCTACCTGCTTAGGTACTGCCTATCCTACTTCCTGTTGAAGGCCAATAGCAAATTGTTTCTAGAAGCTATCCAGCTCTGCTTCCGCCACGTTCTAGCTTTTTTCGCTTTATCACAACAACAACGAACAATTTTATTGATATCATACAAAAGTGATGTTTATATTAGGTTGTTAAGTATGAAATGTCTGATTTTGAGTAAGAAGATTTTGAGTTTTGTTTCTAAAACAAGATGCGGTATAACATATCCAAACATGCTCCTGTAGTGTCGGCACAGCTTTGCCTCCATAATGGTGGCTCGGCCGCGCCAACAGCATAGAAGTGTGGAAAGCTAGAGGCAATCAAGTGGCGAAGAGAGTTTCCAACATCATGTTGAAAATTGAACATTTTTTCCAGCAAGAAGTGAGCCCAATCCCTGAAAGCAGCGGTGCTCGAATAGAGCAAGGTTTGGCCAGTACAGTGAGTGGCAGATGGGCTTCCAACCCTGCTCCTCTGGCTTGAGCAGCGTGGACTTGTGAAAAATGGGCAAAAATTGACACCCATTTTTTAGGGTCAAAGTAGGAAAAATTGGTTTACTTTAATTGCCTTCCACTTTTAATTGCCGTATTGCCTTGAATACCTAAATATTATTGGATAATAAAGATCACACCTTGCTGCTTACGTTGACCTATTTCAACTCCTATCCGCTGCGGATACAGGTTCCAGCTCATCGATATCCAGGTTCATCATTAGGCTCGGTTTGTGGCTTAATATCACCTGAGCGAAACTTTCGAAACGCTATTCATCGCATTTACTAGCCAAATGTCTCTTGACACTGCCCTGATGTTTTCAGCTTTCTCTGCTTTAATGGCTGAAAAATGGAACATTTTGAAACCTGCGTTCCAAAATGACACGATTTTTCGTCTTTGAGTAGTCCTACAAAAAAAATGCTTTCAAACAAAAATTTGAAAACTGATCAAAACATAAGGAAGTGATCCTGAAATAGGGAGGATGTACCTTCACAATGAAAGAAAGGTGAGAAGTGATCTGGTAGAACTTCGAAAATAGAGACTGTCAAAGTGACATAAAATCAGACATTTCATAATTGACAACCTAATATGATACGCGTTCTGACACTTCGAAAACAGTAGCTATTGATCCAATAAAGATTCTTAACATCAGTGACACCGAGCAACACACTTACTACAGTAACCCATCGTAGCCAAGCACGATGGCATCTTAGTGCAAAATGAACGTGAAATTCGTGTTCAGCACGTTGAATAACCACGAGGTGCGAATTTTCAGCGTCCAAGATACCTCTTCGCGCTCCCGCCCTCATCGGCGGCAGCACACGCATCGCAGCCGTCCCGCGTCCCCGCCCTATAATTACTGTAGGGTTACTGTAAGGTCCAAAAGGTCACGCAGCCGATGCGCATGCTAGCTTACCCTGTACCAAGGACCGAAACCTTTATCTGATTCAGAACTAGACTAGATGAGGTTTTTTGTGGGGTTTGGGGCAAAGACATAATAACTTGTAGTGATTCATTGTCACATCTCAACGAAAATTAAGCTTTGAAAATCGGAAATTATGCTTTCGCCTAAAATCTGTTCAAATAAGTCATACCATCTTCAGCAGTGGAAAATAATCAACACACATGTAACTGCCAGTGTTTGCGAATCCCTGTATTTATCTAGGGGAGGGACTACAATTGCATGGGATATTGACACACGGGTTCATAGCAGCCAACTATTGCCAGCTATCGTTCTTCCTGGCATACACCCCACAAAATGCGGCAATGTGCGATTACGATGTCGTTGTCGGCGCCAGGAACTCTGCGTGCAGCGTTGAACCGCGCTCTTACATCCAAATTCATGAAATCGATCTAAACAGTACCTGAGAAAGAAAAGCCAACCCGTCGTTGCCAAAAGCACGGACACACCATATGTGAGGTTCCCAGCGACAATGATGTAGAACATCAGAAGCGAGAGTCCTGCACAACTTTTCCGCTGATAATTCTTGATTATTTGCGGTATTCGACCACCAAAGTAGCAGAGTGCTGCCACTGAACCAACGATGTATCCGAGCTGAAATCTCATGGTTACGGAAGAGAATTTTGATACGAAAATACGGGTGATTGGATGTGTACGTATAAAAGTTGCAATGCGGTCGTGGTAGTACGAGATTAGCACATTTAATGTTATTCTAAATCTTTCCCCTCAACATCCTCCAAATCCTAGTGAAAAAAACTGAACTATGAGCGAAACCACTTACCATGTCCGTATAACTTTCAAATATGGGCCACATTTGTAGAGCATGTTCTAGGTAAGACCGCCTAAAATATAGACCAATAAAATGAATCTTCTGAGCCGCACACAGCGATCGTGCACACAACAGATGCTATTCGCACTAGGATGATGGGTGAAACTAGGAAAAAAAATACATCTAAGGTACAACTGTTCTGTCTCAAAGTTTTAGTTCGTGGAGAGATAAAATGAAGACGCATGGAGCATGCGCCCCCCAGGTAAAACGCTCTACACTCACTATAAAATGATAACGAACAAATGAAACTGAAAGCTTTTTAAGCCATTCCACACAAAATGTATTAGGTGTTAACATAAGTCCTTGCGCTTTTTTTAGTTGCGATTTTTCCAGCCCACTGCCATTTTCCTCTACAATGCTATCAGTATGCAGTATACCCTCTAAAAGCGCTTCCCTTCCTCTACAATGCTATCATGACGAGTTTTCACATAACTCTTGAATTTCTTAATTTTTAGGCTCAAAAAGAAAAACGCCAGTTCGAGGAAAAACCCAATTTCCTCCTGGTATTCAGCAGGGACTAAAAAGCAGTTCATACTGTTTGAGCTTATAAGCTCTGCAGAATATAAACGCGAAAGAACCTCACCAGTGGAACTGCTGGAGCGCCAGTCTGACGATTCTCGGAAGGTGGGGTGTGACGTCACTATGAGGTAAGATGATTAGACTCTCGCGATTGGATTCTTTTAGCAGAATTACCTCAGTTATTTGGTAGCTTTGAGAAGTATGATGTCCGTCTAGACCATACGATTCCTTCGGAGCAATTTCCGGATCTTCATACAAGAAATTTGTTCGGTGGTTGGTACCTTCGAGACCAAAAACATTTGCTTTGTCCTTAGAAAATCACTGATGACCACTCATTTCAAGAAAAACGTCTCTTTAATAATTAGTAGAGGTCGCTTGCTTAGTTTTGATGGGCTTTCGAGCTCTAACTGAATGCTAGAATAGGTAGTTGTCGGTTACGCTGTTTTCATTGGCTGATTGCTCCACTTCGCAGGCTGAGAACTCAAGCAAACTATTGCTTTAAAAAAACCCTTCACAGCGCTCCTGTAGAGGAAGAATAGCGCTTTCGAACTGTATATGACTTATACCTAAAAGATGGCAAACAGGTGAAGAGAAGTACATCCGAAAAAAAGGCGCAAAGACTTATGTTAATACCTAATATTAGTTCGGAAAAAATCTGTAGGCATCATGGGCCCTCACAGTACTTCAAATTTTAAAATTTAAGAGTAACTCACGTATTGATGGCGACGGGAGCAGAACGTGCAGCGCGAGGTGCATATGAATTGTCCGAAAGAAGGCAAAATGAGCCCAGCGAAGATAATGCGATACAAGGTACAACAATAGTTGAACCTTTAAAAAAACTGTATCCCATTGAGTCCCAAGGAAAGCATGCTGACACTGTGCCTCAAAGTTTATGAAATGGCGCACAAAAATGGTATTAGTTTGCATACTGAACACTATTCTACATCCGGATCCTGAAGCATCACTACAAAAGAAAATTTCGGAATTCTTTTTCGCTGACAATTTGCTTGCGAGAGGGGAGAGAGGTTGTCTTTGAGATGGTAAACATGAATATCATATCCATGGGGAAGCGGTAGTGCCCCCTTTCAAGTATGGCTCCCATCTCGGATCCTTGTGAAGATTTTCGTCTGGTAGTTCTTAGTCATCCTACGCAATGCATAATGTTCAGAGACGCGGGACGTCATAGCTGGTCTACTAACCGGGTTCCGCTTGGTTATGCATTCATGAGTCCCAATTCGGCACTATTCCACACCAGCGGCCTCAAAAAATTCAAAAAAAAAATTTCGCTGAAACCTTGTATAGGGGGGGGGGGGTTATTTGAGGTGCTAAACACGAATACCGTATTCCTTTGGTACCGTAACCCCATTTGTGTAGAATTACGGTAGGTACACGGCAAATACGGTATCTCACAGAACCCTCTCAAATTTTTTGTAGAGGGATTGCTCTAGGCGCTGATCGCGATTATCAATATTATTTTGCGCGAATCCTTTATTCTTCCATTCAAAATTGGCATCTTCTCCGGATTTACCACCGTATACACACCGTATCCATGCGAATATGGGTTATGGTACAAAACGGATACGATATTCGTGTTCAGCACCTCAAATAACCCCACTGCGCAAAATTTTAGCGAATTCCATGAGGTGCCGTATCTTGGGTAACCCTACCCAAACCCCACAGAAATAAAGTTACTGTGCAAAATGATTACGATATTCGTGTTCAGGACCTCAAATAACCCAAAAGTACAAAGTTTCGGCCAAGAAATTTCTTGAAAATTCTGGGGCCAATAATGTGGAAATGTCCCCCTAATTCTAATTTCAGTTAAAAGAAATCGACTGCTTGTTACGGTCGCGATTCACATAAAGGGTACTCCAACCGTTTAGGCCCCATGGACGGGTGTATACCAAGAGGTGCGCTCGACAATTATCTGGGTCTCCTCGCACCTTGCTCGCACATTCCCATAGGAAACATCAGATACAGCTACAGGAAGCTCCAAATGTCCGCAGTCAAGAGGGCGTGGCCACGGCGCGGCTCCTTGATCAGACACAGGCACTCTCTATGCTGCCTCTGGCTTCTCTGACTCTGCAGCCAACCAGTGGCAGCATGCCGAGCGCCTGTGTCTCTGTCTAACGCCGCGTCGTGGCCACGTCCCTCTTGACTGCGGACATTTGGAGCTTCCTGTACAGTATCTGAATGCACTCCACCCTCCTTCGATAAAATGACACCCAGTTAGATAACTCAGACGCATTCGCCGCGCTCGATGAATGCGGATCCCGGGTCGCGCCAGCTTGGAAACGTGGAAATAAACACTCAGGGAAGCTGATGTTACATATAGTGCGTTCCACCATTGACAATAGTTGGGAAAACAGCAGAGAGATAAAGAGCGAGGGAAAGTGTGCAGCAGTTGGAGAGGAATGAGAGAAAAGCAGGCTGTCCGCACAGTTACTCAACTATCGTCGCGTTTGGAACAGACCTGTAGCCTGCCGAATTTGCATGTAGTATAGCGATAGCAAGTTATTGTTATCCGATGGTCTCTTCAATTTTCAGCTGTTCGAGTTAACTTTACTCTTAAAACTATGCTAAACTGAAGTATGTAACGCATAACGCGTTGGAGTGACAAATTTCCATGCCCATTTATAACAGAAATATAAAAGCTGACTCGTAACCAGATCGGTTTTCTTTCGGAAATTTCGTTTATTCTTTACCTAAAATAGTAATTTGGTGCCCCTGATCACGAAAATTGCATTAGTTTCCTATCTTATCTTCGTTCTCGTAAGGTTACGGTGGGAATAACGTAGGAGAATGAAACAGAATGTAATTATCAGGAAAACTAGCGCGATTTCCGTAACCGTAAAAATTTTTAAGGAAAACTGATGCGATACGCAATACGAGTCTTTTATAATTCTCTTCATTTCTATTTCCTCGTCATTACACAATTTTCTGGTTGGACGTAGTTTCTCTAACAGTCAACCGTGTTTGTGAAGGTGACCGAGCACTCCTGCAGGAGATCAGTTTTGCCTGAAGCGTGCCCTCAGGGATGAGGGGTTCTTGTCATAGGACGATTAGCATGTGATACGATAACCTGGCGACCCTTGAGGACAAATTAGCCTTTCACCGATAATCAATAAATCATAACTTATTAATCTTTTATTGAACAGGTAATGTTTCGGCGTTGTTGCCTTGTCTGGGAAAAATAAAGACCAGTATGATATTTGGTATTTACCCCAAATACTTCATCACATCTACAGGAATCTGAAATTCTGAAAGCAAAACGATAGAATCGAAAATTCCCATTTTCCATTTTCGGTGAAATATTTGAGCTAAACGAGAATTTGAAATGTTTTGTAAGTTAATAATTCTTAGTATTGATGCTGGTTGGTTAGTTAGTATGTATTTATACCAAAAACAGATTCTATATACCAGGAATAGTTTCTATTCATGACCACTCGTAGGAATGAGGGAAGCCAAAGGGGTTTAAAAGGTTTCGAACGATTCTATTGGATTCCTTATACATTCCTGATTACGCTTTTGTAAATATATTGTTGTGTATCAGTATTGCTAGGACTAGTAGGGTTTTCTCAACTCCAAAAATCTCAGGCTGCTGGACATCACATAAAAACATCGCGTATTTCCTAGAAAACCAAAGTATGTCGCTGTTCATATCTTGAACATATCTAACGTATTCCCACATATAGTCTGTCCCACTGTACTGAGTTGCAGAAACACAAGAGTTAGTAAGGTAGTGGGGAGCTGTACAGAAGCTGGAGACTGTTTAGAGTAAGGCATGCGGTGTGCATACTCAGCCATCGTCGCGTTTGCAACAGCCTTTGTCCTGAATACACTTTCGATGACGTGCGATGCGCGACGTCGATAGCGCCAAGTCTCGTACTGGTGATATCGCCCATAGCAGCTGATAAGAGTTGGTTGAGATCAAGACAGCTTCTAGAAGACACCCGCAACTAGAGGTGCGAGTAAGGTGCGAGAGGGGTGTGAGAACTATCCGAGCGCACCTCTTGACCGCCACCCCCCATGGACCAGTACAGTTCGCGCGGCGCGGGACTCCGGTCGTTATAAACCGTACCTGCCCTTTTGCGCCCTACCAAGCTGCGGCGTACTCTGCTGGGCCGTAGTTCCTCCAGCTTTGGAGTTCCATGTACACATGATTCAATTCTTCAAGCGCGCAAAGACTTCAAAAGAGGAAGTTAAAGCAAAGAAAAAGGAAAGTGTTTCAGGAGAAAATGGCAGGAACTCGGAGACAAACTCACTTCTCTGACTTCCAAGTTTAGGGTAGATTTTCGTGTAATACCCGTATTGTGCCCATAAAGTTAGATCTTGGATAATATAATATACACCAATAATCTTTTGTATGGGGGTTTGGTGAGTGAGCATAGCACCCAACATGTTGCATGTGTCTCCAACGAGCCTGAATAAAAAAAATCAAAAGATATTTTAATCAAGAACGATGTAAACCACTTACCATAAAAAAAGAAAAGTGAGAGATAATCCTTCGCATTTTTTGGTCCTATAGTTTTGTAAAAGTTGTGGAAACAATGGTACAAGCCACAACATCAGCGAAATGATCCCAATAATAAAACCAAGTAACTTCAACTCCGTATCGACACAATCAGAGAAGATCTGAAAACGTATATGAAGTATCAGCGAAACCAGTAATCGGTAACAACAGCGCACAGAATTTGGATAAGTAAATCCAAGTAGGCAACGTACACGCTCAATCCATTTGATTCCATTTGTACAGTTGCCTCCTTCGGCAGTGAGATCATGAGTTACGAGTCCTCCATTCTTCATACTGGTCTTAAATAACTTCCAACGCCTTCATTTTAACAAACAGTGTGTAGCGCGTCTCACGAGGAACATAGTTGTGAAAATAACAGAGAAAGAGAGAGCGCGAGAAATAGTGCCGTATATGCAGAGGCAGCCGAGAAATGCAGATCATAAGCACAATTACTCAAGTATCGTCGTTTTCGAAACCAACTATAACACAACTACTGAGCATATGGCATGCTTCACCCGTGGAAAAGAAAACTTTGGAAACAGAAAGAAGACCTTTTATGCAAAAACTAATAGATGGGACTCCTCTCTTATCTCGCTCGCACATTGTTAATAACTAACTTCCCAATTACAGGGGACGTCAATCTCAACTGCATCCCTCGCATCGCTCTGAAGTCCGCCGCCTGAACATTTTACATGTCTTGTTGCCTGGCCAGCAGACGTGCTTGCCTGCTGGCCAGGCAACAAGACCTGTAAAAGAGTCGTAAACTGGTCAGGCAACACCCGGAAACTGCCCAGGCAACACCAGGAAAATGCTCGGCCAACACCCGGAAAATGGCGATGCAACACCAGAAAGCTGTTCGGGCAACACACGGAAACTGGCCAGGCAACGCCCGGAGGCTGGCCTGGCTGGGCGTCCGCACTTCACTACAAAAATCAGATAACATGATCCTTCACAGCGTAAGGTACCACGAAGCCCCATGGGACTCCAGCACTAAAAATGTCGTGGATGAACCACTCCATCCCTGCCCTACGTGCACGAGCAACTTCATCGCACCGAAGCTTGAAACACACCTCCAGCCCAAACCGTGAGTCTCCTCACAGCTGGAGGTGTGTTGCGTATATGCGGCAGCTTGCAACTCGTATGTTGATATGGAGAAAATCCATTTTGACTGAAAAATGGCGCATTTTTTTGACTGTATGAGGGGAAAATAAGGGCACATCCATCCATCTCCATCCATCTGGCATAAGCTTCAGCTCTAAATGTCTTTGCAATGTAGAAAAAAAATATGGGTGCGACTACAAAAACTGCCTAGCAACACCCGTAGTCTGGTCAGGCAACACCCGTAAATTGAGCCGGATCGGATGATGACCCGTAAAATGTTCGGGCAACATCTGAAAACGTCGATTCAGCAGTAAACTGGTCAGGCAAACTTCAGATCTCCCGTTTCCCGGTCGGGCATACCCCTTTTCCCGCTTGCTGGTCCGGCGGCGGACTTCAGAGGGTAACACCACCACATCTCTCGCTAACCCATGTTCAAACGTGTTAACCCAAACTTTGATCCTGTAGTAGTGGAAGTGTACCAAAGTAAGCTGAGGAGTGAAGTAGGGCTGCTACCGATGCGGGAGGTACAGTCAAGTCAAATAACCCCCCGTGCCAAGTTTCAGCCAAAAAGTTCAAACAAAAATTTTTGGCTGAAACTTTGCGGGTTATTTGAAGTGCTGAATACCGATATCATATCCATTTTTCATGGTAACCCCATCTTTTAGAGCTACAAAATGGTAACACTGAAAACTTGAGGGGAACTCCGATTTCGTTAGGAAAACGACAATGTCAGAAGGGACGCCGCTCGCTGATCTAAAGCGCGCTCATCGGGCAGTATCATGATACCGTATACAATATGTGTAATGATCAGCACACCACTTTTGGTGTAACGAATAAATAAATAAATAAATAAATACAGCATCAGGATGCAGTATGCAAACTTCTCCGAGCGTGCGGCTCGCGTAGTCATACTATCAGCGTGCGATCTACGGGACCGGCGTCCGATCGCACGATTGATGTCCAAGGTACGTGAGTCGCACCTTAGACAACTGCAGTGTGCGACCCGCGCTTCATTTGCGTGCGAGCCCACGACCGTTCGGGATTCTGCATGCAAATGGCACGCGGCTCGCAGAGGCACGCGGGTCGCACGGTACATAATTGGCGCGATCTATCGAATACTTGCTGCTAGATGGTATATATTGTCATATTGTTGCTTTATTGGGTGTGGGTCATGATGAGGCAAAATGGGGCGGCGCCATCCCGCCCTTCGGCGTCGACTCGTCCCCACTCATATTCAAATTTACATGGGCAACTATGGTGAAATCGCGCGCGAATTAGTGCGAGTAGGTCCTGAAGGGCGGGGCGAGGGTTCGAATGAACCATTCGCAGGCACATTGTCCACCCACTTTTGCCTCATCATGACCCACACCCTGCTTTATTGTGTTTTTATCAAAATCTCAAGATACGCGGCTTGCACTGCGCTTAGCCACGCCCACAAATTAAGGCACGCGTCTCGCACGCTCGGCGGTTCGGGAACGCGGGCCGCACGCTGCAGTTGTCTGAGTCTCGAGATACGCGGACAGTCATGACGTACGACATGTCTGTCTAAGATCTTCTCCACATTGCCCTGCGGGTACTATGTATTGTACTTCAGCGGCCCCACTATCGACCCGAAACTCAAAATCATGGATTCCTCTGAAAACTTGCACACAGGGTAATTCGGGGTGCTGATCACAAATATCATATTGATTTCGCATGACAATATCGATTTTATTGATTTTATCGATTTTTTCCAAGTTCTGCCCGTATCTCAAATCTCTCTAAAAAAGTGCATTTGGAGGTTTTTGAAGTTGCTGATCACGAATATAGTAGCTGTTTTGCATCACATTCTCGATTTCATTGATTTTCTCCAGATTTTTATCTGTAGGGCGGTGTAGTTGCCGGTTCTACTAAAGTTTTCCCCACAAAGCCGACCTTTTCTTGCGAAATCTTCATCATATTTGCAACCCGCACCTTCAGAAACCTCAGCAGGCAAATTTTCAGAAGGATCCGAGAGGAGGTCCATACCTGGGGAAAATCGACAAAATCAATAAAATCGATAATATCATGGGAAGCGAATATGATATTCGTGATCAGTACATCGAATTACCCCTGTATGCAAGTTTTCAGAGAAATCCATGACTTTGAGTTTGGGGTCGATAGTGGGGCCGCTGAAGTACAATAGTACCAACAATACAATAATTTCGATGTTAGACGAGCATTTCAACACAGGAACAGAATACGACACCATATGTAACCACACTAGGTACGTATATATGTTCTACAATTTTCAGGACTGGAAATTGAATAAAACGGCAGATCAGTATCGACATGTGCATGAAAGATCACTAGTTAATGTGCAGCACTATGCACAAGCTGCTCAACGATAAGGGATTGCAACCAGATAAGACAAGTTGCACGATCACCACGCATTTATGCCGTCAGAAACATAGCGGCTTGTGTAAGACCACTAGCTCCAGCACAATCGACGCACGCTTGATCGCCAATTGTCCGCAGTGGCCGTATTCAGAGGCGGTTCTTTAAAAAAATCTTTCTGTTGTTGACTAGTGTTCCCGTAAGTCATTTTAGTGAGCCACATTCCAAAAACTGTGGAGATATTGGCCTAGTGTGATTTTCTTGTGCGCTTCAATTTGGCGGTAAAGATTCATTCCCTGGATTTGAGTTAAAAGTTATTCATGCTTGCGACGCGTCAAAGTTTACGCGCCTAGACAAAACTCCACGAAGTTTTCGCGCCGACCCAAAGCGGCGAAAATGGAAACGCGGTTTGTTCGCGCGGCAGTCGCAACGGCGAAACTAGGACCAGTGCTGACCTGCCAGGATTTCTTTCGTACCTCCCCCCTTTGCACTGTGTATCGGCGCGTAAACTTTGACGCGCCGCAAGCATGATTAACTTTTTAGGCACTATTCGGCTAGTTCTGCCCCAAAATGTCAAAGCAAAAAATTTCGCCCAAAATTCTCTTAGATGGGTTATCTGATGTGCTGAACACGAATATCGTATCCATTTTGTACCGTATCTCCGTTTTTGTAGAGTTACGGTGGGTATACTGTATGTACGGTATCCCATAGAATCCTCAGATTTTGCATGGAGGGGTTGTTTTGGGCGCTGATCACGAATATCATATTCATTTTGTACAGTAACCCCATTTTCGTGGGGATACGGCAGGTATGCGGTGAGAAATTCAAAGAAAATGCCGATTTCTGGGAGAAAATATGGAAAATAATGTTGACAATCGTGATCAGCGTCTAAAACAACCCCTATGAATTTGAGAGAATTGTGTGAGATAACGTGTCTACAGCATACCTATCGTAACTTTACAAAAACGGAGTTACTATACAAAATGGATACGACATTCGTGTTCAGCACCTCAAATAACCTAGGTAGGCGAAGTTTGGGCGGAAATTTTTGCCTTGACATTTTGGGGCAGAACTAGCCGAATAGTGCCCCACGCTGAACCAGCAAATGTATCGCCAAACAGGCTCTTCACTCATTCTCCCGTAAATCATATTGCCAAGCAAGATTTTATCCCTTAAAATGTATTGCCAAACACATTCTCTTGCCAAATGTAAAGCCATTGAACATCAGAGCTGTTTCCTTGCTAACGTTGGCTTTCTTCATGAATTTGTACTTCAGAAAATGGGGGAGTACGGTTGCAACGTCTGTAACGAGGAATATTCCGCATTAGAAGAGAGGCGGACCCCGAGAGTACTAACAGGTATGTATGGAATGGATAGCTTTTATAACCCCCACCACATCTCAGATCTCATGAGATTCATGCCTAACACGAAAAGTTTCGACATCGCTTATAGAGGAATTTATACTACATGAGTGAGTTTGACGCATGTCCATGTATCGTTTATCCGAAACGGCGAGTCCGCCCACGCACGCGGGGATGAAGAAGCGGCGCGGCTGGGACGGATGCTCTTAGCTGCCACGTCGTCCACGTCACAGCCAAATCATTGGTCAGTACCATGAAGATAAGGATGAAGCGTGATACGCAGATCAGCAATGATGACATGAGCGCTGGCAAACGTGGCAGCTTCTCGATCCCAGCGTACATGGGCGGACTCGTCGTTTCACTCGGACAGACTATACATGATGAAGGATAAGCGCAGTCGCAGCTTCGACGCAGCTCAGACGCACGCGTTTACGGTCTCGCGCCGGTTGCACCTCTTCATTGAGGGTGGGCATGGCGCGTTAACCAATCTTCATAGGAAGTTCTCCGCAAATGGATGCGCGCATGTGACGTGCGACTGATGCACGCATCTAGTCTAGTATAAATTACCCTTACTCCAGTGGAACAGGCGACGCAGAGCTGCTGTTGAGACTGCCGTGCTTCCTCCCCCCGTACTAATTTGCACTTCTTCATTCTGGGGTTTTTTCTAAGCACAAAAAGTTTTAACTGTACTCTGAAGTAGAACGAAAATTGAAGTGCGCTCGCCTATAAGGAACCTGCCGCAACCACACTAAAGTTACTGTGTAGGGGCACAGGTTCTAGTAATAAGGCGGAACACATTTACTTGAGAGTGCATAAGTCTGTGTGTCTAACAATCCTTCCCCTTCGAAATATTACTTCCGAATCTTCCATGATGTTATTTTTTTCATTAAGGTTGTGGACACACTATCTGTCAAGGATGTGCACAGTCAATCTGTAGACCAGGAGTGTCCTATATTGTTTGTCCCTTCGATCGAGTTAGCACATCAGTCACTGGCGGTAGGTCACTCTCTCTTCTTCACTCTGTATCATTTTTTGTGGGATTGCTTTCATTCAAAGAAATTGCATACATCCAAGTTGCAAATTTTCGAACAAGATGAATTCCACACAACATGCGCGGCAGTCTGATCGTAATTCAGGCGTGAAATCAAATGCATTGGCGGGCTGCAAGTACACCACTGGCCCCATATTCGACGGCAAATCAATATTGAAGGGCGCGAGATGACCTGCTTAACACGTGAGTGGTGATTAGACGTGTTTCAGAGGGATGTTTGTGTGTTGGAAGGTCTTCTAGGGTCTGTTTCAATTTTTGAGGAAGGAAGAGAAAAGTTGAGAGGGAGAGGGGAGAGTTAATACATAATTCAGTTGTTATTGTTGTGTATATAAATACACCTAAAACTCCGTTTTCGAGGAGTATCCCCTGAAAAATGTAACTTCTAAGCGTTAACCAGCATCATCCTTCCAGTGAACAGGTTAAATAAATACTCATATCTGTACGCGTACGCGCAAATGATGTAATGATTCAGTATAAGTGGTTTTTGGGCCAACTTATCAAAATATTCTTATATTTCCTGCATATAACCCGCGGATATCGTCAAACTTGGCAAGATTAATAATCCTCCGCGTGAAAGTAGATCGGAATCAAATTCATGTGTTTCGGGGTGGAATTTTCCTCTGATACACGTATAATCACCATTCACATGTTAAACAAGTCAAACTGCGCCTTCAATATTGATTTGCCGTCGAATGTGGGCCCCTCGGTGTACTTGCTGTCGGCCACTGCATTTAATTTCACACCTAAATTACGATCAGACTTCCTGCGCATGTTGTGCAGAATTCATCTTGTAATTTTCGATGTAGGAATCAAACTCGCGGCAAGAATTTTCGTATTACGCTTGAGAAAGCAGGATTCTTTTTTAAGAGGTCGTCTTAGTTGGAATGTGAATGTTGCGCTAGTGACAAAGAATGCATAGTTGAATTTTCTACGTCTTACCCAAAATAGGGAGAACTGTGAAGTTCATGAGGACAGAGTCTTATGTTCTGGGTTTTCTTCACTAATTTCACTACTTCCTCAATGCTCCTCTACGCTTTCCAAGCAAGCTTGTTCATTATCGTGTTCAATTCCCGATCTATGGCTAAGCAAGAGGAGGGTGGGGAGAGAATGAGACGCCGATCTTTCGAAATTACTTCATAAAATACATAAAAAATTTTGTATTACATATTTTCAACAGTATATTTTCATCATTTTTTTCAAAATGATCTTGTGATTAACTGTTCTATTTTATAACTGTTTTTATTGTTTTTATTTCTGTATCCGGGTCCGCAGAGAGGGGAAGCCTTTTTTTTACCACGCCATCCCCCCCCCCTGAGAAAGGTGTTGATTGGAGGGCCCGAAGTCTTCTGCGGTCTGCATATGTGATTCCGCGAACCTTTTTCAGAGCTCCTGCTGCCGATGGATACCGAAGCCATGGGGAGGTTCGTTTTGTCGAACAAAACGTGAATCTCAAAAAGTTGATGTCTTTTTGTAGACGGTAGACACCAGCGTCATGTAGTGATGATTCTAAAAACCCACAAATGTCAATACTGCCCATCACGTTGCTTGCCAGCAAATACGGATGAGCATACCGTACTGTTCCACTCAGGAGGTTTTGCAGTAAACATATGTTTTGAGGAAATCTATAGCCCGGAATGAAACGTTAGAACCGACTGCTCTCGTAGCTGCGTAGCAGGGATGAGCGGATACGAGATTTTTCACGACCCGGATAACGGTGCGGATAACGGATAGGCCAAAAATGACCGGATAACGGATAAGTTAAGATACTACAAAGCACCACCTTCTACTAATACCAAGAATAATATTAAGATATTATTAATACCAATATCTCCTAATATCTAATATGTATGAAGAATTATAAAAGGGATATACGACCTGAATATTGTGGATGAAAATTAGCACAAGCACAGGTCTTCTCATAAATCACCAAATCCGCCTTTCTCGAAACGACGCTGTGCATGGCGTAAATATAAGAAGAAACAAATTTAATATCTAGGTTTCACGAAAACAACAGCGATACTTGGATATTCGATAACTCGATTGGCACACTAGTTACATATGATGATGCGTGACCAGGGCGTCTTCAATATAAAGATCCCCATAACGAACTCTGGTCCTTCCACGGTTTCGGGTGAATATCATCATAAGGGAAAAGAGGGCGTTACCAGGCCACCGTGATTGGCACATTGATCGAATACACCAATCACAGTAGCTTTTTAACGCCCCATTTCCCCTCACCCCACGGTTTTTTCTTTAGACCAATTAAAGACAACACGACAAACATGTTTTTTTTTTTTGGGGGGTGGGGGGGCGTCACATAGGCTGATCCTTTGCTACATATATCTTTTATGGAGTTCTGGGTAAACCTAGTACTGACTGAATATTATGGTCATATTCATTCCTAAACACTATGTGTAAATAGATCCGAAAAGGGTACGGTAGGGTTAAATGAGTAGTCGAATTGAACTTCGCGAGCAAGAGTGCATTACTCATCTGTAAGTTGTGAGGTCATCAACTTCAACTTTGTCAGAGGTCACAACATTAGTCAGCGTTGTTGATAATCTTACACGCAAACAATGATTTCGAGGTTATTGCCTCGATCGTCGGAAAACCCAGTAAACCTGAGCAAGAGTCTTTCTAGACGAGTACAAGTCTGTATTACCTTCTCCTACATCTCTCCCAGACTCAAAATCACATACGAGGAGAAATGCGCTAGATCACGTGATACGACGAATTTTTTTGAAATGGAAGCTATCCTCTGTTGGGAGCGTGCGGAATGTATTTACTATTGTTGGCCTTATCCGCACCTTTATCCGACATCAAAGGCCCGGATAACGGTGCGGATAACGGACAGGCCAAATCCTACGGATAACGGTAAAACGGATAACCGGGTACGGACAATCCGCTCATCCCTGCTGCGTAGCGAACACCGAGCCGAATGCCATGTTGATGTTGCCGCTCGTTTTGTTCGTGCTAGAGCTTCACAGGAGATCATACGAGTCACTTAGTATTGCACCTATACCCTCCGCTGGGTAGCCCCACATTCATGACAGAGCGGTGCCTGTGAAATTACAAGCTAGCATGAGTGGTCTTCGCCATCACAATGAATTCGAAGAGCCTCTCTGCTCGTTCCTCTCTGCACTCGGACACATAACGATGTCATTTCATTCATGATGTGGAACTCCTTTAAGGCGATGTACGACAGCTGAAGAAAAATTTTGCGCTGTTGGAGCTCATCGAGAAGATCCAACAATCTCGCTCGGGTGGAGAAGCAGTGAGTAATAGATTTTCGACCAAGAATAACAAATTTATGTGTAATTTTTCTCGATGGGGTGGTCAAAACTTGAGATAGCAATAGGCACGAGGTTGTCGGACGACGGACTTTTATAGTTAGAACGCTTGAGCTTGCCTACATAGACTCGCTTGTCTCAAATTCAGTCTCTGTCGAAGTCTGGTTAAAACTATCTGTAGTATCACTATCTAGTAAAACTCATCTGTTTGTGTGTTTGTCTGTAATCGCTTATATCTCACGATCCAGAGGACAAACACACATGAAACCTATACCGTTCGACTCAGAATTGTGCCCTCCAGTGCAACGTCAGGGTCTTTTGCCGTTTTCAGAAATCGATTTTATCGATTTTTGGCCCCCTACCCCATCAAACGATCCTTTCAGGCCCTGAAGAAGGCGGATCCGCCGAAACGTTGGCCAATAAAGAGTATTACTAGCCTCGTGTTCGGCTAATAAGTTTACCAACTGACTACTATGTCGAGGTTTTCAGTGACGACCGGACTTGGGAACTGATTTGAAATATCTGTAGTATAATCACTGAGTAGGGCATTTGGTGCTCGTGCTCAATTAATTATTTCCAATCCATTCCACTTAGATCGATCGATACGCGCGAGACCGTCTGCTGGGAATCGACTGTGATGAGGATCCTTGTCACACCGCAGTGCTGTTCTGTACTGTTTGTGAAAGTCATCTTTGTGAAAGGTGAACTATATAAGTTTGCTTGTGATCATTCACTTTTCGTATTTGTTCACTTTTTGTAGATGTGCGGATAGCTCGCACGACACAAATGTTCTGTCGAAGCATCGCCGCATTCCACTTAGTCAGAAACCCGCCTCAACAGGCAATTGTCGCATCCACAATTCCTATCCTATTGAATTCGTTTGCAAGGTGACGCCAAATTTTCATCGTCATCAATTCTCGTTTACAAAGTTTTCCCTTACCTAGTTTTAGGAAGAAGCATGCAGTAATAAAAACGGTTTAATGTGCACCTTCTGCAGAGATTACGGATTGCACAAGGTTCGTTGTTATTCGTTAAAATATATTCTACTCTTTTTAATTAATTAATAATTCTTTTCTCATTTTTGAGCGGTTTCCGAGGAGTGAGGGAGGAGGAGGGGAATTTCATCGGAGAAGGTTAGGATTATCAACAATTTGCTGCCTCATTTTTCTCCTTTCTTCGCTTTTGACAGAGATACATCTCTCAAGACGAGTTTTACTTGACTTCAGTTCTTTGGAGTTTCTTAAAAATTTGTTTTGTTTTAAACACTTGCAGAAAAGTCTCACCTTTCCTATGTAGTTGTACTCGGGTGTCACATTTGGTCGAAGCATAGGAGTCCATGAGATCCTTTGCAGCTGTAGCTGGCCATTAGCTATGTTGTTCTTCATATGTTTTATTTATCGTTTACAGGGCCATGCTCATGTGCTCATTGAACGGGAAACAGATGAACTGAGAGAGAGGCTTCAGGAATCGATTTCGGAAGTAGCAAAGACTCTTGCAAAAGTTGAAGCATTGAAACGTCGCCTGCAAAGGTTGGATTTTCAACTTATATTTCCGATTATCTTATCATACTGTGGTGCTTTTAGGGCAGCTGCAGAACTCTCTAGCAGAGAAAGAGGACCCTTTGGCGATGCGCTCACGCAGGTGTGTTTCTAAATCATTGATTGGCCCTCTGTTGATAGTCTCCTTTTAGAGTCGAACTTTTATTCGTAGCAATATCTATCTTGTTGTTCGGATCGAGCCGGAATAGCGAAGGTTTGGGAAGGGGATGGCTAATGTGCTAAAACGTTCGAAACGTTTCCAAGCAAATTCACGTAATGGTTAATTTTCGAAATTTCCTCCATCCGGGTTCCAAAGATGACCTCAGTTTCTTTTTTCTTGGATGAATGGCCACATGATTGACATCGGTATGAAGTGGATCTGGTCAGCGGTGCTTAACCTACAGCTTCAGCAGTTTTCTCGAGACTGTAACGTCGGCACCTATGTTGAAGACGGTGTCTTCGTTGGCGTACGGAGGGTATCCGCATTATTGAAGAGGGATTTCGCTAGTCTTGTCGAGATTCGGAACAATGCCGAACCGCCTTTGGATGTTTTGGTTATGAATGCTGTCTGAGCGATTGATAATGGCCAACGGTAGAGGACGCAGAAGTGTCCAAACAAGAGAAGGGCCGTGAGAAGACACCCGGGTCTGCGCGATGTTTAGTGTTATGTTATCATATAATACGTTTCATAAGTGTGGATGCACCCAAGATAATGTCGATACTCAGTTCCGCATAGGTTCTTGGAAAAAAATTACGAGCGTCAGTCGAACAGTTATTCTCTCCTTCTTCTAGCAACAGTCAAGGGATTGATTGCGGCGGACGAGTGGACAATAGCAGCACTCGGGGGGAAAACCAAGCCCAAAATGGGCAAAATATGTTTTAAAATGGAGGCACTGGTGCTGGAGAAACGCTACTGCGCCGCCTTACTGCTGCCCACTTGTCATAGGAGGGTGGTGAAGTAATGCATTAGAAAGAGTGATATCATGGTGAGAAAACATCTTCCTAGGATTTCCGAATCACCCTGTAACTAAACCGGAAATTTTGTCTGTTTATTGTACGCTTATCAAGAGCTGTTTTATCTATAGTTCCCAACAAGCAGCTTGCTACGTTTAGTAGTCAAAAATTGAAGTGAGCGAGTCTGCTTTCCTCTATGTTCCAGTGGCATAGTTCTTCATACTACTGATTCTCTTCTACAGTCTTTGAATTGTTGAGAGATCTATGTTCAGGTGCGCTCCCACTTCAATCGCCTTAGGGAGTCACTATGTCGTGATGAAGAGGCAGCATTAGATACATTGACATCTCATGTTAATGGCAGGGTTGCGGCTTTAAACTCCTATATTGAAAGAATGGATGCCATTTCGAACAAGGTCTCATTCTGTTACTCTTTTATATGTGCTACTTTCAGTTAACTTCAACTAGAGTATGTTTCATTGCCATTCTTTTCTAGCTCAATTCTACTAATGCTGAATTGCAACGCAGTCTGGTGCTGGATCGCTCAAAGCTCGTTGAACGAAAAAGTGATTTGCTTGCACTTGCTGAATCTGCTAGCATGGAAGAAGTTCGTCAGCCAGGTGACTATCTCAGTGTTGCATGTGCTGTGGAAGTAAGACTTATTTAACAGAAGTATCTCAAAACATCGAAGGAAAATTAAATTTGCTGGTGATGAAATTCAGTAGGATTAGGTGGGGTAGTGGTGAGCATGGGTCTCCGATAGTGAAGGAGGGGAGAAGATCACATGTGACATGATTATGGTCGCTGGATAAATAAACTGTTTGTCGGTTTATTTATACAGCGACCACACAGCTATTTTATACAGCTATTTCCGAACATGCGTATTCCGCACGGGATTTCTCAGGATCCAGAAGAGCCTGGTGGAAGCTCGCATACCGTAATATACGGAATATTGTAACATATAGAGCACATGAACACCGGTCAACACGGCATGCCCATCCTCAATAAAAAGTAAACGCGTGCGTCCGAGCTGCGTCAGCGATGCGAGTCACCCTATCTTTCATCGTATAGACAGTGTAAATTTCTCTATATGCAACAACCATAATTCTTGACCACCCTGTCTGATGATTTCTATCACAGTATCTGTAGTCTCTAACACAGTTTATCTGTATTTAAGAGGAATCTCTCATGTCAACTCTGATACCATATTCAATATCACGTGCGAACCGGCTTCACCTTGGTAAGTACGAGGATGCACGTGTGGTTTTCCTTGGCCTTGATGGTGCTGGTAAAACCACATTGCTTCGTTCATTAATGAAAGCTCCTCACGTTCCCGATGTGTCACCAACGAATGGGTAATCATTTCTGGCTTTTTCTCGCAAATTCGGAAAAAGATTTAATTTTTCAGATTTACAGTTGACTCTATGCATTATAAAAACTTCCATTTACACCTGTGGGACGTCAGTGGTCTGAGTCGCTGCCGAAATGTGTGGAAGAACTATCACTCATACGCCCAAGGTAGAATTTGTGGCTTTCTTTTATTAGTCGTTGTATTATACTAAGTATCTCATATTCAAGTGTTCGGAACTCACGGGTTAATAAAATTGTTCATTCCACTACATTCTCTACTAGAATCTTAAATGCATCCAGCAATAATCGATAGTTACAGCCATAGTTTTTGTTGTGGACAGCAGTACCCCGGAGAGATTCCCTGAGGTGATTCGAGCTGTTGAGGATGTTATAGAAGACTGTCATGTGGACTCTTGTCAGTTTCTGCTAGTGGTGAATAGAAAAGCGTAAGTTCCAATCGCATTTCCAAATGTATTATTGGGCTGAATCATAGGTTTTAGGATTTTTTCATTCTCTTTTTACAAAATGCAGCAATTCATTCTTGAGGTGAAGGAATCACAGTGATTCACAATGATATTAGGTTGGTGCAAAAATAATGCGCGTTTTCATGCCTTTGATTCCGAACCTCATAACTCCTTTCATAATCGATCTTTTTTGAAAGGCTCAAAACTATTGTAATCCGCAAATCTTTAGCAATAAGATAGGTGTTCTCCAACTACCGTGCAATTCTAACAGGACCTTCTAGAATCGACGATCTTCCAGAGGGCAGTTTTGGTATCACTTTAGTCTTCGAGAAAATTCTCCCAGAAGAAGGCGTCCAGGTTCTCGGGGAAGTGCTAGTCGGTGAGCGAGAAGCTTGTTGATTATGATGTAGGACTCCGAGCTTCCTAGCTCAGTTGCTCCAACCTGTGAAGAATCTATTGTGCAGGTTGTGCGGGCGGTACCGTGTAGGAGTGAAGAATCCATTTTATTGATCAACGCTGGGGTCACTCAGTGAAGTTTCTAATTTATTTCATTTACGTCTTGAAACACTTGCCAAATTAGGAAGAATGAATGAGCTGCAGTGAGCAATTTTTGCAGCAGGTCACCACAAAAGCCGTAACCTTATTCTGGTGTTGCTTCGGTTTCTGGGAGTGTTTCGGTGCATGTTCCTTGTCCAAGTGTTGAGCAAGGCACTGCTCATTTTGTCGAAGAGGGTCTATTCTTCATATTTAATTACTGAGCGACCGACTGTTTGGTCGCAATTCTTCCCCTACTACAAAGACGCGAAGCAGACCTCTCAACGAGAACCAATGTGGTACTCGTTCAGTATGCGTGATATCAACTGGTCAAGTTTTTTCATCCTCCCATTTTTACTGAAGAGAGGGATGGTCTGACAACAATTACTGGTAATGTTCTGGGAAACCAGATACGCTGTTTTGGATGGGTGCTCTTCAATTGTTGCCATCAGTTGGGGGTCGCAAACCCCAGGAAGACCAATACGATATTCCTTACTTTCGAAGCAAGACACACCAAGCCGAAAAATGTGGGAGCAGCTCGGCGGAATGCATTCGCTCACACTCCCTTCGCCAAAACTATGGTGGTATTCCGAGCGATTCCTGCTGCGATGCCGTCGAATATCAGCTCGCTGAAGTGACTTTGGCAAAAAAAACTTGTTTTGGCGCCTTTCGTTCCACAACTAAAAATTCACCAAAAACATAAACTCCGCTCAAAATGCATGAGATATTTGAAAAGGCCATGAAATTTGCTACAAAACCATGTGCAACATCTCATACCGATTATAAGAAACATTGGAAGTTTTCTGCACCAAAGAGAAAGCAGCAAAGAAGGCGCATTATTTTTGCGCCAACCTAATATGAACATTGAAACATATAAGAGCTTTCACTGTTTATGGTTGTGGCTACTATGTAAGCCGGGTGCACGGCTACTTTGTCAGCTCACAATATGTAGATGCAGCACAAATACTTTGGCTCCCGTATCCCAGCTGACTATAGCACTCTAGTCGAAGCTGAATGCCGAACAAACGCTGATGGAGTGAGTGGAGACAGGCCGCAGGAGTAATGTGCGACGGGGAGATCTGACTAGAACTGAAGTCGAAAACATCGCAAAGTAGTATGGCATAGTATGGAGCAGAATGCCGGCCGACTACCTTGAAATATGAACAAACCGTCCGTACAGTAGAAATGCGAATGCTCCGCTGAACCAAGGAACTCACGGATCTCGAGAAAGTCCGCAACGAAGATGTGCGCTCGATGCTCGACGTAACACCAATCACAGCGAAGATGCGTGAGGCTCTTCTACCCAAGTAGGGTCACATATCGAGAAGCAATGCGAATTTAAATGTCGAATGTCTCCAAACCAGTCATGAATATCGCCGTGGGCGGACGTAGACCGAAGACCCAGTGGTTGGACACGATGAAATAGAGTATACGGTTACTAAAACTTTTAGCCGGTAACACATTCAATCGAAAGGTAGAGCACAACTCCACGAAGCTATAATATCTCTCTCGTCCCAGCCATTTCCCGAAGACCCGATTTCAGCTTTTCGGGAAATGGCTGGGACGAGAGAGATATAGTTTTGAGACGGCAAAAAAAGGGAGTTTGTAGAGACTTTGTAAAAACATGTTCATTCGTGCAAATTTCCATAAGGAGTATCTGATGGTGGTAATCACTGAGTTGGCAAAACAGTATGAAGCACAGGGCTGAATTTTATTCATTTTTTACTGAGGGTGCCCTTATAATTATGGGAGATGGGGCCAAACAGTTAATTTACACGGTTACACTTTATTTTTCAATTTTTCCAAGCGAAATGGAGTAACATGAGGCTTTCGGGCACGATGAATTCACCGGTAGCAGTGGCTTTTGTCAGGAATGTGTGGGGGAGTAGATACCGTAATTTTTGAGATGCCGGTATATTTATGGCACTGTATAGTCTCTAATGATTCTTATTTCGGGTGATAAAGATTACTTGAGTCCGAGACTAGCCGCCCGTCCTGCTTGTTGAGAAAAAAATCCTATGACCTATGGCTCATCCTATATCAATTCTTATTCATGGTCATTTTGTTTTTTTTAAAGAACCGAGCACACTGCATCTTGTCCATCAGTCTCCTCGCTGCTTGGCTCATTGTCTCGTTTTGGACAACCAATGAAGGTTCATTATTGTGATGCCGCGAGTGGAAGAGGAGTTCCTGAACTGCTTGACTATCTTGTAGATTGCTTGATTCCAGGAAGAGATAGTCCTTAGTCCGGTCACACATGTGTAATTACTGTTCTTGATCTAGGTCGTATTTCTACTGCTCAGTTGTAATTTGCATTATATTTGCGCTAAAAATAATTTCCAAGTCGTAATTGTTCATATCGTTTTAGTTCTGTGAAAGATTCTGTGAACTTGATTGAGTTACAAACCGAAGTGCCTGATAATAAATTTGTATGTATTGTAGTGGAAATTCGTACAAAATTCCAAACCCAGATATAGTTTGTCTCAAACGCCAGGATAGTTGAGTATTCGTCCGTAGTTTCTGTTTTTCTCGCCACCTCCAGTTTTTCTTCTGTTTTTTCTCTCTGATGCATTTATTTTTCTACTGGGGCTATTGTCCCCAGTAGAATAGACCATATAAAAAGGAGGCGATTGATGATTGATCGATTGGACTTCGGTTTGTAGCTCACACAGGTTCGGAATCATTTATACGGATCGATCGTTGCATGATTTGACCAACTGATACAGCCGGTGTTTTCTGAAGGCGGTCTTCATGGTTGATGCGCGTCAAATTTGACGCGTCGGCCTGAAATTTCACGAATTGTTCGCGATGTCTCGAAACGGCGAAAATGGAAGCGCGTTTTGTTCGCGCGGCAGTCGCAACGGCCAAACTAGGAACATTCATGACCTATCAGGATTCCTCTTCTATCTCCCTCTTTTGCACTGTGTATTGGCGCGTAAACTTTGACGCGCCGCAAGCATGAATAACTTTATATCCTCACGGCTGCAGAACCGTGCTGAAATCCATTCGATTCTCTCTTTTGGAGCATGTTCCTACCGCATCTCTCGTTCAGCCTCCGCCGCAATTCTGTAGTCACAAAATACGTCTTTTCTGCAATCACTAAAAAGTTATAGTTTTGTGTTTCAGCAATGCCCTTTGAGCAGTTGAACTGTAGATGAAGTGAAAGCATTTTGGATGTCTCAGTGCTATTTTTATTAGTACGAATAGAAACTTGTAAGCGTTATCTTATCTGCAGCGTTGGAAAATACTAACAACTTAGGAGGAGCGCTCAGTTCTTAAGCGGTTGTTTCCTATCTCCTAGATTCCCTTGCTATAACACTTTGTATTATTCTTGAATGTGGATGTTGTTCTGGAACAAAAGAGGTATCTGTACTATGGTTTCCGTTCAGATTTGAATTATTCCATCACCTACTTATTTGGATTGATTGTAAAATAGCAGAAGCTAATAGACATTCCTCAGAAGAGAAGACGATCTCAATTGCTTTTGAAGGAAAGTGATTCCAAAAGTATAAATAGGGATTTCTTTTCACAAATCACTTAAGATCGCTCAGGGTATCTAATAGTCGTATCACGAAGTTTAGATAATGCAATTGGCAGTTTTAGTTTGATTATATAGCAAACGAGTTCGCCAACTACGAAGTCAAACAGAGTACACCCAAAACATTGTCACACAAAAGAAAATTCTGCTAAGTGTATTGGCAAACTATGGACCTATAGATCAGGCGAAAATTCCTGTAGCACGAAAAATCGTGCCATGATGTCAAGCTCTGAAGTCCGTTCCTGTATCAAGTGCGGGATCGGTTTGGACGCCATCGTTGCTAAGACTGCGAGTATGCTCCTCCTGGAGTATAGCACTTAACATCGCCAAAGATTGGCGACTTCATCCTTGATACGTATTGATTGTGGGCTTGTCGCGACGGTCAGTCGCCAACTTCAGACCGCCCACAATCGATATGTACTATAAAAGGGCAATGATGGGTGCTATTCTCCTGTAGGAGTACACCCGCAGCCCAAGACTCCTCTCACAATGGGATAAGATGATTCTAAGATATTATTTTGTGAGGTCTGTACTCAGAATCCCGAAACAAGTTGTCGGCCCAAAAAATAACTTGCAAACAAGCTTTTAACTAGCAAATCGTTGTCCACAAGTTTGACGTTATCACGCCACCAAAAACCAAGTTGTCGACAAGCTTTTGCAAGAGCAAGTTTCAGATGCGATCAGATAGTTGCTCGCCAAATGCTTGTCGACAAGTTGTTTTTGGGGTTCTGAGTAGACAGACATAATGCCCATCACTTGTTTTGCCAAAGTCTATCCAAAATCTCTATTCTTCTTCTTCCGCCTTTTAAGTAGCAGACAACCGAAGAATTGTACAAGCAATGGTAGATTTGCTCTGTTCCTGTTCTCTAGACCATATTTTGGTTCTGTAATTCTTTTAGACTTATGCTTCGTTCAATGTCTTCGATAAATTAACATCTTTGTCTTTCAAAACAAAGCTATTGACATTCCCATAATCCTGTTCTGCTCGTCAACTCGTCAACCAATTGTACGCTGTGTTTGAAGGAAATTGTGGCTCCTACAAACACAGGCACAGTTTCAGTCGAGAAACTTGTATTCGTGCACCTCCCTTCTTATCAGAATTTGGAGATACCTTGCTGAAACAGTTTTTTTTCTTTAAACTTGTTTAGGTGAACTTTTGGGCTTGTGATTGAAGTGTCGACATTATTTTGTTTGGAATGTCAAGCTTAAAAGTTCTTTCATATGAGTCTTCATCATTTTTTGAAAACAAGAGGTGGGTGTTTACAATTTTTTTCAACTGCAGCAGAAACAAAACTTTGAAAACTTTTTGAAGCTTTTAATCAAATGGTACATGTGGAACGTTTGAACAAATGAATGTAAGGAGGAATATAAGGTGTTCACCGTTAATCAATCCCGTGCGTGGTGTGTGCCACGCATTCAACTTCATCTGAATCGTAAAGGCAGTGGATGCGTGTGTGCCTTACACAGTAGCGTGCGGGGAACATCCGATGTACCCGGTCAGCGCTTTGGCGTCCCAGACTCCCCAACTAGCATTTGACCGAGCACGGCGCACTGGATTGCTTGGTCGGCTAAAGACAAAAATCGAATCGTTGACCCTACAACCGGAATTCCGGAAGATATCGGAATCGATAGATTCTAAATGTATCAGATATAATAGCCTAGTCGGATGAGAGGCTTTTGAGAGGGAAAAAACGAAGAGGAAACACGAGTTATCCATATTGACGTATTGTTAGAGTTTGTGTTGGTAGTGATTTTCGGAGACGTTGCAAAACCAAAATGCTTCCTGAGCTCTCCAGAAGTTTCCGATCAGGGACTTCCGTAATTCGCGTTTCGGTTGCTGAAAGCCGAAAACACCGAAATAATGGAAGTATTGAATGTCGGCATGTCAACAAAAATGAGTGCAACCTCATCGCATAGCACGCGAAGTATAGCCTTATTTTCAGTCATATCGCAGTGAAGTCTAATTATTGCTCGTTCTGTGTAAACTACACATTCAGAAAGTTTTCTGTTCAGCCATTTATGACATTTCAGCGGTACGCCAACGGATAACGAAAACAGGACAGCACACTTTGTGAGTGCTTTTATACATGAATGTAATGTGTTCACTTCATAATTATGGGATCCCATCCCCAGCAAACTTTCAATCACTGTCCTTTTTGAAATTGCCGGAATTGTTTTTGTTCAGTACCCTCATAGTCGGTACCTTAAACATTAGATGGTTAAGTATGAGATGTCTAATATTGAATGAAACGGTCTGAGCGTTGTTTTTCAAGAAGCAGTACAAGCAATCCAGATATGTATCTGCAGTATAGGCATAACCTTACTATCTCACCACCAGCGTGTTGCGCTATTCTCATATTTCAAGGCTAAAGGCGCTTCTTTGAGGTTTATCTTTAATTTAACTGCTCCTCAAAGTGAAAGGGTATGCCACTGCATCCGCAGCTGTGCAAAAATGTTTTGAATGTTCAATGTTCATTGAGTCTCTGGGGCGGGGGGGGGGCTGACCTTGGGTGTGCTGACTTTTCCGTTTTCCGTTTTACGCTTTCCGTTTTCCTCCCATTTTTGGCCTTCCGTTTTCCGTTTTACGTTTTATGGGATTTAAAATTTTACTTCCGCACATGCCTGGTGCTCACTCATGTTAACTCAAACCGCAACTGCCTTTTCGTCCAATATCTTCGCTTCCAATTACTAATTGTAAGGAAGAGGAGAAGTTGGTGTAGATTGGTAGCACACTCGCCTTTTGTTTCCGCCAGATTGTTATTATTGAAGTTACTTACTGCACAATCGTGATAAAGTTATCAAATTTTTGTTAATTGTGAAAAACACCAGAAAATCGGTTCCATTGTATCCCAAGAACAACAGCAGCATTGCATTATCTAAATAAATATTAGAACCCGCGCTGGTAGGTATGTAAATCCCAAGTCGGAGTGGGGTTTTTTTTCGCTCTTGAGCAGATCCAGGACAGGCAGAATGGCACCAGATATCTAATATACGTAAGACAGATCAGATCATTGGTCATGGCGCGCGAATGTCGCCCCTCCCCATTTCATTAAGCGCCTCTAAACAGATCACTTGGACTCTAGTCACAATAGTACTGCAAAATTCCGTCAAATGCAAATGGAAAATTTGGACAGAGGAGGGGCACTGAGTTATGAAAATTCTTGTCTACTTCAGGACTGCATGAATTGCAGGGCTCGAACTTGATTTATTATAAGGAGATAGCCTTTCTCGGAGTGATCGCCTCTCTAATAGTCTTCTTCGTCGTGCTCATGGCTGGTCTTATTTGCCTACTCAGGATGAGAGTAAAATCTGGCGAAAGATGTGCAGACATCTTTAAAATTCAGTGAATAAAACGATGATCCCTCATTGTATACACACAATACCGTTTACAGAAATATTATATGTTGTAGCCTTTAGCCTGGATAATCGCGGAATGCCTTGGGTATTTGGATTTCTGCGTCTCTAAGATGTCCTCTATGTCAACATTTGCTAGACGTGGTTCGAATCGGCTCCAGCAAGTTTTGTAATTGCCGCCTTGCGTCACCTTGGTGTTGCCATGCTTTATTTTTTTTAAGAAAAGGGGACGAAACAAAAAGTTGTAGAGCCGAGGCAGCTACTAGCTCCTTTCACTTATGCTATTGTTGCAATTGCTTATTATATAGCGATATCACGATATTAACATATATAAGACCATTGAAAAAGAAGAAGACAAAGAAGAACTTCAAAATGCAATTGATTTTGTTGTGGAATGGGCAAATCTTTGGGAATTACCTCTTGCAACCGATAAGACGGTGGTCCTGCAAATAAGCAGTAAAGTAGGGAAACACCTAAGTCGAGTAAATACTTGTTACAGCATTAATGGCATGGCACTAAAGAGTGTTAGTGAAACAAAAGACCTAGGCATAGTGGTAAATAATAAATTATGTTTCGGAAATCATTGCAAAGCCTTGGTCTCAAAAGCCAACTTTAGGATATACATTCTATTCAAAGCACTCCGCACAAAGAACCCTCATGTACTTCTAAAGGCTTACAAGACATATGTGCGCCCAATCGTTGAATGCAACACAACTGTTTTCTCTCCTTGTAAAAAGAAAGATGTAATTCCCTTAGAGGGTGTCCAGAACAATTTCACTCGCAAGCTCCTTCTGCGCTGTAGTGATCTTGATCACAAACATATCCCTGATGGAAAACAAAGAGAGAAACTATTTAATCTACCCAGTCTATACAGTAGGAGGAAAAAGAATGATCTGGTTGTGGTATCCAAAATACTTAGGGAAAAAATGGGAGAACCGACATCAAATCAACTGACTTTTTCACTTTAATGAACTCCAAGACCATAGGGGAAGCTTAAAACTGAAGGCTTCGGTTGCTAGAACACAGATCAGGCTCAAAAGCTTCGCGATTCGGGTCATAGCAGAACTTAACTAATTTCTCAGCAATGATATTCTTCGGATGTCGCTCCCTGCATTCAAGAAATTGGCCACAGTTAAAACTCGCTCACTATCTTCCTAGAGTCAATACTTGTACTATACTTGTGTATTCTCTTCAATACTTGTACTATACTTGTGTATTCTCCAAGTATTTACTATGTATGTAATATCTTACACGCGTTGATGAATTACGCATTATCCACCGCGTGAGCTTTGCTTACGCCTTCAATAAATAATCGAGAGGCGGCGCGGCTGAGACGTATGCTGTTAGGTGCCACGTCGTCTACGTCACAGCCAAATCATTGATGGATATCACGAAGATAACGATGAAATGTGATACGCAGATTAGAGATGATGAAGCGGAGTGCTGCCAAGCGTGGCAACCTCTGCATCCCCGCGTGCGTGGGCGGACTCGTCGTTTCGGACAGACTACATATACATATGATCAAGTGCGCAAATTGCACAGAATGCATCTGAGCCTACGGATTCAGGCATGTTAGATTTTCGCCCCACAGCACAGATCAAGCTCGAACGAGTACGAGTTATCAGAAGCACAGAGGTGCTTCTGGTGCTTCTGACAGGTCGTATTCGTCTCAGCTTGTTAGTCGCAATGGTTCATAACAGTCTCACACGCTAAAACAGCCGCGGAAGTGATTCGGGAATCTATATATAAAACATAGAACCGCTTACGACACTTTTTTTCAAAAATCTGGACAGCGCGCGTGGCGCCAAATTCAAACGACAGGAATGCATCTGTGAGCAAGGGGTGAAGAAGGGGCTCGGAAACATGGGACACCATCCGAATAGGGCGGAGGGCCTAGGACACTCTTCACGGGATAGTATCGGTCCCGATATCGATTTATCGATCGATTATATCGGTTTTCCTCAGTTTAGCTACAATCCTGATCGAAATGAGCATACTGGGGTAATTCACCACGCTGATCACAAATCTGATGGCCACTTTGCACTGCGTGGTTACTGATTTATTAATTTTACTGATTCTTCACAATTTGTGCTGCACTCGTGGCGGAACCGTACCCATAGGGGTTTTTAACCATGCTGAGCACGCATCTGACACCCACTTTGCGCGATATGGTTATTCATTTACTGAGTGTGTTGATTTTTGAGTGTTTTGCACAGGGCGTGGTGGAAACATGCTCGCAGGGCTTGTGCATCCGGAACATCAATAAAGGTCTCAGCATAGCAAAAGAAATGAAATTACAACTCCGAAACCATTGAATCGGCGCCTATTCACGAAATTTTCTTTACTTACTCCCATTAAATGAGCTTCGAGGCACCGTGTGAAATCAGCTTGAACCTTGGTAATCTTCACGACAAAGATCTTGACTTTCAATCTTACATTTCAACAGGTCTCACAAGTCCCATGTTAACATCAAGCTACTAGTACGTGAAACACGTACATTTGATCATTTTTCATGAACAATATATAACATTTATGGGCAGCCTCGGAAGCGATCTCCTGTGACAAAGTACAGAAGCCTAGATGGTGAGCTTCCGAACAGATTCCAAGCAGTTGTTCTACCTTTTGATAGCAAAACTAGCTACATCAAAATCAAACCGGCTCTTAATCCGCAGCTGACCTGCATTTAGGTGGTGCCGAAAACCACAACAAAAATGATGAGCACAGAGGCACGAGGATGAGCGGAAATTCGGCGCTGAGATTAGCAATGACACAGATTTGTCGCCTGATTTAGCCACATTTCAAAACGTTGGGATGGTCATCCGCTCGCAGCGGTGCTCATCTCGCTGCTCCCTTCGCTCAGTCGCAGCACACAGCTTCACGCCCTCCACACCATCTATTCAGTGGAAAGGAACGAGTTCCTGTTGGCGTATTGATCGCTCATCAATCAAACCGGCCTCTATCTTCTCGTGTCAGCTTATGATACCTGTACGCTTCTTCCTCAATGTTCGCGCGATCAGCAGCTATTTCAGCATGCACCCCGCGGTTATCGTGCGCATTCCTCATCGCTCTTGCTGGGGCGCGTTTTCTCTTACTAGGAGGCAAATATCGGAAGTGACAAAGTGCAAACACCTAAAATAAATGATTGCTGGCGGGAAATTTTCACGAGACGGTTCCTCAATCCTTATTCATGTCAACGCATATCAATTAGCTTGTGTTCAACAATGAAAAATAGTGAATGGAAATTGATGGCCGAAGGGTCTTGAAATTTCCGTCCGTCGCTTTAGGTGCTCCTTTTGTATCTCTTTATATCTTGAGAATGCTGATGACTACGACTGTGCAACATTCGTGGAATTGTTGCGACAAATTCTGGATGATTTCAGATGGCGAATCCTTATTCTGGATTCGCCATCTGAAATCATCGTAATCTCAAACTCTCAGAAAATTTCCGTGGGCGCTATTTCTGACAGAAGAAACATCAGCATGTGAAACTTTACAATAACCGTAGCAGTTCCTATTAGTGAAAAATCTCGACCTGACTCGGGATATGGATGTAATGATGCAGATTTCAGAAGGAGCTTTCCTTATTCTGGATTCGTTTACACGGAAAATTTTTTGATGGTTTTGACGATTCAGCTCACATCTTGAAGGTATGAGCTAAATTGGCTTTTCTTCCCATTAGCCGTTCCAATGACTTTCCGTCCATTGCTGCCGCAAAGAGATTTGCTGTAGGATTGCAAAAAGAGGGGAAAAAGCCACATCCGGATATAAGCACATAAGCCCTGAGCTTGACGGACTGAGGTGTTATAGCTGTTCCTGCTAGACAGTCATCAGAATAAGTGATTACTGACTGGTCATAGTGGTAGGAATCCCATGAAATCTGAGTAAACGTTCTCTGAAACTCCTAGTTCGTAATAATGCCTTTGCTACGACTATATACCACTGCTTATTACATATATTAGGTCGTATAAAAAGTCTCCACGGTTTTCCGCCACAAGCCGGTTCTGATATTTTATCTCAAGCAATACTCACTCGATTCTTTCAAAGAAAAGAAGCTTAAAATGTAGCATTCTATCTAATTTTTTTGCCAAGATAGTTCTCTGATTCGTTGCTCGTGTAAAAGGTTATGTTAATTCAAAAATGAGTGAAACATCTGGATAAATACGGTATGTGATGCTTTTTTACTAGAAAAAAAAGCAGGACCGCTGCAAGAACATGTCAAAGAATTCGTGAAATGTACGGCGAAAATGCTGTTACTGAACGAAGGACCCAGTAGTGGTTTGCTGGATTCCGTTCCGGGAATTTGGATGTTGAGGATGCACCCCGCTCTGGGTGGCCAGTAACTGAAGAGTCGATGAAATTTTGCAACTGGTGGAGCAAGACCAACACGCAATCTGTCGCGAAATAGCGGAGGTCAACAATAATGATGGTCAATATGTGCTTGATAGAAAAGGATTTTCAATAGAAAAATGTTGGTTCAAATATGTACGAAAAAACCGCGAAGACTTTTTACACGACCTATTATGTGACCGCTAAAACACCTTACTACATGCAAAAGATCTTTTAATTTGGGCACGATATCTGAGGAGTATCAGTGATTAGCTGATAAAATAGTTGATTCTGAGAAGAGGTGGTGGAACGCTGTTCTCGTACTTCCCAGTAAAATAGCTACAAAGTAGAAGAAAACCGTTTCTCCAAGGTCTTGATAATGTCAGGCTATGTAGTTTGCAAGCTCTCGTTACACAAAAGCCTATTGCAAGTAATTTGGCCAATCTATTATTTGCGATTTGCTCCAGAGGTTCTGAGTTGGGGAATGAAGGCGTATGCACCCCTCCCTACCTCGCCTACTCGTAGAAATATGTGAGGAATTCCTAGAACCTCCTTAATCGTTACGTCTCATATGATTGATTATTAATGGAGTTCGGCAGGCATTGATGACAAAGGAGGAGGGAGAAAGTTGAAAGGAAAGTTTTACTTCGGAGACCGAAGCTGGAGAAAGTTCAGCAGCAAAGCTTCAAATTCGAAAACGAAAACAATCGTACGAAGAACAATGATAAGAATGAGGAGTGGAAACAAGCCAATGCAAAGTCTCTATTCATTTTATAAAATAGATTTTCGAGATTTTCGTCTAATCACCTTCGAGCGGGCAAGGGGGGGGGAATGCTCCCGCAGCAGCAAATGGAACACAAAGTTATTTTTGGAAACTCACTCAGGCATGGAATTGCTTAGTTTGAAATTTAAAGCGCATAAAATCTACATGGAAGCCAAATGTAGGCAAGTTCCGTAAGTGAAAATTTGTGTTGGAAGTAGTTTTTGAAAAAAATCTTTGGAGACCACAACTATGTACATATTTCCCGAACAATCTTCAAACTCAAAAAAATTTCGTTAAATGTTGCTGTGTTTCACTTATATCGCTTATGCAAAGACTGGAAACACAGCATGTATGTATTTACAAAGTAATTTTGAAAGGAATGAGCAATTAATCATCGTTCCTCATAATAAATCCCTCCATTCTAGAACCGCCCGTTCTGATGTGAGAAGTAAATTATTGATCTCCATTCTTTGAATTCTGGAAGGAAATCGTTGAATGTGCATTTTGCGTCTAAAATGATTTCCAACACATTCAGAAATCATTTAGAGACGAGAAGATACCTTTCAGGCAGGCAAAACAGTTGCATCTGGACAGGATCTGCGTTCCTGTATATTTTCTACCGATTTTCTTCAACGGTTGTGATCAGAGTCATACAGGGTCGACTTTGCCTATGAGCAGCACTTTTCTGCCTCACTCATCGCTTCCAAGGCTCACCTGGGCTCCGTACCACCAGGAAATGTTCCCACTACATTCGTTATACTGCTAACACAATATCATCATTGTAAATTTCACCGCTCTTCCCTGATTTGAGCCGCTTAAATTCATGTTATGCTGGAAGGCACCAAATTCGTCCTCCTCTCTGACGACGCACTGTTTGCGCCGGAGATCGTCATCTTTTCGCACGTTCACCTTCGTGATTTTGCACTTATTGTTTCTGGAGCTTCTTTGGGAACTCCATGTTATTCCATGGTTTCTACTCTCCACCTCCTTTCTGACCATTTTGCCACATGTATACCTATACATACTCAACTATGCCTATACATACTCAACTGTATCTATACATACTCATGCCTATACATACTCAAATAAAGTATCACACCTGTGCAGAGGACTACCACAGGACACACACAATAGCAACGATGTCACTTGATGAAACGATTCCACTTTTTTTCGCGGCTTCCTCGAATACATTAAATTATCCTTATTCCGAATATCTGCTCCATTTTGAAAATTGTTAAGATTGAAGGGAGCTATGGAGAAGTGACGACAAAAAAAAATAACAACGCGAAAATACAGACATCGCACAGTTTCATCAAGCGACACCGTTGGTACCGTACTACCTTTTGGCGTCATAAGCCTAGATCTTGACAAACTGCGGTGAATAAGACTTTGTGTTTACCATTTACTCATTCCCATTACTGTGAAGTAATGTATTACTATCAACAATTGTCTTGATTGTTCGGATTGGCGCATATCCTTGAAGGGGGAAACTTTTTTGTGTGTTCAAAAACATTTTGCTACATTGAATCACTCCTTCTTCATTCAGTCTGGCAGTGTGCTGTCTCAGGACAGCAAAGAGCCGCTCAATCTCAGCCCAGATTTGACGACATTCTGAGCAGTAAAGCCGAGTCGATATTTGTTGACTCTCGTGTTAAAGACGGGTACTTTGTGTGATGCTAGTACGTTTTCCCTGGGTAATCTCAATGATGCATACTGCCCCTGAATTGGAGCAACAATGTCTTTCTACATTCATTGCCTAATAATTCTTTCGGCTGTTAAAGGCAGCACCCACGGAAATTTTCATATCTGAGATTTTGATGGTTTTTGAACCTTAACAGTGGTTCTAACAATTTGGCAAAGAAAGTAAAGCGCAAAATTCAACCGTTTCTGAGATATAATTAGTAAAATGTCCAAGATCCTGGATCAGTAGGATCAGCGCGGGGTCGTTCGATCGAGTTGTGGCGGCAACTCATAGTTGCTGCCAGCTGATTTGGTGGTTAGCCATCACTTTCTTTGTTATTGTAAAGCTATTTCTTGGTCCTTAACTATCCTTTCTTGCATTAGTACGCACCATAATTTTTTTTACTTGTTACTTTACAAGAAATGCGCTGATTTAGTCACTTGTACGGTTGATCTTCGCCAGTGACGCGTTTTCGAATTTTTCATTGCTCAGAGTTTGTTTTGGAATTCGTTGGTGTTTCTGCCATATCTTGACTGGTCAGGCTATCTTTTCCAATGTTTGGTTTCTTCCATAAGCTTCAATAACCTCGCAAAACATGGCCAAAAACCTCTTTGCCCGCAAAACAGCTGACAAAAAAGGTAGCGGTATTGACTTTTTTGGATCGGTCCACAGAGAACTGATCGCACAGCTCGGCCCAACCTGCTCGAAACCGATGAACTGAGGAGTTCTAGAAGACAGGGATTTCGAAGGTTTCGACTGTTTTCAGCATTATAACAGTGTTAAGAGCACCCGATTACCCAGAATTGTACCGAAATCTCGAGGTCGAAAATTTCCGTGGGTGCTGCCTTTAATGCGAGGATGCCAGGACATCGACCAAAGTACAGTCTTTAGTCACTGAGTGGGCACCCACGATAAGGACAACGCCTTATATTCTAGGAAAAAGTTTGGGGATGAGGACAGTACTTTCATGATGGTTTTTGAAGCCATTATTAATGCTATTGTTACAGTTGGGACGTTCCAGCTGCTTCTTGGACTATTCTGAGCATTCGAAATAAAGCGATCCCGTTAACAGCTACTCTGCGTTCATATGAAACTAACAACAGGAAGGCTCGTATATGTAGGTACTGATTCGGTCAGAACGTGGTTCATTTGAAACTGATCTCGATTTGATTCTACCGAAACACTGCACAGCTCGCAACGTAGATACGTTCAAAAACAATCCATCTCAAACCAGTTGTGAGCAGGATATGCTGTTCAGCAACGTTTCACTACTTTATATTTAACCGTTAAACTTTCTTGCAGAACAACTTGTGAAGTGGTTCTGCAAGGGCGCAAACTAGACGTCCCGTAAACAGTTGTCAGCGGAGCAACTCGTCAATGTTGAGTTATGCACGCTTCCAACACTATCTCGTGGTTTTGTCGGTCTTACGCCTTTTTGTGCTCTTCTTTCCCCTTCATCATCTTTTTTAACCTATCAGAGAGCGTTGCATCACTAACAGCTTGTCTCCTATAGAACTTCTCCTACAGCTGATACGGAGACTGGCCCCATAACTGTGCGGTCTGTTTTTCGTCGACAAACCCTTAGCATCGGTCATTAGTAGTGTGACTGTGTGGCTCCAGGCCAACACAATGAAAACAGTAAGCAAACCATGTGGTCTATGTTTCTTCCGGTAAACAAGGCCAACGACCCGCACTCGTCAGGCGAAAACTGGTTCTCGCGTTGTTCTCAACCCTATTTGGGCTAATCCGCGCACAAATTAGCTCACTAATTGATCGCTGACATTTTTTTCCAAGCGAAAAACGCGGTCATCTCATAGCATACAGCGGCGATAGAAACCAGTAGAATGTTTAACACCTTAGAGTTCAGAACATGGTTGCTAGCTTCTGCTTTCAAGAGGTTTTAGTCTTTCATGAGCTAAGAATGAAGTATCTGCCTACAATTCTTACCAAATCTCTTAGAACGTCATTTGGTTCGCTTCGCCCTTCGACAAGAAAGATTTGCAAGTCCACTCGTAGTATCAGCCTACTATGATAGTTTCTCTCAAGGACAACCTGTTAATAAGCTTTTTGGTTGCAAAGGTTGTCGGCAAGTTGTCGAACAACCCTTCAGCCGAACAACTTGTCGGCAATAGAGAGCCAAGTTCCCTCTTTCTGGTAATGTACAAAACAACAAATGAGGAGTTCAGGACAACTGAAAGAATGCATGCTGTCAAACTTACGCTTTCGACAACCTTCCGTAAATGAGGATAGGTAGACGATGTGTAATATGGAGTTCATGAATTTTTCTGCGAACTCTTCACCTTATCCCAATAAAAGACCGCATATGAGAAGAGACCGGACGGAGAAGGACAAGTTCTGCTTTAAAACGAGGAGTGATTTCGCTTTGATGCAGAATTTCAGTGCAGCCTGATCAGCCATCTGGAAAATGAATTTTTTCGCCGAAACTACAGGTACTGGACTAACCAAGCGTGCAGCGACGTACTTCTTCGCTACCAAACACTACCATTCTTGGCTGAAGTCAAGTCAACTTAACCACCTTTCCTGGTCCACTCGTGCGGTTGCAAGGTTGGGAACTTTGTCTCATCAGACTTGATCTCTCGTTTTAGAAGATCACATCTCTACGTTTTGGCCTTTTTGGAATATATTTGCTCAAATCTGAGCAAATATTGCTTCAAGAAGAGATCTGTGGCAAGGACCTATACTCACACACATGTTGGGCCATCAACTGCTGTTAATTTCTGTTATTTCTCAGTGCTGGTCTCAAATTTTTACCAACTCTAAATCGCCTTTGATAGTGCTGTATTTAAGCTACAGTGGCTGTCAATAGGCTGTAATGAAGGACATTTCTTGACAGTTGAATCTCTTCTATGTCTCAGCCTAGGATTGAGCTATTGGAATGGAATTCGAACCACTGATGAAGTTTAGTGCAGCTCTCCTTTCCAATTTCGACGGAGCTCAATCCAATAGTGAAATATAGCAGGAAACTTTATAGTTAACAAAACATCTAATCATATCTTATTGATCGCCAATGAAGTATCTTCTGTTTGCAAATTTGTTTAAATTCCGGGTAGCCGTTATTCTTCTTTTCCGCATTCCCAGCGGGTCGATGACACATCGGGAAAGAACAGGAAAGTTTACTCTTTGCGCTTTCCCAGCTCCTTAAACAAAACATTTCTCTGGAAGATTTTCCGGATGTCTGATGAGGAAACTTCATGAACAGCTCTATTTTTGGAGGTATGTTTTGCTTGTTGCTCTATGTAGTTGGAGATTTGAAGGACCTCAAAAAATACTTCATTTCTCACTACATTCGAAAGAAGGGAAACCACTGCAGATTGCCAGTTCTTAGTGGAGAAATAACTCAGCAGACGTTGTACATTAACTTCTCTCCCACAATGCATACTATTTACCATAGAACAAAAAATATGCGTATGCACGTACCAATGCGACCAATATGCACGTTCAGTGAACTTCTACATCAATCCAGAAAATCTGCCTCTGGTCTCCTGGATCTCCCCGAAATGCAGAAGAAGAAATTTATGTATCTATTAAATTCGGACAAAAATTCACAATTCTATGCTTTCGAATCAGTCATCATGCTGAAACTCAAAAGAACAGTATGCGAATATTCAAAAAGGAAGGAGAAAGGATGACAAGAACAGAACATTTCCGAAAGGAATCTAGGACGCTCTGACGGATTTTCCTCTTCGAAGTCCTTCTCAGCAGAAGCTCCATCTTTGCACAAGCGTAGCAACGAACTGCTAATTACCGTTGAAAAGTTCAAAAACAGAAATACGTACGCGACATTTTTTTGTGGCCTAAGATCCGTGAACGCTACCAGGTTTCTGGGTCAAAATCGCGTTGATCATAAACGGTTGATGCATATTTTGCGCTGATTTACGGGATATCGCGCAGCTCGATGGAAACCGTTCGTATCGAAGAGTTTATGCACGGTCTCGGTGCAGCGATGTCGGCTTGCTATAAAGGCGCCGGATCTTGCCTAGGATCGGATGCGATCAATCTGTGAGCGTTCGCAACGAAATAAAATCATTAATTAATGCTACTAAGAAAGGAATGTTTGATTTAGGTGATTAAAACTAAACACTTCAATGACAGTAATGATTACAACAATCATTTGTAATGGTATAATTCCAACAATAAATCAAAAAATAAGCTAACAAAACGTTCTTATCTATTTCATAAAAGGATCTTAACCTCCTATCCCACCTCCTCATCCATCAGTGGCGGATGCAGATGGGTAGAGGAAGGGGTGGGGGGGGGGGGGTGGGACTATCCCTCCCCCTGCGACTGCCTTATATCTACAGGGAGCTAAAAGTTGTGATGCACCATGCTCAACCATTCACCGATTGCTGATCACAAAATGCAATTTACTTATGCAGCGACATCATCAAGGTTGCATGTGCTCAATCAGTAAAGTGGCACACATGCGTATGTGACTGGTGCAGTTACCATTCTCGAAGCATTTTCAAGTGTCCAGCCGTTGTCCAGCTCGCGCCAAACTTGTTCTTATTCCAAAGCCGGCATGCAAGTTTTTTGCTTCTAATGCGCTGGCACCGATATTCGCCAGAAATCGTCTATTTGGGGAAGGTTGACATCACATTTCTTGGCTGATGATTAAAAACTCCTGAATAGGAGAAGAGTGGGAAACGTAATCTTTCCTATCTTAAATTGCGAACATATGAAATTTATTTACTGCTTAGCTATGTAGATGCTAAAACCAGCCTAGATATTGGCTTTCCATAAACAAAATGATGGGATGAATGGAACATTACTAGCGAAATTCGGAACAGAATTCGTCATGTCATGAAAGAATGTGATGCTTTTTGCGGCGACGTTGTTTCATGAGTTATTGCTGCAGCAGTCACACTCTCTGAAAGACTTGCGCAGTTGAAACTCTTTGTTTTTCTTTTAGCCAAGAAAGGAGCTCATCACGCCGCTGGAAACAGCTTTTTTGTGGCAAAGGTCTTAGTTTTATCCTCGTTCAGTCAGCTTTTCGCAACGACATTTGGTAATGTCAGAGCAGTGGCACGTCCTTGTACTCAATATTATTAGTGGGGTATGAGAGATTGTTAGATTGTTGGGTTAATTCCCGCAAGGATCTACTCTTGCTTTTTTTTCAGTTTATTTACATGAGATAAGACTCTCCTTTTTTGAGAAGCTCAGGGTAAGCTTACCGAATTTAGATCAAGGGAAGGGACATTGCGACCAATCCAGACTAGAAGACCGCGTACGATTTTTAGTGAACGTCGCTTATTAACAGGGCTTAGAAATTCGTGTGTAAACTTGAATAAACGTTCGATTAGGCGAATTACAGTTTGATGCACCCCTTGCAGGCTCTAGAGTGAACCACCTGTCAAAAAGTGAGCAAGTAAAGCTGCTAATGGGGGCTGAGCAGATCCGAGATTTCTCAAGACTTGGATAACGATCCAGGTAAAGGAATGGCCAGAGATGACCAGATAACGATCACCAGCTAATGGATAACTTCGAAAAGTTCATGGAACAGGACACCAGCCACAACCCAGATAATCCAGAAACCCTGAACAAGAGCTTTTGTTTCTTACCAAAAACAAGCGGTCCAAATTATGTACCTTCTCCTACTGTTCGTTCAACCTGCAATGAGTATTGGTTGAAGGACCATTAACTAATACGTGGCCATTTTCAATCAATGTCATGCTTATAATGCATAACTATACCGCTCACCTTCAGGCTGTGAATGCGCCAATATTTACTCGTTCCCAAATGCGCTATGCCTTACTACTGTATCCTAACCCTTAATGAAACTTTAATGTTTCTCTTATGCTTTATGCTTTAAAATGAATGTTTCTCTGTAAAACAACCAATTCTTGTCCTATGCGGATTGCTATCCAGACCAAAAACGTGGACGAAGGTCCGGATAACGGATGAACCAAACCTACAGATAGAGGCCGGCCGGATGAGCGACTGAGGATATTCCGCTAATCCCGGTTGTTATGTGCCGCTAGTTACAATAACAGCAAATGCGAAGATGGTTTGGAATTTTTTAGCGAACGTCTCAGGAAGTAACGAGTAACGTTTGCTTTTCCCTCTGCCAATTCCTCTTTTTTTCTGTTCTCATTTGTTCACCTGAAATTTTCAATGAGGAACTGTCAAGCAATACTGATTATGTGCGTATCCATCATTTTTCTCCAATTGTAGAGAGTTAGATAGCATGAATGATTCATTTTGGTCTCCTAGTGGTCATGTTTTACCAGCTAACAGGGTCGTAGCATCCGGTTCCTACTATCTGTGCCATCTTCCCGTGCAACGACCTTTCACTTCTCGCTCCTCAGGCTGGCGCGCACTACCACTGTTTTCTGTCCTATGCAGCTTCTGTGGACACGAAGCCCCACTTTTATAATGGGCATTCTCTAGTCGTTTTAATCGTTGACTCCGCCCTGAACAATAACAATTCCAGTAGGAAAAAAACACGGTCCTGAGGACATTGTAGACGTTGTTTCACCATTTGTCATCGATTGAACATAAATATAGCTCATATGTATGTGCTCCGCAAACCTTGAAATGGTCAATGTCTTCCTCATTCTTCCTTTGATTTGTTCCCTTTGCTCCGGATCTACTACCGACGAGTGGTTCAATTAGGAAGCAGTTCGATCTCAGGGGCAACTCGTTTTTGATCCCATCTTATTCGGATCGCACAAAGGTGTGAATTCCTACATGTTCCTTCTCTTCGCTACTAAGGCTGCGGTTGTTACTCTATTTTCGTATCTTCTCAGTAGACTTATGCTCATTTGTGACGTCTTTTATACTCTTTTGCTCACATGCTGCTCAGTAACATGTACTTCTAGGTTTTAACAGAGGAAATTGCGGTATTTTCAAAAATGGATCTCTTTTTTTCTTTATGTTCTATAGATGCTGCGGTTCTTCAATTCCCTTTTCTTTCATTCTTCTTGCTTTTTTTTTCTGATGCATAGGCACAGGTAGATAACTGAGATGGCAACGTTGTACATAAATACAGGGAATATTCCTCAAGTTTTTCGGTAGTTTCCAACCCTGAAATTAAATGTCTTCCAATCCTGCGCCATCGACCAAGATAACACTGATAAAATGCTGATGGTCGCAGAACCTACGTACTTCATTTTTTAATTTTGAAGATTGTAACTGGAAAGAACTTGCTTTCGGAGCTGAAATAAAATAAAGCAGTGAACCGGAGCTAAGCAAATAGGAGATCTTCCCGGAATTAAACACATAACGACCCACACTTATAGAATTTATAGGATGTACTTTCTTAAAGTCATATGCTTGAAAAAAGGAGCAGTTTGCTTTTCGGATGGTTGCTAAAATCTGAGGCTGTATTCCGGCTTGTCTAACAGGTCCATCCGACCTTGACTCTCAAAGTTCATTTTGCCGAGAGATGCCATGCAAATTTCTTCACTAAATCCCTATCCGAAACCCACTTACATCGATCCCTCACACGAATCCACGAATAATAATAAATCCGGGCAAATCTAGTCAAATGGCCAGGTTAAGTTAACCCTAATGGTGTGTTGCTTGCAGAACAACCATCGATGGCCAAAGTTTGCCATGTTGGACAAGCCGGAACCCAGATAGATTTTCATATTTTCAATGATTTCCTGCCGTCTTAAGAATTTGTTACCTTTCAACACAGCTTGAAAGTGAGGTTCAGAGAAGTCTGTGTTAAGCCGCTTGATTTCGCTGGGATTATAGCAGATCTAGCTGCAATTTCACTGCGTTTTGACGTCTTTCGCTCTCGCAGATCCAAGGTTCACTGAGTTCAAACCCATTCGTTGCATGAAGGTAGTTCTGCATTTCCGCCGTCGTTCAACCGCCATTTCACCAAAACCGCTCAAACTAGTACATTCCTCTAATTTGCCACAGTAACTAACGTCTGCATCTATGTGTCAACACCAGGTGCCCGTCCACTGTGTGGGATTCTTGCTCTAGCTTCGTTTTCAAAGCTCATCCCTTTTTCACATGGCAGTTCTCCAGTGACTGACGGCAAACGTCGAAAAACATCCTTGCGTAGAGGTGCGAAAATGTGTCAAGTGCGATCGCTTTATGAATCGTACACGAGCCTCTGTTTCTGCACGGACATCATCTTCGAACCATTTGTAAACTGACAGAAGCTCGTACAAGATTCAGGATCCTGCTTGTTTTAGGTCAATTACTTCGCTGACAATAATCCCTTTTCGCGTTCGCTCCTGCTGTTATCCATGACCTGGTCGAAAATCTACGTAATCGCAGTGTGATTTTATCTTTATTCCGGATCTCGTCATAATTGTAATCTGTAATCGAGGCGCAAATTCTGCATTTAGTTTTTCGTCGGTTCCTTCCGTTTTTGAACCTACTACGCTCAGATGTAGTGAATGTTTGATGCCCTCTTCATACAAACTCGGATGAATATTGTCTGAAAGTCATATCACCTGAGGTTTTCTTACAATGGACAGTATTATCCTTTCTAGTTTTCCTGCCCCTCTCTTTGTTTTATTGAAACTTATGAACGTTATTGTTCGGATTTTTTTCTTTGAATTGAGCGATTGAAAAACAATTCTCCAAAAATGAGTAATTCAAACTCAATCTGGATAATGTACCTACAATTTTTTAAATGAATATTGGGAGACCTTTTGCTGTATGCCGGGGACACTGGTTTTAGTGCATATTGGTTCTGGGTGGTGCATCGCTGGCGCTGTCATTGCTGTGATTTGCAACCAATCGATGCGTACCAGAAACGTGGCGCAACGGCCGGCTATACTCACCGAGAAGTTAGCAGCAGCGCACATGCAAAAATCAGGGCCGGCAGTAATTACCCTACGACATGAAGTCGAGATGCCGTCATGTAGGCAACTGCTTCCGGCATGTTGGCATCTTTGCTCCCAACATGCTCCCATCTACGGCGGCATCACAATGGAAAATGAGGTAAGCATAGATGCCGACACATCGGGAGCAGAGATGCCGACACAGTGTGCATTCATGTAAATGTAATACGCTTGAGAAGGTGGTTGTTCCACTACACAGCTTAAGAAGATCTCGCTTACAAAGTCTATACGCTGGGCTCTATCTTTGGAAACTGGGCAGCACGAATGCAACCCGAACAGTGCAGTACGTCGAGTTTAAAGCTCAAGACCATTTTTGACCTCTTGCTTTCTCTTCTACTGTTGAACCTTCGCTCCATTTGACAGAAATTGAGGAAGAATGGAAGAAACTGACGACAGCAAGAAATAAGAGACGCTCTTATGTAGAATTTGAAAGCGACGTATAACGCAGTTCGGGCGGCATTGGCGCTGCACAATTGTAAGGGGCATCCACTTGAAGGATGCAAGAGCACGATGTGGACCAGGGCTGTGCGTGAGAAAAATTTCAAATTTCGTTAGTCCGTTAATTCGTTCCGTTGGGCCAAAAAATGGCCGTTACGCGTTAAAGCGTTAATTCGTTAATCCGTTAATTCGTTAGAAGACTAATTTGTAAATATTTTGATAAGTTTCACCAGCTGTAACAGGCACTCAAGACCTCTGATTGATATCCAGAGCAAAAAAAAGCTGTAGATCCAACAAAAAATTGAAGCAAATGCTAACATTGGTCACTTCTGGCTCTGAAAAAATGGCATAGCAAAGTGAAAAGATTTAAAAATAATAGTTCATCAGATTTAAAAATGATAGTTTATCTTCAATGCATCCAGAAAACAAACACAGGTAATGGTCAGAAAAAAAAGACGAGTGAGAGAGATGCATTCGGTAAGGAGTTGCGTTTTTTTTTGCCTCACAATTTTCACAATAAATCTCTGGTGAAACGAACGGATGAGAACTCTTAAGATCTAAGGCTTCATAGAGAAGGTGAGAGACTTAAAGCAGGGGGCGCGCAAGCATACCTCAGAATCCTAGTATAAGAATGTTAAGGTGCAAAAAGAGCAGTTCTTTTTCCAAAATTCCACAGTCGAGCTGGTTGTTAGATCGAACACAAACCTGCTGATGAAACCTGAAGAAATGCTCGCACTCATTTGCCGGTGCGGAAAGTTATTTATGTGCCAATATTTTGATAAGAGGAAATTTCGTGGTGTCAGTATCGCTGCTCTAATATTCAGAAGGATCAATAGAGAATGATGGCTCATGCGCAAGGTATTCGTCTACTTCCTTAAATAGTTGCAGTCTATCCTCCACAATTATTCAGCTACACCTGCCGCCGTGGCTTTAGTTCAAGAAATCTAAGATGATGAGATGTCCATGAAAGCAGATTTTCCTTCGGGTGTCTCACTGCAAATCATTTTACACAATCGTCGTGGCTATGCGTAACATTCCCTTTATATTATGAGAAAGTCGTGTAGCACGAGAAAAATACGCAACCTAACGGACTTTTGGGGTTTTTCGTTAATTCGTTACGTTAGTAACGCACAGCCCTGATGTGGACGGTGAGATGATTTGGGATGAGAAACCAAGCGATGACCAACGAGCACAGGTACAATAAGCCTGGTCTGTATCCAGGTAATCGGCCTAGGTAGCGGTGCCGTGATGGAATCGCCACTGACGGGCTATCCGATTGACGAGGTTGAGAGAACAAGCGTAGATGTTGCCACGTTGAAAGATTTAAGTTCAACTGGGTAATCCTCTAGGACACCGTCCTTACAGCGAATATGTGCTGGGGATCACATCTCCAGATAAAAGGAGGACAATTCCATGGATATGGGGTTTGGTAGGAGGTACTGACGTCCGTCATGCTCCCGACAATGACGTAGCTTCCGTGCACCCTCTTGCCCTTACATCTTCTCTTTTCATTTTCTGACTTGCCGCAGTGGGCTCAGGTCGTGCTGAGAGCAATCGAGCTGCCGGCTGCCTTGAGGTCATTGCTGCCAACAAACTGGTGTCCAACGTGAGGGCACATGCTTAAGAATAGAAAGATGCCGACATCTCTCTGGCTATTTGTCGGCGGCTACCTCACGTCAGGGGAGCAGCAGATGGCTGCCAACGTTTAAGACTTTACTACCGGCCCAGAAACACTGCGGCCTAAAAAACACCCAGCCGGGTTTATTCTGCACCATACTACAGAGAGGACATCCCAATTCGGTGCTGGGATCCATGAAACGACAACCAAGCAAACCAACGATGGTCAGCATTATTGGTTATCGTATAAACTAGGTAATGCGAGAAGACGCAGAACGCGAGACTCGATCATTCTTCAATTGATGTCAAACAAGTTGATCTTCGATGTAAATTTTCATATAAACCCAAGGTTGTGAACCACACTTACTGTTAAATCTTAACGAAAACCTACAGAAGGACATTTTATACTAGTAACCAATGATAGGGCAATCGCATTGCTGACGCAGCTTGAGCGCACGCGTTTTCGTGGCGGTATTCTCATTCACGATGTCCATGCGGCGTTGACCAGTCTTCATAGAAAGTCCTCCGCAAACAGATGCGTGCGTCTGATGAGCGACTCACGGCACGCACCTACGTATTTAGTATAATTTGCACTCAATTCGGCTGATTCATTTGAAAATTCGGGGACTGTTCCAAGATTTGGAATTCAAAGAGGGGGCAGGCCACATTGTTCCCCTTACCTATTTCCTTATTCTGTTGTGTAAACCTAATAAATTGTTAGGGCCTGAGCACACTCTAAACGCACTTGAGAGGTCCTCTGATCTCTATTCTGCGCATCCATGCCTCCTATTATAGTAAACTACCACTAAATCGAATTTCCGGTTTTGTGGCGGCGATAATCTGACGATTCGGGGCAGTTGATGGCCACCAAGGGCGTTCGCAGTGCCGTTCCTTGCTGATCCTGTTCCAAACCCCGCTGGTCCACTTCTCAATTCACTTATGTGCTGTGATGCCTTCATTGTGGAAAATGTTCAGCCCGCTGCGCAACCACACACGACACTCTCGTACGTAATTGTGCCTCCGTGTGGTACTTGACATCTCCCACCCAGCTACGACTGAAAATTCCCGTTTCGAGATGCCCGCAGCAGAAAAAGAGTTGGTTGCTCAATGTACATCCGGTGTTTGGTACAAAAAAAAACAGTTGCTGAGGTCAGATGTCGTGCTCAGATCGAATTTTTCGTGGTGAGTGTTTCCCACACACCGCTGGCTGACCTCGAGAGTTCCCTGATTTGTCGAGGGCACTCTGGCTGTTTAAGTAGGCGAAATGCGGACGACCTTCATGTTTTGCGCTCCAGCGTTTTTCTATTGGCATTCACGCTATGAGCGTGTGATAGTAAACTCTTGTCCGTGCACCCTCAAGACGTTCCACTTATCCTTCGAATTTTCTCCCATTTCCGATCGCAGATCTCTTCTCGTAGCCTGCAATAAGAGTTCTCAAGTGAAAGAGAGGACGACCGTTGTCTTTGATTTTGTCCAACTTACTTGTGTGTGAATAAAGGCTAGAATGAGCAGTTTTCAGATCTTGTTGGGAATAAGGCATTAGCTACCCAGTACTAATTGACGAGTGATTAGTAATGCACAAATGACAATAAATAAGAAACGGAACGGTGTTGGAGATGATATTGGGGGATTCTTCTTTCCTTCAAAGAACGTTCTTCTGGCAGAAAGTCTCAAATTCACAGGAAAAAGTACGAGCTGAAGGGCAGGAAGTGATGGCGTGACCAAGGGTCATGTAGCACAGCTCAATGACAAGATTTAGGCCTTATCTGGAATAATATGGATGAAATACAACGCTGTGGCATTTGTGGATCAATTTTCTAGGAGTGTCATCGGTCCAATTACATTCATCATCAAGTGGCTACCACATTGTTGGACTTACAATTAGTTCAGAGGAGGAACTACTCTTCTGGGCCTGGATGCATAGTTGCGATAACCCTTGGGTAAACGGGTTGACGCTCGTGCTAACATTGGGCAGATTCATGTGGTGTTAACACATTCACCCTTAGTAATCATCAATGATGAATGCGGCACCAGATGAGGTCCTGCATCTGCGTCAGTGGCGAGCAAAGAAGGGCAAGGGGAGGGTGGAAAAGCCAAATCGCTTTATAGAATGTAATAAATAAAATACCCGAAATAGCTTATTCTTTTTTCTTCACTTCATTTTTAGTAATTTATTAATTTTTCACCACCTAGTATTAGTAGGTTGATTTTATAACATGATTTTAACACAAATCGAATTGCCAGATTCTTTTCTCCGGTAACGCCCTTTATTTGCCAGTCGCTCCTCCTCCAGCCCTCCTCCGTTTGCTACTGATCTGCTCCCAGAAGCTGACTGAGTCACATTCAATGATTTGCCGCAGCGAAAATTGTTGAATTTTATTGCTGGGTCAACCATAAGCAAAGTTTGACCTCAAGCGTTTTTACCCTCTTCTGGGTCGTTTTCCTCTAAAAACGATACCGGGCGCCTTTTTTAGCGGATTTCAGATAGCCTTTACCCGCAGGCTTGCTGGCTCAATCCCATTGGGTTGCTGCATTGGGAACAGTGTTTTTGTAAAATCAATCTACTTTCTCTATATGTATATATCAATGGCAGTTCGGCCATTTTCTACTCTAATGTATTTCTATTTACGTGGTTATTGACAAGTAAATCGACGTAGATCGATGTAAATGCAAATTTGTACTCTTCACAGAATGCGGTAGATTTAGCCAGAGGGGTGTTGTGAGAGATGGGCCGACAACTCAATGAGGAATAAGTGCTTATAGTCTCAAGTGTCACCAAAGCCAGAATCTACCCGTTTCATTCTATTATGTCAAGAAAGTTCTCAGTTCACTCAATCTTTCGGAGTCTCTTCGATGCGTTGAATCGCGCAGTTTTTCCACAACGCTATTGACTAGAACAATACCAACGAAGTAGTGCACGACCGCTCATTGATGTTGAGAAGTCGGAGCACCAGGTCGATCGGTGGCAATTCGGCAATTGCTAGCACAGAGAGGTGACGAAAAATTGGGGAAACAATTTGAACTAACGGTAATTCAACAGTCAACTAGGTCAGCGCCAGTGCGAAACGGTGTGAAAGAAGGTTCGCGTCACTTTGACTCATGGATTTCTGACCTAGTAGCGAACAAGAGTTGAATTGCATGAAAAGCAATTGCTTCTGGGCAAGCACGCATAGCCCAAAAATAAGGAGACTCATCGCTCATGTGTGATTAGACGTGAAACAGCAATCGGCATGTCAACCATGGAGTGCTTGAAAATTACCCGTGCACTAAAATCTTGACGCTCTAGGCCATCAACTGCAAAGCTCAAATTTCCGTAGAATCTCATTGATAGGTCGAAATTTCTTGAGAACTCATCAGAAACATATGAAAAACTGAAAATATAAAGCTCACGCAGCTGCACAGGTTTCAGTTCTGATGCGCTGTTCATGATGTTGGACGCAACTATCCCGAGATACATAAGTATACATATATTACTTGGGTAGCAGAGACAAGGAAGTAATACTTGAATAATGAAAGGACGCGAAAAAATCTGGAGATCGCACAGAAATAGTAGGTGTGAACGATTGATTTTCAGCTATCATGTACATTTATTCGCTTATTTGTTTACTTCTTCATTTTTTATTACTCGTGGGCCTTTACCTCAAGTGCTTATCTGTTTGTTTGTACTATCACAACATAGAGCGAGTGTCATTATTGGGCCCACTTATGGTAAACATGGACAGGTATGCATTATTGGGTTCACCCAGGGTAAACGTGTTAAAGGCTTCATTAAAGATGAGTTAATTTTGGAGAAGTTAGCAGGTTTATCATGGGTAATCTCAATGATGTATCTAGGCTGTGGTTGCATGTACCTCTAGTCTACTTCCTATTTGACACTTATGAAAAAGTTTATCACCAACTCCTGGATTAAAGTGGGGAAACCTTCACGTGTTTAGGTGAAGAGTACAGTTTTGATTTTCGAATTATACGAATAACATTATACGTAATTGTTCAAAACTCTGGCACTGGGTAGACAAGGAGAAACGTTTTATAATGAAATAGCTTTGTGAGCTGTATGTTTCAATAGCAATACGCAAAAGAGTCCGGTTTTTTTTCAAAAGATTTCTGTACTTTTATATCCAGTCTTTTATGGATTTTGGAACGGTAATTGGTTAAGCTAGCGCTCGGGAGCATCACCATTTTTACAGCTTGAAGCGGTTATGTAATGGGATTTCAAGATGGTGAGAAAGTAGGCAAACTCCCTAGCTGACTCCTTACTGATTTAAGGTGGAAAAAAGGCTTCACTGTTCATCTTATTGTTCGGGAACCTTCCAAACGTCCTCTTCCTAATCGCCAAGGTTCCAGGTGAAATTCACCGTATCTGAATTGAGCGCTAGAGGCGCTGCTGTATTCAAAGCCACTGATTCTCACATATGCTTCCGGAAACCACGACGACTCAAGAAATCTCTCACACCCTCGCTTTACTGTTACGCTATTCCCATTTTTCCACATGTGCTTGTTTTCCCACCATCTCAACGCCAACTTCTCGTTTCAACTTCTTTGCATTCACAGAGCTTTCTCTATTTTCGCTGAACTTGCCCAGCATTTGGTTCTCCTTATCAGTTGGCATAGTCATCTATCACTGAGCGCGGCTAAAAACTGGAAAAGCAAGTAGCAGATCGCGAATAGAAGCGGTCAATAGCGATGGCGTCGACCGACGGCGGCTACGCTATCAACGAATTCAGATAATTTACTGTTGTTTTCCACTCAGATAATCGATTCTGCTGTCTTCATCTTCACCGTTCTTCTTGCCAATTTAATTTGCCTTATTTAAACGCATAGAACGTGAAAACTGATAGCAACTGCTAGTAACGTGCTGTTGCTTCATCTCTCATTATTTTTTTGTGCTCATGAGAAAATCTGAATAATGCGGAAGCGCTGAACAATTTTACCAGCAAGTACCTGTTCTTAGAGGTGTATGACTAAAAATAAATTTTCAAAAGTAATGGCAAAAGTAGAGGTGAAGAAAACAAGGCCATACAGAGTTTCCTTTACTAAGTAAAGCAAGTTTGAATCTAAAGCTCTACCAAATTGCGTTTTTGGTGATTCCAGTGCAACTGATTGCTTTTGTTATTTTTAAACAAAGTCAAAGGTCATAGATACAGTGTCTAACACATAACTCTGAAAAAAGAGAAAATTTTATGGCCTTCACTCCATGATCATGTAAAATTGTGTGGCGCCACATCCTGTAGGCGTTACCCTCACCTTGACGTGTGGTGATTCGTTTGTTTTCCTACGCTCCCCGTGAAGAGTGTATTGTTTTCGTTTTACTTTATTTACGAGTGCTCCGACTCGCCTCTGGCGAGTCTCGCACTTGCCTGCACCTACCCGGAACTTTGGTACTCAGGTACCTTTACTTTCCATCCGTCAAAACGGATGAAGCATACAGTTGCCAGGCTCGCCATAGGCGAGTCGTAGCACTTGTAGGGATGTAATGAATTTGCATGTGTTGATAATCGCTCTGTTTCCGCATACAAATAGAAACATTAATTTGGCATATAACCACCTCCAAGACGCTTCATTGACAACTGAGAGAATCCTGAGAATTTAGCCACTACGCAAAAACTTTCCCTTTTTCTGTGATAACATTGAAATTCGCTCATGAAACCTATACCTTTAGACTCAAAATTGTGTCCTTCTGGCAGAAAATCAATCTCATCTATGCAAAGCTTACCAACAGACACACAAACAGATGAGTTTTACTACATAGTGATGGGGATAGGTTGCCCAAAATCGATAAAATCGTTTTTTTTTTGGGAAACGGCAGAAGACCCTAACGTTGCACAGGAGGGCCAATTCTGAGTCGAACGGTATAGATTTCATGTGTTTTTGTCCGTTGGATCGTGAGATATGAGCGATTACCAACAGAAACACAAACAGATGAGTTTTACTATATAGTGATATTGTTTAAATTTCATTCATATGCAGTTAGAAGCTATTGAATCAAATGCTCTTGAAAGAAATTAGTGGTGAATTCTTTTTAAAAATCTCTTCATTTACTGAATTTTTTTCAGCTTACGAGGGAGGTGCACGAGGTTGACCCTATGTATCAAAATGAAACATTTATGTTTAGAAACCTTGTCCCGCGTGATGTTAAAATAAGCCTATCATTTTTGCCCATGGGTCCTGGTGCGATTCAAAGATTTTCTATTGCACTGCTGTAGAGGACATGTAGCAGTGAGATTCATGAAACATTAACCGCACTGGGCATCCTGGCAGCTCGGACTCATTTAGGTAAGCAAGCTTTTTTCCAGAAATGCGCGTTAGCAAGCTTTTTCTGGGAAATCTGAGCGACGCGTGTGACTGCCAAATTCAAACTTTGTGAACGCATCACTTGAGCGTTTATTAAAGAGTGAGTATTATTATAGAACCCACAAGTATGGAACCCCACTCCTATCCGGCGGTGGTCCTAGAACACTTTTCAGTGGAAATTATCGACTTGTTTATCAAACTATTGGTCCACATTATCGGTTTCTTACAGTTTTACCCAGTCTTTTTTCAAAATGTGACGGCTGGGGTTGTCCAGCAGGTTGATCACGAAGCTGAGAACCATTTTGCGCCACCGCTATTGATTTACTGATTTCATTGCTTCACAAGTTTTGATACGAGCACGCACGTCCGCAGGGACTGCCCCGCGTTGAACATGAATTTCATGGAATTAAGCACAAGAATATCGATTAATGGACTTTACTGATTTTTCCCACTTTTACTAAAGGTCAGAGAGCACGGAGGTACCCCCATATAATACATCTACTTGCAATCGGAGTACTTATGTTGCCCCTTTGATTAGGCTACGGCGAAAGCGACAGTGGTGCATATGCGTTTCCGCTAGTGTTTTTCTAGTGTGATTCATGAGGGCCACATGTTTCACCACGAAATGTGCCTTTCTACCCATACACACGCTTCCGTTCCTTGTAGAATATTGTACTCAGCTCGCCGGCCTTCTATAGGGCAATTTATATTGGATCCGTGAGACTTCGACGAGAGATCCGCGTCGCACTCGCGTCGCACTCGCAGCCCAGACGCACGCGTTTACGGCGTCGCGGCTGCCGCGCGTTCATTTAGGATTTGCACGTCGCCTTGAACGGTCTTCGTGGGAAATCCTTCACAAATCAATTCGCGCTTCTGACGCGCGACTTACGCCCGCAACCAGTATAAACTTTCCTTATCGTGGATAGAGCTGTGCTACTCCTAGGATGGGCGCACAAGGTTAAAGAGTGTTCCCAGCGAAGTTCCTCGCCCACATTCCTGCTGCTGTGTCTTTGTCATTTATTCTTTCTACAGTGTTCGACCATAAAGAGCAAATGCATAAGTACGTGATGTGCTCTAGACTTTTACGAGGGACGTGCACAATTTCTCTGCAAATTCTCCAAACAGACTACTACCTCCTCCAATACCTTCCAAAATATTCTGTACACGTGTCCTCTGTAATTTACAACATTTATTTCCACAAGCTGATGGTATTTTTACTGGAGCAGATGATAGGTAGCAAAATGTTGCGTTTGGCATCGCTCGCATTGAGTCTCAGCGCAGATTTGAGCTACCAGCTAGGTTCTCACACATTCTCGAAACCTCTTTTCGCTTTTTATTGCATGTGCAAGTGGTTTTGTAAGAGCAGCAAGTTCCACGAGTTGTTGGAGAATAACTCTCGCTGCTAACCAAGATTTTGGAGTGTGGAGCATCACATTTACAGAGGACCGCGGTGCCGAAAACTATGATTGGTCGATCCATGCTGCTGACCAATGGCAGAGGTGTGCTTCTTCAATTTTCGCAATTCCTCCCTTTCCACCCCTTAAAATCTTGCCAGTAGAGTGCAAAAAGAAAGCAATTCAAATTAGTGCTAACGAGTAATAGAAACGGTTTCACAGTTGGAGTTCAAGGGTTCTTACGTACACATGATGTCAAAGGTCATGATTGGCACGCACGCACCACGCTATGTTTCCACACACTCCGCTTATATAACCACGTACATAGTTCCGTGAGATACGTTTCGGGCAATTGTTGAAAACTCTTAAGTACCCCCCCCCCCTAATTCTTTCTTCTCTGCAAACTTCAAGTCAAACCAAGGAGTCTGGGGTGAGTAGGAGTCCCTCAAGTCCCTTCGAGATTCAAATACTGTGAAATATCTGATTAAATCGAATAGCAGCAGTCTTCCTGCACCCCTTTTTTTCGTCCACGATCGCCACAGTAAACGTCATCCCTTCCTAAGAAACAATAAAACCCTGTTTTTGGGGCTCCTTTCCGGACTCGTGTATGGGGCCTCTTTTGAGAAGCAGATCTTGCCCCCGTGAAGATCTTTGCTAGTTCTTGGTGCCGAGAATCAGTGTCTCCCATAGAAACATTACAAAATCACTCAGTGGAAGCAACATTCCTCACCTCGTTGCAGCTTCAGCAACCTCAGGTCAACAGCCGTTGCTCCCAGTTGCAATCATTGTTTATGCGCTTGTAAGGCGAGTTTTTGCTGGGCAGGTAATTGAGAACAAGTTGAGTGAGAGGACGAGGGCGTGCCTCGTACAGGACAGCAACATTCTGACAATTATCCCGGGTGTTGTCCAACAACAGCGAAGAGAAGACCCTTCCATTCCACAGTCACGTAGCAGTCCTATTCCTACAGTCACAATCAGACCTACATCGATTACTGTAGAATGCGAGAGGATTAACGCGGATTGGAGACGATTGAATGTTGTGTTACGATGACGCATAGTAATCGTCCACTACTGCAAGTATGACCTTGTCCGGAAATCGAGCGCGGTGTTGTTTTGCCTATTGTTACAATTATATTATAATTGCGTAGAACCGAACAAAAAGTTTCAGTTTTGGAAATTCATCGAAAATTAAGGGGTCGATCCGAAAATTCGGATGTTCGAGAAAAAAGCCTTGAAAGGCGTCTTATCTCCCTTTCAGCACTTATCTCCCCTTCAGCACTGCACTGCTTCTTCCGATTGTCCGAAACTTCGACTTACCCTGAATCTTAAAGTAGAAATCGGGTAGTTCTAATGTGTTCCGCTGTCCTATCCACAGTTGTAATAGTAAACAATTGAAATTCCACCAATTTTTCGAATGTTGAAGTTCATTTTAGCTATTATTGATGTATGCCGTTCAAGAGGAATGTAATTTCCTCAGTTCAGGAAATTCGATGAACAGATAAAAATTTCTCTACAGTCAACCAATGTTCTTCTTTCCCTGGGGATCAGCAGACTGATATCTGGACATAGTGACTGAATAACGACATTTCCTCAAGACTTTTCCAGGGATCGAAAAAATTTTCCGTGCTCATCTCTAAAACTTCGAATACGACCGGCGAGAAGAAGGACATTGACGGCTTGTGTATTGGGGCAACGTTTTCACGCTTCTATCGAGATTCTGACGGTCGTTGAGATCTAGCGTGCTCCCTCCTCTCCCTCCCCCTACCTTTACGCCCTGCTACCCCTGAAAGAAGGCTCGGCACTTTTTAATTGCTACATGAAATAAGTGAAAATGTCGTGTCGACCGTTATTTTTTGAGACAAGCTAGCTTTAACAAAATCAGCCACGCTTCCTTATCGCCAGCCCTCGCCTAAGAAAAGTCTCTGCGTCCACCATGGTTTGCTATTATACTCAGCCGTTGAACATTCTGTTTCTCCTTCTTTCGATCTTTACACAGGTGCATAGCTTCAAAGCGGGGGCAATCTTCCAACTATTTGACATATTTCCGAGCTCTATTCCGGTTTAACTTGCTCAAGGGCCACACATCTGCCTGCTTTGTTCCAGTGTTATGCAACGGGATTATGTGTCCGTCGAGCACAATCCGTTTCTTAAATAGAAGTGTGCTTCTCTCCGTCTGCAGCGCTTTCATCCAATGGGATTTTTAGCGCCGCGCATCAAAGTGAATTGCCCTCCAACAAGAACTTCAAAAATTATATGCAAAAGTGCATGGAGAACTTAAGATTTATTCGTTAACATCGGCTCTGCACACTTTGACTCTTGCTATCTCTCTCATTTGCCAACATCCAGCCAATGTCTACCACCGAGTATCAGTGGCGGACGCAGAAAGTGGGCGGGAGGGGGGGCGTGGGAAGAAAAGTGGGGTCTCAGCTGTTTTGGGGACCCAGACGGAAAATAAAATTAATAATAATATTAATTATAATAATAAACAATAAATAAAAAATATATTAAAAATAATAATAAAAATAAACAATTAAAAATAAACTAACACAAGATTTTTATTTGTATTGTAAAGTAATTTCGAAAATTTGGCGACCCATTCTCGCCCCCCGCCCCCCCCCCTGCGTCCGCCACTGCCGAGTATGTATGCACATTCAGGAACATACATATACGTAGCACTTTCGCACTGATGCTTCCAAAAAAAGCGACATATTTAGCGCTTTTTCTCCTTTTTTTTCGTTTCTTGAACGTACTAGAACCTCCATATGACTTTCTGTACATTTGCAGAAGGAGAGGAAAAATAGAAGAGACAAAACTTGCGTATTCGATACCATACCACGTCGTGGCCCCGAGAATTTGGGATTTTTCAAATTAGTGAATTTTTCAAATTAGTGTTCAGCACCCCAAAGACCCTTACTAAGCCAAATTCGAGGAAACATACCTTTCTGAAATACCGCATCTGCTGTACATCTGACGTAACCCAACAAAATGGTTTGCAGTAAAAGCTGCATACAGTTTTCTGGTTCAGCACCTCAACAGGTCTTTTCATAAAGCCTGAAAAGAAGGAATTTCAGTCTGGAAATGATAATCTCAGGCTCCGGATGCGGAATAACTCCATATTTGTCTTTCCTTTCATACTCTGTCTTATATCAAACCTTAATAATTGTCAGAGATTAGTTGCATGATTTGAGCTCTCTTTGACCCCTCAACTCACTGCAAAATATTGATTCACTCTTTCAGAAAAAATCCTATCCAGCTGGATTCTCTGGTCCTGCACTCTTTGGTTTATTGCTACATATTAAGCACATTTTTCAAGATTACTACAAGACTATTTTCGCAAGGGAAGTATTGACGGTCAACACATGTTGGTGCGGGTTTTTTTGTGAATTTCTTTCCATTCGTTAGTTCTTGGCACGGTATTAGGAAGTCTTTTTCTGATTGCGCTGCATTAGGAAGTCTTTTTCTGATTACGCTAGTGAATATTCCGCATGCTAACACGGAATATTTATATGCATCAAAACCAATTTTTTTTTTGTAATTATGATGAGAGAAATATGTGGAATTTCTTTAGGCATAACGCATTCCTGAAAGTGGAAAAGCAATGACAATAATTGGTGAAAAACGAATCTACCAGAAAAATTAACGAAAAATAGACGAAGTCTGCTCGAATTTACGCGAAGTGCGAATTCGAGCACATTCCGTTTATTTTACGTGTAAATTTCAGCGGATTCTACTCATATTCAAAAAAAGGCAAATCGAGCAGATTCCGCTTAATTTACGTGTATTTGTTTCGGAAGTGGATTTCCAAAACAAATACGCGTAAAATAAGCGGAATCTGCTGGAATTTTTCCACCTGAATTATTGCAAGGACCGTCGCGGTATTCCTCTAGATCAGGGCCGGAATCCTTAAAACTTCTATTCAGTATCAGAATAATGGAGGGGACCTTATAGGTTGCCCCATAACGTGTTGGTGAACATCTTTTCTGTCTATAGATATCAATGTCTCTTCAACTCTATCTTCTCGCCTTTAGTATATCCGGACGATTTTATCACTATTCTTCTGGGGATTTCAGTGCCAAACTATATTTTCTTCCGAAAATTCCATAGGTAGGCATTCTTCCATAAAATGTACTGCTCGTGAACTTTGGAGAACACTTGCTGTGCAAATGAAGATTCTACTGAGATGACCTTGTTGGCAAAAATCATCAGGAAAAAGGAGGAAAATTAACTATGAAATAGCGGGGACCTGCATTTACACTTAATAGTTTGTAACTTTCCTGTTCCTTTCAAAACATACTCTTTAAAAAAGAAGCTTAATTACATAGCACGCAGGCACGTAGCTCCTGAACTCCTAGAACCCTCACTCCCTCCATTCGCATACTTCCTTTATTCACTGATAAATGAGCATTTATCTCCTGTGTTTGAAGGGAGAGTGCTTTCATGTTCATCAATGATAGAAATTTCGCCTAGATACACTGTAGTTCCCGTAGAACACCATCATCCACATAGGTGCTCTGCTGATCACTGACTCTCCAGCGGCCTCCAAGGATAAAATCCCTGCCATTCCTGCTTTCACTAACGTCGCCTTCACTTAACCCACATCTATACAACGATAGCTTCTCGTCGCGAAGTGTGTATTTCGGATGCTATTCGCCGTTGCCGACGAATTGATCTTCTGCGCCCATAGGTATTTTTAGACGGAATCCAAACAACTGCTCTACATTTACCAGAGCAAATCTGGGCCCACTTGAACTCCCCCCCCCCACCCCGCCACCTTCCACTCCGCTTTCGGGGTCAGGCTGGGGTGAGTGAAATCCTCACCTAACCCTCCCCTCTCTTTATCTCCCCATTGCTATGAGTAAATTGATAGCCATATGCGACCCCGGTCACGGTCATACATCTTCGGCGCCATCGCACCTTACCACTAGCGCCTATTAACCGTGAAACCTAACGTCGACCGTTTTTATTGCTCTATGATTGACCTTCGTAACAGTGGCACAGTGTCACATCTGAGAAAAGACAGTGAATTGTTTGGCTTGCGGAAGTGCCAGATGTCCGGTTTTCTCCTGTTCTTTTCTTTTCCTACTTAGTTATTAATGATACACCCTTTTTTTCTTTTTTTCCTCTTTCTACGGCTAGACCACCCTTGTTATTTGCCTCAAAGTTCTGAATTTTTTTGTAGTTGCATCTCACATTTGTTCGCCTTATTTTGTTCGCTTGTATTTTGGTGCACGTCTAGCAAATTGTCAGAAGCGACGGCTGATGATTCGAACCTCTTGAATGCAAATGTGCAAAAAAGTGCAGTTGAGGGATGTGAACCCTTCAACTTTGCTCAACAGTCCAGTTGCCCACTCGGTCATTCCATGATTGACCGATGGTACATGAACTCCTATAGCAGCTATAGGTGAAAACTCTATTCAAAGGCAGAAATACATACATATGTAGTAGCATATGTATAGCAATAGCACCTTGTTGGGCAAAGCTTCAAACCAGATATTTTTGAATTGAATCTGCTGGGTTAGTCCTTTACAATGCTCTTTTTAAGCCAGCACCCCCGGAAATTTTCGTATGTTCGATTTTGATCGTGTTGGATGCTTAGCAGTTGTCGCAACAACTCTACGAAAGTTGCACCGTCGTACACGCCAGCATTCTCAAGATATTGTGAGATTAAACCTTCCATTTCAAGCCGAGCAACTCGTCCGTTTTTTGGAAATGGGGTTAAGCTAGTGGCAGTGAAAATCGCCTCATTTGTACGATGTGATAGTGAACACACCGTTCTTCCTCACTACAACGCTAGACCTAGGAATATAGCAAAACAGAGAGCAAAATTCCTGTGGGTTCTGCCTAATAGTTAGGGTGGTGGACGTCTGGGAAAAATGGGGCGTCAGATCCATCAAGCAGTCAGAATCTAAAGTATAAAATTTTTCGCAATAGGAGGCATAAGCAAGTTAATATGAAAATCTTCATTCCTTTTACATGCGTATGCAGTTGCCGCACTGTTCTCTTAGCAAGCAGAAAGAAAAAGATCGGCGACGGAACAAATTTCTCTCACATCTTTACGGCGATGATAATTTTTTCTGTCATTTTTTTTTCAACGTATTTGTTCTTTTGCGCGGAGGAATTTTGTCTGGCAAACATCCAGATGCAAACCAGTTGTGTAGGGCAGCAATTCTCCTGAAATCGCCGCTATAATTAGCGTTTGTTCGAGATCGCGTGTCTACTATGCATTATTACGCGCTACATTCAGACAGGTTGTTCCGCGCGCCATTTGCCCTTTCTCGCCACAACCCCTTCTCTCGTTCCGTCTTCACAAAAAAGAGAGAACGGAAGGAATTCTTTCCAGAAAATCTGGGGTAATTTTGTGTGCGTATGTTCCAGAAATTTCCGAAATTACTTTTTTTCGTCGACATTTGAGTGTTTTTAACGTGAGCGCCGTGGTATTCATGGCTCATCTGTTGACTATTACACACAACGCGAGACACATACATTTGTATGTTGTTTCCTTGCTGAGGAAGAAATACCTGAGTCCCGTAGTGCTCTCTGGTTCCACTCTCACTATTGCTCATTTTGCCTTTTTTGTGAAGTTCTGAGTCGATTCGCCCCTTGCACGCCCATTTAGCAAGAAATCTCTCCGTTTTCTCGTTGTATCAAACTCTGCTTCCTCATTTCGATGCTCTTTCTAAGCGCACGTGCATAGGTCGTTGGTGCGATGTTACGGACAATGTTTGTATTGTCGGACACTCACTACGACGACCTGTGCTACTTCCATTTCACGAGTGCTTTTCCTCACTAAAAAGAACGAAGCGATGCGCCAATTTCAGAAAGCGGGGCCACAGACTGCGGTGAGCGAAGCTACTCAACAACAATCGCCGTCGGAATTTGAAAAAAAAACCACTACTCCTATTACTGTTTCACGCTCTTTTCTTTCCTCTTCAGGCTTACTGTCCTTGCAGACCTTTTAAATTAAGCGTTTTCAGAGCCATAATCGGAGATGAAGTGTTTATTAACATTTTCACAAAATTTCATGGATACTTTGTGAATGAATATGTCCCTGTGCTTCAAAATCTAAGATAAATTAAAACATTTGGATATTTTTACTTACGAAATCTACGTACACGAAAGAACAAGTAATAGTGATTGAAAAGGTGAACAAAACCAAAGAATTAGACCGACGAAAACAGTCAAAAACTGTAAACTAGTAAGCGGATACGTTCAGATGTTTGTCTAATACTACTCTTTCATATGCCGCTAATGATTACGTTGTGTATCTGAGTCCAAATAATTCAGTTTACTTTTTTAATAAATTGCGTCCCTACTGAAGGATTCCAATTATTCAGAAAGTAAATGCCCCACAGCTCTTTTCCTTTCTTCAGTGATGTAGTTCTCGCTCATCTTTATACACTCGAATTTTCAACCTATTCGAAATCGGATTTTCGACTATTCGATCTCCAATATACTAGTGAACATGGCACTGCAATTTTTTCAAATCTCAGGAAGAAAACACAAAAGAGATACAGCTTCTCCTGAAAGTGAATTGCCTTCAGATCTAGCCCGCTTCACTCACTGTTTTCCATTTTGCTTACTGTGATCGCCTGTTCATGACTTTCCATTTTTCTTTTTTCCTCCATTCTTTCTAGACCTTCTTCCTGTTTGCAATCGTTTTTTGCATCTATTTGCAACCGTGCTCTCCATATTACCGTTCTTCATTTCAACTCTACACTTTCTTTCTTTTTTTTTGCTGTATTCCGCTCCACTCCAGCACACTACGCAAACACTACACTCTTATTGCGAGTGTATGCTCACAATCTTCGTTTGTCATGAAGACTCTTAAAAAATTGTAGTACTTCTTCTGTACCATTTCTTCGTAAAGTTTTTTTATTCATACCGCATCAGTTCTTGAAGTAAAGTATGTAGGAAAAGAATGAAATTTCGTTACAACCTCGATAAATGCATTGCTGTTAATTTGCTATGGTTTATTGGATAATATACTGTTTCATGCACCACTACGCCCATCAAACTTTTGAACGTCAAGTATGTTTATTTGGTCTCAAAGCCAGTGAAAGTCTCTCTCATATGATGATTTCTGAACTCATTTCCGCTGTAGATTGTCCACAGAATAAAGAGAGGTGCTGGAGGAGATGAAGATAAATTAGTTACACGAACCACTTTTATGGACTAGTTATCTGCACCATTTTTTTTTCACAGAAGCCCTTTCAAGATACGTAAAACTCAGTTGCGCAAACGTTTAATGCTGAATCCTTGGTAAGAATGAAGGGGTTAACCTGACCCAGATGTCTGAAGTTGCGAATCTCTTACAACTGAGACTTTCCGTTAATCGCAGATCGAGCGGTGTCTTAATTTTTTTTGTAAAAAAAACTCTCCAGTTCTCACTGGCACCATTCTTCACCATGATCCATCTCTTTTCTGCGTTAACTCTAATTTTTTGCATGGGGAAGAACGACAGTGGGTCATCCATCCACAGAGGACAGGCGACACGCAGTTCCCACACATTGTGTGAATCATTCGCACCAATATGGGTTTCGTACCTACGGATCGTACGACTCGACGACATTCAACGTGAGCCTTTTCCACAGTTCCAAGTTGAGGTGGATGACGAATTGATTCTCGCTACCATTAATCACCTCCGTTCCACACATACCTATCATTAGCCGGCACTGCTCCTAGGTTTCTTCGTTGCCTGGAAAATGCACCCTTCTGAACTGCTTTGGACTTGAATTTGGTTGACTTTGCTTTGGTTTACGTGTTTATGTTATGTGGGTGTGTATAGTATAACTATATGTGTATACATATGTGAGTGTTTATCTGTATATGAAAGTGTGTATGTACAAATTAATTGGCCTTGGGTGTATAAGCATGCGTGTACAGAATTCACATCGAACGCAAGTACAAGTTTCCGTTACCTTTACCTTTACGTTTACTGGCAGGGAACTTGTATATGGCATTTGTCACGGAGTAAACATCGGTGCAACTGCGGACCTAAAAAAGGCTACGTGCGAGCCGCTAAAAACGTAGCCTTTCAACTGAGAATTTGATCTATTGGAATGGATCAGCTCGCGCGCGTATTGCACGCAATGTTTACTCCGAGGTGAATACCCTGTAGCATGATTTAGCTTTCGTATAAGGATAGTGCGCGAAATGAAAATTAAAAAATAACATTTAGATCCACAAACTTGGGCTATATGTATTTGAGCAGTGACGGTACTCTTGCTCCATCCGACAGCTCCGTTTCATCATATTTTGTCCGTTAATGTTGATCATATTGTTTGCACTGTTGTTGAATGTGACTCGCAGCAAGTTTGAGTGCTGATAACAATCAAAAATCGATAATTAGCGGCAGCGCTATTCTCATTTTATAGACTTTTCTTCATAGAGCATTATCATTGCCACGCGTGTACTTTTCCACGTCGCAACCTTCCTACTTTGGGATCAGTTAGCCCTGAATGTGTGGAACTGTTAACTTTAATTGTATTGCAGTATATGTAGTTTATTGGCCGTACTTGTAGTGTATTATTCCTGCAGGGTTGTCCAAAACCACGGAGACGAGTGCTTTCCGACTTATCTCGAGTTTCGACGTTTTCTATCCAATCTTTTGCTATTCACCTGTTGAATCGTACACTTTTTTCTGAAGCAATACATCATGCAGTGGATTTCCGGAGTGGTGTAGCCATCACACTGGCTGTGTATCAAGACCGAAGTGTTGTGGAAATAGGTACAGTCTATTAGATCACAGAGGGCGCCCAATCCGACTTTGTCCGCAACTACGACCTCATCATTTTTTGGCTAACTGATCTATTCGTTGCACTTTTTTGATTTGCATATGGTGTGATTCCTTCCATTCTTATGTTTCCCTACTGCCATTCGCTAACATATCCTTCCAGACGCATTCTGCGAGCAAAGTCGTAATTGCAGACAAAGTCGGATGGGGCGCCCTCTGTGAGCTAATAGACCATAGGATTTGTGAAAGCGTCCCCTACCTCTGCATCGAGGAATGGAAGGAGTGGGGAACAGAAGAACACTTGGGCGACTGTAAAAGACCGCATACCGCGGTTATAAGATTCATGATCAATTACGGATACGCAGAAATTAAACATTCAGCGTGTTTACCAGAACGAATCACAACCGTTAATTGCATAATGAGGGAAGGTGTCCTTGCAGATTGAAGACGTGTAGTTTTTGAAAGTCTTGAACGAAATCTAACCAGTGAAAAACCTAACCATTGAAGTTTTCACGCTAATTTTAAGTGATAGAAAAGTTCTTAAAATACAAATGTAGATTCTGTTCTTAGATATGAAATTGTCAGTTTGCTTCCCAGTGCTAAGAAGAACAGCAAGGCATCTCATCTTCTGATGAGTCTCCGTAATTTGGGATACCCTGTTTGTATGTGCGTACCCCGTACAACTACATACGTGTTAACGTACATAAGGTATGGGGAAACCGCTAGGCGCACAGAACTAGCTGAGATAAAGAAAATACTATAATATTATAGTTTTTATTGCACGAGTGCTTCTTTTATTTCTGGGGTGCCTTGCTGTTCTTCTTCGAATTCCTTCCACGTATCTGTAAAACGTTTCACTAATCTTCTCGCTCATTTCAGCATTCGGTGAAAAGGGAGTTGGGAGGGGGCACCCTATAAAAGGTCATAGGCTTCACCTTGTAAGCCTAAGTAAAAGCACTAGCCTAAGCCTAAGCCTAATCCTAAGGTTTAGGCTTAGGCTTCACAGGAGTGGCCCCCCAACTCCCTTTTCACCCACCATTCCACTAATTTGTAGTATTTTCAAGCTCTAATATACTACTATTCATCTGGAACCAAAATTCGAACGCTGAGCTGTTTACATTCAGCTTTTCGCGTCATTTTTGAAAAGATTTAGCGATTGTTACTTGCAGAACGTGAGGTGGAAGCTTTTGGAATAGTTTGACCTCATGAAAAGGAATGAATCTGAATCTTCAACCAATCTATAACTTATGGGCATCTGCAAGTAAGAAAACTAAGGCGAAAACTGTCTATGTTTCAGAAAAGGATGCATTCCTGAAGGCCGGAGCCCATTATAGCGGGTAGTATGGCAAACTACATTGCGTTTCACGTATACATATGTTGGCACCACAAAAATTATGAGTTCCGCTACATTGCGCTAGTTCTGGAAACCCACCAGCAAGCAGTCCTTGCCTTCACATCATTACTTCTACAGCCTGGTCCACTGGCTCGAATTCTCTATATGAACTCGATATCAGACCCTTTTCTTAAATACGTAAGCAGCACGAACAAGTTCAAATTATTTAGTGTTGAGCTCATTCAAAACTTAAAAAAAAAACGGTGCGTGTAGAAAAATACCATTAGCATTACGGTGCGAGTGCTGCTTTTCTCATTTGAGAAGATGAGCTCAAGCTGTATACTTCCACTTACCTGGCTTGTCAAATCACGCTGTAGGGAGCGGCTTCGGCCAGAATAGGTCTGCTTCACATCCTCATCTGCTGTGCAGTCAGGACACGTTTATCGAGAGTCATTAGCTGTATGCCACGAGCGATTTAGGCACAATCCATGACGGATTTTTTTTTCTGGAAATTTGACTCGAACTATGTTTCAACGCAACTTCCCAACGGATTTACAATTCAGACTTTTCCATTTTTTCCTAGTCAGTTAAGGTACACTCTCTTCCTATGGTTTTTTTGCCTTTCTTCATGCCGAATGCAAAGCCGATACTAGAAATGAATTTAAAAATCCGAGACTTCTGAGTAGGGGTCAGCCCAGTGGGCTCACCTCGTCCCAACCATCCTGCTTTCAAAGTGATTCAGGGTTGAGTGGCTCACGTTTGAAACACACCTTGGTTTGTAAGGTCTCATCTGAGAGATTACTTGTATTCGAAATTCCGCCATTGCTATGTAAATTTGCCTTGGTTTCCTCAGTTGTCAGCCAGTCAGACGAAATTTTCACATCATCCAGCAGTTCTATGGAATGCTCTCTACAAGTTTTTCTTCAAACGGATCTCAAATTGTGTTCTTCGCAAATTTTTTCGTCCCTCTCTGTCCGCTAGCTGCTGTTCCGTTAAGTATTCAAGTGAGTTTTTTCGGTTCTTTCAGGAGCTCGTATTATTTCGGAGGCTCTGACCGAAAAAGCGAGACCCTGTGTGCGAGACGTCGTCAGTATGGATTGGATCTGGTCGTGGAAGGATACGATGTTTTACGGAATATGCACGTTCTCGAAGGGAGCCGGTGCAGCCGAGCGTGATCCAGTGCCGATCGACAAGTAAGTGCCTGCACGTTTTCCTCATCTGGACCCCTCCGCAGGGCTGTAGATCTCCTCGATTAATCGCAGTCCAGCAACATTTTTCTCTCTCTCCACGCTGTTACTCATGATTCCACGTGAAGACGTAATTTTTCTGACATAAAAGCTCCTTGTGAAGTAATTCAAGGAAGTGTGGATAACAAATCTTGTCAAAAGGGCATCCCCTTGCACTTGCACTGACTCCTTCTCTCTCCCCACCCTCTAACTCACCTTCACTTTTTCAGATTTGACGCTCCCCTTCGCCTCAAAAGCTATCGGTGAGCATTTTCCCTGTTTGTTAACCCGCCTTTTGATTTACTTCTTGAATTGCTTCCCGTAGTTCTCCACCCGCTCCTGTGACGAGCACTCCTCTCATTCAAGAAGTTGCAACGGTGAATTAGCGCACAATCTAACTTAAAAAATGGAACAAAATTATTGTTAACAAAATAATAAGAACAGTTGATATCAAAAAAATCCATGTCTCCTAACTCATTGGCGCTATTTCGCACACGGAGCCTCAAAATTTCAAGGACCTTTTCTTCGCTAGAAGTTTGCATAGTAGGGTTATTTGAGAGAGTAAGCAGAAACGTCGCACCCATTTTGTATCTTACCACATTTCGGTAGGATAGCAATGGATATACTATGAATACAGTGCCTCACAGAATCCTCTCAAATTTTCTCAGACAGAGGTTCTTTGAGGTGCCAAATAGGAACATCTTATACATCGCGTACCGTAAGCTCGTTTTTGTGGAACTCCGCTAAGATTATTTCAGGGAACAAAGAAAATTTGCCGCTTTCGACGAGAAAATAGCAGTGTCATGCGAAATGGTCTTGAATTGGAGATCAGCATAACCCCTACGTGTATAAATTGGGATTCCGTGAGATACCTTTTCTTGCAAAAATGTGGTTATGGTGCAAAATGGATAAAATATATCTGTTCAGCACTTCACATAACTCCACCAAGCAAAGTTTTAACGAAAATATACATATTTCAAGAATTTTGCAGCCCCCGGTATGGAATAGTGCCGAACATATTCATATTATAGATATTCTCTCAATTATTTTGATGTATGATTGATGTGTTTTCAAGAAAATTTCGCTAGACTTTCATTTCTATTTTCGGAGATTGATAGCATATTAGTTGCTTACTTGAATATCTCCATTTGCGTAATATTTGGACAAATTTACTGAATTTCTTGGACAGTGTGAATGGGCTAAAATAGTAATTTTGAAAAGAAAAAAATCTTATGTTCTTTCCAAACTTAGTAATTAAACTAATTCTTCCATTTCATGACTCCTTTACTGGGTTTACTCAAGGTTATGGGGCAAATTGGGTTACGCAGGAATGAATGCGGGTGTGGGCTCTGCAAAAACTTTGTTGTATGTCTAATCTGCAATCATATTCTGTACTACTTCTACTTTATCCACTAACTACTATCCCTACGAATGTAGATGAAAAGCTGGATGGCACTCCTCCGCTCGCTTGCGATTTTTTTTTGAGTCAAAAACAACATTTTTGAAGGCACTACATAGAAAGTTAGACGAAAATAGCAATGGCTACGAAGCAGAAGGGCTTCAAAAACATTTACTGAAATCATGAGCTAATTCCTAAGTTAGTCACATAGCGGAGTGGAGTACTACGTCAAGTGAATCCACAAGTTGGATTCATGAGATTCATTCGTGTAAGCTTACAACCATCCCGCTCTCCCAGGTTGAGCTTTTCCGGAACTCCGTTTTTTCTACTCTAGAATCGTGCTATCTCAGTGCATTATTTCCCTTCATTACAAAATTTCTTGGTTCCTTTGATGAGGTCATACTTCGTGGTTCATTATCGCATCATTTATATTTTTTAAATGCAAGTTATCATTGGCAAGTTGTCATGCATTGACTACCTTTTTAAATGATTTTTTTAAATATAAAATATTATATGTACATATTAATTTAACAATGTGAATTTCATCAAACATTAAATAAAAACTTAAAGAACTACTGGTTGTAAAACATAACAAGCACGTTGATATTGGGTTGTAACCCAAGTTTCCGCTGTCTTGCATATGGGTTTTCGAAGGTTCCTAATAAATGATTATCGATTAGATCCTGCACATATCCATGTGCCTTTCAAAGCGCATATTCACGCCGACATTAAGGACTGTGAAACCTACATATTTTTTCGGTCATATTTTGAGAAGGTAATGAATTTCTGAGTGAGTCTTTCCAAATGTCACATTTGGTAACTGCTTTTGCACGAAAACTAATTGGAGCACAATGTTGTACGAGACTAACCTGATATGTGTGGAGTAATCTCAAGGTCGCTCTTATTCTCAGTGGCACTTTCTCTTTCCTTCCTATTCAAACACAAACACTAAATCTGATGATTCAAAATTTTGATTATGCCGTTCTTCTTTATGGGGTGAAGTTGAAGACAATGAAGTTGGATTTTTTTCCTTTGTGACTTAAGACATCAACTTTATCCGCAAATTATTTGATGAACTTCTATAGCCAGTTCCAAGCGCCCTGTGGAAATTATACCATTTCGCCCCACTACGGAGAGCGCCTCAATTTTTGTGATTGAACTGTGCGGAAATAGAAGGAGCTCGCGGAGAAGCTTGTGCATTATAAAGCTTACGCATTATACATATAGCACAAATCTAACTGAGCACCAGTTATTGGGCCACAGCTATGGCTTCGATAGGAGGACCGACCTGCCAAACTTAGTGACCTCTATCACTAACCAACTATGTTGTTTTTTCGTAGTCCAGCGAATTCTAGAGCAGCAGATTCGCGCTGCTGTTGTAAAAAAAAACGAAAGACGGGCGATTGTTGTGGTGCATGCCTCGATTGATATATGCGTATTTTTATTTGGTTTTTCACAAGGCTTTTTTCAAGTTTGAAAAGAGCGGAAACTTATATGCAACAATCTAATGAGTTATAAGAACATGAATGTTGATGCAGTTCCATTCCGCCGACTGTATTTTGTTCCGTTTTCAACAACACACCTAAGGAACAACCAAGTGGTTCACTTTTTTCCTATCCAAAATCGCTCATGACCACTCCTGCAGTGATCAAACCTACTTGAAAGAGTTTCTCTCCCGATTTGAGAGTATTTTCCTGCCTTTCTTGTATTCCTTTTTTTGTTTGTTTGCCTTTACTGCAAAACTTTCAGAAAACTCCGTTCCTGCTCTCGAAAAACAAATTTTTGTTCTTTTTTTAATGCAATAATTCCATGTTCTTTCATCTTCAAACCTAGGTATTTTTGAACTTGATGAATAGTATCACTTGCTTCTGCCACACCAGGCAAAGACGGTGGATCTTTATTGACCCTACGTTTCAACGAAACCGTCGTCGTCAGGGGCCTGAAAGTGGCCCCAGTTGCTTGATCTGTAACCTATACGGTCAAACGTCTCATCATGTTTTGCCAGTTCTCGAAGTTGTCTCAGGCAAAGCACGAAAAAAATACCCAGAGTCGAGGTCGAAACCACCAGTTGACCGACCTTTCACGGAAGAGTCCGCACAGCTTGCTCGTGATCGTTACAACGGACGAGTGGACGTCACTCGATGTCCGGATCTTATTCGATCTACAGATAGCCCACATCATGATATAAAAGGAAGTAGGCCACTGCTCAGTGAGAGGCATTCATTTTTATTGTTCATGACAGGATTTTCTTCATGAGAACCAGGCCGCTTCTAGTGCTTTCCTTGCCGAAATCTCACTTTCATGCGCTAGTATCTCGCATCTGATGTTGAAATCGTTACCATCGTGTACCTCAATCCTGCCCGCCCTAGTAATGTTGTCAGTTTTCCTCTTTGCTGCGATATGCTCTTTGATACGTACGCTGAGTATTCTTCCCGTTTTTCCTATATAGAGATTATGGCAGGCTAAGCATTCTTGTTGGTATACGACCCCGACTTTTGCACAATCTCCTATTTTTCCGTACGGGTATACAACACATTGCTCTAACACGCATTGACTGTCATAGAGTCTGTTCCGAACTAACTGCCTTTTGATGGTATCATTGGGAATATTCACCAAGAAAACATCATCCTGTAATTGAGCTCAAACTATGCATTGCTGAAATGCCGCGCTTACTTCATCCGAGAAGAAAGATTTGGCGTGGATTATAATGTTCTTTGAGCTTTCCTTTCGGTACCATTTGGCATGCATGATGTCGTCTGATAGCTTTATCTGAGTATTCAGATAGGAAAGTCATCCGTCACGCGGGATTTCTCGGGTGATTCAAATGTACTGTGACTGCTCATCAGAATTCGAAAGCATTCGTCCATTTCATGCTGTGTTGATGTTATTACACAGCAATCATCAACGTATCGGCAGTACAGTACCGATAGTCGGGCGAGCACGGGTTCTTCAATTCGAGAGATGAAACATGTCGTGAGGACAGGCGCTAGTCTCTGGCCCATAGCCAGTCCTCGGCTCTGAGAAAAGTACTTCCCAGACCACTTGAAGATGTTGCATTTTAGACATCCTCGAATGAGGATCAGTATTCGTGCCGTGTGCATGTTTGTCCAATAACTCCGATAAAGCCTGCAAGGCCGAATCGTTTTGCACGTTAGTGTACAACGAGGTGACATCGAACGATTCTACTACACAGGTTTTGTCAAGCTTAGCATTATGCAGGTATTGTACAAATTTTTCTGTGTTGGCCAGGTGCGACTGTATTTTGGGTAGTAGTTCACTCACTATCTTATTAAGAAACCAGGAAATACGATCAGTGGGTCCTCCTACGCAGCCTATTATAGACCTTATTTTATACACCTCGGCTGACATAGAATGAATAAATATAATAGAACATTGCTTGCAAAGGGATGTTGTGGGTTTTCACCGGGTTGTAGAAAACTGGGCAGTTTAGGTTATCCAATCTCAGCCTGCTGAGAAACCTTTCATCTAGTCCGGCAGACCTACCAACGCTAATCCAAATATCGTTAAGTCTTCTACACTGGGCAAGGAAATCCTTTTCTGTTGCGCTCTGATAAACGGTGGTATCCGAGAGATGTAACTCAGTGATATCTCGGTCCAACGTCTGAGGTAGCACAACAAACTCTCCAACTTTGTCGCTCACAGACAGACGAATAGAGTTGTTTGCTATCAGATTGCGGACTTCCTTGAATCCCAGCCACTGTTCCCTTGATAGATTAGACTAATAGCTGTGCTTGGACTTATTCAGAACCTCTAATGTTAGAAAATTGATACGTATTAATTTTAATTCTAATTCCATTATTCCCCTTCTCTTATGAATTTTAATTCTAATATTAATATTAGAATACTAGATCTCCAATATTAAATTTTACCTCTCTCTCACAGATTAGTTACGATTACCTTGGACTTTACCTCGTGGACTTGGAGTGAACTTTTGATAGACGCAAAAAAGAGGGCAAACTTTGTGAATTTGATTACCGCAGGTAAACTTGATGATGAATTGCACCCCCTGATCTATCCTCGAAAATGTCCACGTTTCCTTTCTACTTCATTGCCGGCTTTCTTCGGTTCGATTTCTGACTGTGACAGTTTTCGGAGTTGATAATGAAGGGCGCCTGTGGCGCAAGGGCGCGTGTGGCGCAGTGGTAAGAGGCTCGCTGCGCACGTACAAGATCGATGGTTCGACCCCCCCCCCCCCGAAGTCAACCAAGCCCTCCATCCCTCCGGGGTCGGTAAATTGGTACCAGAGGAGTCTGGGAAGATGAAGCACTGACTTGGTACATCGGGTGCCCCCCGCAAGTCATTGTACAGGGCACATACGCATTCAACGCCTCTACGATGCTTAAATGAAGTCGAATGCGTGGCGCATCCCTCGTGACGGGATTGATTAACGCCGACCACTTTATCCTTTATTAATGAAGAGAAGTGCTATGCTATAGCAAGCTGAGCGGCTCGGTTCAGCACAGTGACTAATGACCGTAGTCGAAATGTCAGTACTATACGGAAGGTCGTGCCGTTCCATTCGCTTTTCACACTCGGTGAAGTACTTCTACCAATTTTTCTATCCATAATAGAGGCTTGATTTATTGATTCTGAGTTGGATCAAACTCTTGATTCTTCGCGTAGCACATCGCCTTCCACAATTGCCGGTCCACTTTTCAGAGCAAAAACCGGTTCACCGGATTGTTCTAAAAGTTAAAAATAACCCCATCTTTAGTTCTGCGCTTTTGATTCTTTTCTAAAATGGGAAATCAAATCTAAAAGATTCATGCTCGTTATCGGCGTCATCACGCCCACTGTTTAGCCATTTTCAAGTTATTACATTGAATGAGGTTTTCTGTAGAAGTTATTGCTGTGCGGCATCTCCGTTGGAGTTATGGGCGGTAATGTACTTCTGTATTTAAACAGCTCCTATATAATGACATTTTTCGAAATTCGTTACTGTTCAACAGATTTGGAAAACGTTATAAGATACGTCGCTGTGATAAGATAACATAAGAAAATCGTTAATCTCTGAAAGTGCTCCTTCAAGAGCAAGCGGGCCTGCACTGACATACATAACAGTACTCTACCTCAGTCACCGCTGCCCGCTTCCCTAAAAGAAGCTTCTTTTATAAAAGAAGTGAAAAAAATCCTTTGTATTAGTCCGACATTCTGGAGTTGCGCTTCCACTTCATTCGCGGAAAGGCCCCACCTTTCTACCATATTCTGGAGGCGGGAGTGAAGAATTTGCAGAATTTTTTAAACCAGCCAATATTTATCCTGGAACCTCGTGCATCAATGAGGTTACCCAGGAGCAACGCGTTAACACCATATACAAACTTACTCGTTCTTAAAGACAGTGTGTCACCTCGTTCCATGGGATGTGGATATCAGCATACTCTAGACCTACTCGTCACGCTGATCCCAATGATGTACTCCCTAACGCATAAAACTGGCGGAAACTCGTTTTCGGAGGGTCCGAATGTGCAATGCACGAACCACTTGGGCGGAGCGGTCCGTGAATGTGCTAGCTGCCATGGTTGCAGCGTTGGCAACGCGTCTTCACGTATCCAATCAATAAGGGCTTTATGCGTCCACTCACCTTGACAAACGGGTGTGTATCATCGCGGGGGAAAACGGGGCGTGGTACAGTTCTGCGATTGGTTCGTTCGAATCCTCCTCCCGCCCCAAACGGTTGACTCATTCCCTTCGCGCGCGATCCCACCATACAAGAACATGCAAAATTTGAATGCGACAGAGGACGAGTTGATCGTGAAGGGCGGGAAGGCTCCGCCTCGTTTTCTCTCATGATGATACACACCCCCAGTCCCGAAAAAGGGTTTAGAGACCGTTTTGTAACATTCCATGTATACTGCTGGATTCAGCGCATCGAGGAGATTCAGGGTCCGCCAAACCCCCAATCACAAAAGCGAGGTGACACACTGCCTTTAACACAGGCGTTAACACGTTTGTCCAGGATAACCACAGTGATATTATACATCACGCCCTGAAACTGAGATAGGCACTTTCTCCGAAGCGCCTATTTCATTTTCCAGAGCTCCTATTACGCCAAAAGCATGGGTAATTACACCTATGGGTCCGACATTGGCGATTCTTTCGACGATGGGCCTAGTTAACAACATAGCTAAGAAACTGCAGTTTTCTCAAAGCTATCTGTTGGGAGTTACTACATATTGGTATAAATACAGTCTGGTAGGGCAGAGGTGGCACCTGGGTCGACTTTGTCCGCAATTACGACCTCGTCCCGAAGTTGGCAAAATAATCAAATTTTTACACTTTTTTGATACGTATATGGTGTGATTCCTTCCACTCTGATGTTTCCCTACTGCTATTTAGTAAAATATCCTCCAAGACGCATTCTACGGACGAAGTCTTAATTGCAGACAAAAACACCTCAGGTGCCACCTCTGCTCTACCAGGCTGTACAGTCTCTATCAGATCACAGAAGGCGCCCGATCAGGCCCCAGCAGGAGCCTTTCGTAGGGTCGGAACAAAAACGAAGCCCCCTTTAAAAAACACAGCTTTTACGAAGTTCACCTTGGATACTGAGACATTGGGAAAATCCCTAATCAACCCGTTTTTCACGGACATCCGTCCAAAACAAAGCCGCGTTCCCGTAAACAGCAGTTTATACTAAGTGCTTGGGTCAGTTGCGCCCTAACTGCACGCATCTATTACTGACAATAATAAGGAAAATGTCACTAGACTGATTCACAGCTGAAAGAGTGGTGCGGCGGCGTCTAGTAGTGGGGGACATATCCCAAAAACGCAAGGCGAGCAAAATGAGTGTAAAAGAAACCTGAGCGTTTCGCAATCAGGCTGGGAATCCCTAAAAACCGAAAAGCTGGTCTGAGAAGGTAGCCACCATGCTCCTAGAGGACCACCCCGCGTCGCCGTGGCCTGGGTGACAGCAGGTCAAGGATGTGACTCTTCCGAAGCGATGAAAATAGTAGCTGAGATGAAGGGTATTCACCTCAGCTCACCTACTATTTCCATGGTTTCAAACATGAAAAAACGTGAGAACACTCGTCATACATTGCATAACACTATTTAGAAAAAAAAACAAATATTTCCACGATTAGCAAGGCCCTGAAAGGAGAGAAGCTAAAAAACAACTTCGAAAAAGCGAAAACGCAAAGATAAGAACATTTTCGAAACAAAAACGAAGCTTGGAGATGAGGCCGATTTGAATGAAGAGCGGCGTCGCAAATCAAACCTACGCGTTTCATTCGTACGTTGGCGCATCGTAGGGTATAAAAAAAGTTTAGCTTTATAGGGCTATATCTCTGTTAGAAGGCAATGATATGGAACATACTATGGTGCATATGATAGCACTGGATTAGATGTATAGGTGTATGCAAATTAGAAAAATTATGCTCCTGAAGTGCCACGAAAGGCTCAGCCTTTCGTGGCTCCTGGTCCAGCCTTTCGTGCGAAAGGCTGGACCACTTGATGAGCATACAATTTTTTGATTCATGTAGGTTTGGGGAACTATTTTAAACATTTATTGTGCACTCTGAGACACATCTTTGCCCAAGATTTGAAGCGAATCCGTGAAGTGTGGACTTAGTTACATACATAGCACAGGTTTTTTACTTTGCATAAGTTCGAAATGTCTTTTCAAGGAATTTCCAGTATTCCCCTTGTTCTTATTTCACCGAAGGTTTCAATTCAATCCGTGCAGCTTCGGCAGCACAGCAGTCATTCGTACCCTCCGGATAGTGGGAACCTATAAATGATCTGCTCCAATCGAACTTTTTCGTCCTCGATCGCCCTTATTGTGCCGCTCAAAGTACTAAGAGCCGTTTTCTCACAAACCTTTTTCTACTTTGCTCTATCAATGTATTGTCCTTCTTAGGACCAGCAAAAACCCAATTTTTTAGGGGCCTTGCCCCGGACCCTGTACGAAGCCCCTTTTGATTTTCGCCCTTTTCACGAAGCCCAGCTCGCCCCCGGGACAGCCGTACTGGGGCCTGCGCCCTATCCGACTTTGTCCGCAACTACGACCTCATCATTTTTCGGCTAACTGATCTATTTTTTGCACTTTTTTGATTTGCATATGGTGTGATTCCTTCCATTCTTATGTTCCCCTGCTGCCATTCGCTGAAATATCCTTCCAGACGCATTCTGCGGGCAAAGTCGTAATTGCAAAAGTCGGATCAGGCGCCCTCTATGAGCTAATAGACCATACATGCATGTGTAAGCAATTGATCCCTGGAAATGCCTCCAGGCGGGAACAAAAGGAGGTATTATTGCCCAGCAAGTGTGTATTTCGAAAAAAGACAAATGCGCGCGTAGGCTGCGTAGGCTACACATTGTGTTTTCCAATACCCGAACGAATCACCGTGAAAACCCTATAACGTGTGCTTGATTTTGTGGCTCAAATTAAGTGGATTGCCGCGAGCACATGTTCTCCACGGTTTTTTCTTGTCCGGTCCGACATGCCACGCTTCCTTGCGGCGCTTGAGAAGGCAGTTTTTCCTTTCGCGCTGGACTGACTGCATGTCTCTCGACGTTATGAGTAACATCTCTACGAAATGTGCATCAGGCTGTGAGGATGTTTTCATCCCTCATTGAATTACAACAACATCCCGCGATGAGTCCCCCGCGCGCTAGGGTCGAAGGACTGCCTTGACCCGTTGAGAGAAGCGCGTTCGACGGAATTCCTCAATTGGTACTCTTGAGGACGTATTGTTCAGGTATTTCCCCGATTACAAAAACTCAACCGCCCCCAATCATAATTTGAGCACTGTGCGACACTGCAATCAGCCCCAACGTTTCGACAACTCAGCACAACTTGTACGTTCATTCTGTAGTTGCGTACCTCGTTTTTACTTCAGCACACAAGCACTCAGAGCTCTATTTTTCACAATTACAATGCAACAGTTTACGTGTGGATTCTCAATAGTGCACTGCACAAGATTCCGCCTTCAATTTACCTTTTTCTATTTCGATTTTTTACTTCCCTTCATGCAGTGGTACAACATAACCGGGAGGACGTGCATGGAATACTGCTGCTATGTGAACTTTTTCCGTATATGTCGTTATTTTATGGGAGAGTTTCATGTTATTACACTGAAAGGTTATAAACTTCGCTGAGTTCCGGAATGTTTGACGAGTTCTCCTTGAGACAAATAGCTCAAGTAGGGGTGAAATTATGGAAAGCAATTGAAATATCTAAACTTTCTGCTTGGAAATTGATAATATGTAGTTAGGTTTGTGTGCAAAATGTTTTAAGGTTTCTGTTGAATTCCACAAATGGCATGAGCTAAGCGCAGTGACTATTCTTTCTTATACCTTTTGTCTAGTATGACACTAATCACAAACGGGGGTTGCGCCTTGAATATAGAAACGAATTTATGATAAAAATTCTCTTCCTCTCCAAGAGTTTTCTTTTTGTTTCGGAGATTTTTGCAGTCTTTACTTTAATGTAATTGAGGATCGATTTGAAATCCATTCTTTGTGCAACATTCCCATGCTAATAGTGACAATAGAAAAATGACGTGTTGATTTCTAAGAATTTCACAGCTTCATTTGCACACCTACGCTTCGCTGTCATGTGTTGAGGGCCGAAGAACATGACTCACTATTTCTAGTTGACTTCACAGCACACATCGAGGCATCATAACTGGTATGAGAATTGTAAAAAGGCATGGTAATATCTGCTCCACCCTCCCGAATAAAAACAACATTCTCCAGTTTGTTCCACTTTCACGCATCAGTGAGGAGCAGCTACTTATGTACGAGCAATGCCTGATTGTGCCTTATCCAGAAGACGCAATGTATGACGAAGAACTCTGTGACTGTTAGGGAACCATGGATGAAAATTTCCCTGGAGTACAAACGTTCTTTTTAAAGCTCACATCATCCGTGCAGAGAAACACAGTGGTATGCGGTTCACTTCACATAAGATGATTTAATTTCATATATTCGATGGCTGCCAGTGCCCCCGAAGGCTCATTCGGCTGCGATGCACTCAGTTGTGACACAACTGCCAACAGCACCCGTCCATCACCAGCAGTAAAGCGACTACGTAGAACAGCGATCCTTCATCCGGGGTGTAAGGAATAAACACCATTGATTACGTTTGCAAATGTGATAGAGTTCGTGCAATTGATGGGCAGCAAGTGGGAAATGGGCAACACGGGCACCATGATAATTTTGCAGCAAACCTTAGATTTCCAGAGGTAGAGTTGGCCTATTCCGGGCCTATTGATAAGAATGCCCATTTTGTAGCATTTTTATTCCAGTTTTAAGACCATGTCTTCTTTCTGGCTAATGTCCTGTCCTCCAGAGAAATTATCTTTCGAAGGAAATTTGGTGAAAACCATCACAGCTATCATGGAGTAGCCAATGTTTTTCGCTCCTATAATCCTCATAGTTAGAATTCATGGGCAATCTCAGGTACCATCGGAAAAAGCACTTCTTGCGCTTCCAGAAGCATCTGACGAAACCCTTTACGAAGATTTGGTGGATTTTGCAGGAAAACTTGTCACAATAAACTGCTTTCTTCAAAAATGCAAAAATCTGTTTCGTGGCCAACCGCTCCTCTGTGAAATCGTCCTGAAAGACCAGGTATTAACTTTAAAAAAGAGCGTTGCAAAGCATTGGTTCCTATCTGAGAAATAAATGATTAAACTTTGTACAATAACTTATGCTCCCTGTATATGTACATTAAAGGAGAACTAGCTGTCTCTAGCCCTGTGTACTATGCTCCGTAGTACGTCAGTATGTACTAAGACATGTATTATATTAGGGTCACGGATTTTAAGTGCCGATTAAAGTGTTGACGAAATGAAGGGGCAGAATTAAAAGCAGGAATGCCGCGGCTGGCGGAAGATTGTGGCAAGAAACTGAGACCGCCAGCACGCTAAAACCACGATAGTCGATAATGAGGGTCGTGATCAAATTTTAAATTAAAGTCGTCTTTGACGCTATCACAGATCCGGTGCCTCGGCCTCAATGGGGTCGGAGTGGTCCATTCGTAACGAACGGCTACCGAATCACCTTTGAGGCAGGAATGAAGAACATATATGGTCTATTAACTAACGAAGTGTACATGGGCGGACTTTGTCCGCAACTGCGACTGCAGTGGTATCGCCCGGCAGAATCGCCGGTTCCATCGGAAACAGTAGAGGAACATTAAGATGGAAGGAATCGCACCACAACAACAACAGAAAAAGCCTATCAGCCGGTCGAAACCCTGGCGCACTTCCTGAGCTGACAGACTGTACATAGTTCTGTTGATGAGCTACCTATTTTGATGCGTAAACTGCAAATTTCGGCGCCTCAACGCCCCCGTGGTTTCATGTCAACGTGGATTGCGGCTCCACACTGATCGTAAAGTGCCTATTCGAATGCAAGCCTTATCCACGCTACTATTACTTGACCAACGCTGGGATTCCTGTTACCGACTCTATTACACCAGTATATATATTTTCTTCAAGCTTTACCGGAATTTACAGTTAGATTGAGCATCTTTTGAGCAGGAAGATAATGACTTACTGGTATTACATGTGGCTATTATATATTATTTCGCTCCACTATATAGTACATGCATACCATATAATATTTTGTTGAACATTGTAGGTATGCATTGCCATCATATACATATTTAATACTACTATATTTGGTAAATATTATCACGCAGATTATAGTATTACGACCACAGGCATTCGCTTTTAGGGTTTGAGCGTCTTGTATTCTCAGTGCGCGAAAAGTTACCTCATGATTCTGTGAAGGCCCTTTTTTCGGAAGTCCTAATTTTATACCTTTTTGAGTGCGTATGCTTGCAATTTTGAGCCTTCTCCATATCCCATTGTCGCTTGGCTCCACCTAATAACACTGCAATTTAAGTGACTGTTCGCTATCACAGCGTTACCTCTATGTACAGATCTAACAGGGGGTAAATTTACTTTGTATTCGAATTGTTTTCCCCCGGATTATATGAGTCACATGTTAGTTTAACGTCAGTGTAGGGGCGTAGGGCATACATATGTCGGCCGGTTTTCGTCAAAGATGCCACCCTCGGCGCTGACGAATGATCGTGCGATGATTTCCTGAAGTGGGTGACGGTTAAGGAGGCCTTTTCTTGGAGTTAGCAGGCGCGTTGTAGTCTTATTATGATCTTTAGCGTTTTGTCAGTGCTCATAGAAGAGTGTGGACAAGTCAGGAACCGCTGCTAATGAAGAGCTGCAGAAGATTTGCTGTGGAAATCCACTGACTCAGGTCATCCAGCTGCTCTTCTTATCCCGACGAAGGGCAGCAGCGAGCAATCGACGACCCACAAACTAAACAATGCTAGTCAGCCGGGAATGTTGTAGTTCTTTGACGACATGTATCATTGCATGCACGTCGCCGCCGCTCTCGTTTACACCCGCCACGCCTAATTGATTTCCATGCAGTAGTCAGTCACCTCGTAAACTTACGGACGGATGCCTGTCGACCTTGTTACAATCGAGCGCCTAACAACGCACCAATTCGGCAAGATGAATGCGGTCGCTTCGCGGAGGCGGATGATGGCTTAAAAATCAACGTCGTCGATTTAAAGGTCACATATGATAACGTTACGTTCTGAATTAGTTTCCCTTGGAAAAAAGCCTTCTGACCTATGGATTACCCAGGAAAGGTATACGCTATCACTGCTTAACAGTTGCGACATATCCTCTACAAATTGTCATCAAAACCAGTATTGAATTTCATTCGTATGTCAGTTTGCTTATCGCTTGGCGCAAATGTGGTGCATTATTGAGTGGCAGCACGAATTGAAGATGAAATAGTGAGCATTTGTTGACGCAACATGTGCCGTTCCCTGTATGTTTAGAAGAAAAACACGGCGATTATGCACGTCATCATAACTTATCCACGTTATCGGTTGGATATTGATCCGATTGAGAAATCCGGCGGTGAAAATTGAGTAAGGTTAAGGATATCAGATATTAAGGATATAAGGTTAAGGACATAACCTCCTACTGGCACTACTTAATACAGAAAACAACGAAACAGATTGGCTTAACTGGAGCTCAAACATTATTTGATCAGCCTTGCAAAAATGTACTCGGTTTGCAATGCGTTAAGAGAACAACTTTGTTGCCGCACATCCAAAATCCCCGCCTCAATTCACTGCGTTCGAGAATATGTCCGCTATTAATTGGAGCGCTGAATCAGCGTTTTCGGGAAACAGAAGCAAAATCAAGTTGAGGATTGCGACCTCCTTATTTATTTATTGTGCCAAAGGCGCGCCATAATTGTAACAACAGTCAGTAGTAACGAAGGCACTTGATATAAATATAAAGAAAAAAAAAACGATAAAACGGACAGACTGAGACCAGTTAGTTTCAATGAAAGCTTATGCCATTTGCTTTCTTGGTGAGTGAGGAAGATTGTCAGGAAAATGTTATGGAAATGTAGTCAGAAGTGGATTTAAAGTCAGCAGAAGCAGCAACATTACTGCCACCACCCACATCAACCAGCAAGATGTCATCATTCATAAGCTGAGTCACTGGAGCAGACCGGAGCTCAACAAGTGCATATACTGTTAATTATCGGCTATTATTGACCCCAAAATAATGTAATCCTGGCTGCCTTTTGTACGCGTTCGGCTCGAAGAGGAGAATCCTTTTTGTAGTGTCTTCATTGGAATTCGATAGAAATGAGATGAAAAGTGGAATTATGGTTTTGTATGATGAACTTAAATAATCAAACAGTTTATTGCTTTCGTACGTATCCGGGTTCGTGCAGAAAATCTAGATCCTGCAAACAAGACCGCCTTATATCAATTTGTTCACGCATATGACATGAAAGCAAAGCAATTTATTCTACGTGAAGTGCACGACATCAATACTAATAACTTCAACCATCAAAGACCACCATGGTTGCTGCTGGCTTTTTTTTGTAGAAGACACGACACCAATTTCTCTGCTTCCGAATAAGTGCAGTGGAGATCGATTCTAGTTTTACTATGACGACAGGGCACAATGGATTGTTCAGGCCGGTATGATTCAGCACAAGACTTTGCCGAAGCCTTGACAACTTTTGTTCTGCAAAATTATATTCTCAAGACCGAAAATTCTTCTCGAGCAGCGATCCACCCGTTTAATTTTAAGTGGTGGCCTCGTGGCATGCAAATGCAGGATTTTTGTTAGTACAGAAAGCCACAGATGGCTCTATGAACCAATCCCTCTTCTCATCACGAAATCCACAGCATTCATCGGAATCATTCACGTACCCCGTTTCTTTCGCTCTGCCTACTGTAGTCGGTGTGACCACGCAAGCCACTTCTATGGCAATTGATGATAGGATGTCGTTTTTAAACGAGAATGCAGTCTATTCAACGAAGCTATTCACGACTTCACGGAACATATGCACTCTTGAATTTTTTCACGGAAACAACTGTCGACGTGCAAAAAAGCTGCAGTCAAGTTTTCCCGACTACTTGCAATTTTTTTATAATAATTGTGTCAGGACCTAACAAAGACATTCGTACGCTTCCCCTTGTATGGTATGCACTAGGTCTTCGATTTCTCAGTGTATATTTCCAAGAATTTTGTATCCAGAATTGAGCGAGTAGGTTGATATTTGTCACTCAATAATTCTATTCCCAATTTAACGAGAAATCTTGAGAACAAGTAATGCATCGGATGTCCTTAAGTGGTTGTTTACTTGCTCAAGGTTAACAGAAATCAATGAACATCCCTGTTCCTACCCCCTCCCCTTCCTTATCCACATTCCCTAGTGATTTCGTCTTCCTCGAGTTAAAGGCAGCACCCACAATAACCTTCATGTCCAGAATTTTGGATGTTTTGGAGTCTGGACGATAGTACCAGTAATTCTACGCAAGTTGCACTGCCGAAGGTATCGGCGTTCCTAAGATTTAACAAGTCAGACTTGGTATCCGGGTATCCGCGGGGTGAGATGTGGCGCGATCCGGATCAGCTGATTTGTGCCACAGTCACTCAGTTTTCCTGAGATAACGTTTGCTTTCCATGCTCATTTCCAGAAGTCTTACATTGTGATGATCTGATTCCCCAATCTACGCTCTTTCAATTGTTGTTAGACCGTACGACCGCTTCTTTTCTCTCAGAACTTTCAAATTTTCAATTTTGATATAAATTTCTTTTCATTAGCTCTTTACACTTAATCACAAGTTTTGTTTCTTTTCTTAAGGCATGTCTCTGTGGTGAAAATTCTACTTCCCTTTTGTTTGTGCTTTTTCTCCTCTAGGAAAGCTGGAAAATTAGTCGACTATCTAGTTGCGCCAAGAAATTCGTTGACAATAAAGACAGCGTCATCGACTTCCTTGATCTACTCCACCAGCGTAACTCGGCCGAATTGCTATAATGCAGCAAATTGGTAGCATCCAAAAACCATTTTAACATGAGTTCTGACAAAATTGACCACATTATTCACGCTTCCCATAGTCAGAAACCCAAGATTGCTCTAAAACCTGAGTGACGAAGTTTTCCGTGGGTGCTGCCTTTAAGGACAGAGTCCCACATCATTTTCGATTCCTAAGATATTTCCACCTTCCGGAGCCGCATGCATAATGGAGATTACCCAGGATAAACATGTTAACACCACGCAAAGTAGCATTGGCGTCAAAAACATCTGCCCTGGGTAGTCTCAATAATAAAAGGAAAAATAACAAAAGGAAAAAATAATGCGAATAATATGAAAATAATAAGACTCTGGATGTACTGGACACGCTGAATCGCATGGTTTGCGTCAAATGCTTCGAAATGGCCCATCACCGGGATGTCCAACCAATTGAGGTTTTTAGCAGTAGTTTTGAGTTAAACATGTAGCCATGACATATCGAAATCCGCGCAACAGTTGCAGCTCAGTTCCAGTATGGTAATGGTGCAAGAGGGGTATTTCCGTGAAACCTCGAAAACAATTTTTAAGGTGGGACTCTGTCTTTGAATAAATGCCTTGATTGCTTTAATCTGGTCATTGTCTAAATTTTGGATAAGGGACCACGATCCCAATAGGGTATTCCACCTTCCTTGGGAGGAAATCAAGCTGCCATGGACTGGGACTTATAATCTTTCTATAATAAATGTGTCCAATTCATATTTCTTCTCCTAGGCTATTGTCAGGGTGTTACTCTCGCTGGACTGTTCGCTTTTTGGCGGATATTGAACAGGATTGAACAAAAAAGAAATAAGATCATCTCTGGTGCGACAATCCCTCTAAACTCGACCTTCCTTGAAGCTCGTTCTGGAGGAATTCCACAGATCTATCAAGCAGTAGAGTCTTGCCAAGAACGCTGCTGGCACCAACGACAGTTTCTGTAGTAATTTTACACTAGCTCAGCTTCTTTTGTCGTTTCCTAGAAGATGTACCTTTTTCCTAGACGGTGATCGATCGGAAACCATATGTGTCTTGATCAAATCATATATTCTTCATCGTTCTTTCAGAACTCCGTGGAAAAACATCACTTTGCTGCGTTTTATGTTTCACTTTATAGTTTTGTTTGAGATTTGAATACTCATTTATGTGTTTTCTGCCTACATATTGTCTGTTAGCCTGGAGAGTGCCTGTGACTTTGTCTGCAATTACGACTGCAGCACGATGTTGGCCAACTGGTCACTAGTTCGATCGATGAGGGGATGTCGCAGGTTGCGCCCGGTAGGTGATTTCACCAAGTGACAGTAGGAAAACATCAAAATGAGTTATTCACACCATTGACGTATTAGAATTTACAGAGGAAAATGAATAATTAGGTCAAGCCACCTGAGCAGGCGGAAGATACCACGACGTAGAGGTAATTGCAGATATAGTCCTGGACGCACTACTACCTAAGCTAATAGGCTGTGCACTATACTCATAACTTAGCGCACTTTCAAGTGCAAAAATAGAAGTTGTCTTCAAAATTCCTCCTGATTTTGCAGTAACACAACATTCCCAAGCAAATTTTAGCTCAAGGCACTACTCTCCATCCAAACTCGGTTTGATGGCGCCAGTAAAAACTTCCGCAGAGATGACAATCACCTCCGCATCGTGAAGTGTGATTGTGTGTAATTGCGTCCGGATGACGCATGAGTTTGTCGAATTTGTCACAGTTGGTCGCGCTGCGCTCGCTGGCAGACAGCCGAGTGCTGACGGTGACTAGGAGGTGAGATACTTGGGGGCGGGGCGTCGGCACGAGCCAGACGAACCTTTCACCTGACTCGGTATTCCCCATTCACTCTACCGCCTACGGATCCCTCCCTGCTGGGCAACATCACCCCCCCCCTCCCACTTCCCCGTCAACCCACGGACCAAGCATGAACGGGGAACCTGTCAAGGGTGTTCTTAGGCGACAAGGACGTTACCAGCGACGTTCCGCTAAGGACTTCTTCTGCAATCTGAGTAATGCTAGACGGCTAGTAAGGTGAGGAGAACACTTTTCGACTGAGGTGATATTCTTTGTGTGTTCTGTGCTTTCTCATGCTCAATTTGTTGGTATTATCACCATCAGAATTATTGTCGTCGTCTGCTCTCCCCCAATGTTCTCTATTTTCAGCTGAAATTTCACGGTTTCCTTAGAAGAGCAAAAAATTGTCTTTTTTCTTGAAAATTGCCAACATTCTCGATTCCTTGGGATCGCAGTTGAGTGTTATGCCAAGGGGAACTTGGATGGATGCGATCTTAGATGAAGTTGATATAGGCGGATAGCATAGATCATAGTTCATTTATTTGTTGGGCATGCACAAGTACACGCAATAGACAGTCATACTGTCAAAGTACAGTATTAGATAAACTCATCCCATGTTTTCCCAAAAAATGCATTTCTGAGGGAATGTAAAAAAATTTCAATCCAAGTTTTTATCGTAGCGGTCGAAAACCTGAGCGAAATGTCTTGCTGATGTCTCGCACTTTTCTAAGCTATTTCTATGCCACTACTCAATTACAAATATTTCTGTACTCACTCTAATTTCTCGCTATTTCTCCGTCCAATCCCTAGCAATGACTAAGGGCCTACCTTTCGAAATGCTGTGTTAATCAGCAGCAGTTGTTAAGTTTTTTGTCAAACTCTTGAAGCGACTCGCTTTTGCGTTTCTCCCGAAGTACATTTTCTTGCTTGCTGACTCTTGTGATGTGGTATTTTTCGCACTTGTTCTATTCAGTTTACTGTTTTCTTGCTTTTTTTAAGATGACAATGTACTTGGTACTGATCGTATTCAGAGTAGCAGTAATCTGTAAAGAGCTGGCTGTTCATTAAGGTTTATTAGCAAATTTGTGTTTAGTGTTTCGTTCAGGCAAATTCTGTGGCTTTTGTTCCGATGAATGTTTTAATTTTTCATAAGGCCTCGTCAATTTTCTTTTTTTCCCCATTTTCTCTTCTCCCATAGGGGGTCCTGAAAAGTTTCAACTATTACATGTGTCGCTCCTTCAAAGTTGTTATTTTGAACGATTTATTCACATCCTAAAACCTTGAAGCTCCATCTTTTAACGAATATGATGGCCAAAGTCAATATCATGGCATTTTTCAAGGTGAAAAAGTCTCTTTTTCCAGTCGCGAGTTTGTCACTTTGAGGCGGTTTTACGTAGGCTTCTTATACTTCATTGCGTCCTTGAATAGTTGAGAATCCTTAATCCTTGGTCTTAGCGAATCCAAGCGCCACGAGCGAATCCAAGCCCCATGCGAGTTCTCAGCTAGATGAAAGTAGATGAAAGTGGTCGCACAAACTGGTTAGCGGTACTGCTAATAGGAAACACCTCATGTTATTATAGTCGGCGATCGCATTCCTTTCCCTTTTTCCAGAGTTGCATCAGTGGGACGAGTTTGTGGAGAGGGTTTTATGACTCAGCAATCGTCATATTACGTTTTGAAGCGTCATAGAACTCTCAGGGATCATTATATGTTACGTATTTGACCCGTCAAAGCCGCCGTTGACATTTGTCTCCAAAGCGGATGCTATTTGTCTTGATTTTCACCCGTCAATTCTTCCCCACGGGAACTGGGGCAGAGGCTGGAAAGAGCAGGCACCAAGTTGCCAGTTATGAAAGCGGAGAAAACAGCTGCACTTTCTGGACTGCGCTCAGTTTGCAAAAGGGCATTGCGGAAAGCCATCTGTCGTGGAGGTTGAGGCAGAGCTAATTACTGTTTTCAAGCGAAATGGATTATATTGTATATAACTAGCTTGACAAGGGAATAATGTTTAGTATATCTCGCTGAGAAAAGAAGCCAATGAAGCCACTTCGTGGAAATTTCAACCTCACCATTCTGCATTTTCTTCGGTCTACGTTGTAACGTTTTCTGAAAGTTGTTCTCTTCATCTGGATGATCCTCAAAATTACCATGGCTAACAAGGGCTCTTCGTGGTGAAATTCGAGTTGATGAACAGGTTCAACACCACAACCTGCTAGTTCTGTTCACTGTCTCTCTAATACGCTTTTCGAAAGTTTTCCCTTTTGAAGCTAGTCGAAGGTTATTAATTTTGTTAATGTTTATTTCTTATATGAGTCTTGTATAACGGCGCGACGTAACGTTCTTCGGCAGGTGTGACTGGTCCATAATTATTGCGACTTTCTATGGTGATTTTTTTTTCGTTAAGAATTGAAATTTTTAGAGAGAATTTTTCCATGGAAATAATCCTGTTTTCCGTCAGTGAGGCTACATATCCAGAATAATGCCAGCCAAATAGCTACTCATCCCTTTTCTCTTTCTTCATCCTTGCCTCACTTATGAAAGAGTTTTGTCTTCGTAATTCAGCACAAGGAGGTGTTGTGCATTTCTGCTAGTATCTCTTGACATACTAAAGCTGTTCCCGATTGTTTCACGATGCTGCCTTGAACTTCGATCTCCCAGCTCATCTTCGAACATCTCTCCATGTGCCTTTAAGGCGAAATAACTTTCGTCGGCGTGAAGCTTAGTTTCCAGTTAGAGGTGTATCACGTGAATCGGCTCGAAAGAACGGAGAATGACAAAGAACTATGCGTATCTTGGCGATTTCACAGCTTTCCGAATTTTTTGGAAGGTTGTGCTGGTGCATTTCGACCTTTCTGATCTCCTTACGGTATTCTTCTCGGTTGCTGTGTGCGCGCATCAGGTTTTTGTTCTGATATTTTTTATATCCTCAGTGGTAGTGTCTTTTTGTGAGCTAATACTGTCATTTCTACCAAATTAGTTCTAGTGCTACATGAAAATCCAGAAATTTACTATGTCACTCTTGTGCAAGCCCACAAAGGTCTCATTCGATCAATTTTACAAAGTCGTTCCTTTATTTATTCATTGTTTATTTATTTTCCAATTTATTTAAAGCACTTGCACTGCACATGGTGAATTAGCTATAAACAGAACAACTATAAAAACATGGCAACAAGACAAAACCACACTGGGAAAATAAAAAGCAGGATCGAAAGAGACCAGTGTCGTCTACAGCGGGGAGTGATGACTATTTTTTTTGTGATTGCTTAGAAAACACATTATTTTGGGTAGTTTGGCTCACTCGGTTCCAACTCTGTGCGTGAAAAATTTTCTTCGAATTTATATTTGTGTGGTCGGTCCTTTTACCTACTGTTGGGTTAGGTCATTTGATTGGTTTGTCTACTTCACAGGCGAGATGAACCATATGTTTAATTATTTCCTCTCCTTTCCATCTCTGTTTTTATCTCTCTTCTTAAGCCGCGTTCGTGACGATGTCATATTGTGGCGAATTATTTGCAATATAGGGCGAGTAAGGCTGGCTGCGGCTGCCTTCCCTCATCTACGCTTGTCAAATCTCATGAACGGGGCGACACTCTGAAGCCTGAACCCCGTGCGAGGCCGCCAATCCCCGTCACCAATGCCACGCTACCACGTTTTAGCCCAATTTTGCAGCTGATTCTGTAGATTGGGGCTCCGTCCAAAAGTGCAGGATCTCGAATTGATCACATACAGTCGTGTGGGGTGCGCAACTACGTTCTGGAAGGCGGTGACTGCATCGGTCTTTTACGAATATATTACGACAGCAATTACGAGTCGGGTGCTCTGGCATTTTACGATATTCTCAGCCACATTTCATTCAGATGCACATTCTGGTGCGCCCAAGTTCATTTTCTCTCTGCATTCTAAACTCACTTGCCAGTAATTTATTGCATTTCGGTGATTCTGAAAGTTGAAAGTCATTTGTTAACGTTGGAAAGAGCTCTCCAATGAAACTCGTAGAATGCGCATATTCACCTTCTAACTTTAATTCGTGGGCATATTTCAATTTTTTGTCCCTTTTTTACCGTGCTTGGGCGTTTTTTTCTTTTCGCCCACCAATTTTTTTGGTATGTTTGGCGTGCCTCAATTGACTTCTACGCGTATAGTAAATAAATAAATCAATGACTGAAAAATCAAGTAAGGAACTAGATGTTTAAGTAAGTAGATTAGTTAGCTAGGCAACTGAACAGATAAAGTATCTAGCCTGCCTGTGACGATTACCTGGCCATATGCATACTGGTATGGGAGTGCATTTCACATATTTACGTTACATTTATTTCCTCGAAATCGATTACGTGGTTCTAACATTGCTGCTCGAGAGAACAGTCGCAGGATTCACAACGTCACTTGTCATTTGATTGCTTTCTCTATGAATCACTGAAAATCAGGATATGAGTCAAAGAGACGGTGCTAGCCTGCTCTTCTTTACTTAGGCTTTTTTTCTAGATATCTGTTCTTGTTTCTTTGAAAAAGTTCGGACACATTAACTAGAAATTCCCCTAAGATTTACTTAATTAATGAACGTATTTGTTTATGAGCTCGTTTGACAAATAATTTGACTCGAATGTGAGAAGAGTTGATTTGCAACTTGCTGGAATGATACGATGTTCATCATAGGGAATAACGCCGCTTCAGGCTACTGAGGCAGTCGTTTGTGTGGAATTATCAAGACGTTTTGGTTCAGGTCCACCTCCCAAGTCGGGAATGGCAGAGGAATTTCATAAAGATATAGGACATTTACAAATTTAGCCCACCGACGACTGCAGTCCTTTCCTCTACTCCACATTTTCTTATTGTGAGATTCCGGTTCCTTTGTCTGCTCCGAAATTTTTATAATTCCAATGAACGCTTTTATAAGCATAGTAATTGGAAGTATTACTATGTTATCATTCAAGAAAACTGCTAAGATTACATTTCAAGGCCTAATGGTCTTTTAATCTGAACCACGCGAAAAAGGCACTGCTTACTGGGGAGGAACCTTGGGTGATACCTATGCTAGGTCATTATCTTTGGTGCTAGACAAGTTTCTGATTCCATAATTCTAAACCATAATTTATAATTTAATTTATAATTTTGTAATGATCAGGTACTATCAAGGCATTTTCTCACTGAATTTTGTTGGCGTTCATTCAGATTACTAGTACATTCATGTCGTCGCCATTTGCCCGACCTTTGTATCCTAAGAGGCGACTTGCAATGTTCACACGAGATCGGCATTTGCAGTTAATCTCGTTCTTGAGCATTCCTATGCCCGTCTGATGCTCTGCATTCGCTGAGTTACGTGGCCTCTTATATTTGCGTTTTGGATCGACTTTCAGTCATCAAAGCAAGCATTCTCGCTCACTGTCGAATTTACCAATACAAAGCAGAGGGTTGCTAGGAGAAATGTGTAGCATCAGAGACCCCATTTCCCTGCTTAATTTCTTAAGTGAGAGTGTATTCATGACTGTTGAACTCTCCGGAACGAAAGCATGACGAAATGTCGTCTACAAGTACATATCAATGGCAAACGCAGGGGAGTGCGGTGGGGATGGGGGACCCTATTCTTTTCTCACGTCCAATCCGCCCACTTTCTGCGTCCGCCACTGTCTTGAAGAGAGATAGGTAATGTCAGAGATGTCGATCGAATCCCACAATATTTCTTAATAAAAAGGGTTTTAGTTCTTAATATGTATTTGAAATTTACCTATCTACTCACTAAAGTATTGATCAAATTAAATGATTTGGTTTTTAGGTTTTAGCTCCTGTTTGAAATATGAGCAAATGCGATCACTAGCAATTGCCGCGGAGTATCTCTAAATCTTAATGGTATCCTAGAACAAGGAAAGTCTTTAACCACAAAAAAAAACACACATTTGAGAAAGGACCTGACGAAGTAAGCGGGTTCGATTTGCAAAGCGTACCTGAAACTCTTTCCCGAGTTTAGAAATTCTCAGTTGAATTTTCTAAACTTTCAATCCTTCCCACCTCCGCTCTCCTTTCTAGATTTTCTCTGCTCGTTGCTTACTTACATATACATACTTCTTTCCTTGTGCGCTTCTAAGCTGATTTGCTTTCATGGACTTTCTTTTTCTTCGTGTTACTCCCCTCCAACCCACACTGCCCCTCCCACCGCTGGGAAAACTGTTGTTCCTCGGCAAATTGCTGCGAATTTCTCACGTCCTTGGAGGCTGATCCATGCATGCCTGTGTGACTGACCTCAGCATAGTGTGCAGGTTGGTCGTCAGTTACGCCAATCGCGCCATTTCCTCACATGACCTAGAAACCCTTGCAGTTAATTTTCAACCGCACTGCAAGCGTGAGCGTCGAACCTCTCCATTGTCACAGATGGCTTTGTGCTGCTGGTAGAGGAAAAAAATCCAATCGAGTTGTATTGTCGCAGATTTTAACGCATTATTTGCTTTGCTTTTGCCATTCAATCACTGCTGTTCGCAAGGAGATTTTACTGAATCGCGCAGCGTGCAATTAAGAGCTATTCGAGAGGAAGAACGGGACCCAGAGCTGTCCATCCATTCCATTTCGGCACAGCGCACAACTTTCAATGAAATCTCCATTGCTTATTTGTATTTCTGCATCTGCTCAGCGTTTCGTCTCCTTTAGATTTTTTGCTTTTCATTTATTTCAAAATTTCAGCCAAAATCCGTCTGCTGAGCTACACGTTCAGGTCCAAATTTTATTTCTGCAGTCATGAAAGCTGTAGAATTTGACCGGTTGTTTGTCGTTCACTGCCTTTTTCGATTGCAATCATTTCCTATTTATAAATGGAATCACAACCACCTAAACCCAGGTGAAAAAACGGTAATTCGAAGAGAGTGTCGATGGAGCTGACGAATTCACGTACTTGATTATGTGCAGCAGCATGACTGCGCCGCGCGCTGAAATCATCATCTAAGCTGCCGTAATGCGTAAAACCTCAGTATACAATTTTGAAAAAGCACTAAACATAGTACTATACTACTATTGGCCATTACGCAAGATAGAGATTCCAGCGCACGAGGTGACCGTGCTGATGTAACGTGCATAGATCCTAATCAGGCATGTGCGGAAGTAAAATTTCAAATCCCTTAAAACGTAAAACGGAAAACGGAATGCCAAAAATGGGCGGAAAACGGAAAGCGTAAAACGGAAGACGGAAAATTTTGCCCAAGTATAGGTTTGTGATCAAAATTCCTCCTCAACGTGGGTGGCGGTCAAGACGCCGCGACGGAACCGCGCCGCACGCTTATGCGTCTCAAGTTCAGCCTGATCTTTCAAGTTGGACGCATTGAATGACATCGGTGGCCACCGCCTCAGAGTTTGTTGGGTGCGGTAGCATTATAGTCTGTTGATCCACAGGGGAAGGTAATTGGAGAACGCCGCAGAGAAGAAGAGGGGGGGGGGAAAGTGCGCAGAGAAGAGGGTGCTGAGAAAAACAGACACTGTGCACGAATACTCACCTACCATCGTTGGCGAAACAGACCATGTCTGTCCTACTCAAGCTTGGGAAACTTGTCCATTTCCCCACAGAACCTCTCGATCCTTCGATGGCTGCAGGTGCGACGCGTGAATGAGTCCACCAATCACAGCTCAGCAGCGCACCTCTTGTCACACAGTCCCTCAACTTTGGAATTCCTAAGTACCTTCTTGATGAGCATAAGTAGTGACTCTTTCAAGTAGTTAGGTAAGTTCAAGTCTACAGATGGTACTTGCTTCATACGCTTAGAATATAGGGAAACCGAGGAGTTTCTACCCTTCGCCTAGTTACAACAGATTATCAGGGTGATATAATCAATAATCATTTTTCTCACTGAGTGTTTAAGCAGATGAGAAGCTGTAAAGTGTGGAAAGTGCAACTTCTTTGATCTACTTTAGAGCAGACCTATTCTGCAAAATTCAGACAAAAAGGTAACTACGGTATTTAATACATTTGCAATCCGAGGAGGATCACGTTGCTCACAGAGAATCCCGCTGGAGCGTGTTAGCGATGGAGGAAGGAGGAGAAAAACAGTGTATGGCGAACTTGAAACACAAACAGCCCAAACAGTGTGCGAAACATCGGCGTCAACGACGCTAATGTGGAACTGGGGATCATCGTCTGATTGAAACAGTGACAAGTACGATGTAGTCTTATGCTTTTGCTAAGTTGAAAGAAAGCCCACATCATGCGTCCCTTCGCAGGAATGCTTGATGCTCTTACCATGGCACGTCACAGTTTCATGGAAGTTTTATATAAGTTCAGCCCAGATTTCTATGGAACCTTGTTTTTTTTTTTTTTGAGGATATTGAGGAGAGCAGGGCAATTGTGTGGCATATTTGGAACAATGATGACGACCAGCGAAGTCGCGATGGTAAATGGCGTTCGGACGTCAATTTTGGCGCCATTGTTGTGAACTCATGTAGATTGCGCATCGAGACACGTGAGCCCTCTTCAGGATAGGGAAATACCCCTAAAACAATTATCTCACCTCCCTCCATAATTTTCCGGGATTTTCCGTTTTCCGGGCTAAAAACCCGTAAAACGTAGAACGGAAGGCCAAAATGGGTGGAAAACGGAAAACGGAAAATTCCGCACACCCCTGATCCTAATCCTTGTGGTTGATTTCCTTTCCTACAGTATTCATATTAGTCTGACTTCTCCTTCTCTTTTCCTTTAAATACACAGTATATCCCGACGTGAAGGATGCACATTTGGACGCTAGGAACCAGAGCAGCTATGAAAAAGCTGGAATTTTTTCAATGGCATTTATCCTAAAGTTGATTTTCTTTAGTCCCGCATAGACAGTGGCTGGGTACTTGTGCATAGATAGGCGACCCAACCTCCCCGCGCTAATCGCAGGATATTCAGGAATTTTCTTACGGCGTGTTGTAATGAAACGCCTTACCATTGTTGGCCTAGTGTTTTCCTGTCACGGTAACTTCTACAAGTCGCAGCCCACAACTTTTTTTCGGAATCTCTCGGACCATTGTCTTTTACAGAACGAACGCACTCTATCATGGATTGCAGAGGCAGACGCAGAGGGGACTGCAATCCCCGAGCACGAGTCGCTAAAATTTTCAATTTACTCTTATAAAATATTTAGATAAAAATGCTGGATAGGCTTACTTTTATCGTTTGTTATTGTTATTTTTAAAATACTTATTATTAATTAGTTAATATCAAAACTATTATTAATGGTAATTTTGTTGTTCCATTTGGGTCCACGAAGTGGCGAAGTTGCCACCCTCTTCCAAATCCCCCTGGCTAGCAATTCCTGCGTCCGGCACTGTCATCCGTTATGTAAAATCCGTTTTCTTCTGCTCCATAGCAGGTAGCGTTTTGTGGAATGGATCGAGATCATATTTTTCATTCCAAAAACATTTTTCACGTTCTTTAAGAGCAAGCACGTAATGACAGCAAAATTTTAACGGGTAGGAAATTTTGATGGAGCCACGAACAAGATAGTCAATAGGAAAATTTTGACGCGCATCACTTTCTCAGGGGGTGCTCTAATTGCGATATCCTGTGGAAGTGCCATCATCTCCATTTCTACTGATCCTCGTCCACAATACCCCCTTGAAGCGCCGTCTTCTCTAAAATAGATTTATGAAAGGTGTCCCTCACAATAGGATCCTTCGTGATGACTCCGGAACCTACACCATTTGAAGTCGTTGGTGTCCTAGACACAACTCGCTTCACACAGCTCGAGTATTCTCGAATCGCGCGGGTCGTGAGATCTTAGAGGGCGGTTTGAAGTGTTCCCTTAAAATATAACCATTAATGCCCTCACTCTTCCTCCTCCTCAAAGTATTTCATAGATGATATTACTTCTGAGTGATGGGTGTTGACGCCATTTATACCCATAGTTTGCATCCTCCTTTATTTCAGTCGGTGATGAGCAAGGCAACGAGTCTGCGAAGGTTTTCTTTTGTTGCACGCATCGGTTTCCCTGGGCTAGTTTGGTGTTTTCTGGAGAATTCCATTAGCATGTACAACAACTTTTAAAATTTATTGTATTGAGGCCGTGTGCATCATTCAGATTACTCAGGGTACTCATGGTGAACGTTAACATCCCCCAAATTTACCCATCATTAACGCTGGCATGAGCACATTCACCCTGGGTAATCTCAACGATATATCCAGTCCTTTTAAGTACGTATGCTCTATAAAAAGGACTCTTCTCCACATCATTTTTCTTCGCCGAAAAGTTTCTTTTCTTCTCTTCCATTCCTCTTCCTCTTTCCTCCTTTTCTTTTTCCTTCTTTTTTCTCTTTTTATGAGCAGTCATGAATCATGGGAGGAAAAACACACTCTTCAGCAACTTTTATGCATAATACATATGGAAACAGTGGATACACTTATTTGCAATATTTTTTTTGTTATTTTATTATGTCCTTAGTGGAAGGCAGAACATCCAGAACACACTAACAAATATGTTGTGATGAGTTTACCCAGCTGGATAAAATATGCTGAATACGGGCGCGGATTACTTATAGGTCCCTGGAATCGCTCATGCTCCTTTCGATCATAAGTTCTATGCAGAGCAAAACTACTGCTTTATTTGTAATTGCACGAAATGGCACTGATTTCGGAACAATGTGCATGTGCAGCGTTTCCTCGCAATGGCTCATAAATTCTGCTCGGCACAGATTGAAATCGATGCTGGCCAAATGTTTTAATTTCACCTCTTCTAGAGGCTGTTCACTGCTTAATTTGATTTCTAGCGTTGGTCATATTTCCGGCTTGAATTTCGAACTAATGTCGCTGTTTTTTCTTCAGGCGAAATTCCATGAATAGCGACTTCTACGTCGAAAGCGAGAAGATGCATGGAAGCGGACTCTTCACCACTGCTGTGCCTTACAGTTCGAATCCAGATAAGGTATGTAGCCAAAGAGCCAGTCGTAGGTTTGATGGCTGGTGAAAATAGGTTCACCCCCGGTAGAATCTGGGGGTGGACCACCCAAATCGACGGGCACTTACCCCCCACATATCGCAGACGTTCCGTCACGTGCCCTCGCGACTACTTCCGATCCCGGAAGATGACGCCGCTTCTTTACACCTCTTCAGGTGACAAAATTTGAGCAGATTTCATGTGCTTTAAAGCAGATTTCGCTTGTTTTTGGCCGAAATATTTCCCTATTTCACCCAAAAATACACATAAACCTCTAGAAAATAAGCGAAATACTCCCGCGGACTGCAGCACGTCCGGGGGCATGAGCAACACGTTCTGCTCAATCAGAACGTCTATATCCGCTCCCCCAACTCAAAAAGTAGGCGGGGCGATGGGGGTCCCGCCTTCTGTTCAACGCCACGATCGTCTGAGATTAGTTCCATCGGACCCTTCTCCTCTCTCAGACTAAGAATGCCTAAATTTACGCACAGGTATTACGTCTCAGCTCTTATAATCATGTCCGAATATTATTATGGATACGTCTTAACGTCTGTTTTACGCAGCTATCGAATAAATAAAATATTACAAAATAAACAAAATCCGCGCAACCATGTTTATAATCATATTACATTATATTACTCAATATTCTATGCAAAAAAAATGGTTTGGAAATCCAACGTAGTCCCATGACTCACGTGAGCTTCAACTATTATAGATCATCATTATTCTACAACTCCTTCAAGTCACCCACCATCACTTTTAAGTCAAAAAAGAGTGATTTTTTTTGATAGAGTGTGGCAAGAGGTAGGGTACATGATTGAAAAAAGAGACCCAACTCTAAATTTTGTAAGCGGAACTAGTAACTAAAGATGAAAAGACTGAAGATAAACAGGAGCGAGTAACAACAGAAATTTATAGATGAAATCACTCCATAGGCCGATGCTATGCGTTTCGAGTAGTGTAAAGCATTCCGTCGCCGCAGTTTTTGCGACAGTGGTTTTGATGCTTATCGACTGTGGACCGACAATCCACCCTCAATCGATATTAGTTGGAACCATGGTCCTCATGCCCAGCTACCATAGATACGATAACCTCAGACGCATCTCCACATATCATCACTTACGGTAGCGCCCTTGCGCGGAACCTTCACGTATGACGATGGGAATAGGTTGGATTCGGGGCGCAGTCCCGGACTGAAAAAGGGTGCAGAGAGTTGCACATTTTATTCCGGAGAGGCTGAAGTACATGGAACCGCGCAGTTGTAAATTAAGTTCTACGTACAAACCAGCGCTAGAAAACACCAAGCTCGGGAATGGGTGTCGAGAAAAACTATTGACAAGATAGGCGTGAGATTGCCTGAAATCTGAGCTTCACCCTCGAATATCACCTTCAACTCGAAAAAGTAAGTGTTGCGTAGTTGTCGGAAGGAATAGCAATGCTACATTAAACGGCACTATTCGGCTAGTTCTGCCCAAAAATTTCGAACTAAAAATTTTCGCCCAAACTCCGCATAGGGAAGTTATTTGAGGTGCTGAACACGAAGATCGTATCCATTTTGTACGGTGCTTCGTTTTTGTAGGGTTACGCTAGGTATATTGTAGATACGGTATCTCGCAAAATCCTCTCAAATTTTGCCTAGAGGGATTGTTTTGGGAGCTGATCACGAATATCGTATCCGTTCTTTAACCTCATTCTCATAGCGATACGGTAGGTATACGGTAGGAAGTTGGGAGAAAATGCCGATTTCGAGAGGAAAATGAGGGAGGCTTGCAAAATAAAGTTGATATTCGTGATCAGCGCCTAAAACAACTCCTCTATGCGAAATTCGAGAGGATTCTGTTAAATCCACATTATCATTATCGTAACCCTACAAAAACGGAGATACGGTACAAAGTGGATACGATGTTCGTGTTCAGCACCTCAAATAATCCTACTATGCGAAATTTGAGCAAAAAAATGTTTTTTAAAAATTTTGGGGCAGAACTAGCCGAATAGTGCCCATTAAACTAAATGGTATTGAAATGACGAAAATGCAGCCAAGAATGACTGAAAAAATCTTTTGAAACGTGAAAACAGTAATATCTGCTTTGTCTGGGAGAACTGAATGTTGCGTAGTTGTCAGCTGATCTCATAATGAAATTCTGAACAGAATCATGTATGATACTTGGTAGTTTCATTCACTGCCGACGGAGAAACCAGAGTGAGACATACGTCTGTCTGTCTCACCTAGCGTCATGCGCCCTCTCAAATTGCGTGCTCTCTCTCGCTAACCCCCCCCCCCCCCCTCCTGAGCTACACAGGCATTTGTGTCAGGCGAGGTTCTTCAGCTCAGCACGAAGGGAAGTACCTAGTGTTAAAGACCATTCTAATCAGGATCTTACTGGCTCGGCAGCTGACAACTATACAACACCTAATTTTTGGAACTGGAAGAGATACTAGGTAAAAAATCGCTTCCATTCATGACCTTCTGGGCCACTTTCAGACAGAGACACTTGCTATAGTGAGCTTTGCATGTGCAAGACGTTGCCAATTGAATAGACAATTGCGCAAACCACGGTTTCTCAAAACTAGCCGAAAATTTTTAAAAGACGCAAATCCCCCGTCTTTCTTTTAAAAGTTGAATTCTGCGTGGATTTTCAACATAATTTGGCGCTCTTGGTGTTGTTTTGTAGGAGATCCAATGGAGAAAATCACTGACGACAGCGCTACATACAGTTCTGTGAGGTTACCAAAACATTTAGCGAAAACCAAATTGGGCCACTATCGGTGATGAGTTGAGCGTGGGTCACGGCACGAAGGCAGGGTGCCGGTGCAAATGTCATTAATATGTCAGCTGCCTGACATATTAGAGCGAGATTGTTGAGATTGTGAGTCTAACATTCCGGCCTTAAACGTGTGGTTTTTTCCTTTTTGAGTAATACTGAAACTGTTCTGGTGCAAACCTCTTGGAAGGGGCCTTTACTATCTTGTAATCTATGATCGTCACTTTTTTGACTCTTGTCAACCTCATTGAATGGGTTGGGGAACAAATTTCACTTTTTTGGTGCTCCACTTTTCTGACCTCATCCTTCTCGGCCCTATGCCATATATGTACAGTGGACGTCAATGGCGGTGGCCCATCCGCGGCCTCGAGAAACACGTCGCGCAACGGCACCGCGCGTGCCGTACTGATGTTTTCTGCTGCTGTCATGCTAATTCTAGCAACTTTCTACTCTTTTCAAGGATTTTCGACCGAATCGGGAAGAAAAGAGCTTAGAAATAGCATTCCGGCGGCAGACGCCCTTGCGCGGGCGACGCGGTTGCGCGGCGTCTTTCTCGAGGCCGCAGATGGGCCACCGCCATTGCCGCCCACTGTACCTGAAGCGCCATACTCCTTGAGGAGTATAGTAGCAGCCATACTGGGACACAATGCAGAGAAACCCCCTCTTTTATATTCCCGAACCACTGTTTCATCGAACTCATCGATTTCGCCTAGATAACAGACCCACGACTGATGACTTCAGGTTCCTTCACCAATTTTTCCTTCGTAGAAACGCAAACAAGTTAAAAAGAAGCTGAGAAATCCCAGGTTGAACAGCTCGATTGTGTCTTTCACTAGGAAAAAGTCTTCAATTCTTTTTACTCCACTCTGCCTGAGATAAGTATTTATTCTATTAGAAAACAAAACTTCCATATATTTTTCCTGTACCATGTTTGAAGGTCTCAATAGTTAGCCGCCTGTGAGGGTAACTCTGCTGCTGTATTCCTCGAAGAGTGTGGATGTTCCAGTGACAGCGGTGCGGTAACAGTATTTTTGATGCATATCGATCGGAGAAGTGCGTCGCTGGCGTTGTCTTCGGCACACGATCGACACGTACCAAATGCAGTGTTTCCGCAGTTTTTCTCAGATCAACTCCTTTTGTGATTGTCGTAGAGCTGCTATATAATGTTGAAACAGTTGTTGTTTTTAGTTTTAGTGACCTTCCAATTTTTGAGCGAGATTTTTCTGCAGTCTTAAATGCACGTGTAGGCACTTCTTCCATGGAAACAAAGCACGCAGAGAACGTAATAGAATGTCGCACAGCAGAGGCGGAGAGAAATAAGTCGGGTTCAAGTGTGTTTGTAGAGAGGTAAGGAAAAAGAGAAAAGACGTGAGTGATAGCAAGTTTGCATGGAACTGTAGGGCTCCGCGAGCATAAATCGGGAAGCATTTGGTGCTCTGGAAAAGCCGCGAAGAATTGGGGCTATATTCATAATCACTAACTGAGGAACAAAAAGGTTGTCTGTTGAGTAGGAACACTTGCTATGTTTCACACCTCAATCTTGCTGCCAGGCTTGTGGAAATCTTTTGCACAAATCGCGCAAAATCGTGAAGAATCGTGCATGCACGATCGGCTGAAGCAACGGTGGCTGGACTCACTGCATGCGGTTCTGGAGCATGTGGGCCTCCACCCAGACCAGGCGCACGATAGAGCTAATTGGCGTCAGGAGGTCAGGAGACCGGACCCCGCCAACGAAAAGGACAAATGCTAAAGAAGAAGAAGAAAAAATTAAAATCAAACGGCGATCCTCGTCCCGGCCTGCTTTCAAGTGGGGGCGATGTTATGCCATCGTAGTGCTTCAAGTACGTTGAATCTGTTACGAAAAGGGAATTCACTTGGAAGTGCAGAGGACCGTGGAGGCCGCAAGTGTACGTAGAGTGCACACACTGGTACATCTTGTAATTATCAGCAAGATGGAGCATCGCTAGAGCAATTTAGTCTGACTCCGGTTAGGGAAGTTTTGGTCTGCTAACAGTCTCAAACCAAGCTCTGTGGGCTGGGATTCATGAAACATAAACCACTCAAGCCAGCGATGGTTGGCCTAATCGGTCATCCTACAGAATATACAATGCTAGGAGACGCATGGTTATGCGATCATGAATCCTGCCCCTGGAATAGAAGCCGTGGTTGTATAGTCAAAGGCGAACCAACGAATCCAGATGCCCGAACGTGAGCTTCCTCCGGGCCGTTATCAAGTCCGCATTATCAACGGCAGCGGGCCGCTATCAGTCACGTTTTGGGGCGAGTACCGCGCCGGTTGCAGCGCGTAGGGCGGCCATGTATGGTGGAAGATATCAATAAGGATCCCTCGAATGAGATTCACTTCCTTACTTGCTCACTTACCTATCATTTAGCTGGCGTTTGAAGAAGCGGACCGGCCTCTCAACTATTGTACTGCGTAGGAGCCAATGGAGTACAAAATGGCTAAATGAGACGTTTCCATTTTTGCCAATTTGGTGAAAATGCTTCCAGTTTCAATGGTGCTGCAGCGTAGTGTTTTGAGATTGTCTTGGATTTGCTTGATGCAGATATTCTTCGGTGCCGCCCTTAGCACTTTTCAATGGGCAGGTTTTTTCTTCTACACAAGATTGTGTTGGAGCCGACTTGGATCCATTCTACAGACATGAAAAAGCAAATCAATGCAATCTTCTCGTCTGGATTTGCTTCTCAACATTTCGGATGTAACCTGCGACCGTTATTCTTTGGTTTTACCGGAGACCGAAATTGGCAGATCTCTATTACCTGAGGTAATAGAGATCTGCCAATTTCTTTGGTAGAGACCTGTTTCAGCCTTATGCAGAATCGGCATTACTGCCGCCCGAAATAGTCGTGCTTTGGTCTTGAGTCAAATGCCTATTTTCTTCAATTTCTTTCAAACACACTATTTTAATGGAGCGAACGCCGTGAAAGCCTCAAATGAGATATAGCAGCATTTTATGTTATCTTTTTATATTGGCACTTTTTATTAACATTCTGCATAAGTTGTTCTTTGTTGGATTCTCGTGGCGCGTCCTGTCATGCACATATGTATCTGCAGATAACTTTTTGGACAGCTTTATTTATTTATTACACCACATTACATACGTGAGACATTTCTTGCTATAAGTACATAGACGCGGCCACAATCACAAATAAGTGCAATTATTACGTTGGTCCGAAAGTCATGCACCAAATTTCATACATTTTCCAGAGAAAGTTCGCTTTATTGTGAACGGATATCAATCAGCAGAATAATCACCATCAAGATCCACGAGGTATAGCCAACGCTTCTTCAGAGCATCACATCCAGAAGTCTGGAACTCTGCCAGCTGCGAGTCGAAGATGCTCAAAATTTCACTTTGCACTTTAGTCTGATGACCAATTTTTTCTTCCAGCGAATGCAGTTTCACTGCTCCAATCAACTGATAGTCAGACGGGGTCAAGTCGCGAGAATGAGGAGGGTGAGGTAAAACTTTCCAACCTAGTTCCGCAGTTTTCTGGCAAGGCAGTTCCCAGTACAGCATTCTGTCGAAATACTGCTAACAACACATCAAAACCTTCCTTCGTGCAGTTCTCCTTTCGGCTGTTCTGGAGGTGGTTCGCCACACGGAAGCCAACTTCTCTGTAGTGTACGGCTAACGCACAGCCTCCAACTCTCATCTCCAGTAATGAGTTGGCGGATGAAATTCCTCCTATATGGACGCAGCAGCGAGGACTGACACACACTCGCTCTTGCAAGGCACTCATTTGGTAGGGGACACAAACCGACATCAGTTTTCTGTAACCCAGCCTTCTGAGTTGTCTGACAATTGCTGTACGGCTGCAGCAAGGCGTGTTCTACAGTGTAGTGGCATTCTGATGCAAGGTTTATAAATTCTGGATCTTGGAAAATATGTTCGTGCAAAACTTTCGGACCAACGTAATACATATCTGCCTAGAAAGTGATCATCATTTGAGATACTTGTCGAAAATTCTAGTAAATGAGCGAATGATATCAGATTCGACGTCCTCACGGTGGTGATGGATGTCAAATGAATAATAAATAATGGTATATTGAAGCCACACTGACATATCCATTGGTTGTATTTCATTCAGTCATTTATTCTCCAATGGATAAAGTGCATTGTGCCCTTGCCTTTTACAAGCTACTTCTAATGTTAATGTCGTATTGAATAAGCTGTGAAGGTTTAAATCCGCAACAAAGTTAGCCTTTTCTTTTTTCCAATGGCAAAGGAAAGGATCATCCGTTGAAAGTTGTTTACTTAGCGATATCCGGCACGCCACAGCAGCACAACAATCAACGCGAAGTTTACACTTGAGCGGCACGATCGAGTCCTGCTGTCCTTAATGTCTCTACGCTTGCGTCGCTTACTATTGTTCTTATTTCCAGAGTAATGACTTCCTGACGCTGTTGGAGAAGATGCAAAGTCAACGACTGGATGAGCAGCGCTGCGAAATGCCGGATCTGCACGTGAGTTGGCCGTTTTCGACTGAGATGAGTTGTGCTGCGTTAGCTATCACTGCTTGCTGGGAGTGTGCCTTTTCTCGGACGGGCGGTTGAAATGGAATCCTCGTCAGCCGCGCAGTGCTGCGCTCTATGCAAAATAGGGATCAAATAACGAACATCGGCGACGTTGTATCGGTGCTTCCTCTTCGCATTCGGAAATCCACTTCGTTTCCATCACGCGCGGCACCACAACACAATGGGAGGTTCCGAGACCGCTGGACACATAGTTACTTTACTATCTTGTCTCCCCCTGCACCTGTGTGCTTTTTCTCTTCAACTGCTGATATCAAATTCATGAGTCCTCTTATGTTTGCTGATTTCTCATCCCTAGTATCATCATTTCAGCTATTGGACTGATTCCTATTTGTTAGTGCTTGACTCAAGCTATTTTTTGATTACAATCTCCAACTGGAATGACTCATTATAACGAGTTTTGTGGAATAGCAAATGAAAAATTCATACCTCCGAAATTGCTGGAGCATTTTCTACTAATTTTAACTTCATAGTATCTATTACTAGCAGGTCAGTTCCATGGAAGGACATGCTTATGTTTAGGAAATTACTCCTTATGCTTTTCAAATGATTCAAGCACGTACGCATGCTCTTCCTTAAAGACAGCACTCACGATAAAAAACCTTCTCGATTTTCTCATGAAATTCTACTCTGGAGGCTACTTTTGTGCCCCTACTAGAGAAAAGACCATCGAAAAAGGCAAGATTTGCGCGAAATACTATGTTGTATTGCGCCAATCCATGTCCATTTGTACGTGATTCATTGCCTGGAATGGCTGTGGCCGCCGACCGCTATCCGAAAATACTGATCGATCCTGGATCAGCTGAGAAACACAACCGCACACGATCAAAGAGAATGGGGCGGGGTTGAGCATGGCGGGCGCATTTGTACATGCGCACGAGTTTTATTACTCGACTAACTGCAAGATTCGTAGTGATTCCTTTTGCAGTTACACTCCAATTGATGGCACCTTTAAAATAAGCATAAATGCAAGAGAACTTTTTTCAGCGTGAGTGCTGCCTTTAACGCGGCGCCCTTGGCAATTCTGCCCTCTAAGATCTTGCTGTGTTCTTAGGTTCAAAACCATGATTGGAACGAACCCAGTGGTTTTTTTCAAATCCTGCATAATTACTGTTTTGGTTACTCTGTTTGGCTTGTTGCGATAGGGTGGCCCAGCTGAGCGAGTGGAGATGAAGGGTGGAATATAGGGCAAATTCTAACTAGGAAGAAAACTGTGGATCTATGTGGCTTCATCTTGTTGGGGGATTGAAATACATCCAATATCTTATATCTTGTGGAAACTGATGCTGACGTTGCAACTTTCATAAAATTTTTTTCATCTGTTCACTTACTTGGCTATAAATTTATTTCTTTACCTTTTTACTTCTTCTTATTTATGTATTTTTCCGCTCTCCAAGGTTTTGCTCTGATATGCGCTCAATCAGTGCTCCTTAACATTTAAAATATTATCGTTGACTGAATTTGTGGCGTCTAAACCGCCCGACTAACTACGTACATAGGTTATCCACTTACTGAGATTTGGAAACCAGATATATCAGTCATATCTAAGACTTGAGTGCATAGTATCCATATCCTGCCCTTAAGCTAGTAAGACCCACACAAAACGAGCGGCTGGTAGACGTACTGCTTGATGCACATCGAGTTCTGCCACGATAAATAGGCGAAGAGCAGTGGGGAATGCACGCGATGGTTAGCTGTGAGCGGAGGGTGAGTGTTCGGAATTCTGGAAGGAATTGGCACCATTATTTGGGATACCAGACACTCAAAATATCGGGCATGACAGTTATCGTGGGTGCTTCCGTTGAAAAGTTCAGGGGGTTATTTTGAGCTGAAACATTTGTACAGACCAGCAATTTCCAAAACTGCATTAATGAATGCAGTGGCGGGCGCAGAAAAGGGGCGGGAGGGGAGCGTGGGAAAAAAGCGGGGTCTCAGCCGCTTTGAGGGCCCAGATGGAAAATGAAATTAATAAAAACAATAATTATAATAATAAATTTGCAGTAACAAATAAAATTTATATAAAAAATAATAATGAAGACAAACAAAAATAAACTAATACAAGATTTTTGTTTGTATTGTAAAGTAATTTCGAAAATTTGCTGACCCATTATCGGAGAGGGGGAGGCGCCCCCTCCCCTCCCCCCCCGCCCGGCGTCCGCCACTGAATGCTGGTTACTTCAGGATAGTGGACTTAGGGGGAGGCATCATTTGCATGAAAAACAAAACTCTATTTCTTCCAATATTTAGCACATGAAAGATCCGTGAAAATAATCAGTTAAGGGTGACGAAGTACTGAGCAAACATGCAATAACATTTGTCCACCTTGTTATGGTTTTCGAACGTTTATACTTTTTTTAACGCAAACGACCCTCACTGCTCCACCAATTTCCATCTCCTCATCAATTAACTTCACTGTTTCTGTGATATTTACAACGATGGAACTTTCTAAGGCGGGAGAAATCGCCTTCGTAGCCAAACGCTATGAAAACGCTAGTGCTGACCATTCCCAAATAATTCCAGCCTGATGTAATTGCTGCGAGGCCAGCACAGTAGAATCATCAAGCCAGTGCTTGCTTCAGGTTCTTTTTGTCTTGATTAGCTATTACGACGCTTATCACGTCCATATACAGTAACCACGGTAATTGTTGGACAGAAAATGAAAAAAAACGCGAATCCGCGTTTTTTCGTTTTTTCTCCATAGCTTAGTTCTTTTTGCTCCTTATCAGAACTTCTGCCCACCATTCGATTCGTGGAGACGAGGTCTACAAGAAGAGCACAACATCGTTTCCAAATTTTCACTAGAAAAAAGCCCACTTCACAAATTACCTGCGGGTATGAATCAGCGAGCGAGACTCCGCGATAATCGTATCCTAAGGATATGCGCTGTGTGGGATACATATTATGGGAGAAACGTATGGAAATACTTATATATTCGAAATCTAGGGAATGAGCCCATCATTTTAGTACCCCATTCACACCCATTCACCAACATTATTAAAACTTCTGTATTTCCAAAATTTTTGGGAAGTGCTGTTTTTCAGCAGTCAGAACAGCACGCCGAGTCTAGCTGAAGAGGTTTCTTTTGGAATTCTGCAAATAAGCCGTTTTCTTGAGGGGTTTTTAGAATGATAGACCAATAGAGTAAAAGAAGCTTGAGTTTCTTGAGATCGAAAAGTGCTCCCTTGCAAAAACATTCTCATTTGCTCATGTACCTCAAGATTCATGTGGATCGTCGCGGACACAGGACGAAGTAAGGTATCTACCAACGAAAGATCTTGTGGTGCACTTCTTTTCCATTAGCTGCAGCTGGCGAAGTTTTCAATTCACACCGATTGTTGTCAAATCCGACGCGTTCAACTTAGGAAATTTTCCACATGTTGTTTATATTTCCATCGAATCCTGATTTTCGCAGCTTACAGAACCAGCCAAAAATTTCAAATACACCACTCTATTCGCTTCGAGGGGATCTTTCGAATGATGCCATTTTCGAAAAAATCCATGATGTTCAAATTTTCGCCCCAAGCTCCGCCCACCTTATGGCAGGCTATCTCCGTGGCCTAGGAATTCTCCGCTGGGCATACTATGCCAGCGAGAGGCGCCCCTCTAATAAGTCCGCGCCACGTGGACCTCCACTGCGTTTTGAATGAGAATTGAAGAAAATAACGTCAAAACGTAGGTATGAACAAAATTTGAAGGGAATGTTAGAAAAGAAATTATTATAACTGCATGTGATGAAGAACTAGAATGAATTCTAAAAATTCAATTCCACTGGCAGTTTTCCGAACGCTGCTTATTTTAGAAAAAACACTGAAGGCAAATGTAACATAGTTGCTGAATTACACGTTAATATTTTAGACTCATTAATACCGCCCCTGTTCTGAAATAGCCGAATCCTTACACTTAAGCTACTTGACGCTGTACAATATTTTGAACATTTAATTCAGCAATTGCTCATGTTATTTCATGCAGTTGTTACATTTTTGCTTCGAACCTAGGAGATTAATATGGCACCAATGTCGCCACAGGTAATAGCGCCGCGGTGGCACTGGACGCCCGGAGGAGCATGTCTTGAAATTTTGTTCATACGTACGTTTTGACGTTATTTCCTTCAATTCTCATTCAAAACGCAGTGGAGGCCCACGTGGCGCGGACTTATTAGAGGGTCGCCTCTCGCTGGCATAGTATGCCCAGCGGAGAATTCCTAGGCCACAGAGATAGCCTGCCATAAGGTGGGCGGAGCTTGGGGCGAAAATTTGAACATCATGGATTTTTTCGAAAATGGCATCATTCGAAAGATCCCCTCGAAGCGAATAGAGTGGTGTATTTGAAATTTTTGGCTGCGAAAATCAGGATTCGATGGAAATATAAACAACATGTGGAAAATTTCCCAAGTTGAACGCGTCGGATTTGGCAACAATCGGTCTGAATTGAAAACTTCGCCAGCTGCAGCTAATGGAAAAGAAGTGCACCACAAGATCTTTCGTTGGTAGATACCTTACTTCGTCCTGTGTCCGCGACGATCCACATGAATCTTGAGGTACATGAGCAAATGAGAATGTTTTTGCAAGGGAGCACTTTTCGATCTCAAGAAACTCAAGCTTCTTTTACTCTATTGGTCATTCATTCTAGAAACCCCTCAAGAAAACGGCTTATTTGAAGAATTTCCAAAAGAAACCTCTTCAGCTAGACTCGGCGTGCTGTTCTGATTGCTGAAAAACAGCACTTCCCAAAAATTTTGGAAATGCAGAAGTTTTAATAATGTTGGTGAATGGGTGTGAATTTTAGTCTCCACGAATCGAATGGTGGGCAGAAGTTCTGATAAGGAGCAAAAAGAACTGAGTTATGGAGAAAAAACGAAAAAAACGCGGATTCGCGTTTTTTTTCGTTTTCTGTCCAACAATTACCGTGGTTACTGTACTAATGTACACTATTTATTTTTACTTTTTCCTCGCTTCATTATTTTCATTTCTTTACCACATTGTATGAACAGTGCCTTAGTTGTGTTGCGTTATCTTACTGTGCGTTTTGCCTCACATGGGAAAGACCTTGTATCAATAATGAGTAAAATAAAACAAATAAACATCTTTACATATGTTGATATTAAAAAAATCACGAAATCTCCTAGCTTTTTTTCTGCAGACTCTTACATCCTTACACACGTACCTTCTCTATTTTAGTTGAGAAACATTTGGAAGTCCCTACAGAGAAACTTCTAGTTACTGCTAAATGTTTTCAAAACAACAATTTTTACGCTCATGTATGATTACTAAACAAATCATGGGCTTTCCTCAGGCTTGCGTTTCCTAAAGGGTTCACATGGTGTATAAGTATTCCTTTCTGCACTGATTCCCTTTTTCATCTCTCTCGAGTCCAGATGCTACAACGCAGATCATGTGAGGACTTGATGTAGGAATTAGGTCAACTACGTATTTCACTACGGCAGATTCCTCATGTTCCACATTTTTGTTTTTAATCTCACAATTCAATGCTAATTCTTACCTAGGCGTTGACGTTCTGAAACAATGAAAAATTTCCTGTAAGGAAACCCCGCGCAGTTTTCTTGGTTTTTTTTACTCAGTTCGCTAGTTAGCCATTCTATGATATGTGAGCTTAGAGGGGTTCAAGTGCGAATCCCAATGTCTCACATTTTGGTCTTTTATATGGTTCTTTCTTTTTTTCTGGCTTTTGCTTAAAGCAATAATTCCAGACGAATCCCACTGGATTGCATTCATTTTGTGCACAGGCGTAAGTTCTATGGATGATCAACTTCTTCTGGTTATAACTGCATTGAAGGATTCATACGTCCCCCCTCTTTTTCACGTTCTTCAAAGCTGCACACTAGTTCGTCTCGAAAACAGTGGCTAAAAGCTGTAGTATATTTGGCCAACAAGGAAAGGTACATACAGACTTGGGTGAAGTGATTAATCCTAATGCGGAGTTTGGCTTAATGTGCAGTCAACGGCAGTGACTTCGAGCTTCTCTGCTTGAGGTTCGAGCTCAGTTTAGGGCCGAGTTACGATAAGAGGCTTTTAAACGAATTGAACTGAGTAAGAAATCTTCGTCAGCGACACCTCTTCTTCTCAGACAAGCAGTGGCTGGAAGGCACCGGTATAACTATCCTATCCTGCAAAGCCTGGAGCTCACGCAAGATTTAAATTGTCTGTCTTCGTCTTCATAGTCTCAAATCTGTGCGGAAAAAAAGAACAGAACAGGGCAGTTGTGAACTGCGCATTATAGCACATATACATCTCCTTGCGGATAACCAACCATTTCGACAAAGTATCGTTCCCATGTAGAACGAAATCTCGGGTTTAAAATGTCTGCCAAGTTTTTGGACTCACACTGGAGATTGGCTGACCAGTACTTGTCGAACTGTCGGCCGCATCCTTGGCCTCAATGATCTCACTTGTACTCGTTCGAGAGAATACCCGCACTGGTCCGTCTGTCTCGAGGAGGCCAACGATGCCTCGATCTATGCCTGTGTCAGCCGTCGCGCAGACCTTGGTTCGCATTCTAATTAAAGCCTCCCCTACCTCAACCTCGCCATGCACGTCGCACGTTGCCACAACGCTCCACTCGGCAGTCGTATTTATCCGTTTTCTCGCTTTGTTACATACTTTTCGAGATTTCCTGAACTGTTCCGTGGACGCGGCCAGCGTTGAAACACTTGGAAACACTGCGTTCCAGTGCATCTTATTGGCAGCCCGTTAAGGTGTTTGTGCAGCTGTCATTAATGACTGATTGAATAGGAGGTGATGCCTTGAGTGGTGAGATGGCACAGCGGCGGAAAGCTAGTTTGGAAATGAGAAGATGTCGCTGCTGCGCGAACCACCACCTCTGCTACTTTCCATACAGCCACCGTTCGTTTGGACTTGGAAGAGCAGTTCGTCGGCCAGTTATCGCTCGTTGGCTTGTCCAAATGTTCACGCTTCTCTTTGCAACATCCATGGATTGCTGGAGGAAAAATCTCCTTATTTTCATCATAATCATTTTAAGAAATTGCTTTATTTCAGGAAATTGCTGCAACATCAGATTCTGGGAAACGCCTTTATTTGAGTAATCGCAAATAAATAAGTATCGCGCAGCGTTTCGAAGTTTTCACCAAGTTTGGTGGGAATTCTCGAAGTTTTCGAAAATTTCACCCAAACTTGAACATGATGAATGAGATCAATTTAATTCGTCTATGAGGAAAAGAGGCTCTAGCTCTGAACGTTGGCATTGTGCTCGTCCTGTGGTCGTTGTTACTGTGTTTGCCATCATTTCTTTAAAAAAATTCCTTGTTTCCCATTCCACCGTTGACTTTCCTGGACATATTTATGTTGAGGATCTATTGGTTAATTTCTGATCCAGCAATGGTATATTGTGAACTACATATCTATATGTAGAGCGCCGTATCACCTCCTACCCTACAGCGCCGTTTTACCGTCATCAAGGAGTAACTATTGTACCGATTTCATGAGCAGTTCAGTAATGCGAATGAGGATTAGCCAAACGAATAAGGCAAATTCCATACTTACCTGGCGACAAATCGTCGCCTAATTGCACGTGCTGACCTAGTTCTCCCGGATCTTCCACGAATGCCGCTCTACGTGAGAAACAAGTCTCGGAATACCTCATTAGTGCCGCAGTGTCATGGGCCGCTTCGCAACTGACACACAAGCGTGGCTAGTCTCGTTCCGAACCTGCTGCTCAGCCGTTGTGGAACCACCAATCACACGAATAATTAGGTTCTGTATCTCGGAGGGACACAACTACCCTCTGGCCTTGGTGGTGGGGCGTTTACTCCTTCCTCGTTCTTATGCGGTTAATTTTCATTAATCATCTGGACATCCTCTCATTTGGATGTCAAGACTAGATTTGAGGAGTAGCATGCAAACTCTGTTTTTGTAGTCGTGTTTGGTTCTGCTGTCTACGAGGTTTTTTGCGCGGGTATTAGAAGTTTTTTAGACGGAACTGTCTATTAACCCGATGTTTCGGCTCTCTCTGAAGAGGTGTGGAAAGAGCTTGGCTCCGCAAAATCTTATGTCTAGCCTACCAAGCACCTCTCTATCCTTTGCTAGAATCTCGATTTCATTCCATGCACAGAAAGCAGGGGCCGCACAGTGCGGAAAATTAGCTGCGGCTGTTTCACTTTGAGCGCTCAGACACCGCACGACTACGTATATGTATATATATATATATATATATATATCACACATTTCTCCGGTAGTATATATATATATATATATATATATATATATATATATATACTACCGGAGAAATGTGTGAACTCTACACAGAAATCAATGTTTTCTATTGTATTGTGCTTCTATCTATTGTGCTCACCGGCCATTGTTCCCACTAGCTGCGAAGATTCAGGGAACTCACCTTTTGTGTTTTTGTGTCGATCTCAGCAGAGATAGAAGCCTATTTTTTAAGGGGGGGGGGGTGAGTCCAGGAAGGGACGTGTTCCTGGATGAAGTTAAGAAGCCAGTTTCAAATCTAGATCATTACAGATAAGCATTTTAAAGATTAAAATTAACCTAAAAACCTAAAATTGAGCTTGTACATCATTTTTAACTACTTGTAAAGCCATTTTGGAAACGTTATTGAACATCAATGCGGGTGCCATGACGGTTTTCCTTTCTTTTTGAACCTGAATTTCGGGTAAGTTTGAAATGAGATATTATTCCCGCCCGCTTTTGCATACGAATTTTCTTCAAAGACACCATAGAGCTAAAGAAAAACCCATTCTCTACACCATTCGGAAACCAGGGCTCTCGCACTGAACTATGCCCGCTCGTATAGCACCAGCAGCAGCGCCTGAATTTTCAATGCATCCACGAACTCTGTCGGCCGCCGTGATTCAGCTCTTGATGTTTTTGCGTCGTCTCAGTGGACGAGTGCACACTTTTCGCATTTCCCGTTGACAAGACAGGGCCAGACCATTGTCGCACGCCTGTCGCGCACGTGTCGCAGCGGTGTCGCAGTGCTAGCGCTGCATTTTCTGTCGACGCGCAACTCACATACACGCGCGCACAATCCGGTTACTGAATTGGTAATTGCACGCAGCCGTTGTTGCCGAACAGTACTCTCTCACTGACGAGCACTAATCCGATTTTGCGTTTGCTCTGGCATTGATTCCTGTTAACGGCCGGAAATTGCAATAGTGGATTTTCCGCCTCGGTAGTGACACTCATCCGTTTGTTTTCACCCACTCACGTGTTATGCTTCTTTGCGCTTTAGATCTTAGTGCTGCTGTTTTGGAGGATTTAGTTATGTCATGTCGTGCAGGAATCCGGAGCTTCTTAATCACATACTCACATCTCCAGTCAGAAGAAAAGTTTCCCACACATCTGCGCGATCATTCCTTGAGTAAACAACGTCTACCTAATACATCTAGATTTCTTTATCATCTTTTCAATTCTTCATCGTTGTAAATATCTTACATTTAGAATATTCCATCTCATCTTAGAGATAAATAAATTTTGATATGTTTTGGAAATGCTTTTTATACAATGAACAGACTCCTTCCTTCGTCAATAAAGGCTTGTCACTCGCTTTCTCAGAAGTGCTTCATAACTCGAAATTAAGATACTTGAGCTTCGAGAATAAGAAAAAGAGTGTAGAGAAAAATAGTCAAGAGGGATTCGATAATGATTTCAACCTGTTTGAATTTAGCATTACTTAGAGGACGTAGAGCAGTTTGCGTAGGTTACTCAGGCAAGTCAAGGATCATCTCGGGAGCAGAAGAAGTTAATCTATTTGTTGTAGAAAAGCATCAGGCTAAAAGAAGGGGGTTTTCCCTGGATCGCGCCAAGAAGAATAGATCATATAATGCATAGTTCAAATAATCAAATCTAGAGAAATTTAGAGCTAACAATAAGAGTGTCAAATTATCTGGAACAAAACAGCAGTTCAACACCTGCACAGCCTTGAATTTCCACTGGGGCTTGATCACATAGACGAGACTGCTCGACTGAGCAGGCCTTATATAATATAAGGAAAATACTACGCCTGAATTCACCATTCACAATTCACCGTAGCATTTTTTATTCAGGGCAGGGACACCTTTCCAAAAACTCTCAAATTTGTGGAAAAACACATCCCAATAAAAATCTGCGCTGATTTACATATCTTCAGGTTCAATACTTTGTAAAGCTTTTTTATAGTATGATTGCCCACAAGAATCCCAAACTCCGCTCTCGGACATGCCCACATTCGTCTACTGGTTGGGGTTTTATACATGTATGTCATTTATGTCAAGAATCCCACGGATGCTCCATTTTTTTTGCCTAATTTTCCCTTTGTTCGAACATCGAGATGTCGCCCAATGTTTGACCTTCAACAGACCTCTTGAACCGCTTTCATGCAGAGTGACAGAACATCTCTGCTCCCGTGATGGTTTTACAACTTCCTTCGTGTCATTCCATGTGGCCATAATCACCAACGATTATGTGCATAATCTGAGCGCATTCCACCTTGCCCACATTGAAAACGCGGAAAGGAAAGAAACCCTTCAACACTGCTGCTTCCATGCAACGCCTCGAATTTAACTGAGCCTGAAGATTTGGACTGTCACTGCTTTTCTTTTCCTTTCTTCTTGGTTTTTCTTGAGAAGGACGCTTTCCGAACTCAGTCGGAACCTGAACTTATAAAGCTGAGCAGCAGTGGCGGACGCAGAAGGGAGCTCTCCCCTCCCCCGAGAATGGGTCTCCAAATTTTTGGAATTACTTCACAATAGAAATAAAAATCTTGTATTAGTTTATTTTCAGTTGTTTATTTTTGTTATTATTTGAATGCAATTTTTATTTATTATTATTATAATCAATGTTTTTATTAATTTTATTTTCCGTCTGAGTCCCCAAAGCGGTGGAGACCCCACTTTTTTCCCACCTCCCCCTCCCCCTCCCGTCTACTTTCTGCGTCCGCCACAGCTGAGCAGCAGTGATGTTTTACTATTTTTAGGAGTTTAGTAAAATACAAAAGTGACCTTGTCCCATGATTCATGGCTGTATCCAATATTTGTTTTTTTTTTTGTAAAAACTTCAATGGGAACTGCACTATGTGGTTTTTGATATACTTGAACCAGATAAAAGTCCATTTTGTTTTTCCTCCAGGGCTGTTTTGCTCTCTCTTGTTCAAACTTTCGAATTTTTGAGTTTTCGTCTTTTTCGAAGTCGAATTTTCGATTTTGAATGCAACTGATCACTCATTTTTCCCTAACTGTGTTTCATGAGCCACTGATGCGATAGAGAATATCTATGCGATAGCTAATACATAAGCGAAAGGTGGAAATAAGGTAAATAAGGTTATTTAGATAATTTGATGCAGGAATTTACGTTATCATCGTGTTCAAAGGTACCGTTTTTCAACGTTCATTTCAATTTCCATGAAACCTTTGCACTGTTTTGCAGCTAACGTTGGAATAAAGTAACCGAGACTTCTTCTTCTTGGATTTTGTCCTCTGTAGCTTCAATACAAGCATGTCTCGGTCTCGCTACATCTGATCCAACCCATCCCCTCTCCAGCAGGGCAGCGCAGGATAGTGCCCGATACCCAGTGACTTCTTCCACCACCCTTGTACCTGCTCCTCAACGCCCATTGTGCTTTGTTATAGTCAATGCATATCAAGAGACCAGCTAGCAGAATTCCAAGCGCGTAATTGATGCCAAGCGCTCGTTAGCTTTTGGTGGAGACCGAAGATCTACTTTTTTCAGTTTTTTTTTTGCTGGAATCATCCTTTAACATACCTATGTCCTAACAAATATATCCAGCTTTTGGGTAATGTGGACTGAATGTTCTCAGTTTGACACCTATGTTCCATGTTCTTTGCAGTGAAATTATTGTTTTTTGAAGAACAGTCGTTTCGGCTTTGTATGGAGCTAGAATCACTGAGGGCCCAATTCCACAGATCTGACTCAGCAGTGTTTCATCTTATACATGGTATAAATATTTATTTGATACACAAAGAAAATGATGCGTCAAATGGTTCCATCGTTAACCTCATGAATAAAGATCTAATCACTCAAAATGAAATGGCTAAAAAAAGACAAGTGTAAAGTTTGACTAGCCTTTCCAAGTAGCATCACCCAATTATCAAAGGAATCGGTTAAGCAAAGTTATTGCATTGTTAAATGTGTCAATGTTTCCTTTCACTTAACAATTTCATCGCAATAGGAAAAAAAAACAACAATTTTGCGTCTTTTCCGTTCCTTCAGCGAAGAAAGACGATGTTGGTTTTCTCCCAAACTCGTGCATTTATTGAAACAGAGCTCTTTTGCAGTGGTCTGTACACGTACGCTATGTGATACTGACCATTACGCCGTTTATGGAGACGATGGTACTTGATTGAGAATGATAGATTTATTTTTCTCAGAAAGTTTCGCCGTTCTTAGTGGTGGTCTTTGGGAATTTTGCGATCTGGATTAGTTTTCAGCTACTGCAAGGCATCTTTTTTTTTCAATGAGTGCTCTTTCTAAGTGGATCTTCAACATTTCGAGGGCTGCTTTCGATTTCCTATGCTAGTTCTGTTTCTATTCCAGAGCGTCTTTATGTGCGTTTAATAAATATCTAAGTACAGCGCGTTCCGAAGCTACGGCAGCAAAGAAAGATGCACATATGAAAGGAATTTCAGCTTGATTCGGAGCAATGAGTTGATATTTATGTTTATTACCTAGCGTATGACTAAAGACAGCGCATAATCTTGAAATATTCTTCGGCTCTGCCACACACCCTGAAAGCTGAAAGCCTGATAGAACAGGGATAGTTGAAGTTCAAATCATTCCTATTTTTTCAAGTGCTATTTGAACGTACTCGAGCTCTAATGAAGAAGTTCAGCACATCTATGTCCTGGGTACCGCAAAACCAGCCCGGTTGCTTAAGATGTTCTGTACCTGTTCAGCCTTTCGGTAAAATCAATAGACCCTAAAAGCATTGTTGTCCGAGTCATGATCCAAATGCGACTTGAGTGCCCAAGAACGTTTCTGATGTCTATAGCAACCTCCCTATTTGAACTTCAAGCTAAGACAATTTTTTTCAACCCATTGGTGCAAGCGTAGCTCACTGATGATCGAGGAATAGCGAGAAATATGCTTTAAAGAGTGTGCGGACATGCAAAGAAATGGATTAAAATAAAACCAGTGGCCTAAGAGCAAACCGCGTTGATCTTTTGTTAGTAGTTTTTTCATCGTAGGTCATGCCGCAAAATATTACGACTCAGACACTGTGTAGCTGTCCTCAATTTCGGTGTTTGTTCTGCGCGTTGACCATCCTGGGTAATTAGCGTGCGATTGCCTAATTGTCCTTGGATCCTGGCCGAGCCCTGGATGAGTAGGCATTTACTGGCATGGTCCACAGCAGCTAATTCTATGAGAGTATCCGGTCATTCGTAGAAGGATCTCATTGATTGAAGGATTGCGAGATAATGGACTAACCCATGCAGCTTCTTGCTTTTGCGGCTCATCCACAATCGCTGTTCGCCGCCAAGGTGTTCATGCTGCTGTAAAGTTGTTTTTACTCCGCAATTCTCTGTCAGCACCAGCACTAGGAGTAATAACGCGGAGATACGGCTGTGCCCAGCTCTTTCCGTCAAAGCTACTGTTTCACATCCGCTGTCACGCTTCTTCCTAACGCTGATCCCCCTAGTCGGCGCTGTTATTACTTGTTCGGTGTACATCTGGCGCTCGATGACTTTGTCCTTGAACGTCAATGTCGTGCAAAGCAAATAAGCATTACACCCTTGAGAAGGTTCATTCCACTCCAAAAGTGGCGACTATTACAAGATCATTCGTCATACGGGCCGATTGCTTCCGATATAACCTGTAATTTTGGCTTTGAAGCTGGAAACGGTAGTGTGGGGAAAATTTCCAGCCACTATGAAGAGCTCAAAAACGGTGAATCTGTCGTTTTCCCAAATTTCCGGTGTCGCTTCAATGGGTTCTCTGTGTGTAAATTTTGGATTTTGTTCTCCTTCTAGCCATATCTGCATAGCGAAGGCTTGGAAGTATGTAGGAGAAATTCTCACAATTTTGATCAATCCTTTCCTAGAATTTTTTTTCCGAAAATCGAACATTGTTCATCAGTGACCTACTCGTACATTTTTTAGAAGTACCGTGGATCACTATTAGGAAAGAATACATACACACATCTAAAATCTAGACCAGTTGGGAAATATGGTGCCAAAGGCAGCAGTTGTCTATATTTTTACAATATAACATTTTAGAAAATTCAAATGTAGCTACATAAGCTACATATGTACGTTGCTTCATCAATCCAACACTAAAGATATAATAATTTTACGATTACCAAAGAAGGTACTTAGATAATAATCCAATTATGAGTGACGGAAAAGAGAAACAGTAGCAATAGTCAGAATTCTTACGAAATCATAGCTAGTAATTTTTTCAAATATTTTTAGTTAGGCGGCTCTCCTCTTCTTTTTCATATTTTTCATTGTTCCGCTGAAGAAAAAACTAGAAAGGCCATCTCTCAGTCATTCCGCCTGTTCAAATAAGAAAGGAGTTGTCAAGTGCTGCACATTTCTATATGAAATTGTACGGAAGGAACATTTTCTGGAGTCCGAAAAAGAGCAAAAAAAGCAAGGAATATCCCCCTCGAAATGTACAGTTTCTCGAAGAATCTCTCTTCCGGTTTGAAAAGATCTTCTCTCAGTATGGAATTCCATACTGATGTTACTTTGGGCAGTCCCAGTAGAATGAGAATTTCTTACACACGCAAATTTCTTGCCAGTAAATGCATTACTGTTATGAAGCTAGCAGCTAACCTTCGCTTTTATTTTCTTGTTATTTCTCTGTATTTCTACGGAAAAATGGATGAAAAACTTGCAGAGAATGCCTCATCAACTTCCAGACAAATTGCCCCTTTACTGCAATAAATATGTACCATGTTCGAGTAGTTTTTTTTCTGAAAATTAAGTGTAAACGGTCACATTTCTCAGGTAGTAAATGAAAGTAGTCCGTATAGAAGGCACATTTCTGTGCCGAAATCTGTTTACTATATCTTGCCTCTTTTCTTAGCCACGCTAGTGGGATGGAAATTTGTACACTTCTGTCACATTTCTTCGTAGGACTCAGAATTTCATCTACGAACCCAATTACGCCTTAGAGGCTGCGTTTGGATCATCCGCTCTTTTCTCCAATGATAGTAGCGGTTCCTCACGAAACGGATTCCGAGTCATTTTCCGTTGACCAAGTACGTACTTAATACTATTATTTTTTACGTCATTCTGGTGTCACACGCTAAGCATGGGAAAGTGCTGGTTTCGCCAATGAGCTCAATACAGTGGATGTAATCATCTATAATACATTCGGGAAAATGGGGAAAAATCGTTGACGATCACACCAAAATCTCGGCTACCAAGTGAGATCACACTGTCCATGTTCGAAGTTGTTTGGAAACCAGTTTCATAGACTTTTTCCAACAAAATTTCTTCCGATATATCATTCCGGAATGATTATGACAGCTGTTGGAAGTGCCCTCATACGTAACGATCGACGCGCTTCCTCTTAATAATGGGATGTGTGCAGATTCTGTCAACAAATGATCGCGCTTCGCTATTTGTTTTTGAGAAATCAGCAATAGCGTTGCTCACAATGGAGTTGTTCGATTTTTCGCGCACTTCTGACGTCGTCTCCATCTTGCATTTGAGGAAGCGAGAAAGTAGTGATGTGGAATTCTGCTTCCGAGAATATCAGAAAGTTGAAATGACGAATGAATTAATCCTGCTGCGTGCCTCACAATCTCTATTCTCTTTACGCCTCAGGGTTATGCTAGCATTCTCACCCTTCTAGGACTATGAAGTAGTGGAGCTTTTCATGCTTACCACTGAATATCGTTCCCAAATGTCTAATGTAATGGGAAATGTTTAGCTTTATTGAACCAGCGCGAAATGGGCTGCAGGAGCTCTCCACACACTGAATTATGAATTAACATTCTGTCATCATCGCTTTATTTGCTTCCATACGCGTATATGATTAGTTGAAACATTGGAAATCGAAAACGTCGAATGCATGGCGCTTCTGTCGACACGACACTGCCCCTGCTTCATTTTCCTGTCCATTCCTGGCGGCTTTTCCTCCGCTGTTGTTTCGTCTGACATTCCACAGCTTGAAACAGCGCATCCGTCGTGTCATCCCATCCATTTCTATTCAACCGGTCCCTCTCCTCATATCTCGTGCTATTTCAACGGCGCTCTAGCATATTTGTACACCTTTGCTTCGCGTTAGTTTTGTGCATGATTGTCCATCGTACACCGTTCGTGTCCACACCACCAGCTCATCTCCAAACAGTTTCCACGTATTGATTTCTTCTCGAAATCCTTCTCAACTTTCGTATTTGTCATGTCGTTGCCGCTTCCTTTATGGAGTAGCAGTGGAATGTGCTCTACAGAACAATCTATTCCTCTCCCACGTCGGATGAGATTCATCGACAGCAGCGAGGATGAGGCAGAAGGTGACGGTCGCAGCTGCCTGATCGGCATGGAAAAACAGTACCCCACTGCCAAGTTTGGTGCACGGCGTCGTGCCCGGATGGCGCCGTCGTTGGCTCCCATTCGGGAGCCGTTTCGGGAATCTGTCAGCGATTATACGCCTCCAAATAGGGCAGTATCCATGGATTGTGTAGTACAAGCAGTGGCTGCTGCTCAGGCTCCAATGAAGTTGTCTAAGCGGCTTTCTTCCACCTCACTCATGATGTCCTCAGAAAATGAGTTCAAAGTTATGGCCGCAGGGAAACTCATTGAAGCTATGGAGAACCTGAAAAAAGCGGAGATGGTGCCATTCAAGGGCTCCACTGAGTCTCTGCCCGCCTCGTCGCCTCGCAGGCCACCCAACGGGAAGTCGCCATTCGACTTTCTGGGATACATTCTCGGGAAAAAGACGTCGGAGAAGTCTCTGAACAATTTGGTCTCTCCGCCGATCTTGATTTCCTCGACGTGCACAGCCGTCTCCCTTCAAGAGCTGCCGGTAAGTTTATCAATAGTAGAGAAAATTTGGCATGAATTGAGGGAATAACGTTTCTGTCATCTGTTCACACAACAAATTCAACATTGGAACCAATTCCCTTTCGAAATGTTCATACAATTTTCACCCATCAAAGTGAAAAAATTGATTTCTGTCGATTTTTTCAATTAAGGAGTCAGTGTGTGCTTCCAAGGTGTGTATCGTCCGGGCGGTAAATACACTGACTGTACGAAACAGTTGCTCAAGTGCTGAAGAGAAGTGCCCCTCAAAGCCGTTTCTAGAGCAGATATTTAAAGAGAAAATATGCCCAAAAATTGGTGAAATTCTCTTATAACATGAAGAATTTCCTGATTTTTTAGAGTGCGAATGGTGAGCGGAAGAGGGACAACATGCAGACGAGAGATATTATGAAAGAGGTGCGCCTACAGAATTGAAACTTAGATGGATATCGATGACGAACTCAATTGCAGATGCTTCAAAGACCCGGCCCCTACCCACAAATTGTTCTTCCGCCAACTGGTTTTTGGATGGACGGCGTTAGTCAGAACAATATGTACCTCGACCAAGAGGTTCGTTACCAATCTATATTCAGCTTGCTGCTTCATTAACAACACTCATTCTATGAGAGTAATAAATTGACTTGTTTTTAGTCTACAAGATCAAGACTCAGGATAGATAGCACAAATGATTACTTAATTACTAATTATTATTAATTACTAGTTACTAACAAATTAGTTACAGCAACCTTCCCCTACTACTCAAATGCTAGGTTGTTCTATCTAATCAGGGTCGTTCTGTCCTCCTCTAACGACAGCAGTCCTCACTGAATTCCTATTCTTACACATGTTGCGATGTACTCATAAAAAATATCGGAAAATATTGCTGACATCATCTGTGACGTACCACGTGCACGACTTCACTGCTCGATTGTTGCGAAATTATCAGAAGTTTTCAAACTCAAATGCTGGTAATGTATAGTGGCGCAATTCTGCCGCTTACTGCTGTTTTCTTCGCCCTGAATTTTGAGGTTTCAGATTATGGGAGCGAATACCAACAGCTGCGCAAGGTTCAAGCTGGAGACGGACGAAACTAGTCATTGCTATCGGCGATATTTCTATGGAAGAGTGAGGATTCTCGAGGCGACTTGTCCACAATTATTGACTGCTTCATCTTTGCAGGAACATCACGACTTCATTGCTATGGATCCTGCTGTCGGTCCGCTAGTTCTTTCAGTCAGAACTGAAGTTATCTCTTCGCAAGATCACTTCAGAATTATGCTTCGTACAAAGAAGGGAACCACACACAAGATCATTTCCGCCAGTGGTTGGTTTTTGTATGTTTTTATAGGATGCGTTTCAAGACGGTTTTCTTGTAACCCGCTCTTCCAGCCTTGGCCGATCGTCCGTCAGCCTCTCGAATGGCTCGTTTACTCAGTGAGGAAATCACCACCGAACAGTTCACCCCTGTTGCTTTCCCAGGCGGTTCGGAGCTAATTGTGCAGTGAGTTCTCTTTGCGGTTTTCCTTTTCTCTGGCTGAATAAGTGAAATGTCCATGAATTTTGGCGTAATTATGCCTATTTAATTATAGGTATGACGAGCACGTGCTGACTAATACCTACAAGTTTGGCGTGATCTACCAGAGATCAGGGCAAATCAGTGAAGAAGAGTTGTTCGGGAATGCAAGAGGCGGTCCTGCGTTCCAGGAATTCCTCAACGTCCTTGGTGACACCGTGGAATTGCAGGGCTTCTCAGTTAGTTTTTTCTTTCTGAGCACCTGTTCCTGACGGTCAGGAGTTTTTTTCCACAACTTGTCCTCCTTCCTTTACGTCTATTCTTTTTTCAGGGCTATCGTGGCGGACTTGACACCGTTCATGGTCAGACGGGTCTACAGGCTGTGTACACAGAGTTTCGTGGTCGTGAAGCGATGTTTCACGTATCCACGATGCTACCGTATACACTCGGCGATCAGCAGCAGTTACAACGAAAGCGACACATTGGCAACGACATAGTTGCCATAATTTTCCAGGAGCAAAACACGCCATTTGCACCGGACATGATCGCCAGCAACTTTCTACATGCCTACATTGTAGTTCAACCGATAGATGCTCTCACCGACAAAGTTCGATATCGGGTGTGTCGTTGAACTACGGAACTTTAACCAACACTTGCACGTTTCAGCAGCAGCCCTCATACCTTGGAAAAAACCACTTCATGACATTGTGGCCCACAGTTCCTCCGTGCTCATGTTTACTTCTGTACTAAAGATCCACCAAGCTACTTTTGTGCGGAGAAATTGCTTCCAAGTCATTTCCGATACGTGCCATTCGTAATGTTGAAGCAAAGTTCCACCTTAAGTACGTTTTCCAAGATGAAAAACAGACTAAACTGCACGCCGCGGTTCATTCCTTCCCATATCTGAGTTTTGAACTCCGTTCGCTATCCCATTACCTTCACCAGCAAAGATCCTACTCTACTCCGAATCGACTGTTCATATCCGAAATGCGAACGGCCCAATAAAACAGGTCGCAGTGTGATACTCAAAGCTAGAACAAGTGACTGACGAGCAATGGCGAGCATGTTTCTGACTGCACCTAAAACATGCTCACTGCAAAGTTGGTCGGCAGCTTGCTGTCACCCTTTCTTGCCTGCACGTTGACGGTTCCAGAAGTGTCGAAAATTTGTTCCCGCCTTTTCTTATTGGCAAGTTTTCGGCCATTAAAGTTTCTCGGAAACTTGTTTTTGCCCTCAGTTCCAATTAGCTTAATAGCAGACGCTTCTTCCACTATCAGACTAACCATTCGTACGGTGTCCTCATTAAATGCATTGTATATTGCGCATGTGAGAAGACTAGTCTGCAACTTGCTTCGACTTATTTGTCGACAAGTTGTGCAGATGGAGGGTTGTCGTCAGCTTGCCGACAACCTTCGCAACCAGAAAGCTTGCTGGCAAATTCTTCCTGCGAGAAATTAGTTGACAGCTTGATTGGGCTCCTCCTTATTAGTAGGTTGTTGGGGAAAAAGTCGCTGACAATCTGTTTTTGAATGGCATGATGACGTCAAACTCATCAACTCATTTGCCTGTTAAAAAGGTCGTCTGCAAGTTGTTTTGGGGCAAAGGTGGGCCGGCAACTTGTTCTACGGGGTCTGAGTAGAGCGATAGGGCCTGCATGGCTCATGGATTGCTAAAAACATGTTGGCTCACGGGCCTCGACCGTTGGAGTTCCCTATAATTCTAACCATTATCAGCATTCCCACTAGTATGTTCCAGGTATCCGTTGCTGCTCGAGACGACGTGCCTTTTTTTGGCCCGACTCTTCCAGCTCCATCTATTTTCAAGAAAGGACAAGACTTCAGGAATTTCTTACTCACCAAACTAATCAATGCCGAAAATGCTGCTTACAAGAGTGCAAAATTCGCGAAATTAGCGGTACTTGCAAGTAAATTTCTTGAGGTCTTTAAAGGCTGTTCGAGTTCTAATGTTTTATAGGAAAGAACTCGCTCTTCACTGCTGGACAGTTTGTTCGCGAATCTGAAGGGCCGCGCTGAGTTCTACGGCTCACCACTTTTGGAAACCACTGAGTCATCCGGAGGGCTTTTCAGCTCAGTAAAGAAGGCACTGATTGGCAGGTTTGCCTCCGTTCAACTATCTGTCCGGAGAATGCCCGAAGAATGGTGTACATCGCACATACATACATACATACAGGGCAGTGGCGGACGCAGGGGGGGGGGCGGGGGGGGGCCCCCCCCCGAGAATGGGTCGCCAAATTTTCGAAATTACTTTACAATACAAATAAAAATCTTGTGTTAGTTTACTTTTAATTGTTTATTTTTATTATTATTTTTAATATATTTTTTATTTATTGTTTATTATTATAATTAATATTATTATTAATTTTATTTTCCGTCTGGGTCCCCAAAACGGCGGAGACCCCACTTTTCTTCCCACGCCCCCCCTCCCGCCCACTTTCTGCGTCCGCCACTGATACAGGGAACTCCAAATGTACGCAGACAAGGGTCGGGACCGCGGCGCGGCTCTCTTGCGCAGAGACACGGGCGCTTTGCATGCTGAGCGCCTGCGTTTCTGCCCAAGAGAGCCGCGCCGCGGTCCTTACCCTTGTCTGCGTACATTTGGAGCTTCCTGTATGTTCACCTGATGGTCTAATTCCCTCATTCTCGGAGAGTTCGTTTAATGTTAAAGACTCTGGAAGTAACCACTCATTTTATGAATGTTCAGGTCAAGATCAGTCTCTCAAGAAGTAGCACAACCGGCTCGAGCCGTCTCCATGTCGACGCCCACCCGTGCGTTTTCTGTGCCAAAACGGACAGCAAACTCTGAGCGTGACAAAAGCTCAAGCTCCAGTGGAACCAGTTCGCTCAGACGGGAGAGTCCTGTTCGAGATGACCAGAGGTGGAGTATGGTCTATTAGCTCACAGAGGGCACCTGATCCGACTTTGTCTGCAATTAACGACTTTGCCCGCAATATGCGTCTGGAAGGATATTTTAGCGAATGGCAGTAGGGAAACATAAGAATGGAAGAAATCACACCATCAAAAAAGTGCAAAAAATAGATCAGTTAGCTGAAAAAGTGATGAGGTCGTAGTTGCGGACAAAGTCGGATCGTGCGCCCTCTGTGACCTAATAGACTGTAGATTGGGATCGGGAGGGCTCATTAAGAAAAGATCAGATAATGTTCAAAATTCAGTGACTCACAAGCAGACGATGACACGCTCCCAGCCGCCGTTTCTCCAAGCCGGGGCGTTCAAAGAAGAATTGTAAACCGACATCTAGGCACGAGACCCCCTTACCATTCACAGCCAAAGTGCGAAACAGTGTATATTTTTTCCTAACTGCTAGTATTCTGAATTAGGTTTTAAAAACTAGCGCGAAATTTTACAGGTTGGAATGGGAGCTTTCATCAGTAGACAACGATTCTCCTGAGAACGAGATCGATTCCGACACTGGAATGGTAAGCGGAAACTCCATTTTTAGACCAATACCGAATGTGTATATCTTGGGAAATAAGACAAAAAGGGAAGTGAACCCAAAAACAATGTCCCATCCGTTTTTTTTTTGTGTTAGAGATATCGGTGGATCCTGAGCCTATGTGAATTTCTCAGAAATGACGAAAATTCCTCTCAAGGCGGCTCAGGGGGCAAATTTTAAAGATCATTTGGGCGGAATCGTCCTCGCTTGCCTACAGATCTGGTGTATTCGATTTCACAGCTTATCACGAGAGTTTGACTCAGCAATCTTGTGCAGATCCTGAATCCAAATTCAAGCTTAAAACCATTTTTATAAGTTATGATTTTGTTAGCCGAACACGGGCTTGGTAGTCAATTCCTTCATTGGAATAAAAATATACGGATGGTAGTAAAATTTCGATGAATCACATGTGGTTGATCCATTCTATCGAATCGGGGGATTTTTAAGATATCTGGATAGAAATAGATAGCTCCATACCTATAAGGGCATACAAACTTTATATCAGATTTCGAACTCTCGATTACAATTCCACAATCTCCGTCGGTGCAGAACTAGAGGTCGACCCGTACCAGGGCGAAGAAGACATCATCCAACTTGTCTCATATGAAGGGATTTCTTCAGCGAATCCATGAATTGTGCAATTTATTCCTGGGCCAGCAATAGGGGGAATCCATTAATATTAATTATACCATTTGTTGCCGCTTTTTAAGTAAAATTTTCAATTAAGATTGAATGTCTCTATAGCTTTGAAACAGCAGTTTTCAGTCTTTTCTACAAGAAATTCCTACATTTCAATGACGTGACGCGAAGTTTGCAGAGATTATTTTGCATCCTACTTCAAAGAGGGAAGTAAACAAGTTGATTGGTTTACGGAATATCGGAAGATTTACCGCGATCAAGAATCGGGGTGTCCCCTATGAAACCCAATATGTACATCGGTCTTTCTTACTGTCAGCTGCATAACACTTTCCCAGGAATCGATGTCGTCTACAGACCAGCCATCGACTCGGCTCTCATGCACCTTTTGCGCGGACGACTGTCACTCAGTAGATGCAAAGAAGCTGGAGTCACTGATGATGGTACCTCATGCATACGATTTCTTTGCTACTTCGTTAGTTTCCCCATTTAAGGACATTGATCGACTGAGTGGAGAGAAATCTGACCTGCTGCGTCAAAATGTTTCTTGTAAGACTGACATCAAGAAGCTCAAAGAGAGGTAGAGGTACAAGTGGTACTTTTCTTCATGCTTATGTGAACATGACATTTTGAAGGCAAAGTTGCCTGTCGGATGAGTTGGAACGCGCGAATGAGGAGATTGCTAGGCTTCGTCGCATGATTAAAAGACCGGAGAAGGCGGCTGCTACAGTTCACCAGACAACTCATGAGAGGTCCTACAGCGATGTTTCCGTCTAAGGCATCTACACGTCTGTATTGTACAAATTCCAGATCCCCAAAGACCACGTAACATCTCTCATGATCTTCCATGTTCTATCTTTGTGTCAAATTTGTATAACCGGTTCTGGTGCGCGAAAATGTGCATATATGTGAATCTACCACATCGATGACTAGTCGCTTGCATGCCGACAATGATTTAAGATGAAACAATCAAATTATTAATCTTTGACCTCCTGTACTGCATTCAACTCTTCTTTCCCAGCTTCTAATGCTGCGAAGTACGACTATGGCATAATAACAACTTCATAATTCTTCACATTCCAGGGTATTTGATCGGGCTAATTGTTGTAACTTCTCTTTCCTCCTATCTTTCTTCATACTCCCTAAGAGGATGTTTTAGTTACGTCGATGTCTGCCTTATGATGATGTGTTTTGCATTATGTACGTACGCCAATATTGCAATAACATGTAAATTTTTATGCATCTTGCAAGGAAAACAAAAAACGTGTGAATAAAAGAATAACATGGAATGAAATCCTCCCAAGAAAAAACAACAGTGGTCCAGTGAACTATGTAAACTGTGTTTGTCACTGTTTTTGTCCCGCTTCCGTTATTTATTTATTTATTTGCAGACGTGAACGATATCGCCTCTACACAAAAATTCAGAGGTGAGTGAATACGATAAACTCGTCACAACATGTACAAAAGAAACCGGCCATTTCTCAATGTTATAAGTCATGATAGTTGCAAAATGGAACCTTGTACAGGGTGGGCCAAAATAATGGGTAACAGATAAATTTAACTTTCTGAACGAAGTAGCTATAATATCGGGGAGGTCTCTGGGAGGGAATGTTAAGTGCCCTTACAGCAATAATAATCTAAATTTAATTTCGAATGTTACTCTGTCAGTGTCGATATATGGAAGAGTGTTGCATTCGAAAATTTTTTTCGAATATTCTAATATTCGAATAATCGAATATTTCGGTATGGCCGAATATTCGAATATTCGAATAAACGAATATTTTGAAACGCCCGAATATTCGAATAAACGAATATTTCGACGTATCCGAATATTCGAATAATTCGAATATTCCAACCTCTCGAATATTCGAACTATTCGAATATTCGATCATGAGTTTCGAATATTCGAATATTTCGAATATTTAGGAAGTTGCTCTACATTTGTTTCAGCTGAGTACGCAAAGGGAAGTTATCTGAATAGAACAACTACTCATTAGGTTGCCGCGGAAGTTACTTAGTCACTTTACCACTATTCACTACTACTTACTTTGTCAAAGTCACTTACTTTTGTGTGTTGCTAATTTTTTTCGAAATTGATTTGGAATTTTCTGTCCAAAACTTATATAAGTCAATGCTCTACCTATATCCAGTTTGTCCTATCATTTCGTTGCGATTATAACTGAAAATATTGTCACTGACTACAAGCTTGTTCAACTGCTCCTGGTTTGATAACACAGAAAACGTAGCAACTCGAGGGATGCCACAAAAGCGGAACTGATTGAATAGAATCCGCGTAGTGGTATCCTTGACCTGGCAGAGGACCTCCCACGTCATCACGACAGTATTTTTTTTACCTGCTTCTCCACGGGGAGGCAAGGAGATGTGGATACCTCATGATCTAAGTGACCGCTAGTTTCAAGTGCGTAAAGTGCGCGCATAAACTTTTTAAGTTTTCAACAGAGCTTTGCTCAGCTAGCCATCTTGGTTACCGGTGACGAGAAGAGGGTTCTTCATGTAATTCACGTAGGAGAATGTGGTTGACTCGTAAGCCGATAACTGCCAAAACTACTGCAAAAACGAAAATTACCTCCTCAGTATTTGATGGAATTACAAAGGAACCATTTGTTAAAAGCTGCTGCCGACAAAACTCACTGTTTGCGCAGAATAATGATTTCACTTACATTGTGTAAATGTTTGTTATATTGAAGAAAAAGAATTAATCCTGAAAGACGTCCAAGAATGGCTGAAAGCTCAAGATTTGCCACGAAATTTTAGCGATCTGTATACGTCAGCAGGTATTCTCAGACAATGTGCGGGTGAACCGCGGTACAAATATTTGGCGTAGGCAACTCTACAGTCAACCAAATAATTGAACGCGGTCATTAAATTATCTATGTGCGGTGAGCCTGCAGAAAGTCCGCTGTCAGCCCGCTGAAATGATAACGTGGCGTGCTCAAAACGGCAGTAATGCTTTCTGGCGATGTGTGAATGAAATTTTAGCAATCTCAAATTTAGCAAGCGTAGCTGCTTGCTGATGGGACTCGAGAATGATTATGAGAGCGAAGGTCCTGTTGAAAATGACTATTCGATTCTTCGAATAATCGAATATTCGAATGAACCCGCCTCTGATATTCGAATATTCGAATAAACGAATATTTTGAAAGCGTCGAATATTCGAATGTTCGAATAAATGAATATTTTGAAGGTGTCGAAAATTCGAATAATCCGAATATTCTGATTTTTCGAATATTCGAATGTTTCGAATAAACGAATATTCGAATATTCGAATAATTATTCGAATATTATTCGATTCGGTCAACACTCTAATATATGGCCTCCAGACTTACCTTCAGACTGCTTAGTTACTTTCAAATAAAATATTAGGTTGGTGCAAAAGTTGTGTCGATTTTTCGTAATCCACATTATTTTTAACATAAACTTTACCGAACTAAATCCTTAATAAGTGGTATAATCTTTACGTATAGTAGAGACTATTATTTATTTTATGAGCACGCCCCTGCTACATACCTTATGTTCAGGATACGAAAAGCTGCTCAGCGGAGAACTCGGAGACTGCCATTTTTGAGTAAGCATACATCCACCATTTTAAAAACTATTAGGTTGGGGAATAAGTTCGTGCGGTTCTTTTCAATTTGTTTTTTTTTAACGGTGGATTGAACTTTGCTTTATTTGCCGTGATCTGGCTCCAAAAATGTAGCCAGTTTGAATCCTTCAAAAATGGGGATTTTGTCAATTTTGAGTCTGTTGATGTACAATACCAACGGTGTCGCTTGATGAAACTGCGCGATGTCTGCGATTTCGCGTTTTTTTTTCGTCGTTTCTCCATAACTCCCTTCAATCTCAACCATTTTCAAACTGGAGCAGATATTCGGAATCGGGATGATCTGATCTATCTGGTAGTGGGCTTAAAATTTAAAAATTGGAGAATTTTGGGTGATCAAGCAGCAAAATCACCTAAGGATACAATTAAGAGAGACTCGCTGCATCGAGTCTCTCCGAATTATATCCGCAGGTACTTTTCCTGAAGGTGGTGCCCGTTAATCACCTATCTTCAAAAAAAGTCGTACCACTGCACCATAAGTTCATTTTTCAGGATCAGGACATGACTAGGACAAGAACGGTACCTCACACGACTATTTTAGGACTTTCGTGGAAATGGAGTTACAATTTCGTTGATTTCAAGCATTAATTTGACATTTTAGGCATTCTGAAGATAACGCAATTCGTGAAGTCCTTGAGGATATTTCTTGGACTATTGCGGAAACATACTAACTGCTATTGTGCTTCCAATCGCACATTGCCGCGATTTAGGCAAAATTTTACTTTCTCATCCCCAAAAAATGATTTGTTCAATGCTAAAGTAGTTTTTTTTTCAAGGAAAATAATTCTGCAACGCAAAACTCTTGGCATAAATAAATCCATTATAGTTGACTTCCTTCATATTTCCCTTCCGAGCACTACCCACATCCCTGGCAGGCTATTATCGCGGCCTCGCTATCGCTCGGTCGATGGATCGCTTGGTCTTGCCCCACAGATGCACCCTGTGGTACTTTAGCAGCTCATGGTGCGACAACATTTGAAAATATGAAGGGAATGTTTAGGAAGGGACATTGGACAGAAAACAAAAAAGCTTTAATTTTATAGAGAAAATATAGTACGAAATCCAATCTTCAGTTTTTCAAACTTTCTATTGAAAAAAAAACTTTACAAATAGGAGTTTTTCACAATAATTTCTGCAGTTGTCCGTTTCATTACCGTAGAACTCGAATAAGCTAGCAAAATAAAAGATTACCTGTCAACTGACACAATTGACGCGATTCACGCATACTTCGGGTTGTTTCCCGATATGATGCATGAAAATGTGAGCAGATGACTCCTCGATCAAAAAAATCTCAGCCTCAGACAATATTTCATCGATGATAGTGTTAATTACTGTGGGAAAAAAATTAGATTCTCTTAACAACAAGTTCGAAAAACTGAAAATTGGATCCACGAAAGTCAGAAATCTTCCACGAAAGTCCTAAAATAGTCGTGTGAGGTACCGCTCTTGTCCTAGTCATGTCCTGATCCTGAAAAATGAACTTATGGTGCAGTGGTACGACTTTTTTTGAAGATAGGTGATTAACGGGCACCACTTTCAGGAAAAGTACCTGCGGATATAATTCGGAGAGACTCGATGCAGCGAGTCTCTCTTAATTGTATCCTTAGGTGATTTTGCTGCTTGATCACCCAAAATTCTCCAATTTTTAAATTTTAAGCCCACTACCAGATAGATCAGATCATCCCGATTCCGAATATCTGCTCCAGTTTGAAAATGGTTGAGATTGAAGGGAGTTATGGAGAAACGACGAAAAAAACGCGAAATCGCAGACATCGCGCAGTTTCATCAAGCGACACCGTTGGTATTGTACATTACTGGGATCAACATGACCAGAAGGCCTAGGATACGTCTTTAACTCCAACAACGGAATGACGTGGGCCCCTGCCTTTAAGAACGGCTCCGGTTCTCGCTCTGTGCCCTCCTTCCTCATTGCACTGTCTCGCCTTTGGCCGGTGCCAATGTACTGGTTTTGGCTCCATCCCCTCCTGCACAACGCATTACAGACTTTTACCCATCATATCATATATGGATTGATGGAGAATTTCTTCTACTTCACTATCATGTCCTGATCATCTCGTTTGGTTGTGTGCTTGAACAGAAATTTGCGAAAAACCTACTGTTTCTCGCTATTTTCGTCGGTCTCAAAAACCTCAACTTGGTTCCCGTAAGATATTCAGTAGAACATTTGCAATTGGTTTCATATTATATAGTTTTTCCTCCTCTCCTTCCCTGGACTGTCCTATTTTTGATTCACTTTCTATTAATAGAACTGCCATAGAATTGAAACTGCCTCGAAAAGTATTGCTTTCGAAAGATGCAAACGTTTCCGCAAATTTTCACTTGTTCTGAGAAAACATATTGCTTTCGGAAGATGCAAACGGTTCCGCAAATTTTCGCTTGTTCTGAGAAAACAGGGTGCCTTCTTCATCTCCTAGGTTTCAGCTATCCTAGGATACCCTTCATCCTATGGAAATTTTCACTCACAGCCGTGTTATTCCCAATTCCTTCGACCCCTTGCAATCCGTTCAATTCAGTGCATTAACTCGAATTTCGTAATCTATAAGACATTCGTTCCAGCCGATCCACACAGCACACACATTTATTATAATCCTTCATTAAATGCTTATTAACATTTCAGTACTGTTCTGTCTCTGAGCTTCATGAAATATTGCTGATATAGTTGTTCAGTTGAAAGCTCCTCAATGCCTTTATTAGAAAAAAAGAAAGAAAGCTCTTCAAGACATCGCACTCTGAAACATACGTACGAGCGTGCTCCGAAGTTGCAAGTCAAAGTCCTCCATCGTTATCTTGTGAATACTCTGGAAAGGAAAATTATGGAGGCACTGGAAATAAAGAGACACCGTCCAGAGATAAACAACAGAGAGGAGTTGCGTGATGTGTTGAGATTGATCTCATACCTATGAGTATAAATGCCTCTCCGATTTCTTGCCGTAACGTAGTTTCATTCTGTGACCAACATCTTAGGAGCAAGGTTCTTTTCTTAACATGTTGAATTATGTCGAACACCAACCTAAGTTATCGTTGTATAGGTCAGCAATTGCCTGAGAGCACACGAAGTCAGAAAGACTTATTAACTTCCTGCCTCTAGGTATTGTTCAACTGTTCCTATTTGTAAGCTTGTGATGAGATAGCAATGGATTGTTAATATTTAGGTCTGAAGAAGGCATTAAATGCCGAAAGCTTACTAATAAAGGCATTGAGGAGCTTATTAACATTCCCTAATAAGGATGTTTCCCTCTAACTTCCTGATATTGCCTTCTGTAACTTCGTCTTCCCCTCATTTGCATTCTTCTTCTTCTCATTTCCCTCATCGTTTCCATTACCCCGAAAAAAATTTATTAATTTTTTTTTCACCGGGGCTTGGCACCGGTCTCTTCCCCTTAGCTTAATTGAAGGGGTTCTGCCGGACCCCTGTCCGAAGTGAAGGGGGCGAGAGCCTCGACTCCGACTATCGCACATATGAATGGAAATGTTGTATAAGAACTTACGAAGAACGCTCTATGTTCAATTTTTCTTTTTCCTTAAAAGACGATTCAGCATGAATTCGTTCGACGGATGTGACAACAGATTGGAACAAACTGGTGATAATTTTCTAAGTCAGAGTAGAACAAATGAGGCTTTGAGTTTCATTTGTTTCAAAATGATTCCAGATCATCTCCGCAGATGAGCAGAAGTTGAACTTGGATGGACCTGACGACATGAGATGCTACTAGAACGGTTTGCGAAAAAACCCCACTCCTCCAGTCGCCCCAACATTGGAGGCAGATCATTCATGATTTGGAATGACTTTTCTGCCAGAAACAGACTACAGGGTGCGCACAAATTATTGGCGCGTGATTTTTTGAGCTCCAATCAGCGATGATTAAACGAATTCATAGGCTATGTTGTGGGTACGTTTGCTGGAGCAATACCTACCGTAAATATCAGCAAGTTTGCCGAGTGACCTCTTCCCGGGTCTGTAAAGACTTGGAGAAACTTTCAGCTCAGACCACCCTTGACACGCTAGTGTTATTTCAGAAGAAATTTTCAGTATTCTTCAGGGACAAACTTCAACCGGTCTGTTCCTATCCATTTAGTACTATAGACCTTGCTCCCTAACATATCTAAAGCGGAGCTCATAAAAATGTCAATGAAATGAGTTACGTGGACAATCTCTTCAAGCCAAAATTCAAGGAAATCATCCATGAAACCCATTTTGAACCAATTTTGTCTTGCAAATTGGGACGGACGAGTTTGCAAAAGCCACTTTTCCTAGTAGAATTGGGAGTCTTCCACGGTTCCGAGACAACTACTATATTCGCTCTTCTGATGAATGGCAGTCCTGGGTTCGCAAAAAATAGCAAAAACGGTCTGCTAGATTCAACGCCTGTTTTCAGCATGGTAATCATTTGGTGGTCCAATCAACGGTGAGCGCAATGTAGTTGAGACTTAGCCGTGACCTATCATACATGTATGTCAGCGACCGACCCCGTGTCACCAGCGACTTGACCAGGAGATTTCCTGAAGCCCGTGTAGGCAAAGGAAAAGGTCATTTGGGAAACCAGCTAATGTCTACGATAGAGATGACTCAAGGAAGGACACTTATGACATGACTTGTGATTTCGGTCAATCCTTCCAGATTGGAGCTCAAAGAACCACGCGCCAATAATTTGCGCGCACCCTGTAGATATAGGCGTTCGTTTCGCATCCCATGGACTCGATGGAGTACCAGGACACTCCACATAGACATTGACTGCCATTTGTGAGGGCCAGCAGTATATATACCTTCCTGTCGGTTAACGCCGCAGTGCATGCCAGCCAAGCAACCTAAAGCTGGCTTTCAGAGAACAGAGCGAACGTCATGGATTGACCCACATGCAGCCCGGACCTGAACTTAATGAAGAGTTGGTCGAGCATCCTAGCACGAATGGTTCATTGCAATCATCGTCTATTTTAGACGATTGATGAGCTGAAAACAACAATCATCGACGCCTAGGAAGATGTAGGGAACGATTTCAATCTGATGAATAATCTGATGAACAGTATGCTGGAGCGCCTCTTTGAAATGGTTTCCAAACTGAAAGGGCCGATTGCCTATTGAATTTGCAGTAAATGGTGTTGTTTTATTCCTAGATTATTAAAAAATTGAACTGTTCACGAGTGGTCGTACAGTTATGAAACGTTGAGGAAATTAATAAGTTCAAAATTAAAAGTTAAGAGAAAAACGAGCGCAATGAAAATTGGTGCTCAGAGGTTATTCTTATCTCTGAATCTGATGGATGGAACAGAAAAAGTCTTTCTTGACCGCATCTTTCAGTACTGCAAAAAATGGGGTGGTCGTATAGTTATGGAACGCAGTGTAGAGAAAAATCAATAAATCGATAATTTGGCGCAATATGGTTACCATATTCGTGTTCAGCATATTGAGGAATCTAAGTAGGGATGTCCTCGCCAGTCCCTGGACAAAAACAGCCAAAAATCAATAAAATCGATATAATCGATGAGCCAATCGATAATCCCAGGCACAAAGTAGCCTATCACCTCCGACGGCTCATGTTGTGTTTATATATATATTTATTTATTTATTTATTCATTTATTTATTTGTTTATTTGTTACATGAATGAATCATGTGTCAATACCACCTCATAAACAACATAAAAAAACCTCTGAATGGAAAAATTGAATCCGATCAAGGCGAAATGAAAAAAAAATACAACACAGTTAACGCAAAAAAAGAATTCAAAACATGAATATACCAGATACAATAAAAAGAGATGTCGCCGTTGCTTTTGGTACTCTCAAGAAGGCAGGTGACTAAGCAGCTTTTTGAATGAATGAACACTAACAGGTAACGCACGTTTACTGCCAAGTTTTGCATATTCAGATCCCGCTCTATTGAAGAAAAAGTTGAATCTAACAGACTGTCTAGCCCTGGGGATTACTGGTTTCAATGCCTTACCTCTAGTATTTGATGACCGCATTGAGCAAAGTACACTCGAAGGAGGACTGCTTGTTCCAGTGATTATTTTATGAAACATGATCAAATCAAATCTTCTCCTCCTTAAAGCCAGAGCGTCCAATTAAAAATTTAAGTTTCGTTCCAGAGAATTGGGAATCTCTGGATAGACAATACCGAGCTGTCTAATCATCAACTTCCTCGTGAAACAGTTTTGAACTTTTTCAATTTTTTCAATAAGTTTCTTCATATGAGGACTGAAAACTACTGTGCCATACTCTAATATTGGCCTTACATAAGTCTTGTAAGCTTGAAGAAACACCTGGACGTTGTTGGTTGTCAGTGATCTAAATGATTTATGCAACATTGCATACGCCTTTCCTACAACTATGTCGCAGTGAGTTTCAAAGTCAAGCTTATTAGTTACATGGAATCCGCATATGATTTACAATTTCAATAGCGACCCCATTCAGATGGTAAACGAACTTGGGAGAACTGGCGCCAATTCTTAATACCTTACTCTTGTGATCAGAGAGTGGAAGTTCCCAGATCTTGGACCATTCCGCTACCGCATCAATGCCCCGCTGTAATGTAAAACAATCACTCGCGTCTGAGGGCTGTTTGTAGATTTTAATATCATCGGCAAACGCACAACAGTTGAGTTCCAGATTGGAGATTAAAGTGGGCAATTCAAAGGTGTAGACAATAAACAGTATCGGGAAAGAACTGTGTGTCTACCTGCAAAGTTTGGTCCAGATCGATTAATGCCAGCGATTTCTATACGGAACATACAAACATACAAACACACAAACTTTCACTTTCATATATATATATATATATATATATATATACCAGTCTGGCCGTCCGGCTAACGCCGGACTTCCAGACTTCTATTGATGCTCGCTTCGCTCGCATACTGCACGTTGAAAGCAAACACAAAAGTGTAGATGAATTGATAAAATCTGCATCCTTCCACGCAGTTCTATCGCTCTCCTGAGAAACCCTTGATCCCGTAAGTGGTAGCTTTCCCCCATATGAACGAAGTTATGCTCTTCCATATGAGCGAAGTTAGTGGCCGTGAAGAATTGAGTATAACCAATTCAGTGTAAATGTTATCTTGAAATGATTTAGGCTCAACTGGTTGTTGTGGTAATTCAAGTGATAAGGGTCCACCGGTGTATATAAACGGAAAGGAAGGAGTGGTTCATTCAGACACAAACGGAATGGGAAGAGAACACGGATGCGAAAGGAAACAATGTACATCTAGGTGATTTAGGTAGGAGAGTCCGCCGAAACAGGATAAGCGTACCCCTCATGCAGAAATAGACCCGCCTAGCGAATTCCTATTACATGAGGACGCCAGCGCACCCTTATCACACCGTTGGACCTGACTCCAGGCGTTTCCCCACTTTTCGGCGCCGGCGCAGTCTTATCACGCCGTTGGACCCGTCCCCAGGCGTTTCCCCACTTTTCGGCGCCGGCGCACCCTCCACACCGCGGTGCACTCACCGCTCTCCACTTCCCCATCCTTTAGAGCTTCTCTTCATTCTTTAAACCTTACCACACCCGTCCCTATCATCTTGTTGACCTCGTAATTACCATCACTGGCCAATCAGGGAATTTCGTTTCTGACACACACACACACACGTGACAGACGAAGTAAGCCCGTTATTATAAGTCATGATATATATATATATATATATATATATATATATATCCTCGAGGAATACTCCACCCCGCGTCGCCGTCACCGGCTACTGTTCATTGATGGCCTGGGTGACAGTTGGTCAAGGATGTGACTCTTCCGAAGCGATGAAAATAATAGCTGAGATGAAGATATTCATCTCAGCTCAGCTACTATTTTCATGGTCCCAAACAAACAATGGAAAAACTTGAAAATATTCATCATACATTGCATAACACTATTGAAAAAAAAGCAAGTATTTCCAAGATTAGCAAGGCTCTCAAAGGAAAGAAGCTAAAAAACAACATCGAAAAGCGAAAACGCAAAAACAAGAACATTTTCGAAACAAAAACGAAGCCTGAAGATGTGGTTGATTCGAATGAAGAGCGGCATTGCAAATGAAACCTATGCGTTTCATTCGTACGTTGGCTTTCGTAGGGTATAAAAAAGTTTAACTTTATAGGGCCATATCTCTGTTAAAAGGAGATGATATAGAACACACTAGGGTGCGTATGATAGAACCGGATTAGATGTATAGGTGTATGAAAAGGCAGCAGATACTTATGTGTTTAAATAGAAAAATTATGCTCCTGAAGTGCCACGAAAGGCTCAGCCTTTCGTGGCACTTCAGGAGCACAATGGCTGCGGGTGGTTCGCACGAAAGGCTGGACCACTTAATGAGCATACAATTTTTTGATTCACATAGTTTTGGGGAACCGATTCAAACACTTATTGTGCACTCTGAGACACATCTTTGCCCAAAATTTGAAATGAATCCGTGAAGTGTGGACTTAGTTACCTAGCGCAGCTTTTTTAATTTGCATAAGTTTGGAATGTATTTTCAAAGAACCTCCAGTATTCCCTTTGTTCTTATTTCACAGAAGGTTTCAAGTAAATCCGTGCAGCTTGGGCAGAACAGCAGTCCTTCGTACCCTCCGGATAGTGAGAACCTGTAAATGATCTGCTCCAATCGAACTTTTTCGTCCTCGATCGCCCTTATTGCGCCGCTCGAAGTCCTAAGAGCCGTTTTCTCACAAGCCTTTTTCCTCTTTGCTCTATCAACGTATTTTCCTTCTCAAGACCAGCAAAAACCCAATTTTTCGGGGCTTCGCCCCGGACCATGTACAAAGCCCTCTTTGATTTTAGCCTTTTTCACGAAGCCCAGCTTGCCACCGGGACAGCCGCGCTGGGGCCTGGTTTTGGCAAGTCGTGCATGTTCAAGCTTGTTAGTCGTAGTGATATTTAAAGGCAGGAGCTCACCTCACATTCTTGGTTGAGGTAATGGCAGATTCTGCATCTCCTCGACACTCTGAATCCAGCGGTATAGGTAATTTGTCTCAAAAAGGTGTTTGAACCCGTTTTCCGGGACGGGGTCCGTAACAGTTTGCCAACCCGAGTTGACGTGTGAAGCCGCTGATCTTCTCGATTGAACACGCCGAGACTCGTTGGCGAACGCTCCTGCCGTGGCAGGCAGCCAGCACAGCGATCTGTTTTTTGGAGCGATCCACCTCCGGGCTCCAAAAATGCCACTTTGAACCCTTCGAAAATGGGGCTTTCGTCATTTTTGAGCTTGTTGATGTACAGTCCTTGTCGAAAAGATAGACGGATTCCGTGACTGGGGAAACGCGGTGGGACTCGAACGATGGATGCGGAGAGAGCATGCTGCAGGTGAGAGGGTGCAGTAGGTCCTACCGCGATTCTGCGGCCGCGACGATATGAAACCGCACGCAATCCGTCTATCTTTTCGACAAGGACTGTACATAACCGAGATAAACATGGCGAGAAGGGCTAGGATATGTAAATACTTCCAACAGGCGGAATGAGCTGAGCCCCTGCCTTTAACTGCTTAGCATGTTAGAAAGGGTCCAGGAAATGATGTGGGAGTACGTGGAACATATAGGAAACTCCAAACGTACGTGGACAAGAGTCGAGACCGCGGCTCTCTTGGGCAGAGATGCAGGCGCACACTATGCTGAGCTCCCGTGACTCTGCTCAACAGAGCCGCGCCGCGGTCTCGACTCTTGTCTACGTACGTTTGGAGTTCTCTGTATATATGTCTCCAATAAGTGGCGTACCGACTCCCCGATGAATGGCCTGTATCTCACAGAGGGCGCCTGATCCGACTTTGTCTGCAATTACGACTTTGCCCGCAGAATGCGTCTGGAAGCATAGTTTAGCGAATGACAGTAGGGAAACATAAAGAGCCGTATGCATACCTGCTCCCAACCGCTCCCAAGTTGGGAGTGGGAGCCTCCCAGCCTAACTCCCTGCATGCATACCATGTTGGGAATTGGGAGTGGGAAGCTCCCAACATCTCCCAACATTGCCGAAACGCTCCCTTAGTTCTTAGCAGGGGAGAAGCTGGGACCACAAAATTGATGAAGCGGTTGAGTTCCCGATAGTGGATCCTGGTATATGGATGATAGGCGCGCTTGTGCACAAGTGACCCAACCTGACAGTTTGCGTGAGGTGTAATACTTACTGTTGTGATCCTCTAGGATTTTTGCGTATTTTCACTCATTAATGACTGATTGATTTATTTGAGTTCAATAGCAGAGCATAAGGGACTTCATATTAATGCTTAAAATACGTTGATCTATCCGAAGTGCACCATTGCCTTGCTTGCCAAGAACTTAGTTTGTCCTAATTGAATTTAGATTTTCTTTGATTATTTTTCTAATCTAACACTAATCTTTTTTTTTTCTAATTTTCGGCTGATTTCGTGCTGTTTATATAATCTGTCTTCTCTGAACTTCAAAGTGAAAGGTGGCTGGAGTTACTTAGATAGAAGTAGAGGAATATTTCCTATGTTATACCGCAGTCGTGGGAAAATGAAATTGTGGTGCAGCGCGAATGTTAAATCTGTGATGAACTCCCAAACACACTAAATTGCTACTTAAGTGGCTTTCATACATTTGCCGCGGCGGCAGTCGCCCATGGTTAAGCATAGGCCGGCGACGTCGCGGCGGCGGCGCCGCGGCGACGTCGCCGCGACAAGAGCTTGTTTACTTTTTTGCCGCGGCGCCGCCCGGCGACGTCGCCCAGCGGCAAGCGGCAAGGAATGGTCGAGGGGGTATTTTGTCGCTGGGCGACGTTTGTGTGAAAGCGCGGCATGCCGCTTTGCGGCAACTTTTGCCGCGCACCCACTTTTGCCGCGGCGGCGGCGTCGCCGCCGCGGCAAATGTATGAAAGCCACTTTACTTTTTTGCCGCGGTGCCGCCCGGCGACGTCGCCCAGCGACAAGCGGCAAGGAATAGTCGAGGGGGTATTTTGTCGCTGGGCGACGTTTGTGGCGGCCTTCGGTAGATGCCCGTTTTATCGCTTATACTGCGTCAATTCAACTTTAATTGTTTTTTAAGGTTGGATATAGAAAAATTAGCGCGAAACGCACGAAAAATCCATGAAGACATAGTGCTGTCTTCCATGCGCTTGACTGCGCTCCGTTCCCGATAGTGGATCCTGGTATATGGATGATAGGCGCGCTTGTGCACAAGTGACCCAACCTGACAGTTTGCGTGAGGTGTAATACTTACTGTTGTGATCCTCTAGCAACCGACTACCCGAGACGACTTACGCTAGAAGGAAAGATTTCCGCAACTGCTACCTTTACACTGTTGACGCTAATTTCGGAATACATCTATTGATGCAGTGTCTTTTTTCCGCAACGAAAGTTGGGAAGAGTACTTTCATCTTCTATTCGACAATATTGTCCTCAGAAGAACTAGAATAATTTAAGCGAGGATGGGCTTTCGTGTGTCCACCGAAAGATTGGTCACGTCTTGAAACCACCGAGCAATAGATGCAAACACAAATCCTCATGAGTTCGTAGTGCTGAAAGATCTTTGACATCGAACCTATCATGGATATCGAAGTTGTAGGCACTATTACGGAGACGCTTGTCAAAAAAAGTCAACAAAGACACAGACATGAGAGTATGAGTAAGAAAATAAGAGGTGCTATCTCTTATTGGAAGTTGCAACATCATCGACTAATTGAAGAAGTTTGTGCAGTTTTACGTCGGGAGTCTCCCAAATATTCCCAACATTTATGCATCGCGGGTGCTCCCAACTTCTCCCAGCTGGGAGATGCTCCCAGTTGGGAGAAGATGGGACGGCGCTCCCCACTGGGAGGAGGTATGCATACGGCTCCAAGAGAGCCGCTCCGCGGGGTCGACCCTTGTCGACACCGCGGCGCGGCTTTCTTGGGCATTCACGGGCGCTCTGGAGTTTCCTATAAGTTTAGATTGTCTTCTTCAAAAACTTCTAGTGTTCCCTTACTTCTTATCTCACTGAAGATACCAGCTCAATCCGTGCAGATTCCGCAGCGCAGGAGTCGCTTGAGTCCTCCGAATATGGGAACCTGTACATGAACTGCTCCAATCGAACTTCTCAATCTGGACCGCCGCCATAGCTCTGCTCAATCTACGAGCAGTTCTTTTGCAAGCCTTTTTCGTCTTTCATCGCCTTTATTAACGCATTCTTTTTCTGTGGACCAACGAACACCCCAAAGTTTGTTCCGGGGCTCGGCCCCGAACCCCGTACGAAGCCCAGCTTGCCCACCGACAAGCCGTGGTGGGGCCTGGATCGAGGGCTGCAAACCAGCCACAGCTCAGAATGGCTGCGTGCAATTGCAGACACTGCGCCTACCGTAATCGACGCCTGATTTTAATGTTTTTTTTGTGTTTCCGACGACGTTTCGTAGGTTTTTAGATGGTTTTCTGTCTGTTAGGGCACGTTTTGAGTGTTTAGTGAGATTTTAGGCGCATAGACGTATTTACTTTCCCATTTAAGCAGGTATATGAGCAATCAAGCTTCATTTAGTTCGCGACTCAGTCTAGGATGGGAGCACATTGCAATCATTTCGTATTTCTCCTCAATCATCTCGTCTTTTTCCTCTCTTTGGAAGCGCATAGTGATTCCATGCAGTAATTTAACTCCTTCTGTCAAGTTTGCTAATAGGTTTGTCCAGATACTTCGCTCTTTTCTCGTCTTCTCGGGATTTCTTTTCTTTCTGCTGGTTTTTCTTCACATCGGGCGCCCTCTGTGATCTAATAGACTGTATGTACTCATTAAGTGCCGTAATCCTGTATTTGTGTGGTTGTGGTATAGAAATGGTCGTCCTGATTCAGTGTTGTTCCTTTGCGGCCATATCACTTTATCATCACGCATCAGTAGCGCGAGCTGATGCAAAGACGGGAGCATAGCGGTGTTTGATGTGGGGCCTGGGATGGTTTCATTCATGAGTGTATGAAACTGTTACCGGCCTTCAAATGTTTCATTCAAAGCATGAATGAAGCTGTTATTGGGCAACAGTGCTTACGCAACCGCTCTTGCATCAGCTCACGCTAGGGATGCGTGAAGACATAGTGATATGGCCGGAATGCAAACAGCTATAGGGCAATTTATACTGGATGCGTGCGACTGACGCGCGTGCGTCTATATGATGAAGAATAGGGCACAGTCGCATCGCAGTCGCAGCTCAGACGCACGCGTTTACGGCCTGGCGGCGGCCGCGCGTTCTTTTCATTGAGGATGTACATGCCGTGTTGACCGGTCTTCATCGAAAATCCCTTGCAAATGGATGCGTGCGACTGATGCGCGACTGACGCACGCAGCTAGTATAAATTGCCTTTATGAATCAGAATGACCGCGATTATATAATCTGTCCGAGATGACGAGTCCGTTCACGCACGCGGGGATCGAGAGGCGACGCGGCCTTATGGATGCTGTTGGCTGCCACGTCGTCCACGTCACAGGCAAATCATTATTCGATACCATGAAGATAACGATGAAACGTGATACGCAGATTAGAGATGATGACGTGGAGTGCTGGCAAACGTGGCAGCTTCTTCGTGGCGGCGATCCCCACGTGCGTGGGCGAACTCGTCGTTTCGAACAGCCCATACATAGTATGGTGTGAAAGACACCTCAGAAAATCCTTTGAAACAGTTGGTTTGTTTGACATGATAATCACAAGTACTAATTTTATTTAGCAAGACACTTCATTTGTTTACAAAATTGGCAATGTCTTGCGCTTCGTAACAGTGAGCCTATCGTAACTGTATGAAATGGTCTCGTGATACAAACTGAATAAGATTTTCGTGATCAGCGCATCGAATAACTCTCAGAGACGAAGTTTTGGCAAAATTTCTGATTTTGATATTTCTGGGACGGCCTAGCCAGACAGTGCCTAGTAGTTGAATAGTAGTGAGTGGTAGACGAATATAGGAGTATAATAGTAGAATGAAAAGAATGAATAGAATGAAAAGAAGCCATTGTCTTCACGCAAGGACGGATCCGGGCCAGCCGGGTTCCAGCAATGCGCGCGCATATTGTGGATTTTAATAATGTCAGTCAGGGACACAGTGGCTTCTCTGCGTTTTTCTTCAAAGGATCTGATTCATTTCCTCTATGAAAAACATGTATACATATATCTCTCTCCAAAGTAGGTGGCCGAGAAATAAGCGAGCATTACTATTTCTTATAGTGGATAAACATAGTTAGACATATCAGCAGACAGCCTCTTCTCCTTGCCACCAACTTGGCAGAAATGCTTCTGCAGAAAGAACGAAAGGGGAGTGGCGCCTGACGTGGTCCTATGATAAATTTGCGCGTCGTCGAGTGCAATGAGAGCAATTGCTTTCAAACGTTAACGTTGTCGACTTCATGTACATTATTATGAGGCGTTATCCTTCCTTCGTTACTGGAATCGTCGAACATGTGTAGTCTTCAAATTCCACCTTTCGAGGAGAGGACCTAGCATGTGAGCGCTGTGCCTGAATTGTGGGAATTGAGCCCTACCAACGCTCTGTTGCATAGTATGGATTCCAGGGATCTTGTACTGATCCCACTGGTCACTGTGTCGCGCCACCTGTTAAGCATATTGTCACGAATGTGTAGAGAAACAAGTCGCATCATTGTCGTCGTTGTTAGTTCAGTATCTTATGTTTAACTGTTCCGGTTTTCAGAGGTGCTGAATATTCCGAAAGGTTTTGCAGTTCATCACTGGCTTGGTTCACTCTATGTGTGGTTGTCCCTAGCTAAGATGCGCAAACTTGTCATACCCAAATATTACGGTCGTCCTTCGATTGGCTTGGCTCTGTTTGGCTGCGCAAATCGTCCGTTTTACCACATTTGTGTGTTTCCTGACAAAGCTTTAGGAAGACGATTTGAAGGCAACATTGTTGAACAGGTACGTGTGCTTTCCTTCAAAACCGTGAAGTGTTACTTCTATTACTGACTTTTCATGTTGGCACTTTTGACCCACTACCGAACTCGAGAAACGAGAAGCTGGTATCTCTTAACTTTGGTCGGCTTAAATACTGGATTGGTGAGCGGAACGCCCATATATCAGTACCTGTCCTAGAACTTTTAGGTAGGTGTCATTTCTTAATTGATTTGAATTTGCTGTTACTAATGGCATGAGTGAGTTGTCCTATACTGTTGCCTTCTATAGGAATTTCTGGGTTATTTCCTATCCATCCAAAGACATTTGTGCGAGCTCGACATAATAGAGAGAACAAAACAGAGGAGAAAGTTTGCGGGGATATTGAAGAAGAGACGTTTTCTAAGAAACAGGTCCGTATGTTTGGTGATGTCCGGTGAAACTGTCTGGTAAGGTCTGGCCTCGAATTTGCTGAGTATCCTTTTTTACAACAACATGATTTCAGGCGTCCGCGTAGTACAGATATCTCTCACCATGATCATCCATGTTAGATCAGCGTTATCATCAGATTGTTTTATATTGCTTTTGTATCATATTTCCTTAGTCTGCTTATGCGATCGATGTTATAATAATGTTAACATCAACTACGATGAAACTTTATTCACTTCCGATTCTGTGTACAGTGTTCTCGGGACTTCACGAGCTTGCGTGGACAGTTACGAAGCTAAATTTCATCCCGGTGAGTATCTAAACATCCACATGATATCGAACTTAGGTGTGACTCCGTTTCAGAACTTGAGTATGAACTCCCCGTTTGTCCTGTTGGTCTACTGTCGGTGGATCTAGGTCCTATCGCACGTTTCGACGATAACAACCGAGTGTGAGTCGAATATACAAAATGTACATGATTCACATCTGTATGTAGCATCCATGTTCTACCTCTGGCGGTTATAAAAAATATGTTTCACCAAGGGCAATAGTCCAAGAAGACGAATGAACTGGGCAGTGGCGGACGCAGAAAGTGGGCGAGAGGGGGTGGGGCGCGGGATGAAAGTCGTGTCTCGGCTGCTTTTCAGAAAATTCTTTTGGCTGCCCGCGCACCAGTCTCGGGCTGACAGCAGATCCCCCCCCCCACCCCCCGCCGGTCCTTGCATGAATGGGCGGCGGACAGGCCGGTCTCAGGGAGCGATCCATCCAGCGAGGGTGCGCGGTCAAGCCGAAAAAATGAAAGTTTCCAGCTGTGGATGGTAGAAATTCTTGCATATAATTCTACAACTAATCAGTCAATTGATATACACTATGGGCATCTACACTACGGCGTCCTCGTATAACAATGTCATCGAAGAACATTAGAGGACGCCAACATAATAGGGAAACGAATAGTAATCCAAAAAAAGTCAAAGTAGAATTCCAAAGCAATGAAAGAACAAAATTCTATAAAGAGCACTTCGAATACAGAAAATGGTAACCTCTAAATCAAGTCAATTGGAAAAGAATAATGACTTGACAATTGCAAAAGCAAACGATTGTACGGTTCGTAAGATTACTAACCCTACACTGCGTCGCGAAGTATTCCGCAAGAATAGATTTGATGTCACTGTCGAGTATTTGCAGTCGGATTTGGAGATTCCAAAAGCTGCATCAGATGATACGAATCCCTGGATTTTTGGGCACACAACTCATACACTCGAAAAGAGAGAGAAGTCGACTTACCTTGGAGACGGCTTCATTAAATATGTTGCTTTGTTGGATATCATCAAGATATCTGAAGCCCTCGTAAACGAAAAACTTTGGACAAAAAAAAACTCCGTCTTTGACGCAGTCGTACAAAAACGCGTCTAAAGTATCAGTAAAAATTTACTCTCCGGAAAGTGGCAAACATACTTTTGTTCAAAAACTCGCACTTCGCGTCGCTGCACGGAGGTCCGCGCTCATGAGGATGACTGGCTTTCCTGACTGCTCGATGGAGAATTGTTGAGCCTATCTGCTAGCACTTCCGGCTTGAATTTAAATCTGAACGCATGGAACGACCTCCGAAATGTTCGAAGAGACCTCTGACGTAAAAATATGAAATGCCTGAAGATGCTGGAGGAAGAAAAGACGAAAAGCACAGTGCAAAGTCTCCCTTCTTTCCACGGATCTTCATCCGATTCATTATTGATAACTATGCAGAACCGAAGCTGTACTAAGAATCTGGTGTGAAACGCGAACAGACAAATGAATTAGTTGCTTGAGTTCTAAAGAACGCTAAACATGGAAAATGATTCGATTCTAACATTCATTAACACGGCACCATGAGTGGGTGCGAAAATGAAAAAAAAAGAGAGATGAACTGGAGGATACACGAAATCTCGAAGTTGTGAGTCACGAATTTATGTCACGTAAAGCCATTGTTTGAACTTTGCGTCTTTTCGCTCTGGGACCCAGCACTTCCGTAGGTCCGTTTTAGGTGCGCGGCCAGCTCATTCCTGTGAATGGAACTCATTTGAATGCTTGCAGCCGAACCACGGACAGCCCGCGGTCCGCCTGTTTTTGGGACCGCGGCCAGCTCGGAGGGCTTATTTTGGTGCCGCGCTCTATACGGTAGAAATATTTATTTAAGTATCAAATAACTAATGATATTATTTCAAATAATGATAAAAATAAACTATTAAAGACGAGCCAGTGCAGTATTTTTATTTATTCTGTAAAGTAATTTTGAAAATTCGGCAACCCATTCTCATAGGAAGGGGGGGGGCATACGAGAGATAGGGGGGAGCCGGGGGTCTGAGAGCTTTGAGACCTCCGAAAATGAAGAGGGTCGTCGCCGGGGAGGGGGGAGGGGTGGTAGCAACCATTGTGAAGGTTCGTGTTCAGTGAACTGGAAAATCCTAGGACATGTTTCTTCGCGAACGTTGAGAAGAATCTGAAAAAAATCAATAATTCGATACTTATCGATCACTCGAGGCATCTATTCTGGATTCATTGGAGCCTCCTTATTCTATACGAATCACTAGAGGTACACTGTCCACCCGCATTGGAGCGGAGCTGGTGGGAAGGGGGGGGGGATGAGTCATCACTTGAACAACGCTCGAGCCGCACATTTTCCTTTCATGGAAAAATGCGTTTTACTTCAAAAATCGGAGGGTCTTTCGGAAAAGAGCATTAAATTTGCTAAAAATTTATGCCAAACACTCATTGTCCCATTGACTGCATCCTTGTGCACTTTTGTGATTTCGAAAAACCACAAAAACGCGCTTTTTTCCCTATTTCTCTTTTCTTTGTAACATATCATATTGACGAATTCAATCTACAGGCTTTGGCTTTCCCACCCCCCCCCCCCCCACAATGTAAGACGGACTTCCACATGGCGTTTTGGATCTCAGCTGATAGGGAATTTCCTCTGCTTTTTTTGTATACAATTCATACCATTTGGTTCTAAGTTAGAAAAGAAAACACCAAAAGAAAAAAAAAACTAGGAAAACTTGCCATTTCTCCTTATTTCAAAAGTCAAGTATTGCTCATGTACAATACAAAGAAGATGTTTCGTGTTCCATACATGATTGCACAGCCTTTCCTCCTCTTCTACCTAGGACTGTCCGATTTTCAATTTATTTTATTTATTTTACTTCAACAGATTTATTCCCCACCAAACTTAAAGTTCCCAAAAAGTATTGATTTCGGAAAATGAGATTTGCTCCTCTAACGATGACTGCTTTTTCAATAACTCAATTCCTGCTTAAAGGCAGTGTCTCAGCTCAGGTTCGAATCCGGGCATTTGGTATGAGAAGAATCTAGAGAAGGTGCTGATTACAATGGTGTAGGTATCCCGACTCAGAAGAGCAAAAAACCTCCTTCTTTAACGATTTCTTTTTGAAGTAAACTTCCAGCCGCCGCATCGAAAGCTCGTCCACACGGCGACGCGCCGCTATCGATCGGCGCCACTCTATGCCACTCCACGCCAGAAGCCACTGTCTCCCTGACTGACATTATTAAAATACATCGTATGCGCGCACGTTGCGGGAATCCAGCTGACCCGAATCCCTCTTTTCGCGGAGACCATGGTTTCTTTTCACTAGTATTCTATTATTCTCCGCTTGTATTTTTCGACCACTCATTAGTATTCAACTTCTAGGCACTGTACGACTAGTTCTGCCTCAAAACATCAAAGTCACTGTTCTCGACAATTCTTTGGTTGAGGGGGTTATTTGATGCGCAGATAACGAAAATTATACTAATTTTGAACCGCAACCCCCTATTTGTCGGGATGCGATAGCTATACGGTAGAAACGAGACCTCACAAAATTCTTTGAAATATTGACTCTATTTGACCTCTTTATAACAGCGACCCTACTGTGACTTTACAAAATGGCCTCTTTTTACAAAATGATTATGATTTTCGTGATCTGCTCATCGAATAACTCTCACAAACAAAATTTAGGCAAGATATTGATTTTGGTATTTCTGCGACGGAACTAGGCAAACAGTGCGTAGTTTTTAAATACTAGTGAGTGGTAGAAGAATATAAAGGTAGAATAGTAGAATGTAGTGGAAAGAAGTCATTTTCTCCACGCCAGGAGGGAAAGAAAGGGGTTTTTTGCATTTTTGAGTCGGGATACCTACACCATTGTAATCAGCTTCAATCACCTTCCCTAGATTCTTCTCGTACCAAATGCTTGGATTCGAACCTGAGTTGAGACACTGCCTTTAATCTACTAGGTTTGCGCGCTCAGAAACCTTTTATGGCTTGGAAATTTTCAATGCTAACTGCGGTATTCTTCATGTTTTCCTCTCCTTTGGTGAAGGGGGTCTCCCGGACCCACGTCCAAAGTAAAGGGGGTCGGAGCGTCGGCCCCGACCACCGCACGTATGGGGAGGGGGGGGGGGTTGCGTCCGCCACTGGAACTGGAACATTTGTCGATTGATGCATGAATATCCACCTCAGTCAACTTAAGCGGCTAAGTCTACCTCGCTTTAAGCGCGATGGCGGCGTCCCCTTCGCAACAGCCTGCAGTTTTTGTACGCTCACAAAATAGGGCCGCTGCTAAGCATGTCTTCCCAAATTGGTGCGCGGGCAGCCCGTTCCGAGCGTCTGAGTATACTGTAATATTCAGCCTTCTTGGTCTTATCCTTTTGGTGATAAACTTTCGTTTCGTTAGGCTACCACATGTTGAATTGAACATATCTGTCTCGGTACACGAACATGTGGATTCTGTCATCATTCGGCTGCAGTGTTTATACGCTCCTGATGCTGAAGATATTTATTGCCATGACGCCCATCGAATGCTGAATAAAGGACGATGGTTGTGGCCATGTAGAGCCATTGTGTTTCACCGAAAAGAGGCCATCTCTGTGAGTTGGAGCAGTCATGTCTTGTCCCTTTCGTAGTTTGCATTTTCACACATCACTAACATTTTCCTTTCAAGCTCCCTTTCTGTTTTGGTTATTCATGCTTTCGAGTATTCGGACTATCACAGTACATTGTCAATGTTACAATCTTTCCTCAGAAATGCCGGTACGGTATTTCTAGTTTTTATTGTCTTTCAATGCTATTGTCGATCACCTATTTACCAGCTCAAGTCTGCTCATCACGTCACCAGCTGACAGCCAATTGTTCCCAAGTATTGCTGAATACTATGCGAATAAGGTAATAATCTGTTCCACAGGCAGTTTTCAATTTTCTATATTGTTCCTCTACTTTTTTGTGTTGCTTGTTTTTTTTTTCAGAATATCCCTAGTCCTGAGTGGTCTCCTCTGTTAATTGTCGACTTTAGTGAAGAAGACGGAGTTTGGCTCCGTGTTGAAGGTCCCGCTTCCAACCGAGGTAGAGCGTATTTGTGTTTTAAAGCAACTTTCAAGGAAACTGTATCCATTCTAGCTAGAGTAATTACCGTATCCATTTTTGGACGTCAGGCAGATGGTTCTCTTCATCCGCTTCAGAGCTTCAGTATAGTTTACCCTTCCACTGGTCTAAAGGTTGGTTTGATTGGGGCCGGGTTGCATTATCGGGAGGATAGGTGATCTCATACACAGTGATCAGTGGGGAACGCAAAAAGCGGGCGGGAGGGTGAAGAAAAGTGGGGTTTTCGCCGCCTTGGGGACAGTAGAGACTATTTTTACACATTTAATTCGGCTCCTTGCCAAAGTGCTAGGGCTGGCGGCCTTTATCGATGAACCCGCCCACTCGGGAACGCTGCGGTCCTTCAAAGAATGTGTTTAGGAGGAGTGGAATAGATTGCTGGTTTGGTTTTGGACAACTCTCCGTCCCCTATCAGTGCTCTATTCTGTCAGTGTTCTACTCTTATCTTTATTGCATTGTAGGCATTCCAACTTGGTACCATTTGTTTGCATTTACTAATTTGTGCAAGAATTTTCAGCACAGATTTCAGATTTTAGCACAGTCAAGTTCAGTCTGGTACTTGGTCGGAATGCTCGCAATGTGGTAAAGACAAAAGTAGAACCCTGACAGAATAATGGAACACTGTCAGGGGACGAAAATTGTTCAGCCGAACCAGCAATCTATTCCAAGCTCTTCCTCAATACATTGTTTAAAGAACCGCAGCATTCGTGAGTAGGTGCGTCCAGCAATGAACGTCGCCAGCCTAATCTTTTTGACAAGGAGCCGAATTAAATATGTAGAAATAGTCTCTACTTTCGGGGACCCGTATGGAAAATTAAAGTGACAAAAAACTATATATAAAAGGTGAAAGTTTGTATGTTTATGTATATATGTACAGTCTATTAGCCCACAGAGGGCGCCTGATCCGACTTTGTCCGCAACTACGACCTCATCATTTTTTCGGCTAATTGATCTTTTTTTTTTTGCACTTTTTTATATGCAAATAGTGTTATTTGTTCCATTCTTATGTTCCTTTACTGCCATTCGCTAAAATATCCTTCCTGACGCATTCTTCCGGCAAAGTCGTAATTGCAGACAAAGTCGGATCACGCGCCCTCTGTGAGCAAATTGACCATACGTATATATGTATTGGGGTGGGAAATAAGTTCGTTCGGTTTTTTTTTCAACTTGTTTTTCCACGGTGATTTGAACTCTGATTTGCTTGCCGTCAGAGTCCATTTTGTAGCCCTTGATTTGCTCTTTGCAACCATTGCAACCAGTAACTCGCGTGTAGTGATTGACGTACTAGGTTGCACGATGTTGTACTTGTAGTGTTTGCCTCTGTAATGTACCTAGTCCATCTCGTCGTTGTCCTCGCTAGTATTGGGTTGGGGAATAAGTTCGTTCGGTTTTTTATGAGCATAGAAACCACTACTTTCCACGACCAATGGCAACCATACTGAATACGTTGTATAGCTCGTGCCCTCTTCTACTAATGCTGCCAGAGACAGGGCAGCTTGTTACCTCCATGTCTGCGAAAAGTTGCTTCGTTTGAGATGACTCAATTCGTTGCCCGCAACCGCAACTCTCGAATAAAGTTTATGAAATCAATAGGAAAGTGAAAAAAAAAACAAGCTGTGCATGACTGCACTAGACCTGTAGAGTCGGTAGTGGTGAAAATCCCCTGAATTCGAGTTTCTTGTTAGTCATTTTGGCGAAATTTGCGTGGAAAAATCGAACACACTCAATGTGGACCATCACTTGTTATCGGGCATTTCGAGGTTTTGCACGGATTGCGTTAGCTAAACTTACACTTTGATGAGAGATAGCCTCAGTATTGATTATTCCTTACATCTAAAGCAACCTTAGCGGATAATCGCCTTTGTGTTCCACAAACTGAGCGTCCAGAACGAGAAGCAACTTCGAAGCCAAATTTGCCCTGTCTCAAGTGGGTTTACACTTCTATGTTGTCCTTTCAGCAGTAAAGGTTCCTCTTCGAACGTCATTGATATCCCTAGCAAGTTGGGCAACATTTGATCCACGATTGAAGTCGAACGATAGTCGATTGCGGGGAGGTTCAATTTTGTTGACTTGGGTGGTAACAATCCACGCTGTAGAAAACAATGTAAAGCGAGAATTGAAAGATGTGGTTGGACTACGTACATTACAGAGGCAAACACTACATGTACAACATCGTGCAACCTAGTACGTCAATCACTACACGCGAGTTACTGGTTGCAATGGCTGCAAAGAGCAAATCAAGAGCTACAAAATGGACTATGACGGCAAGTAAAGCAGGGTTCAAATAACCGTGAAAAAACAAGTTGAAAAAAACTGAACGAACTTATTCCCAACCGAATATTTAGAAATAGTCTGCCCTATACATATACGGGTGCCCGCGCTGAGGCTCCGCCATGCTATATAAGACTGCCAGCAGAGTTCCAGACGCGCGGGGGTAGCGTCTGAGAGCCGCCTTCATGGAACAAGCCCATCGTAAGGGTGCGCCGGCGCCAAGAAGTGGGGGAGACGGGTCCACTGCTGTGATAAAGGTGCGCCGGCGCCCTGAAGTGGAGGAGACGGGTCCACTGCCGTGATAAGGGTGCGCCGGCACCCAGAAGTGTGGGAGACGGGTTCACTGCTGTGATAAAGGTGCGCCGGCGCCCTGAAGTGGGGGAGACGGGTTCACTGCTGTGATGAGGGCATAGGTGCGATAGGGGTGAGAACGCCCCTGCCAAAGTGAAGGGGGCCACCGGGCAAAAAGTGAAGGGTGTCGACCGGGGAAGGGGGGGGGGCTTTCTGCCTTCTTTTAGTAAGAGTTGTGGTATTGGTAAATAAGTGTTAATGCCCCATCCATTGATGAGTCATCGCTATCGTGCTGCGGATGCTCTAGGATACTGCTTTCAAATGAGGAAACAGCAATTAACTACATGAATGAAGATAGTCCTCACCACACCTTCATGATATGGTCCATTCATACATACACAGCTGCACAACATTTCTTCTCTCCTACATGCAAAAATTTGACACTGAAATTTCACCTGCTTTTGAGCTATTTTTGCTTATTACAGCTTTATTCGGAAATGAAACATAGGAGTGAAGGGTATCTATGTTCTCCTCATTCAAACCCCTCACTGATAAACCACATCTCGTTTCATGTAGTTGCGTGTCTTTTTCTGTGAAGGGGGGTGAGAATGTTTCTGAAGCAATTCTCACCCCATGCGCGCGCCTCTCTTCCTTCATCGCACTATCTCGCTATTTGTCTAACAACGGGCACGAGAATGCCCCGTTGTTTCGGCTCACCCACCCTTTTTTTTCAAACAGAAAAGGGTTTCCCCATACATTGGTATATGGGCGGAAAGCGCATTCTTTCTAGTATGTACATATGTACAATACTTACCACTTTCTCGGAAACACAAGAATAAATCCTTTGAAAAACACCTAATTTGTGGAGTTTTCGACCGTCCTGTTGGTACCACTTTGCCTGCTCATCTTACACTAACTGTCACAAGTCATATACGAAAATGAAGAGAAAATCTTTGCAAGTTGTGGAGGACTATCCTCTTTCCGATTAGTTCACTAACTTTTCCATAATATTCTTCGAAACATGCATGCTAGGTTTTTCATACTCTTATGTATTCGAAAATTTCTCCGCGCACATGCTATCTATGACCTCCTACTTCTAACATGTAAACTCTACTAGGTTTAAGCTTCAATTACATACCCTTCACTAATATCTAATTCTTTATTCTTCACATAGAAATTCGCCCGTCTTTTTTCCTGTCTGCGGCAACGGTCACATTGCACGCTCCATTCAACACTAACTGCGCCATTTCGATTCCTGATCCCTTTATTCACATGAACAGCTATAGAATCGATCCTTTGTCATTGAATTTGTTCAGTTTCACCTTATTAAACTTTTAATTTCTTCACTTCCTTGTCTTTTGTAAGTGCTTTAGTGAAGGGGGCTATTGACCTCCTCCCAAAGTGAAGGGGGTCTGAGCCTTGGCTCGGACTATCGCACCTATGGATAAGGGTGTGCCCTTGGGGACCCGTCTCCAGTCGTTTCTCCAATTTTGGACGCCGGCGCACCCTTATCACACAGTGAGACCCGTCTTCAGTGGTTTCCTCAATTTTGGATGCCGGCGCACTCTTATCGCACGGTGGGACCCGTCTCCAGGCGTTTCCCCACTTTTCGGCGCCGGCGCACCCTTATCACATCGTTGGACCCGTCTCCAGGCGTTTCCTCATTTTTCGGCGCCGGCGCCAATCAAAAGAGATAACCCCTATGTTCGTGAAAACCACGTTTCCCACTGATTTTGCCGTCCGCGTCTTGCAAACACGCCCTTTAGCGTCTGAGCGCCGCTCTCAGCCGCCTTGGCGGCTGATCGATATTTATCAAATCTACCTTCCATACGCCCGCGCCGCCCACGCGTTTGGGACTCTGCTGGCAGACTAAGGGCGCCGCTGCCGCAGTGGTGACTCAGTCAATCAGTTAGCCAGTGGAGTAGCAACTCGGTCGGTCGATGGTTGTCACTTACTATCTACTTGAGTCGTCCCAATGAAGGATTACGAAACCCCTATACAATCCACAATACAGGCCGCTCCCGTTACAAACCTCATTTTTAAAATCTCGCTTTGGCTTATTTTCTACAGCATGGGCTGTGGCCACCCAAGCCAACAAATTTGAGCCTCCCCGCAACCGATAATCGTTCGACTTCAATCGTGGATTAAATGTGGCTCGGTGGGCAAGGGATATCAACGACGCTTGGAGAGGAACCTTTACTCCTGAAAGGGCAATATAGAAGTGGAAGTGGTAAACCCCCTTCAGACAGGGCAAATTTGGCGTTGAAGTTGCTTTTCGTTCTGGACGCCCAGTTTGTTGTACGTGAAGGCGATTGTCCGCTAAGGTTGCTTTAGATGTAAGGAATAATCACTACTGATGCTAACTCTCAACGATTTGTAGGTTTAGCTGTGCAAAACCCCAAAATGCTCGACAAGAGGTGATCGGTCACATTGGGTATGCTCGACTTCTCTGAACAAATTTCACCAAAATGACTAGAAAGAAACTCGAATGTAGGGGTCTTTCACTACTGCCGACTCTAAGGTTTAGTGCAGTCATACACAGCTTATTTTGTAGTGCAGTCATACAAAGCTTATTTTGTTCACTTTCCTATTGATTTCACAAACTTTATCCAAGAGTTGCGGTTGCAGGCTACAAATTTAGTCATCTCAAGCAAAGCAATTTTTCGTAGAAATGGAGCTGGCAAGCTGCGCTGTCTCTGGCAGCATTAATAGACGAGAGCACGAAATATGCAACTCATTCAGTGTGGTTGTTATTGTCAATGGATAGTAGTGATTTCTATGCTTATAAAAAAATCGAACGAACTTATTCCCCAACCTAATATGTACCGTTGGCTGCCGCAGGGGAGCGGGGGGGGGGGGCGCTTTGAAATTATTCTACAGTACAAGTAAAAACCTTGCATTGCTTCATTTTTAATTGTTTATTTTGACATTATTTTAATATAATTTTTATTAATTATCTATTACTATGATTAATAATTTTATTAATTTTATTTCCCGTCTAGGTCCCCAAAACAGCGGAGACCCACCTTTTTTCCCACCCCCCCCCCCCTTTAGCCCACTTCCTGCGTCCGTCACTAGTGTGTATATACATACATATGTATGTAATGGATAGAAATCGCGGAGGATGAACCGAACCAAATTTTGCAGGCAGGTCCTTCAATGGCCGGCGGAGGTTATAAGCTACTTTTCGCTGGGCATTGTTGATTACATTATCTATTATGTCGATTTCATTGATTTTTCGTTATTTTTATCCAAGGGTCGGTGAGGACATGTGTAATAGTGTTTTTCAATGTGCTGAGCACAATATGGCAACCATTTTCAATGGCGGTATCGATTCATTGATTTCATCGCTTTTTGGTCACTTTTGCTCAGGGATCAGAGAATCGGTGAGGACGTGTCTACTGGGACTTTCCGACACGCTGAACACGAATCTGGCAATCACTTTAAAGGCAGTGTGTCACCTCGTTTTCGTGTCTAAACTTTTACCAGATACTGAATCTCCTCGACACGCTGAATCCAACGGTATACCTAAAATGTTACAAAAAGGTCTTTAAACCCTATTTTTAGACGTTTTTCGGGACGGGATTTGTAACAGTTTGTCGAGCCGAGTGGACGCGTGAAGCCGTTGATCTCATCGATCGGACACGCCTACAGTCTATCCGAAACGATGAGCCCCCTCAGCCGGCTAGAAGACTCGTGACGGCGCGACTGCGGCCCGGCCGTCTTGGCAGCATACGTCGAATTGATCAGCTGTCGAGACCAACACCGCCATGCTCAATCGGCAAAAAGGTGGGTTTTCTTTGTTTTTATCCATTTTTGTACTTTCTTTTTTGAATATATTATCATATATCAGGCCGTTGCTTGTTTGGGGCCGTTCTGAACGTTTTTTCTATTTGAATGTGTTTTTTGCAGTTTCTACTATGGCCACAGAGAAGAAAAAAACAACGAAAAACACATTCAAATAAAAAAAGAAACGTGCAAAACAGCTTCAGACAAGCAACGGCCTGATATATGATGATATCTTCGAAAAAAAAAAGCACAACAATGGATAAAAATGAAGAAAAACTCACCTTTTTGCCGATTGAGCGAGGCGACGTTGATCTGAACAGCTGATCAATTCGATGTATGCTGCCAAGGCGGCCGCGCCGCCGCGAGGTTTCCTGCGGGCTAAGGGGACTTGTTTTTTCGGATAGAGTGTTGGCCGACGCTGCAGACGTGGCGGGCAGCCAGCACATTCACGGACCGCTGCGTCCAAGTGGTCCGTGAACTGCACTTTCGGACCCTCCGAAAACGGGGTTTTCGTCATTTTTATGAGTTTTGACATACATGTTTTGAATTAGCGTGACGAGGAGGTCTAGAGTCCGTAGGTATTTTTAGCCACGTAACGGGGTGACCCACTGCCTTTAAGCGAAAGCATTGATTCATCGATTTTGTTACCTTTTCATAATCTTTATCCAGGGTTCGGTGGGGACATGTCCTCTGAGGTTCTCCAATACGGTAATCACGATCATGACAACTGTGTTGAGCGAAAATATTGATTTGACGATTTTATAGATTTTTCGCAACTTTTGCTCGGGGGTCGCTGAGGACATATTCACTGGAGGTCCCGAACACGCTGAGCTCAAATATGACAAGCACCTTCCATGAAATTATTGCCCATATGATTTTGTTAAGTTTTAGCTAATGGTTTGGTGAAAAAGGGTCTATTACTTAGTTTTCTCAACACACTTAACACAAAAATATTGTCCTCATCAGTGTGAAATAGCCAGGGTAGTAAAACACACAAGCCGAGCAGGCTGTCTAGTATTAATTATAATAATAAGTAATTAGTAAAGTCATTCGGAAATAATATTGCGAATAAATAAATTTGCAACATTTTTCATTTATTTTGTAAAATAATTTCAAAAATTCTCCTCCCCCTCCGCCATTGACATTGATGTGGTTTCTATGGGTAGAAGCTGGGTATATATTAGATGTCAACATACAGGGAACTCCAAAAGTACGCAGACAAGGGTCGAGACCGCGGCGCGGCTCTCTTGGGCAGAGACGCAGGCGCTCAGCATGCAGAGCGCCCATGTTGAATGCTGTCTATCAAATGATTTTTTTTTTTCAAATTCCAGTGGCGCAATGTAGCCAAGGGAGACTATGTTGCTTACGCACACATTCATCGTCACGACTGCGTGCTAGTTTGTGACGAGATGGGACCATCTCCATTTGAATGCAAATTGTGTGCTCATACCGTCGTAAATTTCACTCTCCCATCTGATCGAGCAAGCTTATCGTGGCGAAGTTTGCGTCGGATGCGTGACTCTAGCTCCTCAATCCTTGTCGCACTTGGTTGTAAGTCTTTCGCCACTCGATTGATAAGTTTACAGAATTTACCCAGCCCTCGTTTTCTTCAATTTACTTCTTTTTTCTTTGTTTTTAGCTGCAGTACTTCTGTTATCTCTCTGTGGCATAACTTATGTCTTCATTCTGCGAAGGAAAGTTCGCCGTACACCCATACAAGTGCAGGAAATCGAACTACAATCAAAACCTTCTGTTCTTTTGTTAACACCTGATGACTGCGATGAACATTCCGGTGTCGTACTAGTTCTAAGTCGCATTCTTGAGCAGCATGCTGGAGTTACTGTAATGTTAGACTACCACGAGATGAGCAATTCTGGTAAGCGGGATCTCTGAGCTCCTACTGCTAATGATTTCAAAAGAACTGTATTTTGTAGTTGCTCGTCCTTCTCGATGGCTGGTGGATTCCATGTGTAATGCTTCTCGTGTGCTAATAGTAATTTCCCCTTGTTCACCGTTGATAATCAATGGTCAACATTTGCACCAACGTCGACCTTTTCCTGATCTATTCGAGCCTGCCATAAACATGGTTCTGAGAGTAGGTGGTTTAGTACCTTTTCCGTTTCCCTATTTCTTTGTTGCTTTTTTTGTATATTTGTGACTTCAATATGCTTTACTCTAACACGTTTGCTTCCCTACAATTTTTTTTACTTTTTGCTTTGGTTACTCTTTTGCTCCACTAGCGCTTTCTTGTAACGTATTTCCTTGTAACGTTGCAGGAATGTACGAGAAGTTCTGTACAGAACAAATATATTGTATGTCGCCTCCCCTATTCTCCGGCTACTCCTAGTCAACTGAATCTCTTAGGTTTTCCTGAGGTAGAAGGTATGAAATTAATTCCGTTTTATTCGATATTTCCAAAAAGCTCAATGTGTTTGTGATGTTGCCCACGCTTTTGCTCAACGTCCTGCCGTTTTAATGCACAGTATCTGGGCGTGTGGTATGGTGCAGGTAATTTGGACAATGAATCCAGACTTGAAAAATGTTAGTTTGCTGGTCGCTTGTTCAATGTTAAACTAGTTCTGCCGTTGTCCCCATTGTTTGAATGCTGCCTTTCTTTTGCTTATTTAGACCTGTTTTATAAAATCTTTTAGTTCCTTCGGAGTTTGGCCGTCTTATTGCGTTGATCCACTCAATCGATGTGCGTGAGTTCAACCCTGCAGGTGATAGTACTCTGTTAGATGAGTTTGGAGCAACAGTGGAGACAATGATGAAAATGATGGAGGAAGATCCGAATTGGATTGAGCGGCGACTTCTTACTGACGTGTGTTTTAATATGGTATTCTCAATAATTTTCACGGACCTATGTTTTAACGTTTTTAAGATTTGAACTCTATGTTCCAATTTTCAGTAAGCCATTAGATAGGGAATGCCGCAACTGTTATAATATGTGTTTCCGGGCATTGTGCTAGTTATGGTAGAGCTCGAAGGCAGCACTCACGTAAGAGTCGGAGATTTCGCCATATCCAGTGGTTTAGAGGAGCTAAAACTCATATCTAATGATTATCTAATAATGGCTCTAAAGCGCTAGAAATCTGCAAAAACAGAGTGCTACTCTATACATGCTTGATTGCGTGATCCTTAACATTGGTAATTCCCGCAACGCCGATGTCAGTCGCGCTTGTGCGCGTGACCGAGTCTGTGTTAGCTGACGCGGTTCGATACCAAAAGTCCATATTGTCATCAGCATTCACGGAAATGTCTGTGTCAAATAAAAAAAAGTCGAACTCTGTCACATCTAAATGGTACTCGGAATATTACAACTACTATACAGGGCACCATGAGCTAATTGTGAATAGAGTCCATTCCCGTCCACATTTCACCGACGGTGAGAGCGGTTGGTGCAGAAAAGATGAATATTGACAGGCAGAGCAGACGGAGCAGTCGACTTTTCCCCGTTTGGGTGTTGAGACTTTAGTCGCGTTCACAGTGGAGAACATTCCATTGAGTAAACAGGAAAGCAGCTGCAATGATCTGAGTGAATTCTTGCTGAATTCTGTGATTTTCATTGCTGCCTATCATTGGTGCGATAGTCGGAGCCGAGGCTCTCACCCCGTTCACTTCGGACGGGGTCCGGCAGACCCCCTCCACTTGGGCGTTAATATTTTTTTGGGTAATGGAAACGATGAGGGAATGAGGAGAAGAAGGATGCAAATGAGGGGAAGACGAAGTAACAGAAGGCAATATTAGGAAGTTAGACGGAAACATCCTTATTAGGGAATGTTAATTAACATTTAATGAAGGATTATAATAAATGTGTGTGCTGTGTGAGTCGTCCGGAACGAATGTCTTATAGGTTACGAAATTCGAGTTAGTGCACTGAATTGAACGGATTGCAAGGGGTCGAAGGAATTGGGAATAACACGGCTGTGAGTGAAAATTTCCATAGGTTGAGGGGTATCCTAGGATAGCTGAAACCTAGGAGATGAAGAAGGCACCATGCTTGCTTAGAACAAATGAAAATTTGCGGAACCGTTTGCATTTTTCGAAAGCAATACTTTTCGCGGCACTTTCAGTTCTATGACTAATAAATGTATTAATAGGAAGTGAATTAAAAATGGGACAGTCCAGGAAAGAAGAGGAGGAAAAACTGTACAATGTGAAACCAATTGCAAATGTTCTAGTGAATACCTTATGGGAACCAAGTTGAGGTTTTTGAGACCGACGAAAATAGCGAGAAACAGTAGGTTTCTCGCGAATTTCTCTTCAAACGCAAAATCAAATGAGATGACTAGGGAATGGTATTGAAATAGAAGAAATTCTCTATCGATTCGTATATGATATGATGGGTAAAAATCTGTCCTGCGCTGTGCAGGAGGGGATGGAGCCAGAACCAGTACGTTGGCTCCGGCCAAAAGCGAGACAGTGCAATGAGGGAAGAGGGCGCAGAGCGAGAACCGGAGCCGTCTTTAAAGGCAGCAGGAGCTGAAATTCTCAACTCTGAGCTGAGCTGCGGGTGGTGAAGTACAGACTCAGCACATCATAAATATGAAACGAACACAGACAATGATGGCTTACCTGCAGAGAAAATGGAACATTCGTCGCGAACACGCCTGGCCGTGTTCGCGCGCGGACGAGTTTTCCCCGGCGCGAAAGCCATTGCGGCGCGTGGTTTTGGCCGAGTCCCGCCATGAAACCCTATGAATTGAATGCATTTCGTTTTCCCTTTGCGCCAAACCACGCACCGCATTGGCTTTTGCGCCCGGGAAAACTCGTCCGCGCACGAACACGGCCAGGCGTGTTCGCGACGAATATTCCATTTTCTCCGCAGGTAGGCCATCATTGTCTGTGTTCGTTTCACATTTATGATGTGCTGAGTCTGTACTTCACCACCCGCAGCTCAGCTCAGAGTCGAGAATTTCAGCTCCTGCTGCCTTTAAGAGGCCGGCTCCGGTACCCTTCATCCTTAGCGGGAACGACTTACAACGTCTTTCCAGAAGAAGTGACGAGTGATATAGGTGTAATTTCACAAAAAGTAGTCACTATGTACTATACTTGCACATTTTTGGGAAAATTTCGAATATTCGAATCATCGAATATATATATCATCGAATATATTCGAAAATTGACTTTTTCGAATATTCGAATTTCGAACATATTTGAAAGACGGAAATTTCGAGTATGCGAATACGTTCGAAAATCCGGTTTTTCGAATATTCGAATTTCGAATAATTATTCGAATAAATTATTCGAATAAATCATTCGAATGAAGGTCCTAGATTGAAATGTCAGATAGACTCAAGACTCTAGCAATCCGTAACACGTTTTGCTGCCACCTTCAAATTTATTGTCGCAAATAACCGGCAAGAGACCATCATGTAATCCAAACAAATCAACTCAAGAACCAAAATGTCAAGTGACTTCAACTAATCTAAGCAAATGAATCTAGAAAACGAATCAAAAATTCTGAAAAAAATTGAATATCAACAAAAGCAAAAGCAAAGTATCGGGTGTTGCTATAAGTCTTTTTTTTTTTCAGTTGCAGTTTCCACCGCTCAGAGTGAGCGTCGATGGCGGTGCGTTCATCGCGCACTCGGAAAGCACGCAGCCCAGTTTTCTTGATAGTTAACATCAGATTTGATCGAAAAATTACCATGAATACTCTGACTTGCCACTACAGCGGCGACTCCAGCGCAGGCGAGTGGCTGCGCGACATGCTTGCCATATCCGCGAAAAACGCACTACCATCGACGCTCACTGTTTTTTTTTCACCTTTGCTATGAGACACAACGATTCGAAAGCGCTAGTCTTGCTCTACAAGAATGTTACAACCGATTCTTCTTAGACAATTTGCCTGAGGTTCGGCACTACGAGGTGGAGCGTTGAGTGCACGAAGAACAGCTTTATCGACACTGCTTCACCTAGCATTCAGTTAGAAAGTTCAAAAGACCACCAAAACTCCTCAAACTACTTATGCGAGTTGTGTCTAGAACACTCACTCATCGGTTGCCTCATAACAAAAGACATATTTTTCTCTATGTATTTGTCTCGGAGATGCCATCACGATCAGCCAAATTTCTCCCATGAGGGAGTGGAGATAACTTGAGAGGAATTGCATGGTCTAGATGGGCACCGCACTTCTCAGAGGTACTATTCAAATGGGGTAATTCAGCCGTCCAATCAGAAAATCAAATCGGATCGGCTCAAAAATCCTACCCAATGGTACCTTCTGGTGCCACTCGACCAACATCATCAAAGCTGCATTCCGTGAACTTGGCTCATAGTGTTCTTCCACGTTTAAGTTCCACCGAACCTACGCGTTGGCGCAGCATCGCATGCTTTCTGTTCCTATTAAATTTAGAGAGAAAATGATGTCTTTTTTCAATTTGGCATTTTTCTTCCTAAGCGTGAAAACTTGGTAAGTTAACATTTTCGGAAGACCTCATGATGACAGAATTGCAGAAAAAGAAAAGCGCCCCTTTTCGATTGTAAGCACTTTGTGAAAGAATGGAATGGTACGGGAAAAATGGCGACCGAAAGAAAGCGCATGGACCTATGTCAACATCCAATAATCCTCTCCAAACTCTTCATTGAGAGCGTAATGGATGACTAAAAGGTGTTGCATGTTGTTTGCCCAGAAGGAAATCGCCGTAGGACAGCTGTGTACACTAGCATGCCTTCTTCCGATACACACAAAGCAAACTTCTCTGAACCATTTCATGTGATTAGAATATCGAATATTCGGGTGACACATTCGAATAATGGGGGTTTCGAATATTCGAATAATCGAATATATTCGAAAGTTGACTTTTTCGAATATTCGAATTTCGAATATATTCGAAAAACGAACATTTCGAAAATTCGAATTTTCGAATGATTCGATTCGAATAATTTATTCGAATAACCGAATAATTACTCGATTCGGTTGCAAGTATACTATGTGCCCTTCATTAATATGTCCACTTTCAAATAAGGAAATTATAAGGGGAAACAGCCGTTTTTTGGCACTTTTCAGTATTATTAAAAGGGAAGGGGTTGCTGTAGGTGAATTATAGGGCATTGGACACGAGAAGCTAGGATATGAGGTGCTGATATTCCTCGGACCCTCCCATTTTGGAAAGAACCGCAATTTGAATGTTTTTTTTTTCATATTGAAATTAGTGCCAGATTTTCCTCGTCGAGGCGATGACTCATCGCGCCGCCGCCGTCAGTTCGCCGCAGATGGAAGGGTATACCTGAGATAGAAACTGAAACTTTTCTTCCGTCATTTCTGATCACAAAATAACCTCGCGAATCCTAACAACTTCAAAATGTCACGAACATGTGAACTGTAAGTCTAGAAGAAGCTGTAGGAAATTAAATCAATAGTTGCAACAAACTATTTGGAGGCCATATAGCATCCAATTCACTGCTCTTCTGAGAATCAATCCGGAGAGGCGTATTTTTGCTGGCCTCTGTAAAATCATTCTATTGTTGGTAGACCAGCGCAATCTCCATCCGTAGTTCGGAAATACACTGATGTTGAACACCTAACACATCCTTCCCACGAGATTTAGCGTGCACTTTCACATTTGGCTCCGTCTACGATCACTTACCACCCGCACGCGCAGCATCAGGCCGTTTTGCCTTTTTGGACCTTTGCCAAAACAGCCGTACGTGGTTTAAAAGATGTTCTAGCTCACTATAGCGTCATACTGATCACTTTGGATCAAAGCTAAGCCATCCTTATTGAGAAAAGACTGAGAACAGCGCTTTTTTCGTACTGTTGTACCGGGGCCTGACGCGCCGCGGGTGGTAAGTGTCCGATAATCATTTGGCTCCGCATTGGCATTGGTCCATAGGGTGCGCCTTTCGCAGCCGGTTGTAGATTCAGATACGAGTGCCAGTTCCTTCTTCCATCAGGGCAGCGGTTGGGCAAGAACCCATAGAAAGACAACGTGCTAGTCTCATTTGATAGTAGGCTTTAAGTCAAGGTTCATTTCCGACATTTGCACGCTTCTGCTTCCAAAACTCGGAACATCATGTAAATCGTGCAACCACGCAACCGTGGCGTGTTCTTGGTTAACGAATTCACCAGCAGCTGGGTAATACGTTCCAAATTACTTATCAAAAAAAAAATCAATCGCGCTATCAAAAAATTTCATGCTTTTTGAGCCGCACCCATCTCGCCGCTCGGATATCAGCGTTGTTTAGGTGCGTCTAGCGTCAACCATGGAATCTTGAAGCGTTATCGATCAGAACGTTGAGTACTTCAATGGAAAAACACTCGTGGACTATGCTAGAATCCCTAAAACAAATTGTCGGCCCAAGTTTGCCCAAAAATAACTTGCGACTTGTGAAAAAACAAGTTATCAACCAGTTTTTTCAAAAACAACTTGCAGAAAGTTGCCGATAACGCTTCATCCAGTTAGTCGACGAGAGAGAGTCAAGTTCTCTCATCCATATAACACGCAATGCAACCATTTGGGACATAAGGGCAATAATTCCGATGAAAAAAGTGGGAGAAGGCGGAAACAGGTTGTCGACAAGCTTTGGGCGAGCAGGTTTCAGATGCGATCAGAAACCTGTTCGCCAAATGCTTGTCAACAAGTTGTTTTTGGGGTTCTGAGTAGTGTCATAAAAGCCTTATGAAACAACCGCTATAATCTCAAGCCAGGGCACGCAACTGGGCAACTGAACTCCATCCCTCATGTAGCGAAAAGCTGATATGACTATGTGCTTGTTCATAGAAATGTATGCCGGATAGGAGAATGCTAGCCGCTCCACTGATCATCACAGCGTTAGGATTCCCGATGTGATGTGCGTGTTTTTGCTCGCCGAAAAGCAAATCTGTAAAAACCGATACTCCACCACCTAGTATACTCGAGTAGGTGGCTGAGAAGCGGTTGTCTATTTGTAAAATTACAGCGCAGAGAAGAGAAACATAGGTGGAATAGTTGTGAGAACGAGTCCATAAAAGTGAAGGTCCACGACCACGACAGAAGAACAAAAGCGGTACTGAAAAATATTCAGAGTCGAGCTGGAAGCATGAGAATCGACTTGAGAAAATTTTTCTTTTAAATTTCAACCCCTATTTTCCGGAAAAGTCCGGAATCTCATCGCAAAAGTCTAATGTGTGGACGAGTGAGCACAATTTACCGACTTTGAAGAAAAGCATACTCTTTTCATAGATTGCGTGACAAGCTTAGTATTGGGTGCCAAATTTCTGAAGAAAAATTCAGCCCCATCCGCACCAAAAGTGATGGTTTTTCCCAGGGTCGAACAAAAGGTGAAAGTTGGGTGAACCTCATTCTCAGGGTATTCTACCTATGAAGAGAAAGAACGCTCCCTGATTCTTTTATAAGTGGCAAATCTAAAATAACAAGCGACTATTTTACTGGATGCTCCCTTGAATGTGCTGACTAGTGGAGGAAGGGGATTATATTATGTATAATATATATGAGCGTTAATCTAGGTTGTACTTCCTGATACAGCCGATACTTTTACTGAAGTGCCTGAAAAAAAACTGTTGTTGGAAACCGCAGAACAAAAGCGAGATGCAGCAGAAATGTTTGGGTTGCTCCCGCCCGAGGAAAATGAGGTGAGCCGTTTCTCCTTGCCTTTATCGCTTTTTTCTTCAAATTTGTACAGTTCAGGTAGTTACGAATTCTTCGGAATTTACCTTATTGGCACCGGATTCATCAGATGACGACTAGTAGTATACTTTCTTGAACACTTCATGTTGGGAGTAAATCTAACTCTACTCTATCATCAATGCTAGAATGCTCGTACTTATTGTTAGAAACGTTACTTTTGTTACGTTGACTTTTTTGACTTCTATGCGGTGTTATGAATTTCGACGCATCTACTCTTTTTGTGTTTTTTCTACCTTTGTTGTTGCCATAAACTTCTTGATCTTGCGATAGCTTAGATCTATTGTCTGTGAAAACGTGTAGTCGACTGCGAATATTTCAGCTTAAAAGATATCAATTGAACATAATTGACATTTTTGCCAGAGTGAAAGTCATGCTTGAACATAGGAAGAGGGCCCGTCGGAAAGGAAGAAGCTCGAGCGATAGTGAGTGTTTCGAATTATTGAGAATGTTTCTAGAAATCTAATGGCTGGTCGGATAAAGTTTGCAAAGGTGGAGGTGCCTTGCTGTGAAGAATCTCAATTTTTATGTAGTTTTCTCCTTTATAGTCGAAGTTCTCATCGAAGAAGTCTATATTTTATGCAGTGGGGACAGAGAGGGGGGATGTACTGTCTATTAGCTCACAGAGGGCGCCCGATCCGACTTTGTCCGCAACTACGACCTCATCATTTTTCGGCTAACTGATCTATTTTTTGCACTTTTTTTGATATGCATATGGTGTGATTCCTTCCACTCTTATGCTCCCTACTGCCATTCGCTAAAATATCCTTCCAGACGCATTCTGAGGCCAAAGTCGTAATTGCAGACAAAGTCGGATCAGGCGTTCTATGTGAGCTAATAGACCATAAATTTTCATATATTTTTTGCCGAGTTGAATTGTATTCATAATGTTGGATCCAAGCTATTTTTCGACTAAAAATTCACCTTGGAAACTTACGGTCATTTTTGAGTGTGGATTTCCGCTCAAATGCACTGGTTCTGTAAGCAATTCTTGAGAATTATATAGAAAACAGTTCATGGCAACGTTTCTAGGTGAGAAAACTATTGTCTCGTCTTTCCGATTGAGATTATCAGACGATCGAGCGGAGTACATGCGAGATTGCCGTTCATGAGGGTTCAGAACGAGGCTGTTTCCGAAAATTGCTTGAATAAGAAAACCAAGCCTTACATTTCGAAATCCAGGCGTAGTTTATACCAGGGCCTACAAGTGGACTTTTACAGCCACTACTACCATTTTCAGGCTATTGGGTTGAGGAAGTACAAATCATAGTATGACCTAAAAACGGAAATTACTCTAAAGGCAAAAGTTGAAGAGCCATCCAAAGGGTATGCTCCAGATTAAAGAGTGACTCTTCTTTTTCTTTTTTCTTTCTTTCTCCATATAAGGAACGAGTGATCTAAAATCGCTACGATGTTATGCGAAATAGCGGCTCATGTTTTGATTCCACCGCGGTTTCTAATGTCTTTCTCCTCCAGGGAACGTTGAATCGGCGGGAACAAAGGTTATTTCGAAAGTGCAAATACTTGACCGCATGGAAATTGATTGAAATCTCCATTGCCTACTCCTTGTTTTATACTGCGTCATTTTTGCGACGTTTTGTTCCGCTATTAGTAGGGAAATCTGTGGTGTACTTCTGGGCAGCATTTATCATCTCTAAATCCTTTCATATTTTACCGTAAATGAAGTGTCACCTTTTATTCGTGACGATGGAGTTTCTGGGTCCCAGAGTCAGTTGCTGAGCCTTTACTCCTCGCTAAGTGGGTAGCTCAGAGGTCTCTGAACAATCTAATTTCTACGCTTTTCTCTGTAACTAGCTGCCGTACCCGGCTTCGCTCGAGTGTTTTACTACCTTGGCTACATCACATCGCTGAGCCCAATTACTATAACCGACAAATTCATTAAAACATCGAAATCTCCATAATTTTGGTGATCAGCATGGTAGCGAAGCCCAAGTGACTCTTCCCCATCGACTTGTGGGAGAAAAGTTAGCAAAGCTATTTCGGTGATACTGAATCGATGCATTCGTACAAAGTGGTTGTCATATTCATATTCAGCGTATCGAGGAACCCCAGGAGACATGTCTTCACCGCTCCATTGAGCAGAAGAGCCAAAAATCATTCAACTTTTTTTCTTCGGATTTTTTTTTCAACTGAATCTGGAGAGCTTCTCATCTATTTCCTTGTGCTCGTGATCCACCATTGTATAGCGCACTTATGTGCATGTAAATAAATAAATAAATAAATAAATGAATAAATAAATAAATAAACTCAACAAATCAATATTTCGTGCAAAATGGTTATCATATGCGTCTTCAGCGTATTGAGAAACCCTAGTAGAGACGTCCTTCTCCGTCTTCGAGCGAAAATGGGAAAAATCGATAAGATCAATAAGTCGATATTTCGTGCAAAATGGTTGTCGTAATCGTATTCAGCGTATAGAGAAACCCCAGAAAAGATGTCCCTACCGACCTCCGGGCAAAAATAACGAAAAATCAATAAAATCGATGTCATCGATAAATCAGTCGATAATCTCAGGTGCAAAGTAGCCTACAACCTCCGCCTGCCCGCGAGGGATGTGTATGCAAAATTTGGTCCGGATCGGTTTACCCTCCGCGATTTCTATTCATTACATACATACAGTGGACGGCAACAGTGATGGCCCATTCGCGGCTTCGAGAACGACGCAGCGCGACTGCGCCGCGCGCCGGGATCTGTGTCGACGCTGCCGAAATGCTATTTCTAGGGTCTTTTCTTCCCAATTTGCTCAAAAATCCTGAAATATGTTAGAAAAGCTGCTAGAAATTGCATAAAAGCAGCAGAACACATAGGTTACGGCACGAGCGGAGCAGTTGCGCGACGTCCTTCTCGAGGCCGCAGATGGGCCAATGCCATTGACGTCCACTCTACACACACATATATATATATATATATATATATATATATATATATATATATATCCCTCCTGGTGTTGCAGCACGCAGAGCAGTCAGTCAAACAGTTGACCCACGATCGATTCGGATTCTTTGGCGAGTTTTATCGTCTGTTCCTTTCTTCAGTTGTTCTAAGAGTTGAGAAAGAACAATATAAGAGGGAACAAGCGACGAAACCGTTCAAAGATCAGATCAATCACGGGTCAACCGTTTGACCGATCGCTTGCGTGCTCCAACAGCAGGAGGGCCGCTGTCGCGGACAATGCACTATCACAACGACTCCACTAAACGCACAGTCTATTAGCTCACAAAGGGCGCCCGATCTGACTTTGTCCGCAACTATGACTTTACCATTTTTTGGCTAACTGATCTATTTTTTGCACTTTTTTGATATCCATATGGTGTGGTTCCTTCCATTCTAATGTTTCCCCACAGTCATCCGCTAAAATATCCTTCCAGACGCATTCTGCAGGCAAAGTCGTAATTGCAGACAATGTCAGATCAGGTGCCTTCTACATTATGTTTTTCCGGGAGTAAACATGCGCGCGATCGGATCCATTCCAATAGATCAAATTCTCAGTCGAAAGACCACGTAAAAGCGGAGGTTCCAGCAATTCGCACGTAGCCTTTGTACTGGGTCCGCAATTGCACCGATTTTACTCCCGAAAAAACACCCTGTATGAGCTAATAGACCATACATAGTCTTCCTTCCATTATGAAATTTTCCAAATTTCACTTAATAGAATAACCAGCCGCATGATGCGGCATCTTCCCTGTTGATCGAACCAGTGGTCGGGCGGTCAATATCGTGCTGCAGACAAGGTTGCGGAACCACTCTATGTAAGCTAACAGACCACATGTTCTCGACGTACTTACAATTCACTTCTTTTTCAAATTCTAACTATTCGTGATGTAATAGGCTGTCACTAAAAATCTGCAGATGAAAGTCTAGACATTGATATGTTTTGCTGTCTCTTCCTATAATTATCATGTTTGAGTTAGGCACATTGTTTTTTTCTCATTGATATGTAATGTAGATAAAATTCATTATTTGTGGAAGGGTGTTCATATTTTCTTATTGGTGAGCTGTGTGAGAACTAATGATACCATTTAGGCACATCAATTTCTCCTTGCCATGCAGAGAACTGCGTAGGTCTCATTACGAAGTACTCAGCAGTTTTACCTTCGTGTATCTACAACAGTGGAGACGTGCACAATGTGAGTTCCTATACATATTGTGGTCGCCTAGACAAACAGATCATTTAACCCATTGACGACCGCGCGGCTCACCGGTGAGCCGCGCCCTTCTTGACAAGTACTGGACCTTATTTTCGAACTATTTTGCAGCATTTCAATATGGAGTGGTTACAATCCTTCCTAAATAGGTCTCAAACAAGTGCAGTTTAAGAAGGAGTTCTCCTTTATTATGACAAACATCATGAAAAGCATGGAATTTTTAAGTCGAGGAAGATTGCTCCACATTTCTTCTGTCATGCATGGAAATACTCTGTGCAAAAGCCATATTCCCTACACAGAATCACGTACGTTATATTCTGCGCTTCCTTATTAGTCAGGCTAGAGCCTTAGGAACGTGTATAGTCTCTGGACACTCCCTTACAACACTAAAAACACCCGCTACAAACTTCCTTCGGCCCTAATGGAACCCAGAAGCGTTTAGATTCTCTCCTTTTTTGGTCCGATGATACTAGCAATCTTCTGGAACTAGATTTCAAATTATTTCCGCAAAATGATCTGTTTTAGTCCGAATCATCTTATCGTAACGGTGTGGAACTCCGCGGGCGCCGCACTCTTGAAAGAGGCGTTGGTCCCACGCATCAGACACGCAAAAATGGGCGCGGTCCTCAATGGGTTAAATCGGAGATGTCGTCATTACTTATTGCAGCTGAATGTGAAGCCTACTTTGGGTTCTTCTCCACCTACTTTGGGTTCTTCTCCAATCAATCATATTGTTATTGATTCTGATACGGATGAATCAAATATTGATACCGAATGTGGGGATGAAGATGGTGACAGTGGCAATGGGATTAACACCATGCGATACAATTCGGGTAGGTGCTTGTGGTTAGTTCGAACAGGATAAATTTCTTTAACGTTGAACTAAGTACAAATTGTTTATCATTTGGGAACTTATTGCCATTACTTCTTGATCTTTCGGTTATTACGACATTTGATGAAGTGAAGAACTTGTTTCGACTTTACTGAAGTGGTGTGGGGTGGTCCAAATGTAGTGACGGTATTTTCGAAGATTAATTTGTTCAGTTCTGCATTACGATAGTGTATAGCAACAGTAGAACATTCTTCTGTCTTGTTTTCTTTTTTCTTGAACAGAAGCGTACTGTTCAGCAGTGACGGACGGTGTGAGGACGGGGGGGGGGGGGGGCGCGCGGGCCCCCCCGCGCGCCCCTTTGCGTAATTACTTTACAATACAAATGAAATCTTGCATTGATTTATTTTTTAACATAATTTCTATTTATTATTTGTCATCTTAGTTAATACTTCTTATTAATCTAATTATGCAACTGGGTCCTCAGAGCGGGGGAGACTCCACTTTTTTCCCACGCCCACTTTCTGGTGGCCGAGTCTGAATCCATGGTCCTTCTAGCAATATGTACTACCAGCAGAACGAACTAAACTCTGTGATGGCAGCAATCTTGCACAACTTTCGCCGCGGCGCATTAATTAAAGCGCGATGGGGCAATAGTAATGGTCACATTGTGACCGATAACACTTCAGCAGTCTCTGTTCGCATGTGAAGGAGCGTACGTAAAGGTGAAGACAACATCAAGAAAGGTTGAGGAGGGGCCCCTAAACTAAAAAAAAACCTATGACAGCATAAAGTTGGGGAGTGAGGGACGCTTCCTCTAAGAGATGTCGATGTTTTTGTTATAGCCATTTCGTAGGAGATCGTAGGAGAGGGCAGGATTTGAAGAGATATATAGGAAGGATAAAATAGTTTAAAGGTTGAACATCCTAGTAGAACATCTAAATATCATACGTACCTCTCGTACCTTTCTTTCGTTTGCTTTCCCTTTCTCACGTACAAGAATACGTATAGTCCTGTAGGTTAAGCCGCACGCATTTCCGCAACGCTTGCCAGTACTCCATGACGTCATCTTTAGTATACATTGGTTTTCGAACGAACATTCGAATAATTCGAGATTTTCGTTATTCGAATATCCCAATAATTCGAAAAGTCGGAATATTCGATTATTCGAATGTTCGAATATTCGGATCGCACGCAAGTCTACAGAAAGGGAGCGGTCCGGACGAGTTAGCTCGCCGCCAGCCTGCAGGCAGGTGGTAGAGACGCAGGCGCTGCTGGCATCTTGCCAGCTCGGCTGCTAATGGATCTTCAGTGGCCTTCTTATTTCTAGGCCGTTTTTGGTCTGATTTTCGCCACTTTTGACGGATTATTCGCTACTACTTCTACGAAGACGATGTGAAGAATCACCCTGAGGCGCATATTCCCTGTATTTCTTGTACTGCGTTTATTCATTTCTATTATAATGCTCGCCCTTGCTAATGTTAGTTTTGTTTCGTCATCTACTTCGATTATTAGTGCGATTTGCGTCTAATATGAGACGCAGTTACTCTGCTGATGTTGGAGTGGGTAACGACTTCTTAGATTGAATTGTATAGTTGCAAAATGACTGCGTGATTCAAATGTTTTCAAAGAAAAACAAGCAGGATCAGTTTCGTGGTGTTGATAATTACTGGAAGTACAATGTAGGTATCTAAAAAATCAAGCTAGAATTCTACATTTAGTTTTGTGCACACAATTTACATATTAACGTTTTTCTTAAGTGAATGTGCACTTAAGTCATTTCCGCATTTCAGATCCCTCTCTCAGAGATGTAAGACAAAAGATGTCAAAGTGGAAAGATCCTCAAAAATATTCGAAGCACTAATTCAGTATTTAGGCCTTCAAAAGTAGAACTTCTCTAAAAATTCGGTCAATTTATAGGATTTTAACCACAAAAAAGTGAGCATGAGAACTACTACTCCTTCCACACGCATATTCATGAATGACAATCAAGATGGAAAGGTATTACTGAATTTCAGAAACGACTCAAATGAAACTTATAAAACAGAGAAAACTAGGCAAACAAAAGCGAAATTCTGTGAAATATTTGGACAAATGCAAATGTGATGCCCATCCATCGGTACGATTCTTGAAATTCGACATCTGTGTAGCGGTTAAGCAACTCTTCCTTTGTTAAACAAGTAGGATTTTACCACAGTAAATAAGAATAGGGGGGGGGGGGTGGCATGTTAGGTGCAGCCGGAGAGAGGCCTGCTGCATAGACCGATCACAGCAAATATCCTTCCACTCAGAACTGTCCTTGGGCTCTCAAAGCACTTCAAGTTTTTTTTTTTCATTAGATGAGCATTGGTGAAATCAAGGATTCAGGAAGGAGAATGAAGTCTAAAAAGATTTATCATCGATAATAGTCAAAAGTAAGGGAGAGATCCTTCAGAATATCGGAACTTTGAGCTGCCTTTATGTAGTTGCTCCAGTCAGGATTTTTTAAATTAAAATCGTTTAGTAATTTCATTACATTAAATGGTTGCACATATTCGTCAATTACTGATACTTTCAAAATGAGCATAGAAGCCTAGAAAATCGGAAGATTTTGTAACTTGTGAAAAGATGAACTGGTGAAAAAAAGCCAAGAACAATTTTAGCACTCTATCATAACCATCACTACCGGAATTAGAGCAGTACATTGATGTCTTAGTGCCCATAGCAACTGCAGAGGGCGCTCGCTTCCCCTCGTGCCAGATGCCATGGGTAACTAAGGACTCACACCCAGAATAAGGTGATCATCATCCACTTCAATCATCATCAGCGTGATTGCGTTCCATATTAAACGTCAATTACACTGATAATGGGAAGCAGATAAGGAAGCCAGACAAACACTAGTAAATGCATGTGTTGAAATGGAAAGAAAAACCTTAGTAGAGTGAATACAGGGAACATCGTTGGGGTGGTTCTTCGCAACGTCTTTGTAGAGGTAGCAGCGAATAATCCATCGATACTAGCGAAAATCCGATCAAAAACGGTCCAGGAATACGGAAAATGGAGGGGATAGGATGGATTTGGCAAAATGCCAGCAATCTGCATTAGAGGTCAGCGTCGGTTTCGCATATGCGTCGCGAGGTCATGGGTGGCGCTCGAGAGGTGCTCTCGGACAGTTCTCACACCCCTCTCGCACCTTACTCGCACCTCTAACTGCGGGTGTCTTTTAGGAGCTGTCTTGATCCCAAGCAACACTTACCAGCTGCTGTGGGCGGTATCACCAGTACCAGTCTTGCCGCTACCGCCGTCGCGCATCGCACGCGGCGAAAATGTATTCGGGACAAAGGCTGTTGCAAACGCGGCGATGGCTGAGTATGCACACCGCCTGCCTTAGTCTAAACAGTCTTCAGCTTCTGTACAGCTCCCCACTACCTTATTAACTCTTGTGTTCCTGCTCAGGCACTTTCAGCGGACGGCGCGCGCATCCAATACAGGACGGCCCGCGTAAGGGATGAGAATTGGGCAGGGCTTGGGTGCGCGGACCGTCCGCTCTTACCTGCCAGCGGACCAGCCGCGCGCACCTTTGAGGATCATTGGATAGATAGCTCGGTTCTATACCATTTTTTCACTTAGTATTTCAAACAAATAAGCTTACAACATCGCGAATGTCATAATCTATATTTATTCAAAGCTTCCTTCAAACACAGTTTGGTTTCAAACGAGGTAGAAACAAGGACACAAAGTAACAAGTGACTTCAAAGACAATTCGAATACAAATTCTCCTTCAAATACAGTTTGGTTTCAAGAGAAGCAAAAACAATGGAATAAACGCAAAAAAAGTGACTTCAAGAACTATGCGAATACAAACGTCAACCGGTGCATGATACTCGTAGATGACCATGTTGACAATAAAATGTAATGTACAGAGGACAGAAACTTAATGACAATCCGGGAGAACATCTGCTCCTACATTATTCAGTGCCATATACATCAAAGTATTTGTATTTTCGAATATGAATCTGCTCCCATACTACACTTATTCGCTAATCTTCGAACCAAACCCAATCAAGTAGCAATTTTAGGGGAAGTAAGTCATTTGAGTGACTTTGTTTCCCTGTTAAACAGGACCTGACTAATACTCAAGAAGTATGCATAAATTTCACAAGCTGTTCTGGGTACATTCGGAACAGATGTCCCCCCAAACTATCATTACCTTTCTGTTGCAAAGAGCTGCAAAACGAGGATTAGGAGAAATACAAATTTTTTCCACAGTGGAAAACGGCGAATTCTAATAATGGAATTCCAACTCATTTTCGAACTCGTCGTCGGTGATCCTATTTTCGTCGTTCGATGGATTCCTTGGGGCAGCTTTTGACTGGCACTGAAAAAGGCAATTTATAGAAAAGAAATAGAAGAGCACAGGAAACGTTCTATGGGAAGAATAAGGATAAGGCCAATTAGACGAACATGAATGAGAAAACTGCACTCACATTATTGGGAATCCATTTGAATCCACTTCCACTATCGCAGTAGGTATAACCGCGAATGTCTTTCCTTAACAAGAGAAACTATCGATGTAATTAGAGAAACAGTAGTATTAAGAACTTACAAAGATCTCTGTAATGCCTTGAACAGCTTCGCCTTCCATTTGAGTCGGTCCCATGCGAGGATTTTGCGCATTTTTTCACGTTGTTGGTCGTTGTCTCCCAGACTGATGAAGAATCTTAAAAACATACCACAAATATAACGGAACCTATCACGCAAACAATAGTAAGGAGGGAAAATTGCAAGCAAATGAATTACTTACTCTGACTGGGAACGATCGAAATGTCTCTTTGGCTTGAGGTCGCCGTGTCCCAGGCCTATTAAGTCCTCGCCGAATGATGAACGGCTACTTTAGATCGAACTTCTGACAGAACTGAGCATTGAAAAGGAAGAAAAGCAAGAAAAGTTCGAAAACAAAAACATGTGCTCATTGGCACACCACGGATTTCACAATTCTCAGTCAGGGACTTACAATAGTATAGTGACATTGCCGACAAAGCACCCAAAAGAAGGAGAAGTACAGCAACGATCATTAACATAACGTCGCCAAATCAGTACTTACGAATTCGCGCCCTTTCCAGCTTTAAATTATCGAAATGAACAAGTTTGTGCAATAGCCCGTCCCTGATCCTTCACATTTCACGCCAAAATTAAGGTGCGCGGATGGTCCGCTGCAAAGTCCCGCCCACTTTTTTGGTCCGCGGCCCGTCCGCGACCAAAGTTTTGGCACGCGGATCGTCCGCTAAAAGTGCCTGGGTGCAACTCACTACAGTGGATCAGACTATATGTGGGAATACGTTAGATATGTTAACGATATGAACAGCGACATACTTTGGTTTTTCAGGAAATACGCGATGTTTTGATGTGATGTCCAGCAGCCTGAGATTTCTGAAGTTGAGTAAACACTACTAGTCCTAGCAATACTGATACACAACAATACATTTACATAAGCGTAATCAAGAATGTATAAGGAATCCAATAGAATCATTCGAAACCTTTTAAACCCCTTTGGCTTCCCTCATTCCTATGAGTGGACATGAATAGAAACTATTTCTGGTGTATAGAAACTGTTTTTGCTATAATACATACTAACTAACCAACCAGCATCAATACTACGAATTATTAACTTACAGAACATTTCAAATTCTCGTTTAGCTCAAATATTCCACCGAGAATGGAAAATGGGAATTTTCGATTCTTTTGTTTTGCTTTCAATTTCATATTCCTGTAGGTGTGATGAAGTATATGCGGGTAAATACCAAATATCATACTGGTCTTTATTTTTCCCAGGCTATGACGAAGGCAACAACGCCGAAACATTACCTGTTCAATAAAAGATTAATAAATTGTGATTTATTGATTATCGGTGAAAGGCTAATTTGTCCTCAAGGGTTGCCAGGTTATCGTATCACATGCTAATCGTCCTATAACGAGAACCTCTCATCTCTGAGGGCACGCTTCAGGCAAAACTGATCTCTTGAAGGAGTGCTCGGTCACCTTCACAAACACGATTGATTGTTAGAGAAATTACGTTTAACCAGAAAATTGTGTAATGACGAGGAAATAGAAATGAACAGAATTATAAAAGACTCGTATTGCATATCGCATCAGTTTTCCTTAGAAATTTTTAGGATTACGAAAATCGCGCTAGTTTTCCTGATAATTACATTCTGTTTCATTCTCCTACGTTATTCCCACCGTAACCTTACGAAAACGCAGATAGGATAGGAAACTAATGCAGTTTTCTGATCAAGGGCACCAAATTACCCTATTAGGTAAAGAATAAATGAAAATTTCGAAAGAAAACTCATCTGGTTACGAGTCAGCTTCAATATTTCTGTTATAAATGGGCATGGAAATTTGTCACTCCAACGCGTTACATACTGCAGTATAGCATCGCTTTAAGAGTAAGGTTAACTCGAACAGCTGGAAATTGAAGAGATCATCGCTATAGTACATGCAAATTCGGTAGGCTATTTAACATCAGCTTCCCCCGAGTGTTTATTTCCACGTACAAGCTGGCGCGACCCGGGATCCGCATTCATCGCGCGCGGCGAATGCGTCCGAGTTATCTCACTGGGTGTCATTTTACCGAAGGAGGGTGGAGATGCATCCAGATACTGTAGCTGCATCTGATATTGCCTATGGGGAGGTGCGAGCAAGGTGCGAGGAGACCCAGATAATTGTCGAACGCACCTCTTGATATACACGCCGAGGTCGTCATCATTAGGGCGTGGACATGCCAGACACGCGGGCACAGCGTACATGACAGGGTTTTCGCGACCTCGTCCCAGCCAGCCCCTTTTTGCCGACTTTTGCTTTACATCCGAATATTCGGGCATCCATGATTCGAATATTCGGTTTAATGATAAAATTGCCAAGATTCACGAATTACATATTATGATTTACTATCAGCAATTGAGCCACCTTGACTGAATGCAAACGACAAGCATGCACAATTATTCGTTATTTTTCTTTGATTGCTTAACGAAAAAATTGATCAGTATCAATCCCAGGGTACCTCCTATTTCAGCTTACCTGCAAATTTTTAATCCCATGGTACCTCCTATTTCAGCTTATTGTTCGGCTGAATTGAAAAGATTATAGAACAATTCGAAAAGCTCATGCCGTGGAGGTAGGCGAATTTGAAAGAAGGCCGTCACCAACATCCGTGAAGTCAAAACTAAACGATATTAGTTCTGTCTTTCACGGAGGTTGGGGAATGGCTCAAAAAATAACAATCAAAGATAAATTAATACAAAGTTATAATCTATTTTGCAAAATGATTCAAAAAAAACGGTGACCCATTCTCGGAGGGGGATGGAGGGGCGTCTTTTTGCGTCCGCCACAGGCATTGATAACATTAACACCATTCTGGAGCAGTCCATAATGAAATACTCTGCCACTTTCTTTGAATGGTAACAGCTTTACTTGCTTGTCTTGATACGTGCTCACAGAGAAGAGGACATGGTGACGCGAGAAGCACGACGGAACAAAAACTAAAGAGGGGTGGCATTGTCCAGCAGAGTGTTGCAGACACCGTCCTGAAAGACGGCTCAAAAAGCACCTTGAAACATTCTGTAAACCTTGAAGCACCTCGAAACATTCTGGGTCAAAAAACCAAGAATCTGTTGAAAGTTTGGATATTGGGTTGGGGAGTAAGTTTGTGCGGTTTTTTTTCAATTTGTTTTTTTTTTTCATGGTGATTTGAACATCGCTTAATTTGCCTCATGCCTCAGGTCTTGATGTGCTCTTTACCGGCAACGCAACTTCGTCCCTCAATTGTCGCTTCACCCTGTTTTCTACTTCATGAAATGTGGCCTTCCAAGTCGACAAGACTGAAACTCCCCACAACCGGCTGCCGTTCGACTTCAGATGAAATGCGGTTCAAGCGGCTAGAGATATCAATAACTTCTGCAGAAGAAGCTTTACTGTTGGAAAGACAGCACAGAAATGGTATACCCGCTTTAGACAGGGCAAATTTGGCTTTGAAGTTGTGGCAGCCGAGCCTGTGAGACATGGAAAAGATTATCCGCTAGAGTTGCTTGAAACGTAAGAAAAAGTCACAACTCATGCTAACTCTTGACAATATCCACGTCTCGCTAATGCGTTCCTTTAAAAAAAAAACTCTAAATGTTCGATATGGGGTTGTCGTTCACATTCGGTGTGCTCAATTTCTCTGCGCAAATTTTACCAAAACGCCGAGCAAGGTACTCGAATGTGGAGGATTTTTACCATTGCCGACTCTACAGGTCTGATGCAGTCATATGCATCCTACTTTGTTCAGTTACCTATTCATTTCATAAATTGTGATCCAAGAGTTGTGGTGGTAGGCTGCAAAATGAGTCGTCCCAAACAACGCAATTTTTCGTAGACATGGAGGTAGGATGCTGCCTTATTCCTCCCAGCATTGATAGAAGAGATAAGGTGCTTCGCAACCCATTTAGTGTGATTGACATTGCTCATGGAAAGTAGTGGTTTCTATGCTTATGAAAAACCGCAGGAACTTATTCCCCATCCCAATACTTTTAGATGGATGCGAAAATGAGATGGGACTTCGATTTAAACGTACACCACTAGAAGTGTAAATTTGAAAACGTGTATTACTATTTCTTGCATATGACAAGACTGCTCTACCTATCTTCTGCGAACTAATGCATCGCAAAACCACTTCTGAAGCAATGACACTCATTTATTCAAATAATTCGATATTTTCTTTATTCGAATATTCGAATAATTCGAAAAGTGGAAATATTCGATTATTTGAATATTCGAATAATTGGGGAAGTTAAAATATTCGATTATTCGAATATTCGAATTATTCGAATTATTCGAAAAACTGAAATATTCGATTATTCGAATATTTGAGTAATTCGAAAAACTGAAATATTCGATTATTCGAATATTCGAATTACTCGAAAAAGTGAAATATTCGATTATTCGAGGATTCGAATATTCGAAAGAAAATTTCGATGTGTAATCTTTAGCATGCGTATGGCGCTATTTATGGTTGATGCGCGTCAAATTTGACGCGTCGGCCTGAAATTCCACGAAGTTTTCGCGATATCTCGGTGCGGCGAAGATCAGAACGCAGTTTGTTCGCGCGAACGTCGCGACGGCAAAACCAGGAACATCCGCTTCCTGCCAAGAATTCTCTTCTCCTCTTCGTTTTGCATTGTGTATCGCCGCGTCAAATTTGACGCGCATCAACCATAAATACCGCCTATCATGGTCGACCATTATCTATAGTTATGTCTAATATGTGAGTCCATTATATACGTGCTAGAGATAAGTGTCTGGAAGGGGGGGGGGGGGAGGCAAGCATTGCATGCGCAAAAAAAGAAAAAAAAACAGGTGACGTCGGGAAATGAAGAATTGCGGGAAGGAGAAAAATTGTCACATCAGTTGGGCCACCCTGTATATTTCTTCATCTGCATAAAAGACCGTCACAGCTGATCATGATTTCCACGACAGGCAACTTATGCTTGCATACGATGTATTTAAGAGGCAATCAAACTGAATCCATCATCCACGAGTGCGGAAGATGGTCAGCATCATGAACTTTCACAGAAAGGTTCACGTCAAAGAACAGAAGTATTGGAAAGAGACGCTAGGAGACGAATTCAAGAACTTGCTGGGAAATACATGTGAGTTCGTTCTTTGCGCTGTACAAGAATATTCGTGCTTCTAAATTGTAAACCACATTTCTTTCTTCTAATTGTAAACCACATTTCTTTCTTCTAATTGTAAACCACATTCCTTTCTTCTAATTGCCCGATGGAGTTAGCTGCGAAATTCATGAACGACAAATTGTTAAAGGACTTTTAAGGGCACTAGTAAAAGGAAAAAAGATAATCCTAACATGGGCTGTGCACAACTGCTTCCAATTGAAACCATTTTGAAATTTTCCCCAATTTTCGCGAGCTGAAGAGGTGCATATATCCACTGTAGATGCTGCGAGCCTTTTCAACTGTAGGGGATCAGACCAATTTCGCCGTTCTTCATACGTCGTTGGTATGACTATTCGGCCTCTGAGTGTATGCGTAAAATGAAATTTTTGAATGAATCGCACTAGAGTGACTAATCATTCGATTCGTTTACAAGTATAGTGTATACCCATTTATAACATCTAAACAATGCGTCGCTCTATGAAAGTTAGGCGACTTCGTTGTCTGCGGTGTGAAGGTCTTACCTCTTGATACTATGAAATGGCTCCACAAACATGCACACTTTTGATGTCCACAAACTCATGTATCCTTGAAAAGATTGCAGTTGCCCCTGTTGCGACTACTGCGCATCTTTCCCCAGCAAAGTGAAACGTCACATGGCCAATAAACACAGTGGTACGTTGCTAGAAAAAAAGTTCTGTGTCTAAAATTTTTTTAGTGCAAATACTGCCGTTGCTTCAGATTCTCATTTATGCTCTAAATGTAACATGCGCTTCGATACTTTCTCTATGTTGCGCAAACACGTCTCTTCGGAGCATCCAAAAGTACACCACTGCGAGTACTGCTCATTCTCTCACAAGGTTCGACTTCTTTTTTCTGTGGATTTTTTTAGTGCAGTTTCTCGAGGTTGGAATTCAAATTGCTCATTATTGTTATCAAGATAAAAGCAGCCGTTCGAAGGCACACTACTGCAAATCATGAAAACGGTGTTATGTGCACGGTGGCAGGCTGTAACATGCGAGTATCGCGCTGGCGACTGAGGTATCTTGTTCCCATTCCAACTGCTTGAGTTTCTATCTAATTGCTTGCTAACTTTTAAGGGCTCATATCGAGAAAGAACACCCTTGTCATCAGCCACTGATTGCCTCGAGAGTTTTGCGTTCGGAAGGTTGTCGTACGAGAACACAGACTGCATTACTCAAGTGTTCTCATTGTAACTTTGACACGAATGATTTGGACGACTACAATTCACATGTCATGAGGTGAGTTCAGTTAGAAGGATAATCTAGAAGGATATAAGGATAATCACATACAGTGGACGTCAATGGTGGTGGCCCATCCGCGGTCTCGAGAAGGACGCAGCGCGACTGCGCCGCGCGCGTTATAAGAGATGTTTTCTGCTGCTGTTGTGCTACCTCTAGCAGCTTTTCCACCCAATTTCAAGGATTTTCGACCGAATCGGAAAGAAAGTGACTAGAGATAGCGTTCCGGCAGCACACGACAACGATCCCAGCGCGCGCGACTCGGTCTCGAGGCCGCGGGTGGGCCACCGCCACTTGTATCCACTGTGTTCATCTTCAAGTGTTGCAGTGCTCATGAAATAGGAATAGAATGCCCCATGCCGGACTGCTCAGTTCGATTTTTGTTAGGGGACATGGATAGTCACTTTGCTACATTACACGGTGGATCAACTTTCGAAGATTGTGAGTACTTTGGACATTTCGAATAATAGTAGGCTATCTGAGCAATTGAATAAGTACGAAAATGAGTTCTTTTCCCATGAGCGGATATTCATTTTTTCAAGCACATTCGAAAAGAATGTGCTTGAAAAAATGAATGTCCGCTCATGGGAAAAGATTGAAAAAAATTAGGAAAATTCGAATATAAGACATTTCAAATAGTCATTCAAGTGGAGCTATCTAGTCAAATTGTTATATGATCACGGCCACATCCATTTTCACCTCTGTTTTTGACTAAGTACAGGGTGCGTCATAAATTTTGACGCACTGAAATCATACTATGAAAAAGGCAACATCTGGAAGAACCCTACAAATGCATATCCGGCATGGAAGTCACGTCTTAGCGTATACAAAAAAGAATCCACTCTTGTTCGGAGCGCTCTGTTCTTGTAAAAGCAACCACGAAGATGCCAGGAGAGAATATCGCTGATGCGCCGCAACTGAAGTTCGTCCATTTTCGTCCGACGTTATAACGAGCTTAACCTTTGGGAACTTGATACTTCCATGGGAAGAAAGGAAGTACATAGAGCAGATCTTGCTCTCCAAGAGATACATGAAGTTCTCTCCATGTTCCCATGTCCGCAAATCTTGTCGCATTCGCGCCAAAGAAATTCATCTGTGTTTTGCTACATTCATCTGTGTTTTGCTAACATTGCCAAACTTGCGAGATCGGACGGTATGGCATGCTGTCAACGTGACATGCTTGCAACCGGTGCAATCAGCTTTCGATCTCGCCCAAATTCAAAGGCCCATTAAACATCGAGTGGTCAAACTTCGTCCCCTTTTCTGACCCCCATGGTCATGTTCTTCAAGGTACCCCGTCCAAAATTTGAAGGTCCTGTCAAAATCCGAGATGTCAACCTCCGAGCCCGCCTCCCGTCGCAACCCTCGTTGAATGAGGAATTTAGGAGACCGATCGATCAAGCCGGTCACGGTCCCCAATCAAATTTGTAGGTCCCATCAAAATCAGATATGTCTACCCGCTCCGTTCTCTGCGGCACCCCCTCCCCCTCCCCCGTCGCACGCAGAGTGTCCGGTTGGTTAACTGCCACGGCTGCAACGTCGGCTAAATGAGTCTTGGCGTGTCCATTCGATGAGGTCAACGGCTTCACACGTCAACTCGGGTCAGCAGACCTTTACAGAGCTCGTCCTACGAGACCGTTTAAAGACCGTTTCGAGAGAATTTATGTATCATTGGAATCAGTGTGTTCAGATGCAGAATCTGCTACTGGCTAAACTACGAGAATGATATGGGCCCCAGCCTTTAACTACTTTTCCTCCTGTTTAGCGTTCATTGATAAGAATGCTGCGAGTTACACAACAACAACGACTTCTGAGTGCGTTTCCACATCGAACTGCTCAGGTGCGCCCTGTTCAGACCTTGTTGACTTCATTCCACCTAAGATCATGGGCGCTTCTCGAGGAAACAGCGGAGGCAAGTTTACTGCAAGTTTACCATATTCTTTTCATTGTGGATGCATATGCCGCGTTGACCGCTCTTCATGGAAAATCCATCGCAGATGGGTGGGTGGGTCTGATGCATGCAGCTAGTACAAATTGCCCTCATGGGACAACGACCTCTAGTCAAGGCGCCGGTATTGAGTTTTTTTTTTGCTTTTCCGTTGCCAGTTCACTAACAGCAGACTTGCTTTTTTTCAAGATCGGTTGGCTCCATCGTAAACTCCTGGGGAAGTCAATTCGTAAACTCCAGGCCGCGATTTTCTTCAAATTTCTGATTTGCTTCAGATGTGCGAAATGTTAGGAGTTTGCTAAACAAATGTCATGAATGAGATGCAGATCTTGGATACTCGCTTATGAGCCTACATTAAAGGCAGCGGTCGGGGAAATTTCTGCTTCCCAGATTCCGTCATATTGTATAGTTTTCCTCTTCGCTGAAGTCAGATTTGACATGAAAAACTAGGAAAAACTGCGTAAACCTTGGCTATTTCTACAAGTAGGGCGCGGGAGTTAAACTGTGTGGACGAGTTCTAGCGGCGTTAGGTTTACTGTGACGTAGCAACGATCAATCGATATCAAGCAGTACCTTGCGTTCAATGAGGGTCAGAGTGCCACAACTACAGCCTCTTCACAATTTTATCTCAATTCAGAACATCCAATGATATAATTTATATTACTTCGATACAAAAATACGAACAAACACTGCACTTCACAAAGAAAAACCTTTATAAAGTAGGGAGACTTCTAATCATTAATTATCGCCGTTTTTTAAATGATGGATACTCAACAAACTCTTTTGAAGTTGTAATAGCGACGCTATGTACGCAAAACATTGCAAAAACATATCATTTCCACTTGAATAGGATCGCATCTGTTCAACGATGCGCTTTCTGAAGAGATTTACGAATTTGTATAGCTCCAGATCACGACGCGTTCGTTTTGCTTGAACTCTGGGTTGTCATTTGTACGCTCGTTGGCCAAACTGAGTCCTCGAACGGCTTGTGAGTCCTCATTTTTCAAAAAAAAAAGTAAGGCGAGTTCTTCGATTCTAACTTCTACATAGTGAAGCACATGCAATCCTCTAACTCCTGGTGCAATGACCCAACCACGGGAATTTCCCCGAACGCTGCCTTTAATATCCATCATCAGCCATTTAAGTCCGTTACGAAGCTGGTGCATCCAACTTATCAGGGCAGTAGATTAGGATATTCTACGCAGAACTTATTCCACAACTGCGCGTTCCAAAAAGCTATGCCGTATTGTAGGGCGGTTGTTTTTTTTTCTGTCAGCGCTAGTAGTGTGTTACTATTTGAGCTTGTTTCTTTCACTTGATCTTTTACCTCCATAAGCTCAGTCGAAAAGCTAGTGAACTGAGGCATGTCTCAGGGTATCGACGCTGTGCTCTGGGTATGGAGCTATTTCATTCATTTTCTTCCCATTTTTTTCAGTTTTCGAATAGCGATTCTTCGATTTTCGATTAACGATTTTTCTCAAGGTGCAGAATCTAGCTTGCTTTTCAGGACTCCACTGCAGCTTGTGCGGGAAGGATTACCGCGACTTCTACCTCCTTAGAAAACACATCAAAAGCGTGAGTAGTCTACGATGTTTCCCCTATAAATAATGTGGTGTAGCTTAGATTGCAATATGGTAGGTTTACAGTTTAGTACGTTTCTGATTACAGGTTCATGAGAGAAGCTATGCCAAATACTTCCGTCCCCTGAAGTACTCCTGCAATTGGCCGGGTTGTAAGAAGGCTTTCACCACTTGCGGACTGCTTCGGGATCATGTGAACACTCACCGAGGTCAACTTTTTACTATCCATTCACGTCTGTTGTCACCGGTGGCGGACCCAGGCGAGGGAGGGAGCGGGGAAGCGATGGAGGGTCTGGGATGAAAAAATGAGCTTCGATCACTTTGGGAACATGGATGAAAGGCATTCCCGAAAAAGAAAGGAAGATGTTGAAATAAACCTCCAAAAATTGGGGTAAGAGCGAGCGTTCTTCTGCACTGTGATTTACTTAATTTGCAGACTTTGCCATATAGTTCATGCATCTGTTTTCTATCAAGTCCGTCTGTACATACAACAAATACACAGGGAGTTAGGACCAAATCCCTGCTGAGGAAGGCATGGAGACGTTGATATGGTTAACACATTCGCGACCTTACGCTCTTGACATGGTGTGTCACATGGGACACACGCGCTTCTGCACAAGTGGGACCCGTGCTCAACCGCTTGAGCACGTGATCCCACATGGTAGGATTTTTTCCACAGCTGCATAGTACTCCGAATTTGCGCAAATCTGAACCCGATCTTTTTCTCTTTTGTGATCGTAAAGGGTGTTTCCAAATGTTTGTCGTCCCTTCACTTGACACTGATTGTAGTTTCTTTTTCATATGTATCGTTCTCTCTGGTGTATGTTTCAACCACATATTAAAAAAAAGTTTGAGGGAAGCTCTACTCTGCCGAGTGCATGTGTAGAAAGCTTGAACACTTGTTAGTACAGCACTACGTAAAAGTTTGTTAATTATGACTGCTTCACAGAAATATAACTCTGAAAAGAGCGTGATCACCCGGTTGAGCACTCGGTCCCACGCGTCGCACCATGCGTGTCAACCGGTTCAGCACATTGTCGCGAAGAAGTTAGTAAGAGAGCTAAGGATGCATAGGAGTGCTGAGGATGTTAAACGATTTTGCTGACTTGGGCGTTTTGCTGCGAAACTTCCTTGGCTTAAATAAATTGGAATAACAGATTTGCAGTGATTCCTGATAAAGATTGAACGCAATGAAGAGTTCGCTTCATGTGGATTGGAATAAGCCAGCTATACTGCTTTCACGCCACATTGGAAAAATTCACTACGTTGTTGTTGAAGTTGTTTGATTGTGTGTTTGAGCTGATAGGTAATCTCTTGATGTTTTATATTGTCTTTTGGTTGCCATGATCTGACGGTCATAACTGTAACGGTTATCTTTGATCATCTGGAGGTCAGTAATGAAAAGAGAATGTGAAAAGTAAACTAATACAAGATTGTTTTATTACTTCTCAAACTAAGTTTGAGAGATTTCCTGCATCCTATTGTTGCCACCACCACGCGGAAGCCCTTTTTCTGCCTCTATTCTCTGTTGCTCCTACAAGAATGAGCCAGAATCTCTTATTTTCTCGTCCATATTTCCATTAGTTCTATTATTTGCTCAGCTTGAAAAAATTTTAAACAGAGGGGAATCGTTCTCTCCCCCCCCCACTAGTTCTCCGCACCCCCTTCTCCCTCCTTCTCGTAGCTATTTTCAAACCGTAATTGATTTTTACAGATGAGTAATTTACTTCTTTTATAAGAGACCGTACATGTTTAGGCTTGAAGCCGTATCGCTGTGCCAACTGTGAAAGCTCATTTTACGCAAGGGCGAGATTCGCTGTGCATCTTTCCAAGTATCACAGAATAAGCATACGCGACTACAGTCGCGTCTCTCATCTTCTGAAACGTCCCACTCTCGCAAACGATAATGAGAAGTAGCTTAGAAACTGTTTTTGATTGGACTGCAAATTTGCACGTCACGATTTGCTGTACATATTCGATAGTTACTGTTAATGTTTCTTCTCCTAGACTTGAAATGTTCTCATCGGAAGATGTTGTTGTTTTTGTTTCCATAAGGCAGATAATAATATCGTACACTTGTCGCAGTTGCTTATGATCTGTGAGACTACTTACAAATGATACGAGGGGGGATCCATAGGTTTTGATATGGGAAATGAGAAGCTCGAAGGCGCTAGAGGAGGTGTCCAATGCTGTGATAGGGTGCGCCTGGGCGCAGAAGAGGTGAAATGTCGCAAGTTGGTCCCACTGATGTGGGAGGAGGAGATAAGTGTCGCTTACGTTTGGCATGCTACGCGCATGAATTTGCTCAGTCGGAGTTCTGTAATCATTCCATTCGTTTCTAGGGCAGTTTATACTGGATGCCTGCGACTGACATGCGTGCGCCTGTATGAGAAGAATAAGACCCAGTCGCACCGCGCAGTCAGACGCATGTGTTTACGGCCTCGCGGCGGCCGCGCGTTCTTTCCATTGAGGTTATACATGCCGCGTTGACCGGTCCTCATGGAAAATACCTCGCAAATAGATGCGTACGACTGATGCGCGACTGAAGCCACGCAGCTAGTTTAAATTGCCCTTTTGAAGCAACCACCACATTGGTCTGCTTATATACTCAAGCAGAACGTTAGCAAATGAAGAATCAAAAGCTGGCAAAACATGAACCATTTCATGTGGTAGCTGACAATTAGTCGGTCAGTACTACTGATTAAGGATTCTACAGCCGAATGAGGGGCATTGCCTCACCTAGTTATGAGGGAGTGACCATGGCGAGTCCACCGACATATTAGGGATGCGTTACGGCTAAATATGAGCAAGTTGCTTACGATTTTTCGAGGAGCATCTGTGGGTTTATATCCAATCATGTTTGTATATGAAGTAAGTATGCGGGCGTAGCGAGCATTAAAAGAAGTCTGGAAGTCCGTCGTCAGCCGGACGGACAGACTGGTAGTCTATAAAACTGGGAGAATCTGACTATTCCGACATAGAAGTGGCAGTTTTGTGCATGTTGACGTCGCTAATAGAGATCAGCGCAATTACTCCTCTGTGCTAAACTTGAAAGGATTCTGGAAAAGAAGAAAATTCCGGGATGTTTTGGGGCTCCGGATGTGCAACAATGGCTAAGATTTTCGTAGTGTCTACGTTTCTTTTCTGTAGAGCTCTCTATTAGCTAACTGTTGGTCTTGGTGTTTCAACGCCTACTACCTATTTCAAAACACCGTGGCGAGTGCATGTTATTACTAGAATCTCACTGTTGGAAGTCATGTTCTGTTTTTGTTGTTGCAGCTGATTTTTTACTATAGGTATTCTTGATTCTTTTACCAGGATGATGCTGATTTTAAGTGCCTATTATCTTGATTCTGATTAGATAAAGTTTATTTACGTCGTTATCTCACCGAAATACTGCAGGTGTTCATTTTCTCTTCAAGCGGCTTTCGAAATGGGTGCAGCTGCTTTGGAGTAATTTTGATGGCCAACTTGTTTGTATCAGCTACACTGGTGCCGAAGTTCAACCAGAGAGGATCCAAGGGACCACAAGAATTCGGGATCTGGACGTTTTCGGAGGAATCCGTGAAGATTCTGGAGAAATTTCAAGTCAAAGTCTTTGGAACAGTAGTGGAATTCTAGAAGAGCGATTCTCTGGACCTCTCAAGAGAATCTGGAATTTTCAGCAAATCAGGACTTTCGAGAAATTTCTGGAGCACTCATTTTTGCTTGAATGCAAAGACTTACTATTTATGCGTTAAAATAGCCCGTGGACACCATTCTGTGAGTTCTTAATCGACCACTGTTGAAAAGCAATGACAGAATGAATTTATCGCTACGTAACCGTGCCGAGTGTTAAGGGCTAGGTTTTAACTAGGATGTTTTTGAGAATACAGGACATGAGAAGAACACTTGAAACTTTCTACAGTCCAGATCACAATGCAGCAAGGTGCTGCACGGAAAGGCTGTAAAGTTGACAGCGCTGATCTTGAATACATATGCTTGTTATTTACATTTATATGCTTATTTATTTATTTATTTGATACACTCTAGGTGCGCACTTAACGGGTGTAATTAAGAGAATACTAAGAGAAAACAGAAAGAAGGTTAAGAACAACACACTCGTGACCTAGTATAAAAACCAAAGAGAACCAAAAAAAAAAGACAAAAAAAAAAACTGATTCCTGGCGTTCCGTTGAATATAAAGACAAGAGAGTATCAAAAAGATGTCTGAAGTGCTCTTGGATTTATGAAATGACAACATTCTGATTTGTTTTATATGGTAGATGAAAGAAGGGCTTACAGAGTTCAAAAGCATATCATTGCTATCTGTTCTACGTTACATTCCTTGAGAAAAAAAACGCAGGGGTAATAAGACTAATCAAAGCTCGGTGTTGTTTTCTGAGAAGTGCTGTAATATTACCCGATTCAAAAAAAAAACACCAGCCCTAGAAGAACGTTCGAACAATGGGAACCAACGCATTCTGAAAGCGGTCCTCAGGCGTCATATCCTGGGCCAAAATGAGAACTTTCTGAGCGGTTCGACTTTTCAGCACTGTTAGCTGCTGCAAGACATCTCAGCGGACCCTGAGCATGGGGCATGTCGCGTTTGTGGTGACTCCCAGGTTCAATGCCTGCCAAGGGAATCATTTTGCAAAATGTTTGATTTGATAAAAAAAACCTTTATTTGGGCGAACACATGAATACTTGGATCCGGATCCAAAAATAAAACTAATCAAACCCTCTTCAAACAAATCTAAATACTCATCAGGATTCGCTTTCGTTGCCAGGGTTTTGTGCATTATTTATTACTGACACTTGAAATACTTTGCTAAAATTACGCAATCTACAATGTGCTGTAGCAGTTCATCTAGTTTTTTATTTCATAGTTTTAAGAATCAATATGGTTATGATTAGCCTTTGAATGGTGTCCTGACTGCATTGTATCTACAAGATACGCCTCATGGTGTCTTGCGTAGTTGCCGAATCCTTTCGCACCTTCACACCTCATCTCTATTAGTATGGATCTATTCATAGAGATAGTTTATTACCGACTGGCTGAAAAGTAAGGATAGGCAAGGGAGTAGTTGAAGTTGAATTCTTCAGAATGAGCATGAAGAATTCAAGAATAGTAAGTCTGATTACGTCAGTTGATTATTTGGAGTCCTGGAGATTCAAATTGTATTGGGTCTCGCTCTCTCAGAACTGAAGAAAAAAACCGTGCTTCATAAATATCAAGTGAAAGTCAGGTATAGCTCCAGAGATGTTGATCATGCTCCTCCAAGCTCCACTGTTTTTTTTTTCTCTTCAATTTTTTGATGTGAATGTTTCCATCAAGAGTGAATGCTTCAGCAACGCTAGGAATACGACCAACCACTTTATTCCTAATGGATGTTTGAAGCATTGCAGTCATCTTATAGGGCATTCGGAAAGGAGTCGGTACTGGTGCATTCACGGACTGGAGGTGAGTGGTGCGATTGTGCATTATCAAGCATGCTTGATATTGATTGAAAGTGGCCGCGTATCAGTCCATGATCCTTCCACCAATACCGACTGCCGGTTGAATGGGCTGTACATGTATAGATCCTTGGTATCACCTCATGAGTGCATGAGACGATAGAAAACCAATTTACGGACGACTCGTCTACAAATCTTCGCCACCGATATTGTAGAATGATTTCCCGCACCTCTAACTGATATCGGCAGGTGACAATTAGAGGAGGGAGGAAGAGATGCGAAAATCCGAACCGGATCAACCCCCACGCACCTGGGAGGAGGGGGCGCTCTCTCTCCAGAAAATGCTTTGTAAAATTTTCATAAAGTACATTACAAAACAGTTGAAAACTTTGTGTTTGCTAATTTTTGTTCATTTTGATACTTTATTCTCATTACCAATTATATACATACTTTTGATTATCTTTAAATGCTTGATGGTAAAGAATATGATTCCGAACCAAATTTGTTCCTAAAATTCCAGCTATGCGGGTCCACAAAGAGAAAGACTCCGGTTTTCTTCCCCCACCCCTAATGCCCTTTTCTGCATCCGCCAATGCGATTTAGGTATTGGAATCACGTTGAGAGTTAAACATAGTTGAGTTTGTTTTCCTTCTATTAGTAGACGGTGGAAGTTCTCAATTGTTGCTGCGACGGCATGCATCCCAAATTTGATAGAGCCGAAAAAATCAAATGAGCGCCGAAATCCAGCGAATTTTAAGAAATGTTTTTACCACAAATTGTTTTTGGATTGGCCGATATCCCAGAGGTGGGTTGCAAAACGAAAAAGAGAAGAGTCATTCGCCGAAGGATACACGGCTTAATGCGGGCGAGCTCGGACACGTAAATGCAATCTTTTGCTGCTTTTGTTCTCCTAACAAATTATAAATCTTGATGGAAACCCATGCACATCTGAGGCTGAGAAAGCTGGAATTTTTGCATCTTTCTTTAAATCAGTTTATAAAATCCACTCAAACCACAATACCAGCTGTCCCGCATTCACAACTGCCAAACTTGACTTTCTTGACATCAACAGCGAGCTTGTGTTTACAACGCTTCTACGTCTACCTCTTCGCATTTCCACTTCGCCTCACAATATACCCTACATATTCCTCAAAAAAGCGGCTTTGGGACTCACTCCAATCTTAACAATAATGTTGAACTGGTTTCTTCTTCACGGTGAAGTTCCATCACTATGGTTATCTAGTCTTGTAAAGCCTGTTTTCAAAAAAGGAGACAAAACTAATGTTAAAAATTACCGTCCTATATGTCTTACATCCTCTACGAGCAAAGTGTTGGAGAGAATAGTTTGTAAGCAACTTATGTGTTACCTCCAGAGAAATCAGTTGATCACAGATTGTCAGCATGGTTTCTTGCCTAAGAAATCCACGCTCACAGCATTGATGTCCACGGTTCCTATCTGGCAACGAGTGATTGACTCACGTGGCTACGTCACTGCCTGCTTTGTTGACTACACTAAAGCTTTTGATTCGATTCCTTTAGATTTACTCTCCCTAAAGCTCCGCGCCTATGGGCTAGGTGGTTGTCTCCTGAAGTTTTTGGAAGCCTTTTTGAATGGACGTACTCAGAGAGTTCTAGTCAATGGTGCTTTTTCCGACAGTTATCCTACACCTAGCGGAGTCCCTCAAAGAACTTGTCTTGGGCCACTGATGTTCTTACTCTATATAAACGATTTACCTCACAGTCTTGCTGACGATGTTCATTGCTCTATATATGCTGACGATTCTAAATTCTTTTCGATAAATGATGTCGGTGCACTCCAGCAAATGCTAAGAGCTCTGGTTACTTGGTCCAACAAATGGCAGCTTGACATATCCCGCGAGAAGACTACCGTGATGTGCATTGGCCGCAATCATCCAAAAAATTGTTCGTTCCACCTGGGAAGTTATCAATTGACTATCTCAAACTGGATACGTGATCTTGGGGTAACGTACTGCGATAGGCTTTCATTTGATCAGTATATTGAGGAAATTGTAGCAAAGGCTAACATTAGGTCTAATTTCATACTGCGCGCCTTCAAAACTCGCAACATGAACACGCTTTTCGAGCTGTTCACAACTTATGTACGACCAATTCTCGAATACTGCGCTCCACTTTGGTCTCCTACTAAACAGTACCACATCGATAAACTCGAAAATGTTCAAAAAAGATTTACGAAGCAAATATTTGTAAAGAATGGTAAATTCCAGGCTACATATCCGCAGCGACTAACTGTTCTCAATAGCAACGCGTTACAACTGAGAAGAGTAGTCTATGATCAAAGCCTTCTTTTCAAAATTTTAATGGGCTCAATTGAAATTGATAAGCACATGCTTCTGACAATGTCAAGATTTAATGACAGGACTAGAGGCCATGATTTGCGGATGGTAGTAGAGCGGTTCCATTCTCGGCAATTCCGTGACTCCTTCCTGGTGCGTGCAGTAAAGATGTGGAATGAACTGCCACAGTCTCTTTTGGGTTCAACTTCTCCAGCTAAATTCGCCGAGGGTCTTCTGAATTTTTTACAACAAGGTGGTCGTCTCTGATCTCAATTTCTAACACTATTTTCACATGAATCAAAATTTGAATTTTCAGGGTTTCACTCACTTCTGTTCTTCCTTTCCGGTATCCTCACGTTCCTTTTAAACACCTCTGCTGTAGTCCTTTCTTTTCTAGTGCTTAGTCATGACGTTCTCACTAGGTAGCTTTGTTCATGTTATTTGTATAAGGAGATGCCATTTTAGGGCAAAGGATGATCTTTGCTCCTTGTATCCCCCTTCTCCCTGGAGCAGCCGACATGTGAGCATTGGTGGTGTTGACGGACCTACCAAGTTTGCACCCGGAGCCGCCTCGTACCTCATGCGACTTGCAGTGTTGGCCGGCCACTGCTCTTCACCACCAATTTTTCTCATTCCCCCCCCCCCCTCCTCGCCCTTTGCAGTTTTACAGTGACCAGTTTTGTACTATCGGTCCACTTCATATTATTTCGCTTGCTCTTCGCATGCTCAGATTGTAACCGATAATTATAAATAAATAAATAAATAAATAAACAAACAAATAAATAAATAAATAAAAAATCTATTAGGTTCCCACCAATACGTACAAACAAACATTTCGTTGAAAAGTTGTGAGAATAGGCAGTGCTTCTTGGCATACGCATTGGTAATTTTTCAGTAAATCGGAATACAGCAAATATTGGAAGACAACGGCTACACGGAAGCAGAACCTAGTTCATGGCGCCCTTAATATGTCGTTGGAAGTGTACTATCGGTACTACCATATGTAAATGGGAATAATATGAATGATGTGAGCTGTAGAGATATCGAGATCGAAATCGAGTCTTAAAGACATCTACACCACCAATAAAGCTCATATTTCGACCATCACCGTACTTGAAAAGCCTAATAACACCGTGGAGGATGTATGAAGGCTGGAAGAAATGCACCTACTGCATAGAGAACAAAAACTTTCGATTGCGAGGAACTGTGTATTTAGTGATTGACTCGTGAGGGATGCGAGTAATATATAGAGGAGACTTTGCGCCTCTCTGTAAACGTCTTGATGAACGCGTGAGAGCTTTACCAAACCCTTAATCCTACCCAAAGAGTGCACCTTGTGCCACATATACTAGCACTCGCCTGAATTAAAGCTACAGCGCCCACATGAGATCCCAATGGAAGCAAGTTACTAGATGCCATAGCGATCAAACAGTTGTTCCCGAAACTTTGAACAAGGATGAACTCATGAACGCACTGAGACTTATCGTATAAGATGGGCGACATAAGATGTGACATTGTCATATATCATGTCGCAGTTGTGGTAGCTCTTATTCGCTTAGGAAATGTATCATTGTTCTGTTGTGTTATTGTATTGCCTGGTTGGTTTGTTTATATTGTTGTTGACTTTGATGAGTGTAGACTGGATCTAGTAGACAGGTTGCAGGCCCGACGAAGATATTGACCTACCGAAAGCTAATCGATAAATCTTAAACGCGAAAGTCTTCAGAAAATGTCAGAAGCAACTAATGTACTACATGACACATCTGGACAGCTCGATTTTATCATAAATCAGAACTCTTGTGAAAGGCACATGAATGCTTTTGCAAGGAAAATATTTTCCCTTGTTCTCAGATTCTCATAGAATGGAAGCCACGGGAAGTAGGAAATGGCACTGTTAATGATCTCCAGACAAGGTGTTCATCATCTCACTTGTGCAAATTTCACAGTATTGCCTGAGGAAAGTCGTTCGCAGCATTACCTATGGAAGGTCACCCGATTCGGCATCTCACCGCCTTTCGCCCGGGCTACTATGAATCCAGCCACGCACGGCGTTCACAGTAGAAGCGCGACGGCCTGCTCAGGGGTGTCAAAATAGGTCCACAAAAGCGGAGAAAATTTATGCTTGGCCCATAGAGCCAATTCAAGAGCAACGTAAAACGGCTAAAACTCTTTCTGAATGAGTTTTCCTCAGAAGAAAAATTAGTAATCAGCTAGTGCTTAGTTTATCCTACTTCATCTAAATCTGAGCGTAATTAGGTCTTAACAACGCCGAATACGCTAAGCTTGATATAAAGGATCATAAAGGGCATAGCTGATTTCCATTTATGAAAGAAAAGTTGAGCTAAGATTTCAGGCATGCTTACTGAAGTCTAGTGTTGAATTGACATAAAGCAATCCTGGTAATTGTCAGTTATTTACCACGAAATCACTCATTTCAAGATTTCAAGAAAAAATCACCTAGTAGGGAATATCTCTTAATGGTGAGTTTGAATAATTTCGCTTGGACGTTAATAAACTCCCATAAGAATTTAATCCTCGAATGTTAATTCCTATAAAACTCTTGGATTTCAAACTTTGTTTTAACTGTAGATGTGCACTTTTTATGTTTTGCATTTCTTTAATAAACATGCTTTGGTATCAATCTCTGTTTTATTGAATGTTGGTGGCATAATAATGGCTCCACCGATATGCTTATATCCAGTGCTTTCCCTTTGGTTGGCCCCTGGAATACTGATTATACCTTCCAGACGATTATCGCAATTCTATGCACTAACAAGCCAGCGTGAGTCCCCAAACGTGCCCACTATTTTGCATAACCGAAACTCAAAAAGGCAGTTGTAAAGTTGTAAAAGTAGTTGATCTGCAGTTGAATGTTATTTATTTATTCATTTACTTATTTGTTATTTGTTATTCATTTGTTTGTGTATCTATACACTAATACAGGCGAGGGGGTGGGACTGGTGTGAGATCAACCACTCGGATACGGTACCGGTGACTGCCAATGGCACTACACTTGGCTCGCACTTCCGATTATCCGGCTGTCTGGGTAAGAAACGCGACGAGCCCGTGCAAATTTATGGGGCGCACACTAAATTCGAGAATATTGATATATTCTAGTATGATGGGTAGAAGATAGCTTATGGAGCACATATGTTCGGAAATCTGCACAACGTGGTGAGGGCCTTAAGAAATGAGATAAGGAAACAATAATTCCTATTCTTTGCGGCATAATTAGAGAAAACTTGCCGAGCAATTTCCTCTTCCAACAAGAGCAACTGAAAAGCCAGAATGAAAGAGTCACTCATGTAAGGATTGGTATTGGCCTTTCTCTGGTGAAGATTTTCAATTTTGAACCGTTTGAATGAAGGCTTTTCTCAACAAGTTGTTGAAAGACGATGAGTAAACAAATTTTCTGAAGTTAGGCGGTTGTAAACAAGAACTGATGTAGAATGGATAGACTAGAAGAAGAAGACGGGGCAGTTTATTTTTTAAAACTTGAGTTGTCAGGATCGTTGCGCGCGAAACAAAGATACTTATTAAATTCATTTCAGAGTATACATTCATCCAAAGAGAACAAGAAAAGATCGAGAAAGAGATGTGCAAGTTTCACATGTTTTTTCATCAAAACTACGGAGCTTACACGTTCAAACAGTATTGGGTGCTTCCTGATCCCTACTGAATACAGAAAGGAAATGATGTCTTTCCTCGAATTGACGTTTTCCTTTTTAAGCCTAAAAATCAAGGAATTCAAAAGTTCTGTGGAAAACGATTGTAGAGGAAGGAATGAGCTTTCAGGAGTACAACACGTTACGAAAAATTGGCAATGGGGTGGAAAAAATCGCAACTAAATAAAAAGCGCAAGGACTTATGTTAACACCTAATAGTTCCCCATTCGTAGTTGAGATCCCGAGTTATACCTGCATTTATACTGCGTAGGAGTCCGATCCGGTCGGATATCAAAAAGTACGTATTGAACGGCGTCGGAAGAATGATGAGGAGGATCGATACGTATCTTTCGTTATCCGACCGAATCGGACTCCGATGCACTATAACTTCAGCTTATGCTTTCCTCAAGCATGCAGTTCTGCTAACATCATTCGAGATGAGCGGCGTAATGAATCTTATTTTGTTGAAAGTGTCGGCATGTCTCGCTCGCCTTAGAGGGATGCATTACAAATTTCGAGAACCGCTGGATTCGTAATCGTTAAAATGGCGATACTTTGGGCGAAGACAGGTTGATCGGGTTTCTCATCATTTGCCGAACAGGTTCTGTCCTAACCATGTTGCAAACAACACAAATCTCCGTGAAAAACCTTTTCGTCTTTTTATAAACCTGTTCGGCAGCTTTATTTTAAAGCTTTATTTTAAATGAATTAGAGCTACATATACGTGAGCAGGTTTCGACACTTGCGACTGACGATGCAACCGAAACCGATTTTTACATGCGGCAATGGAATGTACACTTATTTGAAGGCTAAAAAGCAACCAAGCAATAAAATAAATTAGGAGAAAATACTAGCACTTTCTAGCATTTGCAATTTTGGCTTCAATACTCATGCTCAGGATGTTTTTTGAAATCGACACATCCAAGGCATTCACAGTAGTCGGCCCCAGCACCGCAATAGCCAGAGCGACTGCAACAATATGCCTCTCCGGCCGGATCGCATTTCGGAATTTTTCCGGATGGAAGGCGTTCGGCTTCGGGTCCGCAACGACCTGTGGAGCACATATGAACAGTTTTCGTGGAAATGAGAAGTTCTTGATTGTTCAACTGACCAACATTTTCGGGCTTCTCAGCATACGTCCACCACTCCGCTGGTTTGTACATGAAGTCTTTAGTTTTCGAGAAATCCACGCATCCGACACATTCGCAATGTTCCTTCAAAGAAATATAGTTACTGGGACGAAACTGATCTTTTAGAACGGTACTTCCAACAGAGCCGTTTCTTCTGAAGCGATCGCTGCTTCCCACGGGGAGGCCGGAGTACTGCACCCATGACACACACAGAGGTTGCTGTGATCTGACTTTGACAATTACGTCTAACATGTCAATCAGGAATCTTACTGGTAGAGATGACGACGTGGAGGAAGCTAAGCGTTGCGGGAATCCGTACGGCTCAAACCACAGCTCTATAATTTCCTCCCCCCCCCTCAATTATTTAATTGAGTACGTCACGCACGCGTGAAGCATAGATTCCTATTTCACAACCATGATCCTAACCTCTTAACCGTACCACTGTTTACTATGAGGGCGGTTCGAAAAGTTTCCGGAATGACAATGCAAACAAAACAAATCTGATGCAATCAATAATTTATTTCATAAATCAATCCCTTCGAAGCTCAACACACGTGGTCCAGCCTGTTCATAATTTTTCGTTCTCTATCTAGAATGAATTTGTCTGAAATACTCAGAATAACCAGATGAAGCCACAATTAGCTCGTCTCTTGATCGGAATCTTCTCCTTGACGGGAAGAAGTTAAGGTTCTAAGACAGATACAGGAAAGACGAAGCCAGTGCAGAAATATCAACGAATTAAGTTGAATTTGGGTTTCATTATTACAGGTCTTTTGATGAGCCATAACACCTGTTTGAGCGGTCATTCTGACATGGAGAGACATTTCCTTTTCTGTTCAAATCCGCGCGTGTCACACTCGTTCTCACAGCTGAAGCTTGTAAAAATTTCGGCTGATATTCGGTTACAATAGCTTTTACATCACTCCCTCGGAACTCCCAAAAACAGACGCCTTCACCATTCCACTTCAGTATCGGCACTTCCTTATTCAGAACTATGTAGACGGTACACCCTACTTCGCACGGGTGTTTTGCTATCCCGGCTGTTGAGGGCAACTGCTGTTGCCAATAAATTTATTGAAAATGATCATTATTCTGGTGATAAGCATATTAGTAAATCTCAAGTGACCTTTTCCGTCGACCCGTGAGCGAAAAGTCAGCAAAGTTATTTCGATGACGCTGAATCGATGTATACGTGCAAAATAATTGTCCTATTCATATTCAGCATATTGAGGAACTCCAGTAGAGATGTCCTCACAGCCCCATGAGGTAGAAAAGCGAAAAATCAAAAAAATCGATAAATCAATATTCCGCGCGAAGTGGTCGCTAGATTCGTTTCCAGCGTACTGGGAAACCACAGTATATCCCCAAGCAAATATGGGAAAAATCGATAAGATCAATAAATCGATGTTGTCGTTAGAAATGGTAGTCATATCCGTGTTCAGCGTATCGAAGAGCCCTAGCAGACATGTTCTCAGCGGCCTTTGGACAAAAATTGACATCAATGAAATCGATAATTTTGTTCAAAATGATTGTCGAATTCGTGCTCAGCGTATTGGACTACCCCAGTAGATATGTACCCACTGATACATGGACAAAAATTATGAAGAATCAATGGAATCGATAATTCAATAACTTCGTGCAAAATGGTTGTCCATGTTAGAGAACCCCAGCAGACATGTCCTCGCAACCCCCTGAGCAAAAATAGTGGGAAATCGATAAAATCGATACAGTCGATAAAGCACTCGATGAGGTCAGGTCAAAAGTAGCCTATGACCTTCGCCGGCCCCTGCTAGGTCTACATGCAAAATTTGGTCCGGATCGCTTAATGCTCCGCGATTTCTATAAGTAACATACATACAAACACACAAACAAACACGCAGACTTCCACTTTTATATATACAGATCATTCTTCGGGTCTAACCTATTGTTTTTATTTCATCTTTTGCGAGCACAGTGAAGCGCTTGATCTACTCTTTAATACAGGGCACTTTTCGGTTTGAAATTCAACTCAAACATTCAAAATAATTTCCTGATTTTCATGTTGGGTTGTGTCTTTGTTTGAAATTGTGCAGATGCGTCACTCATTTTTGAAAACGTTTTCTAAAATTAGTTCTTCGGAAAAAATAAAAACTATTGACTCATTATAGATGCGCTAGGAGCCCTTATTTAGCACGTGTTTGTATTCTGTCTGTCAAAACCTTGGCAGCGATTTCATTCACTTTTTCTGATGTCGGCACCTTTTCCTAACATTTTGCACACTGCCTACTGTTTGCTCACGTACGCTTGGTTTTCAAAACCCAAAAACTGGCTGAGAAATGAAGACAATGATCCTCCAAAATCAGCGTTCAACGTTCGGTTAACTTGCAGTTTTCCCTTCCTGTTAAAAAAATAATGATCAGCAAGATTTAGCTTCTCTCTGTAACTGAGCGCAGTCGCAGTTGCTTGACTTGATCCCATTGTCAAAAGCAGAGACTTTGCCAGATTGAATTGACATTCACAGTCAATTCATTTGAAGGACTCTCGAACTCTCGAATAGAAATTTTTTAAAAAGAACAACTCCTTGGCAGTGATTCCGGAAACTTTTCAAACGGCCCTCGCACATCCTGGAGCGTAACGGGGCGTGACGTCCCCCCTAGTTCACTAGTAGCAGCCTGATCGTCCGGCTAATGCCGGACTATCAGGCTTCTTTTGGGCTCGCCTCGCATACGTGTGGGTTCCCCGCTACTGAACGCTGGCATCCTACTCTCGCAGGTGTGGACCCGTGCGTGACATCTTCCACACTTTCGACACTGGTGCACACTTATCACACCATTGGACCTAATTTTGGGCGTTTTTCCATTTTGGGACACCGGCGCACCCTTACCACACTCGACTCTATGAGTTTCCCCAGCCGGCGCACCATTATCTTAGTGTTGGACCCGATTTCAAGAGTTCGTCCACTCTCGGACGCCGGCGCACTCTTAGTACACCGTTGGACCCGACTCCACGCGTTTCCCCAGTTTTGGACGCCGCACCCTTACGTAGCCGCTATACTCCTCGAGGACTATAGCATCCTGCGTCGCCGTCGTCGGCGACGGCGGCCGCTATTGTTGACGACCGCTTAATATTGGTCCAACGGTTTGATAAGTGTGCGCCAAAAGTGGGGAAACGCCTGGGGTTGGGTCCAACGATGTGATAACACTCCGCTATAGTCCTCGAGCACTGTAGCACCTTGCGTCGCCGTCGCTGGCGACTGTGAGGCCGATGCGTATCGATTGTGGGCGGGGCGTCGCGGCGGCCGCCGATGTTGACGACTGTGGCGTCGGTGCTTATTGATTAGGCGCCAACATTGGCAGCAAATCAATAAGCACTGACGCCACAGTCACCAACATTTGGATGCCGGTGCACAACTATCACACCGTTGGACCCGACTCCAGGCGTTCCCCCATTTTGTAAACGACGGCGCACCCCTATCACGGCGCTGGACCCGTTTCCACCAACTATGAGCGCCGTCGCATCACTCTCACTGCTGTTCTCTCCTCACCGACAACTCTTCCCCTACCGAGCGCTGACGCACCTCTGGGATAGCTATAGGCTCGTTTCATGCCACCTTCTCCACCACCTGTGCGGGCGCAACCCTCCATGTTATCTCTCGTCCGCCTGGTTCCTCCTCTTTGTTATAAAACTGTCCTGCCTGTCTCTTTCCTTTTATACGGTCGTGTAATCATAGGCCTATCTCACTCATTCCGACCGTGTTGAAAACAAATGTCGGCCATCAACATGTCTGAACATGAGATGGACCCGAATGCGGGTCCATCTATGGAGAATGGGCCCGCTGGCGCTCAGTATTGTGATATATGTCTGGATATGGGTACACTGAGAAGTAGAACTGTGAGTGCGCCCAATGGAGGGGAGAACGTTGTGTGACGAATCGACTCTTTGGAGAGGTGCTTGCGCGCACGCTAAAAATACTCAAAGTATTAGGTTGTAACATAAGTTTCCGCTGTTTTCGCATAGGCATCTTCGAAAGCTTCTAATAAATGAATATCGATTAGATTTCGCTCATCTCTAGATATTTTTTGAAGCGCGCGATCCCGCGAACATTCTGGAATGTGAGACCGATTTTTGCGTCTTGTTTTGAAGAAGTAATTGACTTCAGAGTGACCCTTCAAGAATGCAAATTCGGTAACTGCACGAATAATAATTTTCCCATAACGTTGAATGAGACTAACCAAATTTGGATGGAGTAATCTCGAGGCCATTCTTATTCTCCCTGGTACTTTCCCTCCCCATTTTATTGTCCAGCGGTCTCAGGTACCTATACCAAAATTGGTGGCCCAAAATTTTGATTATGCCGTATTTCTCTCTGGAGTTGAAGCGAATTGAAGTGGGATTTTTTTCCACTATGGCTATAAACATCAACTGTTTGCGGACACTAATCAGTGGAATTTTGGGATGAGTTCCAAGCGCTCTGTGGAAATCACTCCTTTCTGCCATTCCGCTGAGGGCGCCTTAATTTTGTTGGTCGAACTCTCTGGAAAGGCGAAGAGCTCACAAAGGAATTCTTAATAGCGCATTATGTAGCATAAGTATAGCTCTAACCATGCGCCGATTATCAGATCACAAAAACGTCTACTGCATGAGAACCGATTTGCCAAATTCAGTGACCTCTAGCACTACCCGACTCAGTTGTTTGCCTCGCAGTCCACGGATTTCTGGAGCAGCGGAGCCGAGCTTCTGCTGTAAAAACGGCAAAAGACCAACGACTGTTATGATGCATACTTCGACTGATACCTATTCTTATTTAATTTTTTGTAAAACTTTTTCTTCAGAAGTTTCAAAACAGCGGAAACTTATGTTATAACCTAATAGTATGCAGCAGTGGCGGACGCATGGAGGGGGAAAGCGATCCATTCTCGGGAGAGGGGGGGGGGCGAGGTCCACCACTTCACTTCCCCTTATTGATAGATATCCAAGCAGACCCTGATCTGTTGGACTATCCCAATTATCCCAACAACAATCTTAGTTTGAATCACGGAAGTGTATATCATTCTATCGCAAGATTGATTTAGATCAGTGCCGGACCCAGAAATTGGGCGAGAGGTGGGGGAGGGGGGGGGGGCGTGGGAAAAAAAGTGGGGTGTCCGCCGCCTTGGGGACTCAGATGGAGAATATTGTAAAATTAATAAGAATATCACTTAAGAGAATAAATATTAGACAAAATTATCTCAAAAATAATAACATAAATAAACAATCAAAAATTAATTGATACAAGTTTTTTATTTGTTGTGTAAAGTAATTTCTAAAATTTGGTCACCCATTCTCGGGGGGGGGGGGGAGAGATCTCCTTGCGTACATCACTGATGTAGATGTGTGATGAAGAAGTTTGGAGCAACACTAGGATCACGAGAAGACTGGAAGTCCGGTGTTGGTTGGAAGCCAAACTGATAGAATATGCGCAACTCATAAAGGGGATTTCGTATTTGATCTCAGTTGATGATCAGTCGTGCTTCTTTGTAAATGTTCCAAGGATTTCGCAAGTGCGAGGCTTTTGCACATGCTTCAAGTAGCTGCCTCACCCACTTTCCAGCGTCCCGAAGGGGCGCTATTCCCTCGTAATGCATGTCAGTTATGCATTCAGTCAGTCTCAGTTATGGGCCCGCAGTAAAGTGTCATGGCGGTGAGAGATGAACTCCAAAACTCATCATCAGGCTTTAGGTGATGATTGCATGTCAGCTCACATCCACGGGGTATAGGATAGCAGATCGTTGCCACCCATGTCACTGCTAGAGCACTCATGTGGCAACAGAAGAGATCATCGCCCTGTTATGAGGTGATCGCCTTCTCATGCTGTGGAAATAGTGCGAGAGGTGAACAGACACAGAATTATTTACCCCGAGCATTTCACTTTGCGTCCACTCGCCTTTCGCACTATTTCTACAGCATGAGAAGATGATCAACTCCTAACAGGGCGATGATCTCTTCTGTTGCCACATGCGTGCTCTACCAGTGACGTGGGTGGCAATGATCTGCTATCCTATATCACGTGGATGTGAGCTGGCATGCAATCATTGCCTAAAGCCTTGTGGTGAGTTTTGGAGTTCATCTACCGCCATGACAACCTACTACGGGCCATGGTTTCATCAAGCAATATCTTCCTCATTTCGTTCGTTCGTTCACTTCGTGTGTATGGTATTGGACTGTAGACTGATTCGGTCCACTGACCAATCGATTAGCGACACCTTTCATAGCTTGTCAAGGCATTTCCTCCTCCTAATGCTTATCTGTCTCATACAGCCTTCTTAGAGACAATGAATAAAATGGCTCAATGGTTCCAAAGAAAAAAAAACCGCAGAGAGTGGATCAGTTCTTCCTTACTACCTTGCTGTTTCCACAGTAACCACCACTGCTACAACAGTGTGCGTTCTCGTCATCAGGATTACATGTTGGTGGTATCCCATCAATAGGCGGAGCTTGTCGGCCACATCGTCCTCGCTTTCCATCTGCTGCATCCGAGGTGTACCTGAAAAGCAGAATATTGCACAAAATACCACAAATGATCATTCCTAAGTCTACTCAGAAGGGCATCAGAAAAACAAAAACGGAGACAACTCGGTGATGAAGAGAGGAGGTTGCAAACGCAGAGTAGCGATTAGCGACAGCAAAGGAAAATGTTACCATGTTATTTTTGCTTGAGTAGGTTTAACAGGCTCTTTCAGAATCAGCATGGGATCAGCTCCGTAGTCCACACATTCACGGCAGCTACAGAATTCCGGCCCAGAGCCGCAGTAACCGAACTGAACAAAATTTTCAATTCAGAACTTACTGCTTAGGTCTCCAATGCACTGAAAAACATACTTTTCCACAGCAAGCGTGCCCTGGGTCATCTGGATCACACACTGGATAGTAACCATTATATAATGGCGCCGACTTCCCGCACATTCCTGCTAGTTCCTAAAAAATGGAATAAGGAGATTACTAATAAAGATCAATCTTAAAACTGTTTGCACGTTGGTTGTTGGAGACTATACCCTCTTTACCTGAATGAGTTCAATCAGTGCTTAGTTCAGAGCGTTACTCAAAAGATGTAAAGAAGGTAGAGCTTTTGCTTGTTGTTCCCACAAAAGTACCTTCCAATAAGAACTACCATTACTGCACTGTCATTGAAGTAGTGAAAACTCCACATACTGTTTACAAGATCAGTGTTCAGGTTCCCTTTGCAATGATCGAAATCACAAAAATATTGAATTTAATCATTTAATGATGAAGTTTGCCCAGATTTAGTTGGGTTGAATATTGTCTTGTTTTTGCGCAACAGAGAGGGAGGCTAGGGAAGGGGAGGGAGATAGAAATCCAATGCAATGCATTTGTGCATTTGTAGCACCCACCATTATGATAATAACTTATAATAACTGGCTTACTCTGTGTGTGTGTGTGTGTGTGTGTGTGTGTGTGTGTGTGTGTGTGTGTGTGTGTGTGTGTGTGTGTGTGTGTGTGTGTGTGTGTGTGTATATATATATATATATATATATATATATATATATATATATATCAGTGGCGGACGCAGGGGGGGCGGGGGGGGGCGCCCCCCCCGAGAATGGGTCGCCAAATTTTCGAAATTACTTTACAATACAAATAAAAATCTTGTGTTAGTTTATTTTTAATTGTTTATTTTTATTATTATTTTTAATATATTTTTTATTTATTGTTTATTATTATAATTAATATTATTATTAATTTTATTTTCCGTCTGGGTCCCCAAAACGGCGGAGACCCCACTTTTCTTCCCACGCCCCCCCTCCCGCCCACTTTCTGCGTCCGCCACTGATATATATATATATCAGTGGCGGACGCAGGGGGGGCCCCCCCCGAGAATGGGTCGCCAAATTTTCGAAATTACTTTACAATACAAATAAAAATCTTGTGTTAGTTTATTTTTAATTGTTTATTTTTATTATTATTTTTAATATATTTTTTATTTATTGTTTATTATTATAATTAATATTATTATTAATTTTATTTTCCGTCTGGGTCCCCAAAACGGCGGAGACCCCACTTTTCTTCCCACGCCCCCCCTCCCGCCCACTTTCTGCGTCCGCCACTGATATATATATATATATATATATATATATATATATATATATATATATATATGTATGTACAGGAAGCTCCAAATGTCCGCAGTCAAGAGGGGCGTGGCCACGACGCGGCTTTAGGCAAAGACGCAGGCGCTCTGCATGCTGCCATCGGTTGTCTGCAGAGTCAGAGAAGCCAGAGGCAGCATAGAGAGCGCATGTGTCCGATCAAGGAGCCGCGCCGTGGCCACACCCCTCTTGACTGCAGCCATTTGGAGCTTCCTGTATGTGTGTGTCTGTGTGCGCTTGTGTGTGTATGTGTATGTTTATGTGTGTGTGTGTGTGTGTGTGTATGTGTGTACGTGTGTATGTGTGTACATATGTGTGTACTATGTGTGTATGTGCGTGAGTGTGTGTGTTGTGGCACACCTATGTAATGGTGTAATAAATAAATAAATAAACAGATAAATAAATAACCACAACTGCCAGCTAAACATAAATCATTTCAAGAAATCGTTTGCACTGAATCAGCCACATCCAATTTTTCATAGTTCCAATCGCTGTAAAGAATGCGGGCGAAGCAAGCAAGTCCTGAAGTCCGGCGTTAGCTAGTCGGCCAAACTGGTAGTACACATGACGCTACTCCACTTCTGTATGTGATATGATACCCATTTGAACCGAGCAAAACTATGAGGAACATCAGTGACAGCCAACAGCACGCCCCGAGAATGTGCTGTCAACCGTCTTCAGGAATATCTCGGGTTGCAAAGAATGAAATAATGATGAGGAACGTTGAGGGGGCATGGCGACAAAGGATCAGCTCAGTCACGGCAGACTGATAAAGTTCCTTTCGTTAAAAGCTGCTTTTTTGGCAATGTTATCTCAAAACTGATCATAAATCGATCAGCTATCGAGCTCATGGCAGCAAACCTCCTCTTCGAAGAGCGCTCAGCTAACGAAATTGGAAGTGGGACAAATGTAAGGGGTTTTACCACAAATCCGGGTCTCAGATAATGAGGCGATAATCCAGTGGGAGTTTTGATTAGAGCACTTTCATTAAGTTACAATATCGGTGCAAATGAGGGAAGTATCGAGCTCTCAGATTCACTCGTGACCGCCGCCTACCTCTCCGTCATCATAGGTCCACCACCGCTGCTCATTCAGCGGAGAGCATTTGTAGACCAATCCTTTTGTTCGTCCTTCGCGGATGCACAGCTTGTCCTTCAAAAGTTCCTATCAGTATCATATCCTATCCTATGTATTGGTAACCATTCACATCACACATTTATTTACGACTGAACAGGAGCACTAAACAAGCACTCGCCTTTGTGATTGTCTTCAACAGGCTCAGTTGGTCGTCATCGAAGTCTATTGCCCAAACCATAACGCCCCCAAGGTCGTTTTCGATGATGTAGTCCACCTAGAAGCACCATGTTTACAAGAGACGCAAGGCAGTTGCAGTCAAGGAACTGATCAACATTGAGTGACTGTCATTTGGAAATGGGAACCCTTTCAGAGTACTCTCTCAAAATTATTACTGTAACAAAGATTCTAAAGAGCCCAATAATGCAAACAATATTTAGGAACTAGCTCTATACGACCATGAAACCTTCTTGTTGTTGTGTTTGTTGGAAGTATCAAGGTTCAAGTATGTAAACATTATTTTCGAATACCCTGTATGAGCATGAAAATCCAAACTAAGTCTCAAATCTTCATCCTAGTCGGCCACTCTAGGCGTCTCGTTAGGAAGATTAGACCTTTCACAAGAAATACTGAAATGCCATTCAGTGTAAGATTCATAGCTCAGTCTATATTGTCCAACACTATGTTTAGGTTGCTAAATGTTCCTCTCACTCAACACAAATGCAGTACTGTTCCTACTGTTCCAGACACCGTGAAAATTTTGACAGCTTAGAGGAAAACTCTAAGCGAAAACTGCATCAACTTTACTACAACACCTCTTTGGAAGAACCACGTAAGTTCACACCTACCTTGTATGCCAGACTTTCCGGATTTTCAAATCCGACGAAAGTTTTGTTATCTGCCAACCATATGTACGGGCTTTTTGCTCCTTGGTGGAATTTCGCGTGAGAAACATCAAAGCGCTGGTGAAGTTGCCTCCACTTGACGTCGCCTCCCTGGATTCCTTTGATAATTTTCGAACATGACGCAAAGGAAGCAATGCAAACCTCGAATTTTGTGTGACCATCGCTGGCTTCGGCTGTTCGCCACATCTCGTCGTTTGGATCCGCAGCGTCACCTACGTTGTGCCAATAGCGCCCATAGAATGGCACACCCATATTAAGCTGAAATTTTTCAGGTGGCGGAAATAATTACCCGAGTGCAAAATTAATCTACCTTATTGGTGGCCTTGATTTGGCAGCTATAGTATTTCATTGTGGCATGCACGTTCATGCGGCCGGAAAATCTGAAATACACTAATTTTCTGTTCTTAAGATTTTAAGCCATCCTGTTGCTGAGTCCTCTAAATGTAGACACCAAATCCTTCTGGAAATCGGTTTTGACAAGTCATTCAAGGCAAGGAAGCAGTTCGATGTAGGCACGAATAATTAAAATTTTTCTACTGGAGGAGAAGACCACAAGTAATCCTTATACCATTTAGAGGTTAGTTTTAGAGACTCATACTCTTCGTATTATACTTTTCGTATTTTACCCTTAGTTTACGGACTAAACAAAATTATTCGTGCATTCAAGCGAACAAACAGTGAACCATGTGGAAGACGTCAAAAGAAGGCGAGTGCCTCTGAAATTGTGAGTACGAACACTATTGAATAAAAATGACCTAGAACATGAGTTATGAATGATTAATTCCTTTTTTATTCTAATAAACTACGTTTGGAAAAACTTTTTGAGCCGCAATTGATCAATCCCGAGAACGAGGGCGCTCCGAAATAAACGTCAACCATTTGGTTTGTACTTCTGCGTTGGACTTCACGTGAAAAACCGTGACCAATTGCAGAGCTTAGATTCTGCGCTGTACGCCTGTTACAAAAAAATGCAATAAGAACAGATACAACGCAATGAATGGATCCGAAAAAAGTGCAGTGGCACTGAGGTGAAATTGTGAACGCATTCTCCTGGGGGATATCGAGCAAAATTTGTTCATAAATTTATTAAGGCGTCAAGTATGAAAATGTCTGATTTTATGAGCGGTCAGTTTGACACTCTCTATCCTCGAAGTTTTACTGGATCACTCCTCATCTTTTTTTTCGTTATGGAGGTATATCCTCTCTCTTTCAAAATCACTTCCTTGTTTTTTGATCAGTTCTCAAATTTTTGTTTGAAAGCAATTCCTGTAGAGGTACTCAAGGACGAAAAATCGTGTCATTTTGAAACAAGGGTACCATTTTCGAGCCATCAGTGCAGAGAAAGGTGAGAATATTAGAGAAGTGTTTGGGGGACATTTACGTAGTGAATGCATAAAACAGCTTTTGTTTGGGAAGTTCTGCTCAGGTGACACGAAGTTGGGAAGTGAACCTTATGATGAACCTGGATATCGATGAGCTGGAAGCTGTAGCTAAAGCGGGTAGGAGTCAACCTAGGTCAGCATAAGCAGCAGGTGTGACCTTTGATATACTTAGTCCAATAATATCTAGGTATAAAGGCAATATGACTATTCAAAGTGGTTCGGTAACGATTTTTTTTTCGGTTTAACCCTCAGGAATGTGTGCCAATTTTTGACCATTTTTCACAAATCCGCTGCTTAAGCCAGAGGAGCAACGTGAGGACCCATCTGCCACTCATTGTACTGAACAAACCTTGCTCTATTCGAACACCACTGATTTCAGGTATAAGCCCACTTCTTGCTGGAGAAAACGTTCATTTTTCAGCATGATGTTGGAAACACTCTCCACCACTTGATCGCTTCTAGCTCGCCACGCTTCTAAGATGTAGGAGCAACTAAGCCACGATTAAGGAGGCAAGGCTATGCCGGTAGTAGAGGAGCATATTTCGCTATCTTATATCGCATAATGCTTCAGAAACAAATTCGAAATCTTCTCATTCAATCATTTCATACTACGAGGAGACACACCCAATCAAACAAAAAAAAAACACTTGATCCTCACGGCAGCATGACAGCTCATCCTAAAGCTACCATCTAGAAATCATAGTTAATATTAGTTGGCATTTGATGCGTGTGTATGTGTGTATGTGTGTACATATGTGTGTGAGTGTGTGTATATATGTGTATACAACAGAACCAGCCCCTATCGGAAAAATCTGATTGCATCACGATCATCATGTTTACCCAATCATGTGAAGGATAACATGAGGATGAGTATGGTTTAGGGAGAAGGGGTCGAGCCACATAGACGTGAAACAGCAAGGACGGTGTGGAAATTAGGGGAAACAGGCTACTGCTATGGAAGAGCTGCGCCGGCTTCCTGCTGTGAAAAAGATGCCAATAGATGGGTCCACGGATGCGAATTTGATGTACTGGGTCCACCAGTGGGTAAGTGCCACTGGACGGGTCCACAGCTGCGAGAGTGGTGCGTCGGCGTGGAGTAGAGGGAGAGATGCTATGGAAGGGTCTACGCATGCGAGAGTAGTGCACCGGCCAGTAGTGGAGGACGTATCACTCCAAAGCGTGGCGAGGAAGGCGAGCCTAAAAGAAGCCTGAGAGTCCGGCGTTAGCCGGACGATTCTCGAATTTCGTTCCTCCAATGTCCACGTACAAGCTCGAATGTCCGTTTTAAAGCATTTTCGCCTATGCTGCTCCAACAGCAAAAGGAATTGCGAGATCAAAGTGGTAGATTCTCCTCAACAGCAGCTGCTGTAAATCACTTTCTCAGTTTAATCGTATTTGCTTTTCATATAGTTTCGCTGCATCTGAACACCTGCCATGACTCTAGGGTCAAGGTACTAATCTAATTCGTTTTCCAAAACTTAGAATTATAGAATTATAACTTTTAACCTTGGACAAAATTGCATGGGAAGATGCACCTTCCGCACAACCTCAGGAATCTCAAAGAGCGTCCTGCCGCTTACTTCAAACATGAAGTCGTTGTTCTCGTCTCTTTGTTGCATGCTTCTATTTGTCGCATATCGCGTCACTGAAAGAGGTCGGAGCCCTGCGCTCAGGTAGTCGCTATAGGATCGCAACAATGGACAGGCATTCTCCTATTATCTGTGGATCGATTAAGCATCAAAATGAGAATAAACAAAGGCTCTGAGCCATCGACTGCTTTATTTCTCGACTGTTTCCTCGTTTTTTCCTGATTCTCCTGTGCAAGTGAAATAACGAAATGTGAAGCAAAGTACTCAATTGGATGAAAAAGGAGAAGAAATGCTATACCGACATACCTCTTCGGAGTTGCGAAATATAGTGGAGCTGGCGGGCCAGTAAACGCACCCCATTTCGACTCCCAAGCACCGAAGTAGTCGTAGGACATGACGTTTGCAAAATCGACGTATTTAATCAGCTGAGCGAGATCATAGCCTCAAGTGAAGACGATTAATTCGTACGTTACATGCGAGCTTATTCCGTGTAAAAATTCCCAATTTCAACTCCTACCTGGCTTCAGAACCCAGTGGCCAGCCGCCCCTGCGAAAGAGATCAAGTACCCTATTTGTCTGCCAGTTTGTTCTTCTAATTCTCTCAATCTGCTGCGCAATTCTCTCATCAGATGAACGTAGTTTCTTCGATCAGCCTGACACATAGGTTGCAATTGCAAGATAAAAAGGTGTTAGATGGCATAAAAGGCACTCCGGAACACATTTAACTTAAGCGGCTCAGTTTAGAGGTGATGCCGCTGATACGAAACCTTCAGCATCAATTCAATCAATAAGATGAGATAATAGTAGATGGCCTGGTTTCAGCTGTTGCAAAACATGGCATCATGAGGGAAAAATGGCCAAGGAATGTTTCCATAAACTATAACAGAACAAGAGCTACAACAAAAATTTATTAATAGGAGGTCAAAATATTATGCTAGTTGGACCAGTAAGATCGATGTGGTTGCTTTTCTTCTCCAAAACTTTGCTTAGGATACCAAATAAGACATCATGAGGAAAAATGACCAAGGAATGTTTCCATAAACTATAACAGGACAAGAGCTACAACAAAATTTATTAATAAGAGGTCAAAATATTCTGCAAGAAGATCGAAGTGGTTGCTTTTCTTCTCCAAAACTTTGCTTAGGATACCAAATAAGGTGGGAATCTTAGAACGTACCCTCGCTTGACCAACATCTCGCAAGTTATGGTGATATGGATTGAATAAAGATTTCCAGGTAGTTGACGATGAAGCCTGTCAAACGGGCAAGTTTTCACTTCTTGTGTAACTTTTGATGAATGCTCGCACCACTCTTTCCAGAACACGAGCCAATGCTCAGAAAGAGAATGATTTCAAGCTAATGCACTTCATCTTCGACAAAATTCATGACAAAGAGTTCGGTGTTAATGCTCGTCTCCGAATCGAAGAAGGGAATGGAGAGATTCCCCGGTTGAAAGCATTATATCCCACATTGCGAATTTGTATCGTATCTACATCTTCCAGGGCTGTGACCTAATAGGTCATCTGATCTCGCACCTCGTATGTACGCATGTGTCTTCATTGTAGGGCTTTATCCCTACTGATGGGAATCAGCTTCTTTTCCAACCAGATCACATGGAGGCGATGTTCCCACGTTAAGGTGTGCGCTGGCACAGCAGAGAATGCTGCATACGATCTCTTGTCGGCTTATTTCTACCGGGACTTACTACGTAAACAGCTACGACTGAGGAGTGCTTCAAAAACAACGATGGAGAAGACAGAAGCGGTTTTTCTGAAGTGGTGGTCGTAACCGCAGTTCTTTTGAGTTACCATGAAGATCCCTTTTGCGCACTCCACAACTAGCACATTTTCTAACTACATATTTCAGCAAGGACACTTTGCTCAAGTATTGAAAAAAGAAACCAAACGAAACAAAAGAATTACTGGTGTTCCTTCCACTGATCCTCCTGTCACTGGATATTCCCAATCCAAATCGACGCCATCGAATCCGTACTTATTGATAACGTCAATGATTCTATTGATGAGAATGGTCCTAAAAACTTTTCCCAGTAGGGTATTATCGTTAATATATTCTTGGCCAACCAGTTTATAAATTGTACTGTCTTTGAGGTTTAATGACCGACAGTTTACATTGGAGCACACCACTCACCGTCGCGGGTAGTCAGCTGTTAGCAGCGAAAAGTATTGTGAATTGTCCCAACCACCTATGGCAAATAACGTCTTCAGATGAGGATGTCGTCTCGCCACCTGTGAACAGACTTATGTGGATGCCGCCTTCACGAGAAAAAAAATTGCTTACGCTCATACAACCTCAGCTATGTTTGTAAATGCATAATCGAGCTTTCTGCTATGAGGGAGTTTTTAAGTTTTCTGATGCGTTCAGAAGGAAAGCCAGTATCCAATAGTTCTGATTTGAGTATAACTAGTTGAGATCGGCTGAGCACTCAAGCAGGATAGCTTAGCCATTCAAGCAGGAAGAAAGATGGTGGAACGATGAGAAGAGCAGCATGACAAATACATTAGGTTGGCGAGGAACTAATGTTCGAAATTTTCGTCTTTTTTGTTTTTATTGTAACTTTTTTCAACAACATACTCATTGAGCAATACAATCACCATTGTTAGCTATAGGAATGCTCCACCTATTGGGCAGGATACTGGTTCCCTTCTCCCAAAATTGCGGGGTTTGAGAGTCGAAGAAGTTAGCAGTCGACATTTTGACATCATCAAATCTAGCAAAGGATTCCTTGGTAAGGAAAGCACGAACAAATTTAGTTTGTCGAATTAATCTGGACTGCGTCTCGATGGCAATGCGAGGCTGAGCGTTGTCATGGAGGAGGTGTACCGAAGCCCTTCTGTGTTGCTTTTCTCGGAGGGCATGAGCTAGCTCCCGGAAATGACTGGCGTATGTGGTAGTGCTTACCGGCCTGCCTTGTGGGAGCTTGTAGTACAGCATTCCTTTGCTTCGCAGAAGCAGTAAAGGAAGACTTTCATGGGTTGGAGGTCGGGTTTGGGCTGTTTTGACTGCTCTTGTCCTCGTATGAGCTAGGCGGCACAGCGGAAGTTGGAATCGTAGGGGATCCTGTAACCAAATCTTCGAGGAACTCCTTGCGGCTTGGACGGAGGATAATGGATTGACAGATGGTTATTCCGCCCATCCTGGCACGATTGGCCAGTGGGTGAAGGATCCATCTTGGTAAAACTTTCCTGTAGCTAAGCTCATAGAGGTACTTTTCCGGTTGCATCCAAGATTGCCAGATCACGCACACTCACTTCCAGGTCATCCTTGATAGCGGTGGGCAGAGCTGAGTTACCGAGTGACTGTGGCCAGGATGAGGTCGATTTTCGAAGTACGTTTCTCCCTCTGTGAAACGAATAAACCAACGAAGGACTTTGCGAGATTCTCCTTGAATGCAGCAGTGATGTTAGCAGCCGCCGTTGCCGCAGAGGTGTCGCGAAGTCACATATAGAAGCAGATCGAGCGAAGGAAGTCCTTTTCGATTTGAGGCACTCACTTGGTTCATCAGATGCCCCCCGCAAGTCACGGTACAGGGCAGGTACGCATTCAATGCCTCAACAATATTTTCGAATGCGTGGCGCATCCCACAATCGGGGTTGACTAATGCTGACCACTTTTCCTTTTTTTTATCTCGATAGACCCATTTTCTTGGCATAATCGCTACATCCTGATTCTGGCGCACCTCTCACACCACTGCGAACTCGCCTCGTGACATCTTTCCCATGACTGATTGCGTCGCATTCTCACGGAGGTAAAGATGCGTACGTAGCACCCTCTTGTTAAATGCTCCGTGATGTTCTCTCATCCTTGTTGTGTTCCGTCTATATTGCTCCTCGTCTATACATATACATCATCTTGAGTACAAAAGAGGTTCAGAAATAGGTCCTTCGAAATCTGAAAAATGCGCAGGCGCTCAGTCAAGGAAAGCTTCAATCAACAGATCCACTGATGAATGAGAGGTCAACGGGTGGACAGTTGTAGTGAAGATGACACCAACCGACAGGTGAAGGGAACTCCAGCGTTGAGTAGTGAAAAGATGCTAGCAATTGGGTTCTACTACGGGGAATGCACCGGCGTGCGGTAGTGATGGACACATCAGTGTATTGACGAGTAAATGACTCCAGGTGCCCAGAAATCGAAGATCGGTACCAGTTGGATCAGCTGGTGTGTGAAGGGCGCGTCGGAGAGGATGGTCACAAAGCGAGTGACAAAATAAAAAGACCTGAGTGCAGAGCCATAAGGCTGGTAGTAGTTGTCGGGTCGATTCGATATGAATCGTTGCTCTTCTTCATTTACCTTTGGCATCATTAAGCAAAAATGTCGAGGAAAAGGGAGTTCGAAGATGGGGAAGGAGGCACTCATTTTTAGGCCTAGCATATATCTCAGACTCAGGCTTAACCATATGTTTAAGCAACCGCTCAAACGTGCATGGGGGGGGCTTGAGCTTGAGCTTGAGCTTCGGCTTAGGCTTGAGCTTGAACTAAGGCCTGCACTTGGGCTTTCACGGTAAAGCCTGCAATCACTTGTGCTGCTGTGTAGAACCTAGCCTCCCTTGGTTAGTCGAACGTGTGAATGCTGAATAGATGAAGAGCTGGGTCTTCAAAAAAAAACTTGCGGCATTTGAAAAAAAAACACTGCATGGCCTTTTTTTCTTTTTCATTGTACCACCGCTGTTGTCAGAACCACTACCCGTTTACTTTGATACGAAATTTCAGACCTATGAAATTCCATGCGAGGAAATTCAAATCTATCTCCATAAAAGGCCAGCTCACTTAATTTCATCATGGATCCGTGGTTGGAGAAAACAATTCTTCTAGCAGCTAAGCCGAACTTGCCACAGGAGTTGTGCAGTTAGCCGTAAGCTCTTACGCTGTTGATGAGCTCATCTGACGCTAATTAGGTCGGGTACCTCTTGGCAGCGACCCAAAGAAGGGGATCAGCTTGTAGAAGATCTCCTCTCTTCGCACATGCGTGCTCTAGCAGTGACGTGGGTGGCAATGATCTGCTATCCCATAGCCCATGGATGTGAGCTGGCATGCAATCCTCTCCCCAAGCCTAGTGGTGAGTTTTGGAGTTCATCTCACTGCCATTACACTTTACTACTCCTTTAAAGCAATCCTATCTTCACATCGTTTCTAAGAGGTCATGCACTTCATCATACGTCTGGAAGGTGTTCAATCTCTTTCCAACATACGCATCTTGGAGAAAATTCCAGGGTTTGCTTCAATCCCCCCCCCGCTCTCAGCCGCCGAAATTACGACCTCCCTCCCCCTTTCGCACACAATTTCCAAATAAGATGACAAATGAGAACGAAAGTTGTGACACTAGAAGAACACTAAATACCAGATGTGATCGATGGATGGCCAGGGACGTAACAAAAGGGTAGAAATGCGCAGGAGCACTTCAACGAGTGTTTGGACTGCAAATCCAAACGTTATAGCAGCAGTAGGAGTAGCTACCGCGTACACCATCAAGGGTCCGACCCCGTCCCTATATAAAGTTTTTGCAAAAAGTTGGTATGCAGGCGGTTGGCGAGTATTACCGTAAAAGCGTGAGTTCACATTATGCAAGCGATTTACCTCAAAGTTGCCATTAAAAATATCGATATACGTCATCTACATAGTCTAGGGTTCGATCCCCTCCAAGACTAAAATTTTTGCACGCCGTAGAAGAACGTGCGCTTGTAGTGGACTAGAGATGATCGATCGTTGTGCGCGAAATGACTTTTTATCGGGCTGCAGGACTGAGCAGGGCTGGCGGTGCGAATGTGCAAAAATGTCCACCTGAAATTTTGGCCCGCTTAGAGGTATGCTTGCAAATGGACATGAATAGCAGAGGATCTTGCCTGTTGAGGCTTCAATTTTTTTCTCAGTTCTAAATAGTGGAATGTTTGCGCTTTCCGAATATTCAGCTCCTTTTTCCGCAGTTGCCTCCTTCCTGATTCAATTCTGTCGAAGAACATGAAAAATGGCCAGTTTCATCGACGAAACCTCATCTTCGTAATTTCCGTGCTGAATCTTTTCTCTTCAACATGGAAACCTGAAACTCTGGGGTAAAGCACAGTTGAGTAGGCTCCACAGAATGACTTTTTGCCGGCTCGCAGGACTGGATAAGACCGGCATTACGAGAGTGCAAAAATTTTATTTCAAAATTTTGCCTTGCTCGGAGCATGGTTGCAGTGAGCATGAATGACAGCAGACATAACCAGTAGAGGTGCCAGTTTGTTCTCAGTTCTAAATAGTCAAAGGTTGTGCTTTCAGGCTGTTTAGCTTCTTTTTCCGCGATTATCACCCCTTCCTGCTTCAATCCAGTCGATAAAAACAAGTAAAAAGGGATTTTTTAAGTAAACAACACTTCCGTAATTCCTGTGCTGAATCTTTCCAATTGATCCTGGAGAGCTGAAACTCGTAGGCAAAGCACAGTTGGAGAGGATCCATAGTAAGACTTATAATCGGCTTTTAGGGGTGAGGAGGACTGGTAGTAGATATGCACACAAATGACCATCCGACACTTTATTCATTCACCATACGACCCCCCGTTGATAATTTATCAACACACGCTTGAACCTGCCCGTAATCTTTGTCTTTTTCAGCATAGGTTCAACCACACTCAACTCTCATACGTAATTATGCATCACTTCATATGGATTCACGGAATTTTTCAGAAATATTTTATAAAGTCATCAAAAACTTTGCATCAGACCATTTTTAAATGCGTATTTTTTGCTTTAGCCTTTGGATATCTTCTATTAGTGATGCAATATCAAAATTGGCCTTTTTACTACATTTATCCTTCCATGCGGGTCTCCAAAGTAGCGGAGCTGTCAATTTTTTTCTCATCCCTACTTGGGTAGACATGTTTGGGTCTGGCACTGGTGTCAGCCTATCTCTGCTACATATGTACGTACAGTAGCGAGCAAAAAGATTGCAACTTTTAGTTTTTCGTCAATAACTTCTTCCAAAGTAGAGCTTGAAGGCTCAAATTTCTAAGAGAACTGTAGATACTCATGCGAGATGGGAAGAAGTTAAAAACTCCTCACCCCACCGATTCTGTGTTTTTTGAGAAATTTTTTTCTCGCAGAGGTCGAAATCTGTAATTTGGCATCATGCGCAAAGTCTTTTGAAATATCGTCTATTGTTGGGATCGGGCTCCAAATTGATTGCATAAACGTAAAGTCAATGGAGTAAAGGGAGGGGTTACTCCTTGTTTCTATCTCGCATGAGTATCTACAACTCCCATAAAAATTAGAACTCCCACGCTTTGCTTTGGAAGAAGTTACAGTCAAAAACCAAAAGTTGCAATCTTTTTGCTCGCTACTGTACATACAGTCGCAGTCAGAAAGATACGATCACTGGCATGTTGAAGGCAGATCTTTACATTATAACTTAACTTGGGATTGAGCTATTTGGCCAAAATTTCAGGGAACGATGAGGGTCGAACGACTCTTTCTTTGCGCTGTACAACATTGACGAAAACTTCTTCCAAACAGAGCTATCACTTTCCAAGTCCAAATTCACCACTTGCATCAACGTGATAGTTCCGCGTTTGTGTCGCTCCATTTCGATTCGCATAGGAGTTATTCTGAATCATATTTTGAGTGACTAATTTGGTGTAGTAGTCATGTTCTGTGGTTCCTCTCTGTACGTGAAAAAGAGGGATTACCAAAAAGCCCAAAAAAGTGAGAAAAAAGTTTTCAATAATCTCGAACAAAAGGTAACCGTTTCGACGGAGGATATTCCTATGATATCCACTACTAACCACTATTCTAACATTAAAGTAGGAACTGTAACGCAGCCGATATTCTTTAGATACAATAAAACGGATTTTTTTGCTAAATTCAATCAGTTATTTTGGTTCATACATTTACGCAGCAGTGGAAAGTGCAGCAATGAAAACTCAATCCAGAAGGGAGTTATATCAAAAAGTCCTCTTGTCAAAATGGCGCTGATCACATCTTTTTGTTCGCGACTGTACTATACATGTACATATGTGCATACATGCACACGTATGCACGCACTTAAATATGCCGCAACCTTGCTTCAAATTAATCAGACATTATATGTAGACATTATACATATACATATCTTGACTTCTGCAAGGCCTTTGATATGGAGCGGCATAATGGATTGATCTACAAACTAAAGCTCATAGGTGTGTATCCACGCATAGTCGCTTGGACCCAAGCCTTCTTAGAAAGTAGTACGTTCAGGATACACAACAATGACGTCCATTCTGAAGCTAGAAGGGGTTAATAGCAGGGTAGCAAGGAGGTGTCCCCTCCCCTATGCTATTCAATATACACACCTTCGAGCTCCCAACCTTGATTTCTAGCGTAATGCTGCGCATTCGCTTATGATATTACGATCTAAATAGATATCTCTGATGTTACTGATCGCTACCAAATTGAAAACGCAATTGACCTAGTTGGAAATTAGTCTGAGACATGGGGCTCCCACTATCATCTCAAAAGACCAAACTCCTAAGAATTGGTTCCAATACCTCTGAATTCATTTACTCTCTTGGTGGGATTCCGATAAAAGAGGTGGATCATATCAGGGGTTTAAGTTTCGTAATAAATGAAAAACTTGACTTTGACCAAGGCTTACGCAATTCTTCACAAATTATTCAGATCGATTTCTACCAAAAATCCTCGAGTTTTTATTCAGGCATAGAAATCATATGTAAGACCAATACTAAAGTATGACGCCGTTGTATTTAATTCACAAGAAAAGAAACTTGCTAATAAACTAGAAAGATTGCAAAACTGCTTCACGAGAAAACTAATAATCAGAGAAATTGATCCTGTATACTCCGAAATCCCAAATTCCATGCACAGGAATGCTAAATTTTCATTGGAAACTCTTACTATGAGAAGAAAAAAGTTTGACCTCATCATGTTCGAAGAAGAGATTTCCGTGAGGTGTGGTCTAGAACCAAACTCCCTCCGTATCATGCGGAAATCCATCACCAGAGGAAATAACAACAAACCAGTCATTCCTAAAGCCAGAAGTAATCTAAAATTTAGTTTCTTTTCCAACAGAGCAGGTTCGGAGTATGCTATGTAACTTAAGTAAAAGGCAAGGGATACCAGTTAGCGTTCGTTCATTGAAGAACATGATTAACCGGGCTCCGCCGCGTTTCTCACCCAGGCAGCTGGATGACCCTTCATAGCATTGCCTGGAGAAGGTCAACCGATTCGGCATCTCACCAAGCCCCGCCCCCTACCCAGCCTACTCTGCATCCTGCCGCGCGCGGCGTACGCGATGCGAGAAACGCGACAGATTGCACAAGAGCGTTAAAATGGGTCCAGGAAAGCGGGGAAAATTTATATTTGGTTCATAAAGCTAGTCCAAGAACAACGAGAATGTGCCAAAAAACTTTTATTTTCTGAATGAGTTTTCATCGAGAATGTGCCAAAAATCTTTTATTTTTTGAATGAGTTTTCATCGAGAAAAATATTGTAATGGAACCTGAAAGGTGTGGTATTGTAGTACTCACGCACCAGGCCTACTTGTGGTCAATTAAAGAGTAAACTTCGCTAATCATATCCGACATCTTAGCTCATTTTTTCTTCTCAAATCGAAGAAAACGCTTCAACAGAGAGCGGAACTTAAGCTTACCGAAATCAGCTGGATAGGACCTTTCAAAGTTTAGTAGGATATGTAACACAGTATAAGAGCAAAAAGTCATACTCTATTTCCGCGAAAACAGGAAAGTTTTGTTAGAATTAAGTGGAGTGAACTGAACAAAGCAGGAGAAGGCCCACCTGCCATTCTTGACAGAAAATATCGCATGGCGCATAGTTAATTTCCATTTATAAAAGAAAAATTGAGCTAGGATATCAGGAAAGCTTATTGAGGTTTAATGCCAAATAGACATCAAGTAAGGCAGTAATTTTCAATCACTGACCACCAAATCACTCATTTCAAGATTTTAAGAAAAAATTACCCTGCCAGTTAGTAATCCTGCTTGAATGTGAACAAACTACCATGAAAATTGCATTTCAACTCCCATAACATCCTAGCTTTAACTTTGGAAGTCTTGAGTAAACCTTTTTTTCGGATCAATATTTGTGTTAACACATTTTAGTGGCGTGGCGTAATGATATCTCCATCGACGTATTTCCATCCTGTATTTTCCCCACGGCTAGCCCCAGAGGTACTAATTATATCTCCGAGATGGTTTTCGCATCTCAGATGCATTAATGAGCCTGCGTGGGTCACCAAACATTTTGCAAGGAGACATAACTGAAATCCAAAAAAGGTAACTGAGAAGTTGTAGAAGTGGCTAACCTGCAGTTAAACAATGACCTAAGCAATATTAGGCACTTTTCCTCGGACAAAAACTCTGTAATTCTTAACTTTGAAAAAAAAAACAAGTTTTCAAATTTATCTTAAACTCCTAGAAAGAAGTACAAGTTTTCAAATTCAGTCGAACATGTTAAAGCAGCAACGAAACATCCCCTTTTGCTTCTGTGGCACCGTACTCTAAATTTCTTTTTTTTTGCGAAAAGTTTGTGCATAGAGCTTCTGTAAGCGTTGCGCACGGGGTGACGCGGTAACGAAGCGGACAAGGGGTGGGACTAGTGTGAGATCAATAAGTCGGATACAGTACCGGTGATTGCCAATGGCACTCACACTTGGCTCGCACCTCTAATTATCAGGCTGTCTGGGTAAGAAAGGCGACGAGCTCGATTAACGGCCACTTGTCTACTTGAGATAATTCGCGGATTCCCATCACCACTTTTCTTTATTCCAATTTTCCTAATTGGGTCACGAATATTCTATACTGATGTTCCGTGCACACGTCTGGTTCTACATCTGCCCACATGAATATACTCATGTAATAAATAAAATAAATTGAAAGTTTAGGCTAAATTACCACTATACTAAATGTGCAGGTAGATGAAAAGTTTCGCAACCTACGGTCATCACATTGTCGAGGCGCTGCCGAGCTGATTCTCGCTCAAGATGAATTCTACCATCAGACTCCATTGTGAAGAAGGCGAACACTAGGTGCGTTAGTAGCTTCGCCTGTAAATAAATATCTTGATGGTTTCGGACTCTTATATTTTTGAGTATAGCACCAAATAAACGACAGGAATACTGGCCCTTAAGCTCCATGCATAACATCTGCTATGTGATACGATGCCAACACATATTTGGAAAAAAAATTGAAAAAAAGGATGTCCTTGTTGCCTAACAGCAAGAGGATGTCATGTCAAAACCACACACACCTATTCAGGAAAAGTTGTCCCATGTGAGTACCATTGACAAAATTACTTGAAGGTGAGCCGGCAATCTGGGCCCGTAGTAAAGTGTAACTGCGGTGAGATGAACTCCAAAACTCATCACCACTCTTTAGGCAATGACTGCATGCCTGCACACATCCACGAAGTGTAGGATAGCAGATCATTGCCACCCACGTGCCTGCTTGAGCAGGCATGTGGCAACAAAGGAGATCATCGCCCTGTTAGAAGCTGATGCTGAGCTTCTCTTTCTGTAGAAAGTATGGGAGAGATAAGTGGACGCAGAGTGAGACAGTCGGGGTAGCTAATTCTGCATCTACTCGTCTCTCCCACTATTTCCACAGCTTGAAAAGGCGATGAGCTCCCAACATGGCGGTGATCGCACATCTGTGCCCTAGCAGTGGTATAAAACCAATGTTGCGACTGCACGAGCAGGATCTTTTCCTCTATTTCGCCATCGCCTCGCACTTCGCCATCGCTTCAGTTCATGTCTGCACGTCTTCTTCGTCTTCGTTTGAACCTGTTTCCGTTTGAGCACAATAAACCAAGTTTTGTACTGATCCTGTCGTTGCATTTAATACACCGCGTGGCCACCTTTCTTAACACGATAGAAGCTGTTGAGGCGAGCTCTTCAACGGGTAATTCAAGAGGTGCCAGTTCAACAATCAAGAAGCGTCGCGAGAAGCAGGAGCCACTGAATCTGGCTTTCCTTGCTTTGAAGAAGGCCTTCGACGGCGCTTCGCACGAATTCATCTGGTACGAGCTGCGTTGGCACGGCGTCCCGGAAGAGCTCATTGAATGGGTCAGGTTTCTTTATGCCGACACAAGTAGTAGAGTGCAGGCGACCACGGGCAAATCAACAGAATTCCCTATTTCTGTGGACCTGCATCAACGGTCAGCTTTCTTACCGCTCCTCTTTGACGTAGTCATGGATGCCGTTACGGGAGACCTTCAGAGACGAACGCTATAGACTATCCTATATGCAGATGACGTCATGCTCGCATTGGATCAGAAGGTGGAATTTGAAGGGCAGACTAGGGCCTGGAGTGAGCGTCTAGCGTGGTTCGATGTACGGATCAACGACAAAAAAAAACTGAGTATATATGTACATATGACGACCAAATCAAGCGAGCTGGACAAAATCCAGGTTGAGATTAACGATCCTCCAAGAGTCTACTAGCCACTTTCAGCCGACGGAAAACTGGCCACCGAAGTCAACTAAGGCGCGTTAACTCAGCGTGGTTGAAGTGGCACGCGATGACAGGAGTGCAGTGCGACGAGATGATCCCGTTCCGCTTCAAGTCGAAGGCGTGTCGAGCAGTGGTCCAATCCTTCACCATTGTATGGCGCAGTGCTGACCAGCCACCAAGGAAGTGGAACGCCGTCTGAGTGGGATGGAGATGAAGATGTTGCGGTAGATGGCTGGTATCCCGATCGTAGAACGCGTCCGCAATAAAAAGATACGAGGGCAAATCGGCATCACCCGACTCCCGCCAGCGCGAAACCCGACTTAGTTGGTGCCACGTTCTGTGCGGAAACGATGACACCGTCTGCACAGTAGGCCTCTATTTTGAAGTACGCGGAAAACTGTCAATGGAAGTCCAAGGCAAAGGTGGCTAGGCACACCGCATGCCGACCTGACGTATGTGGGCACCCATCCAGACCAGGCGTACGATGGAGCGAAATGGCGTCACAAGACCAGGGAAGCGGACGCCGCCAACGAACAGGACAAAAGCTAAGGAAGAAGAAGATTTTAAAAAATATATAAATAACGATAGCAAGGATTTGATGAATCAAAGTAAAATTTTCGCATATTTACATATTTTATGAAGTGTTAGGATTTTGCAAAAGTCTCGCTCTGTTTGTTTTTTTATTTTATCATTTTTTAAAATATAAACAACGATAACAGGGATTTGGTGAATTGAAGTAAGATTTTTGCCCACGTACATATTTTATGAAATATTAGGATGGTGCAAAAGTCCTGCTTTGTTTATTTTTTTATTATTTTTTCCCACAACTTTGCCGAACTACAGTCTTGACAAGCGGTATAATTTCTATGGTTAGTAGAGACCACTACTTTTTTCATGAGCACATCAGTGGCGGACGCAGGGTGGGCCCCCCGAGAATGGGTCGCCAAATTTTCGAAATTACTTTACAATACAGATAAAAATCTTGTATTAGTTTATTTTCAATTGTTTATTTTTATTCTTATTTTTAATATAATTTTTGTTAATTGTTTATTATTATAATTAATATTGTTTATTTTTATTCTTATTTTTAGTATAATTCTTGTTAATTACTTATTATTATCATGACTTATAATAAAGCGCTTAGTCTGTCACGTGTGTGTGTGGGTGTGTGTGAAACGAAATTCCCTGATTGGTCAGTGATGTTGATTGCGAGGTCAACATGATGATAGAGACGGGTATGGTGAGGTTCAAAGAATGAAGAGAAGCTCTAACGGAAGGGAAAGTGGAGGGCGACGGGTCCACCGCGGTTTGGAAGATGCGCCGGCCTCAGCAAGTGGAGAAACGCCTGGAGCCGGGTCCAACGGTCCGGGTCCAACGGTGTGATAGGGCTGCGCCGGCGTCCAAGGGGGGGGGGGGGAGCCAGGAGTCGGGTCCAACGGTGTGATAAGGGGGCGCCGGCGTCCAAAAGTGGGGAAGCGCCAGGAGTCGGGTCCAACGGTGTGATAAGGGTGCGCCGGCGTCCAAAAGTGGGGAAACGCCAGGAGTCGGGTCCAACGGTGTGATAAGGGTGCGCCGGCGTCCAGAAGTGGGGAAACGGCGGGGGAGTGCGCCGGCATCCAAAAGTGGAGAGACGCCTGGAGTCGGGTCCAACGGTGTGATAAGGGTGCGCCGGCGTCCAGAAGTGGGGAAACGGCAGGGGAGTGCGCCGGCATCCAAAAGTGGAGGGACGCCTGGAGCCGGGTCCAACGATGTGATAAGGGTGTGCCGACTTCCACAAGAAATACGAATTCGCTAGGCGGGTCTATTTCTGCATGAGGGGTACGCTTACCCTGTTTTGGCGGACCCTCCTACCTAAGCAAATCACCTAGATGTACATTGTTTCCTTTCGTATCCGTGTTCTCTTCCCATTCCCTTTGTGTTTCCGTTTATATACACCGGTGGACTTTTATCACTTGAATTACCACAACAACCAGTTGAGCCTAAATAGTTTCAAGATGACATTTGCACTGAATTGGTTGCACTCAATTCTTCGCGGCCATAGCTTCGCTCATATGGGAGAGTATAACTTCGTTCATATGGGGAAAAGCTACCACCTACGGGATCAGGGGCTTCTCAGGAGAGCGATAGAATACATATCTTATCAATCCATTCACACTTTTGTGTTTGCTTTCAACGTGCAGTATGCGAACGAAACGAGCATCAATAGAAGTCTGGAAGTCCGGCGTTAGCCGGACGGCCACACTGGTAATTAATATTTTTATTAATTTTATTTTCCGTCTGGGTCCATAAAACGGCGGAGACCCCAATTTTTTCCCACGCCTCCCCCCTCCCGCCCACTTTCTGCGTCCACCACTGGTGGCGCCTTATATTCAGAGCACGAGCAGCTGTGGAGCGTAAAATTTCGAGCTTTTTGAATAGGCATGTTGATGGTTTTCTTCTTACGTAGCGAGAACTTCTGGAGCAGGGTGAGGTGACACTCATACCGCAGAATTCCTGAAGGGGAATTTCAGCTGATTTTCGCCCTTGTGGGAGCATCTTCGACTTTTTGGACCAAATAGTAGGTATGGGTCAGTGGCGGATGGAGAAAATGAAAGTTCAAAAAAAAGTCGGGTCTCCGTAAATATTATAAGCTTGCAAATTGGAGTTATGGAAGAAACCAAGGCAATCAACTATAAATTTATCAGCAAAAATTGTAGTTAAGCGAAGTTTTTAGATCATGAGGATGTAAACTGCGAGAAAATAAACGACGCATGAGATTTAGAAAACTGCTGAAGCGTCAAACTTTATTGCAAGCAAATCTCCTATTGCTAACTCTGATTATGAGTTCCGAGCATTTGCTTTTTGGTGATTAATTTCGAACAAAGCTCAAAGCATTTGCGGTTCTCCTTATCCCAGTAATTAATCCCAAAACTGCTTATGTATCACGTTGCTATGAACCTGTTCATCCGTGAAAGGAATTGTGCCCCAAGATGTAATGTAGCCGACAACGCGTCTGGCGCATGCTTTCTCCTGGACGCCAGCGTATCCTGCAAACGATGTCTTACAATCTCAAAGCAATGCTTCTCTTCCTGGTTTACCATCAAGGTATATACATAAAACGAATGTTCGCAAATGTGACGAATAAACAATTTTACATGAATTTCCAATTTGCTGCTAATTATTTTCGAGCGCCCTACTGATGTAGTGAAAAAAAACTACCTGTGTGAAAGAGATATATTAACGTCGTAGAGAGCACCACCCACAGCATTAAGCAGCCGACAATGGTTGATTCAACCGAGCAGCGAGAGTGCAGAATGGAAGAAGTTGAGTGAACCAGAGTCGTGAGTGTGCGCACGCTTTTAAGCGCCAGCGCCATGTCATGTTTACTCTATGTTGACCGGCAGGAAAGTGATCGACGCAATCCTAAAATGGTCACTCTGGGTCTGAATAGTGGCTGCTAACGGCTGCGGTATTATGAACATCGGTCCCAAATTGTTACTGTTTGCATGGATGCGTAAGCACAGGAGAACTTTGATTTCGCGGGCGAAACTGCAATTAGTGTGGGAGTACTTGCAGCTGGAAACAGAAGCATGTTGCTAACAGGATGGTAAATTGGGAATGCGCGCTTTGAAATGAATAAAACATTCATTAAAAACAAAGCCACAACATCTCAGTCCAGGTTGCATCCAGAATTAGTATTTTTGACCCTTCTTGACAACTTCCACACAGAGAGTGACGGTTCTCCTGTGGGATGTTGCGGACCTGCGATAGCAATTTACCCAAACCGATTGGTTTTTTTAAATGAAGATAATCTTTTTTCATTGTCAAGGCTTTGGTTTTTGCGAAATAAATCGCACTAATTGTGCACCAACCTATCATTTTTTCGCTAGCACCCTAAGGATTTTCATCGCACGTTCTATAAGAGCTTATGCTTTTTAGGGATGGAGTGGCAGTATGAGTATTGTGCTTGATTCCAATATGGAGCCACGGAGGTCCATGTTCCAACGGTGGCAGTCGCTTTGCATTTTTCAACTTTTCTCAGGAGCCAAAGGTAAAATTGGCGAACACACTGGAAGCCTTTATTAGGTAAGGGTTGAAATCAGAAAGGCATCATTCAGTCTTCGAGATTAGAGCCTCGCACTCCACTTGCCAGCAGCATTTCAGGGCGGATGGCAATTATTTCATGTTCTCAAGTTCAGGAAAACATCATCCACACAAACTAGTGTAGTTTTCGCGAAACTCTCGTAGTGCTGGATTGACTTCTTGATGAAAGTTCAATATCAATTATATAGAAAAAAAGAGGATCTGTTTTGGGCAAACGGTTTTAACTACATTTACGAGAGAAGCGGCTCATGGTGCTACTTATTGTACTTGAGATCTGCTAAATGGCTCAGAGAAGCTCGGAACTTCATGGTATTCACTTCACTTCGGAATAATGGTTTCCAGCAATGTGAACTCCTACATACACATGGTAGCAGTTGGATGACTGAGTGGATGATAATGCAGACTCGTGGCCTGAGGTTCAAATTTGAACCTCGTTCGGGGTTTTGGCTTGTCACTGCACAAAGCAAAAAAGAGTATCATATATACTACTACATAGGTTGGTCCAAAAGTTTTGCACCAAGATATATTCTAGGATTCACAATTTTATAAGCTTTAAATCAGAATATCACTACACGTGAACTGTAGAACACATCTGGCTGCAGCGATACAATAATCGTCAGACATCACCAAGCGCTGAATTACAGACAACTGATGTAGGCTTGGGTCGCCCCCCCCCCCCTCCGAATTGAGTGCCTTGGAAGAGTGAGTGCGTGTCAGTGCTTGATGCGGCGTCCACACAAGAAGGGCGTTCTCCGCCAAATCATCAATGGATTGAGTGCTGTGTTTTAACCGTACACGACAGAAAATTTGGCTTGCGCGTGGTGAACCAAACAGCAAGAAGGACAACTGCCCGAGAGAAGGTTTTGATGTCTTGTTGGTGGAATTCCGAGGGACCGAGGGGATGCTGCATCGAGAACTGCTGCCATGCTGCCAAGTTTACCCTTCTCGACCACAGAAAATGGTAGATGCAGTTCTTCTGAAGCGTAGAAAAATTGACCTTGTTGCTCTAATCCATGACAACGCTCGACCCCCCGTGGCAAAGCTTACTTGCCATAAAATTGCGGATCTAGGTTGGGAAGTTCCGCCACACCCTTCTTATTCTACTGACTTGGCTCCGTCTGACTTCCACTTGCTTGGCCACTGAAGCTGCATTTATGAAATAAAATTAGATGGTCAGATCAAACTGGAAAGTGAGATTTAAAGCTTATTCGACTCGTATCTGCCAGAATTCTTGACTTCTGGGAACTGATGCACTAGTGAAGCGTTGGTCATACCCCGTGGATCATGGTGGTGGTTATTCTGTTGATCGGTATCTTTTCAGAACAAGGTTAACGTTCTTTGAAAAAAAAAATTTAGTGCAAAACTTTCGGACCAGCCCATTAATATCTTTCCATATGCAACATTTGTGATTTCGCTTTGAATTCAAGAGAACACTAAGAAAGACTAGTAATTTTCGCCATTTTCATCAAATCTCGAAGATTTCCGCTGCCTTCCGTCGGGATATCGAGAAGAAAATCAGTGTTTTATTCACGACTGCACACCATTTTCTCCCTTCTTTACGCGAGTGTCGGAGTATTACTTGAGTTTCTGTCAGCAGATTTATCGCTCATAGAAACGAAGTTGTGCGAAGAGCATTGCTCTTGAATTACGCAAATCATTCCTTCATTTATGGAAATCGTATCCCCAACAAGGTTTTTGAGACCTGCTTGGTTTGCCTAATACTGAGGCACCCTTAATTCCACGGAAATTTTAAATGATCACTCTTGAATCCTTTATTTGTTTGTTCCCGTCGAATGCGTGCGCTCGAATCTTTCTCACCGAGGATTCGCTGCGTTCATCTTTCCTTCGACTCAATAATGGCATGGGCCAAGGTGGACCCTCATGCAGCCAAAATGGAACTCATTTGAAATTACCTCTATTTACATCATAGTCTTTCAGTTCAAACACGGGTATCTTTATCCTGTAGTTTCCCTTCTCCTTTCTTTTGCTCCTTCTTACATTTATCATTTTCGTTGTGCACAGAACAGATACTCAGACAGGAAGGTTTTTTATGTGTTGTTCTCCTACCAGGGCTAGACAGCGGCCAGCTTCCCTTTCGTTTAGTGAAAGCGGTTCTGCGTACCTTTTCCTCTCAAAAGCGACATAGAGAGAGAGAGAGAGAGAGAGAGAGAGAGAGAGAGAGAGAGAGAGAGAGAGAGAGAGAGAGAGAGAGAGAGAGAGAGAGAGAGAGAGAGTTTCGGTTCCAACTGCCGCAAATATGATGGGAACGATATGCTTTTGACATACTTTTGCGCAGACGGCACCTGCTCTGTTGCTGAAGAAATGCAGTGTTCGGCTGGGTCCTCCCCTAGGCATTAGTAACTCGGATGAACCTCCTTTGGTGGCAGATATCCTCAGAGTGCGAAAATATTCAGTTTTCAGACCGCATCCGCCGGTAACAGTTTTAATTGATTAACAATGTAAGCACATTATTCATCTAAATCTTCTTTTCCAGGAACTGTATACCACCGTAATACTAGGCCAATCTCACTGAAAAAAATTACGCCGGCTTTAGACTTCGGTTCTGCAACAGTGAACTTGACGTTTAGGCTTTTTTTGCGCCGGCTCCGCAAAGATTCGTTGAATGCGTTAACAGTGTATGTCAGCCGAATGCAGTCCTTACGTCGCCATTTCCCCATTGCTGCAAAGAGAGTTGTATTGACTCATAAATTGCTGGAACGCTAGTATGAATCTGTCCATCGATTTTGATCAGATTTCAAACTACATTCATTCTCTTGTAGTAGGATGTGCGTTCCGTGAATATATTATACTCAGATGTTCTTTGATAATAGTTTTTTACCAGCGAACTGCATTGCGAAATCGAACTTTGGTGTTTGGAAACAGCAAAAATTCATCTGTTTGGTTATTTAACAGTGAACTTGATGTTGAAGGCAGGGGCTCACCTCATTCCGCCCGTTGGAAGTATGTATATATCCTAGACCTTCTCGAAATGTTGATCTCGGTTATGTACATCAACAGGCTCAAAAACGACGAAAGCCCCATTTTCGAAGGGTTCAAAGTGGCTAAATTTTTGGAGCCCGGAGGTGGATCGCTCCAAAAAACAGATCGCTGTGCTGGCTGCCTGCCACGGCAGCAGCGTTCGCCAACGAGTCTCGGCGTGTTCGATCGATAAGATCAACGGCTTCACACGTCAACTCGGGTTGGCAAACTGTTACAGACCCCGTCCCGGAAAACGGGTTTAAACACATTTTTGAGACAAATTACCTATACGGCTGGATTCAGAGTGTCGAGGAGATGCAGAATCTGCCATTACCTCAAACACGAATGTGAGGTGGACCCCTGCCTTCAAGGGCCGGCTCCGGTACCCTTCATCTTTAGCGGGGACGACTTACAACTCCTTTCCAGGACGAGTGATGAGTGATATAGGTGTAATTTCACAAAAAGTGGCCAGTATGTACCCTTCAGTAACATGTCCACGTTTCAAATAAGGAAGTTATGAGGGAAAAATAGCCGTTTTTGGCACTTTTCAGTATGATCAAAAGGGAAAGGGTTGCTGTGGGTGAATTATAGGGTATTGGGCACTGAGAGAAAGGTTATAAAGTGCTGATATTCCTCGGATCCTCCCATTTTGAAAATAATAGCAATTTGAGTGTTTTTTAATGTTGAAATTAGTCCAAGCATTGATTCTTCATCCGCATTATTGCACCCCAATAATTGCTCCTGCTTGCGTGAGTTATGTGAGAAGTTTCCCCTCGGAGACCCGAAAATTTGAAAACTTTCCCATCGAGCTCTCAAAATCATATGAAGTTCTAGAAAATTGAAACTCTGGCAAAAGACAGAGCTCTTCGTATTCTTTGGACACATAGAAAAGCATTTGCTGATTTCGAGTCAGAGAACTTCAGCACGAGGTCTAATTCACCCTATTTTTCCAGGTTCTGACGGGCCCTGCAGGCGAATGCTCGCATGTGCAATCTATTGATCTCGCTACCCACAATCTATTCTTTAAACATTTCCACCCTCTTTACTCCACATTGGATTCTGAAGTGATTCCGACCGTGCAAAAATCTATTGACGGCGCCGAGGATCGAACCTGTGACTGTGCTGGAGCCGATTTCTCTCATACGCTGCCAACCAGTCCTGCTTTAACTCGACATGACGTGATCGTGACGTGACGTGATCATCTTGGGCGGAACATCATTTGTCATGTCATAGAAAAATCATGAATTTACAGTTTGTTCCCTGAAACGTACACTGCCATCCTCGCCCCAATTGAACAAAGCGGCGCGTGCACGTTCAATCGGGGCGCGAAGCTGCAACGGCCGATCAGCCTCTCCCCGCGCCCTGATCGATTCCTTCGCGCCCCAATTGAACGCGCACGCGCCGCTTTGTTCGATTGGGGCGAGGGTGGCCGTGTACGTTTCAGGGAACGGACTGTACGTTCAATGGTCAAGCCACCCCTCTATGTACCCCACCCACACCTCTCCAATACGACCCCCCCCCCCGTCCCAGCCCCCTCCCTTACGATCCCCTCATGGGAAATTCCCATCGGACGCTTGACCCTGATTGAGCATAGGGCATAGGTGTATTAATCGCTCGAGGCACTTTTTCTAACCGATGATGCCTCTAACTGATTATGTTGATTCTCCTTGGAGCTTCCAGCGAATAAGCTATCTCAGTGAACAACCAAAAAGAAAAAATATGGCATGAAAAGGAGTGAGACTTTTCAAACCAGTGCTATTATGCACCCTTTATAACCACGGAAAACTGCCTTTGAATATCGGATATGTGCAGATTATATGCAGAATAAAGGCAAACAAAACGAATGGTGCCATCTATAGAGAATTTGAATTCGTATGTGTTCAAATAGTGTTACATTCAAAAACATTTTAATTGTCATTTTTCGAATAATTATTTGAACACGGTTATTCGGTCATGACTCCATCGCAGATTCATTAGTTTGGAATCGCTGGTCGCTTAGCTTATAGATCCCAACACGATAGGGATATTGGAAAATATTTTCCAAGGTATTCGGATGGTGGGCACTAGAATTTTTCAAATTAAAAAAAATAAAACAGAATTTTCTCATGCAGTTCATAGAGGCGTTCATCTGTCGTAGCTTTACAGATTATTATTAGCTTCAAGAGCGCGCGTAGAGCAGTGGCAAGAGACTCGCTGTTCGCTAGCAGGATCAATGGTCCGATCCCAACCAAGGCCAACCAAGCTTTCCATCCCTCGGGGTTCGGTAAATTGGCACCAGAGATGGCAGGATGAAGCACTGACTTGATACATAGGATGCTCTCCCCAAGTCACTCACTGTACAGGGTACATACGCATTCAATGCGTCTACGATGCTCAGATGAAGTCGAATGCGTGGCACATCCCACAAGCCGAGATTTATCTACGCCCACAACTTTATCCGTTATTAGCTTCAACTGCATCCTTGTCTTCCTTTGGGCATTTGAAAAAAGTGAGCTATAGCAAACATTCATTCATAGTTGATTGACATGCACTAATTTTCACAAACACAGACGTCTTTCCCTTCTCTTTGTTCGTTTTATTGACATCAATTCCATGTAAAAGAAGAACTCACATACTTCTCACGACAATACCGACGGCGACAATACTGCCACCATCAGGTAACTTTTAGACAGAACCGCTGGTGAAAGAACACTTGGTGATAAAACGGCGCCACCTAAAGTCATAGGTGAGATGACGTCAGGACAAAGGACGAGAGGACTAAGAACTAGTGGAGAGAGAACATATGGATTGATAACATTTGGAGATAAAATGTAGGGATTCAAAATGAAAGGTGCCATGACTAAAGGGGATAACACGTATGGAGATAATAAGTACGGAGATAAGATGAAAGGCAATGGGAATGATGGTGAAAGCACCCAGGGTCCGAGCACCGACGGGTTTAGAATTAGCGGTGAGAAGATATTCGGCGACAGAACCACAGGTCCTAGAACAGAAAACCCAAACACCGGAGCGAATTGGTAAGGGCTAAGTATGGTGGGCCTTAGGAAGCTGATCGGTGGAATCTGTCGCTTTGTCCTTTGCTGAAAGTTGAAGAATTTTGTTCCTGAAACCTAATGCTTCTGCTTCTTCCAGTTTGTTAGGTGGATCCTTTCATTACGTTCCTAACGTGTTGACGTGAACGACTTTATCGAAGGCTTGAAAGTGGTCTGGAATTCAAATTCGCATTCTTGATCACCACACGTTCCCTCCTTCTCAGGCATTCGTGGGGTTCGACCCCAGCACGAACACGGGTTCGACCTCAGTTAGATCTGGGTTCGAACCCCTCGTTTCACCCCTCGCGTGCTGTGTTCGCCCGCTCACGTGCTGGCTTCCTCCCCTCAAGTGCTCCTGTCCCACATATCACTTGCTCGCTTCTTCACAAGACGTGCTCTGTTCGTCCCCTTACGTGTCAGTTTGTATTAGACGTGTCCTTGCACGTTCATATAATAGCACGCTGTCGCTCTCCGATAGTGAGCAGGATGTAAAAATGCGCGCGCGTGGAGTGCCTTGACTAGCATGCGCTTTGTGCGCCGGCGCGGTCATGCGGCTGTTTTTCACATCCGCCCCGCTTTCGTACGCGACCGCATCCTACGCATCTCGTCTGACCGAATGCTAGGCCACGGTTTCCACCGGGCCTCAGCCGGCAGTCTGAGTATCCCCAGACTTCACCAGCAATCGTGGCGATTGCCACGACAGCCGGCTGTCGTCACGATCGCCACGACCGCCGGCAATTGCCACATGGATAAAGTGAATGAGGAGACCCCAGACATCAGAAGGATGATAATAAATGGGGCGTCGGGATCGATAGGCATCGTTTCCACTATCGCTATCACTCACATCGCAAGTTCATTTCGGGCACAGCTTCGAGAGTGAGAGATGAGCTCCGTTTGGCAGCGATCCATGGCGATGTAACGTAGCAATAGACACGTATCATTTCCACGATCCTTATCTCTTATATCGCCAGTTCATTTTTTTCATTTTGAACTGGCGAAGTCTGGGGATAATCTCTCTGCCTAGGCGGAGACTAGACTAAGGCTTTCACACCCGACTGCCGGCTTATATGTATACTTTGCATCAGTGTCAGCAACATGTTCAGCTAACACTGTGTTGTCAAATCTTTTCATGCTGGGGCCGAACCCTAAATGCATAGGGACTGATACGTGGGGAGTGGAACAGAGCACGTTCGGTAGTTCAAACTAGTAGGCGGGGGGGGGGTTGGAACACAGCACGTACGGGCACTAGCAGCACGTCGCCCCCCCCCCCAGTGGGAGAGGCTAGAAGTTATCGTGCTGGGGTCGAACCCCACGAGTGCCTGGGTTCTTGGCTAGTCCGGCATTGGTCTGGACTCACCAAAGGCAACCACTCCTAGACAAGGGGGACCAATCTTTGGAAACCACCACGCTTCGTATGATCGCACAGAAGCAGACACCTTCGCGAACGATTGAGTGTTACTGTGCACAATGAGGGATGATAATAAATGGGGCGTGGCGATCGACAGGCATCGTTTTCACTATCGCTATCACTCACATCGCCGGTTCATTTTGGGCACATCTTCGAGAGTAGGGCGATTGGCTCCGTTTGGCAGCGATCCATGGCGACGTAACGTAGCAATCGATACGTATCATTTCCACGATCCTTATCTCTTATATCGCCAGTTCATTTTTATTCATTTTGAACTGGCGAAGTCTGGGGATCTCTTACATAGCGATAGGGAAAGGAGAAATTCATTAGTTATTGAAAGACATTCGCTGCGGGCGGTTGTTCATGCTTGGATTCCTTGTGAAGATCCAGAGCGCTTCTATAGAATAATCCCTTCCTTGCCATATATCTGTCCTATAGCTTAATATTGCACACAACACATCAAATTGTGTACCGTTGTGCTGCTCGGGTTTGTCCTTTCCAAGCGGAAATATTAGGCTTTCACGATGATTACTAGCCAGATGCTTTTAACGCGAATGCTGAGCTCCCGGCCAGTTTCTCCGACATGTGAAGCGCCGTTGTGCAAGCATGCTAATTGATAAATTACCCCTGTCTTCGAAGAGTCTCCGGCTTTACCATGCTCTGAAGCTCGGTGGCGATACATTTGGCGAGACAATCTTTTTGGCAATACACTTTACGGGATAAGGTTTTGCTTGGCAATTCATCTTCCGAGAGAATGGGCCAAGAATCTGTTTGGAATGCAAAAGACGACGGAATGTGCTGGCGATATACTTTCCAGATGTTCGGCAATACAAAAGGCAAGGGAATGTGGTGGCGATTCATATTCCGGGTGTTTGGCAATACAAAAGGCGAGGGAATGTGTTGGCGGGATAAGATGGTGATTATGTAGACAACGCATTAATTTCATTCCTAGTTGGAAGCTTAGCCACCGACAGTGTCGACACGGATGGCTCAGCTGGTAAGGCACGATTGGTACCATGGCACGATTCCTGATGATGCCGAAATTTTCGCGCTGGTGACGGTCCTTTTTTTGACGATAAATTTGGGAAGTTCTGCATTGGGATACAATTGGCAATTCTCGGGTCACGATGCATTTGGAGAGGTTTGCTTGGAAATACATTTGGTGGGACTTCTTGTTTGGAAATACATTCGAAGAACTTCGTTTGGCTGGGTAGTATGCAAGCTCGTCTGCAAGGTTGCCAAACGAACCTCACCGAATGTATCACCGCACATCTTCAAAGTGTAAACGACAAGGCAGTCAATTTATATTCATTGCATATCGTAAAGTCTACATCGAGCCAACTGCTTGCTGATGTTATCATGAGAGTATTCTATAATAAGTTAACCTCTGCCTTCCCTTCATCTCCGACAATTGACGGCAGACATAAGACGATGTCTGGTACGAGCTCAACTGCATCATGATGTTACCTCAGTGAACATTACTAACGAAAACATCGGGAAGCAGTTGGATTTTACAAGCAGTGTATATCAACTGATTCCATTGTCTACCCACACGGTAAAACCGGAGACTTTTCGAAGGCAGGGATAGTTTATCAACTAACATACTTGAACTGTGTCGCTTTGTATACTGGAAAAAATAGTCGAGTGCTCAGCATAAGCGTTAGAGAACATTTGATCAGCAACCGTCGTGAAAGCTTAATATCTCTGCTTGGGAAATACATGTACTTGCTGCACAATAGCAGTGAATTTGATGTGATGTGTTCAATATGAAGCTATAGGACAGATATCACGGTGAGGAAGGCAACAGAAGCGCTCTGAATCTCCGCAAGGAATCCGAGCATGAACAACCGCAACGAATGTCTTTCAATAAATAATGACTTTATCATCTTTTTATAAGTATGTGAACTGTAGATTTGTGTGCAAACTGTAGATTATATACTATTTACTCATACAATTTCGAGGGCAAATTCCGTTCCGAACGAGCGGATGGGGGGGGGGGGGGGGGGGGCTAGGGTCGGAACAAGCGTTTGTGTGCTTTTGCGCGAGAAGTAGCCGCGTTCGAGCCGCTGTAGGGCACTAAAAACGAGGCTTGCATTCTTATCCGCCCGAGTACTGTCTGCGTTCAGGCCGCCATGAGCCCGCAAACCACCAGGCGCTACTGCTCCTAATCCAGCGCACAAGGCAGCATTCTCCATAATTATCTGTCAATTGGACGCGGTACCGTGACAACCTCTGGCAGCAAAGTCACTACTCGCGCACAGTCTCGAACGGAAGAGCCATTGGTTTGAAGCCATTGTGGATCCAAAGTGGTCCACCGGAGTATAAAAGCGACACATATGCAAATTCTCATTAGAAATACGAAAACATAGCTGTTTGCAAGGTCCATCCATGTTTCCGAGTGCTAGCTTTCCTCTATTATTGAGCGGATTCGAACCAACATGACCATTGTTTATGAATGACTAAGAGTCCGCTGCTTTATCCACTAGGCCATCCATGCTGTTGATCTCTTCCACCTTGATGTTACTCTCATCCTTTATCACGTCCCTACTATCACCAGCTAACATTCCGAGCGAGGCAGTTCCTTATTGAGCCGAAATGTGTAGTCGTTCAGGCCGCTTTCTGGAGAAATTTGGCGGCGGTCAGTGGCCGCAAAAAGCGGGCCGATGTCCGACACTCTTCACATAGCGGGCCGAACCCCGATGGTCGTGCATCAGCACGAATGATTCCGCGTTTAGCCCGCTATTCGCCCGACAGCGCCTTCGGCCCGCAACATGTGCGGTTCCGCCCGCTGTTTGTCCCCTATGGGTCCTCGTTCAAGAGTTTTGTCGGAGATCTGCCGGCGGATGGAACGGGATTTTCTCCCAAAATTGCCTGAGTATGGCACACACTAACTCTCAATCGTTCGCGAAAGGTGTTTGCATCGATGCGATTATACGCAACGCAGTGAATTCCAAAGGTTGGTTCGCCTTTCTTATGAGCGGTTCTTTTTGGTGAGGCCAAAACAATGCTGCACTAGCCGAGAGGTAGGAAACGATCGGTGGTTGAGAATGTGGATTTATACTCCATACCACTTTCAGGCCTTTGGTGGAGACTTTCACATCGGAATGTTAGGTCATTAATAGAAAGATCCACTCAACAACTTGGAAGAAGCAGAAGCATTATAACAAGATTATCTAAATGTACAGATTTGAAAAGCAGAGGACATGGAGTTTATTGATTTTGAATTTTTAGTTATCTATAGAACAAACCCTTCGTATCGCTGCTATTTCAGCCACTGTATCCCATAATGCTTTTAAACGTTCTGAAGTTGACAAACGAGCGTAACTTTCCACTTGTTCATTGAACCGTTGCTCCTTCAATCCTAAATGTACATGAAGAACATTTTTTGCTAGATATTTTCAGTGTAACGAGGACCTCCAACACCTTGATCGTTATGCAGTTTTCGCATTTGTTCAGCTTCCATGAAAGTAAAGCCTCTTCGATCCAGCTCGTTCTTCTGGACACTGGTGAACGAAGCGCGGAGTCGTTCGAAGCTTTCTCCAACCTAGAAATTCGTTGCTATCGCACTCAAAGGAATGCATCCGATTGGGTGCGTTTTTTCCTCACACGGAAGAGGTGATGCTTAAAGGCAAGGTCCGGGCAAAATTCCATCTCCCAAATTTCTATCGAATTCGTAGCACACGACGACGCCTTGAACGAAAACTATAGAAAAATCCCTGAAAAGGTCCCACAACAAACGCTTCCCATCGCTCAATTTCGGTAGGACGTTTGTGGGTTTGCGGCGTCCGTGCTTTCAAATGACGTTATACGGCGCGCCTTACATGCCATCTATTGTGGAGTCGTAGGAAAAAAAATCATACTGAAAGGACCGGTGGTCCGTCTGATGGGGTGAGGAAGGTTTCACAAAGTGTTCTTTAGGCTGTATGTAACTGAGTGTCTATCGTTGTTCACTATGCACGCGCGCACTCTTTGTCGGTTGGAGCGCGTTTTGTCAAGGCTACTGTAATCCTCGGACGTCTTGTCCCATATCTAACGATAGAGCTTATATCGAAGTTTCAAACTTGACATATGGTTTGGACTCCAGAATGCAAAAAACCTGTGTGGGCAAGATTTTGACCGGACCTTGCCTTTAAGGTTGCAAATTAAAACAAGGTGCTTGCCATTTTACAAAAGTAAGCCAAAAATTCGTTTTTTTCTGCGTTCGCCGTTTCCACTGCTATTTCTCTTTCTAGACCAGAGGTGTTGGTGGCGTCCAATTTCTCATTCACTACACTATGAAGTCATCAGTGACGGACGTGAGGGATTTTTTTTTCAAAAACACCTCAAGAAGAAGCTTTACAAACTTTGCCTTAGCTTGTTCTTGAGCATTTACAGATATTTTTTTAACTAGCGCCCGTTCGGGACGCTAGAAAGTGGGGCGGGGCAGCCACTTGAAGTATGTGCAAGAGCTTCACTGCTACAAAACGCTTAGAAAATTAACAGATAAGCAAAACTAATCATGTCTGAGCTCAAATACGAAATCGTCAGTGGCGGACACAGAAAGTGGGCGGGAGAGGGTGGCGTGGGAAAAAGTGGGATCCCCGCCGTTTTGGGGACCCAGATGGAAAAATAATAAAAAGTAATAATTATAATGGTAAATAATTAACAAAAATCAAGATAATAATGGAAATGAACGATTGAAAATGGAGTAATACAAGATTTTTACTTGTATCGTAAAGTAATTCCGAAAATTTGGAGACCCATTCCCGGAGGCTGGGCCGGCGCCCCCCCCCCCCCTTCCGCCAGTGGAAATCACCCTTATGAATTGCGTTTATTCTACCAGTCTGGCCGCCACGCCAATGTCGGTCTTCCAGTCTTCTCGTGATCCAAGCCTTGCTTGCAAATTCTTAATTACGCATCTACATGTAAAGCTACTTTCCGGTGTAGTGATACTTCCTATTTTTTTGTCACATTTCTTACACACGTTTGAACCCGTTATGATCAGCCACCCCCAACTCTGTACGGTAATATCTTCCAGATGGCTTTAGTACCTCTGAACAATTAAGTGTAACCCGATGAAAATATTCGCTTAAAATAACTCAAGCTCCACCTTATTGAGGAAGAGTAGAAGTGGTCAACTGGGTCACGAATGAGCACTAACATGCGAAGATGACGAGGCATTCGGCCGATGTTTCGTCATAGGTGCATAGAAGTGGTGGAAGTCGGGTAAATTCGGAACTTCGAGGTGGGACCAGCGGCCAGCGGACCCTCCGGGCGAGACACTGTTTACAACAATTTGACGATGTATAGCAGCAATGTACGGAGCAGAGTAGCCCCTCTGCTGGAGCTTTGTTATCGACCTCACTCAACTTAGGAGCACTGGACGATAACTACGTCGAAAAGATGCGTACATGGCGTGGAGGCCGTAGCAGTAGGTCTCACTCGGTTTCCGCAGTTGAGATGTGCTCTTTGAGCACCTCTCGTTGAGGTCCATGGGAATTATACAGCCTGAGGATCTGTCTGTTTTCAAGAGGGGGGGGGGTACAATCAAATACACAGGACCGAACGAACGAATAACACGTCATCATAAGCTGCTGTGACATTTTCTGAAACCAGTTGTGCAATAGATCAAACTTTCTGAATATTTTCTAACTTTCTCCCATTACTCTCGAGATTTACAAATAGTGCGGGTGCACTGATGATGGACTGATGTGCGGAACCTCGTAGTTCAGAAAAACATCAGGATAGGTGTCGATCAAGAAAGAGTTCGCCGTGGACCAACAGTGGGAAAACGGCAAGGTGCGGATCCGTCGATGAAGAAAGGGTCTGCCGTGGCCCTATAGTAAGGGAAACGCCAGGATTCGGGTCCATTGATGGAGAATAGGTCCGCAGGGGCCCAATAATGGGGAAAGCGCTGGAATATGGGGCCCACCAATGGATTGGGTCTGCTCTGGCCCAATAGTGGGAGGAACGCCAGAATACAGATCCATGAATGGAGAATTGGCCCTAAGTGGGGAAAGCGCCTGGAAACGGATGCAGGGGTAGAGAGTGGGTCCCATGATTCCTATTAGTGGGGAAAATGCCAGCATACAGGCCCACGGATGGAGAATGGATCTGCCATAGTATATTGAAGCAGAAGCTCATCAGTTGGAGTATCTCAGCAACGTGAACTTGAATCATCTCAGGTGATTATTCGTACGGCATTGGTTACACTGTGTTGTTCACAAGTAGATACTAAGATACGAAAGATGATACTCCTCGCAGACTTGAAAATGGCCGCTCATAACGGGTCCATAAGCATGTAAGAAATGTGACAAAAAAGTAGGTAGTATCATTGCATCGGAAATTAGCTTCACATGTAGATGCGTGATTAAGAATTTGCAAGCAAGGCTAGGATCGCGAGAAGACTCGAAGCCAGGCCCGTAGAATATTTGCAACTCATAAGAAGGATTTTGTATTTGAGCCCAGTTAATGATTAGTTTTGCATATTTGCTAATTTTCTGAGCATCTCGCACGTGTGAACCTTTTGCACATACCTCAAATGGCTGCCCCACCCCACTTTCTAGCGTTCGGAAAGGGCGCTAGTCAGTACAAAAGCGCCAGCATAGGGGCTACTCTGCTCCGTACACTGCCGCTATGCAAAGTCAAATTGTTGTAAACACTCGAGACCGTCAGGGCGCGGTCCCGCCGCGAAACCCTGAGAACGCTGTCTAAACCTCTCGCTTTCATCATTCCTGACTGCATCCATCACTCCGCCATTCGCACATCGTCCTCAACATTTGTTGCTGTCATTCACTTTCGTCAATCGATCGTCAAATGATGAAGCATAGCAGGGACGCAGAACGGATTTTCACGTATGATTATCGGAAAGTCCGCGCAATACGGGCCTTTGTAAGAGAGGATATAATTAATATTGAAATTAATATTTTTAGTAGTTGTACTTTTTCCATCACCCCACAAGGTGTCGGAGACCCTATTTTTTCTTAATGACACCCATCCCGCTTGGATGGACATTATAGTATCCACCACTGAAGGTCATGTGTAATCGACTCCAATGGCAAGAGCCAGTTAACGCGCAACAAAACAGTTTCTAAGAAGAATGAGCGCAGTGTTATCTATTGAATGCATAGATCTGAGGCAGTCAGAATGCAAGAACGGAAGAATGCGGCGCATGTGAGCGGGTCCAGAGCTCTGGAGACTCTAAACAACTCGAATCAAATCACAAGAGCTGGCAAGATAACTGAAACATTAGCAAACAAACGCTCCCAGAGGAATCATACTTCCTGGGTTCATTAACATCAAAACATTAAAAGGACATTAAACGTTGTCAGAAGTTGATCAGTATCAAGTAATGGCTTGGAAAACATCGTAACCTTCTCGCTTGCAGTTAGCATATCTTCGCCGAGTCCAGACGAACTCATTTGATCCAGAACCTGCAAAAAATGCAACTGGAATTTCCAAAAATCTGCCAATTTACCAGAAAAAAATTGTCCATTGAATGTGAATAGCCAGCTCCACATTAATACATATTGGAATCCTATGGCAATCGCTATGGAGAAGCAATGAAAAGCGCATTTCATTGCATCAAAAAGAAGACACATGTATTGACGACTTTACGTTCAGCGCACTAGTAACTTCTGAATGAATCCCTAACTCGTCTACAACTTCCTGAATCTCACTATCTAGGTAATTCTCTTTGTTCTGATTTTTTAAACGTGAAAATACAACCGATTCTTGCACAATGTTGTGGATGACATGTGTAATTGTGACTGTGTCTTTGCCCCGATAGCATGAGAGGTTTTATTTGAGTAATAAATAAAATAAAGTAAATCGGAGAAAGCAGCAGCAGGATTCATCATTTCGGGGAAGAGGATACCGCACCACTACCAGCGGTACCAGGCAAGAGTAGTACGATGCAACCCGCAATGCAAACTAAACGGAAACGCTCCGCGAAGGTGAACCCCTAGGTGACAGTGGTAACAAAAATTGCTAGCGCACATTAACCACGTTCTGGCTCTATTATAAACCAGTCTGGCCGTCCGGCTACCGCCGGACTTCCAGACTTCTTCTGTGTAGCATCGCACTGCTTTTTCTTGTACTCTTTCCTCTACGCTAAGGAACCCGCTACAGAGCGCTGACCTGGCCGACAACGCTAACCTCCCGTCTTGGTTCACCTGCAACTCTCCGTTGATAGCAACCATTGAGAGCAGCTACATACGACCGATTTACCGTAAGGTGATGACAGAAAATGGTTGCTAGTTCTTGCATGTTATGACTGGATAAAGAGTTGATAAGAGTTAGTTTGAGTATAAAAGAGGGTATGGTTAGGTAAGAATGAGAGGGAATCAACAGTGAAGATGGTGTGAGTTGGAGCAAAAGATACAAACGCACATTATACTGTTACAGGGTGCCATCGTTTGACACTTATCAGTATTGCGCTCTGCCCTCACGTGCAGGAGAACTCGTCATGTATAGTCTATTAGCTCACAGAAGGCGCCTGATCTGACATTGTCTGCAATTACGACTTTGCCTGCAGAATGCGTCTGGAAGGATATTTTAGCGGATGGCTGTGGGGAAACATTAGAATGGAAGGAACCACACCATATGCATATCAAAAAAGTGCAAAAAATAGATCAGTTAGCCGAAAAATGGTGAAGTCGTAGTTGCGGACAAAGTCAGATCGGGCGCCCTCTGTGAGCTAATAGACTGTACTGCTTTTTTCAAACTGGTGTAGGCTCACTCTTTCAATAACATTAGACCCTGATAGGTGCCTTTTACACAATACTGCCTGCTATGTGCAGAATCGGATAGAGGTGCGCCGGCATACAGAAGTGGATATTCGCCGGCTGACGGGTTCAGCGGTGTGGTAAGTGGATTTCATGTGATCTCTCCCCTCCCCCTCTTGACACTTTCAAACTGTTGGAAACTGCCACCCCTTTACCACAGCGATGGACCCGTCTCCCCCATTTGTGGGCACCGGCGCACCCTTATCACAGCAGTGGACCCACAGTGAGTCTTCAAACAACCAAGAGATATGATTGGAGTAGGATAATCGCCCTACTATTCATTCAAAGCAGGATGAACGGATTTCGTGACACACAGACACACACACAGACTAAGCCCGTTATTATAAGTCATAATAATTGATCTTAAGCTGTTGATGTTGATGTTTTCGTTTAAATTCACAGGATTTCGCAAAACGGATACATTCACTTGCAAAATTATCCTTTTCAAAGTGAATTTGAGGTACAACACCGTCGACGACTGGAAGCCGGCAATACTGGAGCCCTGGGGCAGATTTACGACAACATCATATAAAACCTAGTCAAAAGTATGCCACGAAGAATTTTTGAAGTCAACGATGATGGACCGATCGGTTATTGATTTTTCGGTTGTAATGATAAATTTGACAAAACAGTGAATACACAATTTTCATACAAAAAATTCCACGTCCAAAAATTCTGAGCGAAACCGCAGGTTTCCTTTTGAAGAAACCAGTATGAGCCGAAATATTGACCAACTTGTGGTGCATTCACAATATGATATGAACTCTACATAAGTATGTGGCCACTCAAAATCTCGTACAGTTTGTGGGGACTGTGAAATAGGACGCGTAAGTCTATCTTATACATTTTTGTCATCTGCCTTCAATACCATATGCACACACAGTTGAGAATAACCACTGCGGTAAAAAAGGAACATGTAGTGACGTAACGTTTAAGGAACTGAACATATTATAGAAACTGCAGATAAAGAACGAAAAACAAATATATTAGGTTGAGGAGAAAGTAATGGACGAAATGGGATCCAAGTCAGATATTCATCTCTAACTTTTATAACTATAAAAATGGTTTTTCTCGGTGAATTGAGTAAAGACCTTCGAAACCTATAGCATCACTCCAACGCATGGGTAGAAAGCTGTGTCTCTCTTATCAGAACTGTGCAGGCTGTGGCTGGTCACACAAAGGGACTCTCGCACGAAAATGGTCAAAAACAACGGGCTATTCTTCGCTCAAAAAGAAGCCGAGGGGAGGGATGAGATAGTAGTCAGAGAGTGACAAGGCAGGAGAATAAAAATAGTGGGTTACCACTGTGAAGGAAAGTCAGGCTATTTTGGGATAGGAAAAACGTGGGAAAATTGGCATGTAAAAAGTGGCGTAAAGCAGGGTTCTTCGTTTTTGTCGTTTTTCTCCTATGTGTTTTCAGACACGTCCAACCCGTATGGTAGTCCTACCTTGTGGGAGCTACTCGAATTACACCAACCACTTCGCGTTGTGACGTGAAAGCGGCCTAAGCATGGCTTCTCATGAAGGCTCATATCTGCTGAGTCAAAGCAAGTGGAGCGGTCTCGTACTGGGGAATATTTGGCCACTCTCTCCTTGATTGCACTGCTGTTGTTATTGACTCCAGTGCTCTCCAAGGTGTTGCAAAGCAACTCATAATAGAGGTTGGGGCAAAAGCACCCTTTCAGAAATGGAGGTGTAACTGCAGCAACAAGCGCTTCTTGGTCCTTCAGCAGCCACATGGTAATACTTTGGGGAATCTCCCACTATGTCAGCAGGCAATGCGTGATCGGATCATCAACAATAAGGAATACGATAGTTTTGAAAAATTTCTTCCATTACTTTCTCCTCAACCTAATACTAATTGCTGCTACTACTTAATGTTTTAGAAGGAATGCAGTAAAAATTCCGTTCAACTCTGCTGTATTTGGATGATTCACGGCTCTGATTGCGAAATCACACTCGGTTCATCAATGGTTCCCCCCATTCTGCTTTGGAGATCCAAAATATTCCGTTTTCATTGCAAATTAGATGTCCTAATTGAAGATTTGCATGTTGTACACATACATATAGCATGGGCGTGTCAGTGGGCGTGTCGATTTTCGCAGTTCAGCCTGTGGCAGCGGGCAAAGGAGGTGGCGATCAGTGGCAGCGTGACCTGTCACACCTCGCGCGGCGATGGGGGGGGGGGGGCTGCGCTTTATACAGAGTAAGATGTGTGGAATGGCTCGCGCGTTGTGTGGAAGATCTCACACGGAAAAAGTGAGCATGGAAGGTAGAAATAGTAAGCTAGGGTGAAAGGGAAGTTGGGGGGGGGGCACCCCTGTGAAGCCTAAGCCTAAGCCTTAGGCTTAGGCTTAAACGCATGCTTAAGCATAGGATTAGGCTTAGGCATAGCTTAGGCTTAGGCTAGTGCTTTTACTTAGGCTTACAAGGTGAAGCCTATGACCTTTTGTAGGGTGTCCCCTCAACTCCTTTTTCGCCGTAAGCTAGTTTGCAGAACATTATTCGGAGTAGATGATATTGTAGTTATTTCAGTGGTTAAGAAATATGTTCGAAGCAATTGCGGACGATGAGGGGGGGGGGGAGTACGAGGGAGCTCATGGGCGGATATGAAAAACAATAAGGAAAAATGTTTTTGATCTATGAAACCTTTCTCATTAAAGATTGTAAACAAGGATGCTAGACGAAAAATGGAAGAGAACTACTACATAGAAAGGTACGAAAGACTCAATATATGTATACTCATGCTCTATTAAGACTTCCTTCTACAGCTTAGTTCCACCAAATATCATGCAGTTCAAAATGGGCTTTTGCAAAATAAACGTTGTCATTGCTTACTCCTCACACACAGTTCAAAGCTTACCTTCATAGCGTTGTCCACAGTTTCGCGTGCTCCAGAAACTTCCATAATCATTTCCAAAATTTTTTCGCGATCTTTCTCATTCATACCACTTTCCTCTAAGATCTAAACATATAGTCTCTATTCATAAAGTCTGATCTACTCATGGCAGCAATCCTTACTTTCGGAATAGGCAAGATTTGTTGCTCAGAATCATCCTTGTAGAAGGGAAACAGCGCTGGAGAGAGCCAACCACGAGATTTCGCTTTGTCAGGAAATAACGGCGCTAGACGAGGGCTGAGAATCCGTGAGTTTTCAGCTCCAGTGAATGAATTGACAATTCTGACTGCATCTTTCAGGAACGATGGAATGTATGGCTAAAAACCTTCAAAGCAAAGGATGTGAGTAGTACAAATATGGATATTCGGTCGCAGTGAAGTGTAGTGTTGAAAGGCTAGTAAACTGGTTTAGGTGATCCCTTTTTCCAATTCCATATTTTTAAATCATAGCAAGTAGCAAAGTGGCATAGCGGTGAGATGAACTCCAAAAATCGCCATCAGGCTTTAGGCGATGATTCATGCCAGTTCACACCCGTGGGGTATACGTTAGAAGATCATTGCCAGCCATGTCGACGTGCTACAGCACGCATGTGGTAACAGAAGAGATCATCGCCCTGTTAGGAGCTCATCGCCTTTTCAGGCTGTGGAAATAGTGGGAGACGCTAGTGGACGCAGAATTAGCTATCTCGACTGCCTCACTCTGCGTCCATTCGCCTTTCACACTATTTCAACAGCTAAAGAAGGGGATCAGCTTGTAGAAGGGTGACGATCTCCTCTCTCCGCACAGGCGTGCTCTAGCTGTGACGTGGGTGGCAATGATCTGCTACTGAGCTGGCATGCAATCATCTCCCCAAGCCTAGTGGTGATTTTTGAAGTTCATCTCACCGTCATGACACTTTACTATGGGCCTTGGAGGCAAAGCACAGCTGGGTCGAGTTCATATTGGAACTGTTTTTCAGCTCCGAGGGATGGGCAGAACTGGCAGTACGTATGGATAAAAATGACCGTCCGAAATTCAACTTCGCTCGGAGGTGTGGCTCTATTACTTCTAAAAGAATTACACGAATTCTCCACCACAATCACTATCTCCCCTCTACGACTAGGCATGGGCGAATCTAAAATTTTCAATCCCGTAAAACGGAAAACGGAAGACCAAATATGGGCGGAAAATGGGAAGTTTTGCTCAAGCATGGGTTTGTGACCGAAAGTCGTCTTCAACATTGGATTTTTCAGGTGTCGTCTTCATGAGCAAAATTGGTGACTCTTTCAAGTAATTAAGTAACTTGAGGTCTACTGATGGCGCTTACTTCAAACTCCTAGACTATAGGTAGATTGAGGAGTATTAATCCTGACCGAAAAATTCGTCATTGACAACAAACATGTTCTGCTGTTCCAGTTTTGCGATCTCAGAAAACACAGCAACAAAAGTGATGCTCCAAAAAAACACATGTCGTGCGATAGATCTCTCCTCTATCTCTCAGAATATGGTGAAGATTTGGTTCTACAAGTTAAAATACGGCGGCTTGGACTTGAGACAGACCAAGATCCGGCCGATATGGTGAAGTGAATCACGAGCTTCTCCTAGAGCTGATTAAAGAGAATTCATGGAGAGATACCCGCGAGCTAGTAGGGAACATCAGAGCTATCGCGGTATATTAGCTTTGCATCTATAATACATCTCTTTGCAGAGAAAAGAAAATATGGCTCATGTAGTCATCATGGTCTGAGTCGCCACCAGCTTCATGCGTTAGGTGCGCGCTTCAACGTTTTAGCTTTAGACAGACTTTTGCACTCGGTTTCTCAACTTGGGCACCAGTGACAAGAAGTGGGCTCCTTGTGTAAATCAAATCAGGAAATGTAGGTGGAAATGCCGGTGATCATAGATTCCAACGACAAAACGAGACCGCCCCATCAGAAGGAAATGCTCAATGTTTGGTGGAAATGCGAAAGAACCACTCATTGAAAGCTGCTCCAAACAAACCCTCTTATTACTGCGGGAATTCTTGGCACATATATAGCGTAATTGTCGGTTGTATTGAAGAAGAAAAAATAATTCGAAAAAGAAGGTTGAAAGTGGCGGAAAACCGCGACAACCTAATTTGATTAATAAGCATATTCCTCACTGAACTTACTTACTTAGGCGAGAATCTGTACAGCGTGAAAAGTGCGAATTCTTTGCTTTACTTTGGAGCACACCTATATTGCAAAAATTCAAGCAAAAAGGCAGCTATAGTAGCTAATACGTTCGGAATCTGAGCAGGATCACGTTATTCACAAAGGATCCTGTTGGAGCGAGTTAGCGATGTAGGAAGGAGGAGAAGAACAGCGTGTGGGGAACGAAACACAAGCACCCCAAACATTGTGCGAGACATCAGGCGCCAACGCCGCCATGTGGAGCTGGAGATCATAGTCCGATTAAAACAGTGACAATTACAATGTAGCCTTTGTCAAGTTGAAAGAATGCCTACTTCATGTGTTGCTTCGCAAGAATGCTTGATGCTCTTACCATAGTACGTCACAGTTTCGCTGAAACTTTATATTAGTTCACCTCACATCCCTGTGGAACCTTGTTTTGTTGAGAATTTCGAGGAGAGCAAAACCTCGTATGGCTTATTTGGAACAATAACGAAAACCAGCAAAATCGAGACGGGACGCTTACACTGGCAGCTGGAACAAAGAAGTCAGACAAAATAGTATTTCGTAAATGACGTTTGGTCGTCAATTTTGGCGCCATTGCTGTGAACTCATGTGTATTGCGCATCGAAACACATGAGCCCTCGTTAGGATACGGAAATACGACGAAAACGACGATCCTCTCCCTCCATTATTTTCCGGGATTCTCCGTTTTCCAGGCCAAAGACACGTAAAACGTAAAACGGAAGGCCAAAAATGCGCTGCAAACGGAAGGCGTAAAACGGAAAACGGAAAATTCCGCGCACCCCTGTCTACGACCCCCCTCCCTTTTATCCACCCACCATACCACCCCTTCCCCCCGTTGATAATTTATCAACACACGCTTGTCCCTAGTTTCCGCTTTTCAGCAAAGTTAAATGACCCGTTTAAGATCGCGCGTGCTAGTGGACAAAATCGCGTTATTTCCGCGGAATAACTTGAATTTGCTGTAACATCCTAGTAACTCAGCTCAAACGGCTGATGTTGCTAGCCACCGTATTTATACGTACGTATCAATGGCGGACGCAGAAAGTGAGCTGGAGGGAGGAGGGAGTGGGAAAACAGGAAAAAGTGGGATCTTTGCTTTGGGGGCCCAGTTGGAAGATAAAATTGGTCAAAATGTTAATTACAATGACCAATAACTAACGAAAATTATTAAACGAATAACAATGAAAGAGCAATTAGAAAACAACTTCAAGATTTTTATCTTTATTTGTAAAGTAATTCCAAAAATTTCGCAACCCATCCTTGGGTGGGGGGAGGACCACTCCCTCCTCCTTCCCTCCCCCACCTCTGCGTTCGACACTGGTATATCTATGTATATGTACCGAGTTTCGTTCTCTTCATTAAAAGTGAGAAAAACTAATAAGAACTCTTGGTCATCAATTCTGGAGCTTGCATTTAGGATCGGTCGAGAATAAGAATGAGAGTTAAAATGCTAGCAAGGGTAAGGCTGGTCTCCACACTGCTCCGCTTCTTTCGAAACAAAACATTCTGAAATCCATATATCCATACACAAAAACAGCAAAAACTTAAGTAGCTATGTAGTATAATTAATAACTAGTGGTAAGCTAGTACATATTGATTATAATGTAGAACAGAAATTTGAAGCCTCGGCTTTGGGCTGTACACACAGAATGGACACTATGATCCCTTTGATGCACTGCTATAAACAAAAACTATGAATACAAAATATCCATCTAATATATACCTCGCTCTTCTTACCACGCCTTTCTGCAGCACCATCATCCGTCACAAGATCATAGATGGTCGCATCATAAACCCGTGCTCCTGGTAGTTTCTCATTATCCTCCAACTTCGTCTGCAGCTCTAACATTTTCTCATATGTGATAGACCACCGTTTGGGTATTTCGGATACGGGCACTTTCGAGAACAAGGAAGTGAACAAGTTCGATAACTTGTGAGCTGGGCTGGATGTAGTCGGTTCCAAAAGTTTTGGAGCGGTCTTTAGATTATTTATCTGAAACACATCCAGTCCATGCAGAAGACAACAGTGACAGGGAGGTAGCTAATGTACTACGTGACGTACTTCAAGAATTTCTGCATCCGACTTCAGTATGTTTGAAGCAATAAGTCTATGAGGACTTCTTTTGAACCTCAAACTTCGCGGCAACTTTTTGGAAGCGGTTCCACTTTTTAGGCGTCGCAGGTCAAGCCTCACTGCACTCTTCAGCCATGGTCGTCCTTTTGATATTCTCTCCTTCAGATTGATCCCTTGTTGGAAACCAAATCTAAAACTGAAGTGTTCTCATGGGAAACTAAGAATGTATGCTGAAACTGTCTTAGATTATCAGATATCAGGATCGTATCTGTTATATTTTTGTTCATTTTCGGTTGAAGTCAACAGAACAAGAGACGGTGTGTATACGAAGGGGGGGAGGGGGGGGGGGGGGGGGTAGAGGGGAGAACTAGGCACGCAAGGGCAGTCAGTTGTCCGCCGACGCTAAAAATCTTCGAAGGGTAAATAGGAATAACTCTGATCAGTACGTCGAACAACAGAGCTGGGAGTTTTGTTAACTTGTGTTTCCAGACAGCTGATGGAACGGTGTGCAACAGTCCTAGCTAGAATAGGAAGGCTAGCGTAAAGAAAATTGAAATGTTTAGCTATGCATTTCCTTGGTTGTTCAAGTGAAGACCCTTCAATTTCTTTATTCGCGTTAGCTGTCGGCGATAACGCCGTCTTCATTTTTTTTTATTTTTTCATTCGTTGCCCGGCCGTTGGTATTGTTAGTATTGTTGTGAATGTTTGTATGATTGTGATCAGGTGGCAAATGATTGTAAATATTAAGGTCTGAAGACGCGTCATCGCCGAAAGCTAACGCGAATGAAGAAATTGAAGAGTCTTCACTTAAACAACCAAAGAAATCCATATATAATGACGCTCAAAAACGGGAAAATACTGAACTGTTTAGCTATGCTTTTATTTGGGTTTTGTATTTGATGTTTTGCTTTTTTGGTGTACTGTTGCGCGCATCGGGTGAAGCTGACGTGTGGAATTGACGGCTATAAAATGAATCCGTTGATATCGATGGGGTCCGTCCTAACACAGAGCTGCCCGCGGCAAGGACGCCGCTGTGGTTCTTTTTCCCTGGTGATGCTGATTTTACATATTACTATTAACTGTTCTTTTTTAACTACTCTAATAAAGTTCATTTGAACCTTGTGTAATTGCTGCTCAAGAAAGGGTCGGCAGACCCAGTGTTGTTGTTCTCGTGTTCCAGGAACGAACGGTTGAAAACCTTTCAACCACACTTGCCAAAATAAACCTCGCAGGGGTAAAACGGAGTTGGGCGGGAGGCACTTGGTATCGGTCGATAATGTGACCTGTCCTGAACGTTCTGACTCGTTTGCACTTTAGGTAACTAATGTACGTTAGGTGAGCTGACAAGTCAGGGCGTTCTGGATGTGTCAGCTAGCAAGTCAAAGCGTGTAGGACAGCTCATATTATCGACTTGTGAATGTGCCCCCCCCCCCAACTCCATTTTGCCCCCTCGCAGAAGTATTGCAAAAGACTTGTCTTCCATTAGTATTCTATGCAGAAGGAGAGCAGAGGAAATCGTGAATGATTACGTCGTACTCCGCTCTTTTCGCCGCGTTCGCGACAGGATGGGTGACGAACGTCACCCATCCTGTCGCGAACGCGGCGAAAAGAGCGGAGTACGCGACGAACCGTCTCGGCGTCTGTGCTCTCTGCGGGCCGCCATTGTTCCCTTGCTCGCTTCGCTTTTCTGCGCCCTCTGGGTCCACATTGTTCCTTCGCCTGTCTGCGCCTCTGAGAAAGGCCATTGTTCCCTCGCCTAGTTGTGCACTCTCTGTGCACTCCACGCGCCACTGTTATCTCTCGTTCTTGTAGATGGAGCTTCTCTCGAGATTGACTGTCAGGATGAAAATACGAAAGCGATTTGAAGAAGGGATCGCTAGTTATTGCATCTCAGGAAACCTAGGAACGTTGTTGTGCATGAGATTGAGAGCTGTGAATCCCACGATTAAACTTAGCACCCACGTAATTTTGCTCTCACCGATTTTGCTACATACCTAGGTTGCGTACTTTAGTGGAAACGAATGCAGTGAACATTCTGTTAAATCTCGCGAAGAAGGCGGTTTTCATTTCCATCAGTTTAGCCCAATTGCGAAAGATGGCTGAGTTATCTGGGCTGAAAATTGAAGGAGGTGGGAGAAGAGCAAGGCTTATCATAACGAATTTGTGTGTGGGTGTGTGTATGTGTGTGTATGTGTGTGTATGTGTGTGTATGTATGTATGTATGTATGTATGTATGTATGTATGTATGTGTGTGTATGTTGTGTATGTGTGTGTATGTATGTGTGTATGTATGTGTATGTGTGTGTGTGTGTGTGTGTGTGTGTGTGTGTGTGTGTGTGTGTGTGTGTGTGTGTGTGTGTGTGTGTGTGTGTGTGTGTGTGTGTGTGTGTGTGTGTGTGTGTGTGTGTGTGTGTGTGTGTGTGTGTGTGTGTGTGTGTGTGTGTGTGTGTGACGAAATTCAGCGGGCGTGGCCGCCTAAAGTGATGATACGACCTGTTCACCGTTAACAAATGGTTGCGCCGGTGTCCAAAAGTGGGAAACGCCTGAAGCCGCGTCCAGCGGTGTGATAAGCGTGCGCCGGCGTCCAAAGGTGGGGAAACGCTTGGAGACGGGTACAGCAGTCTACTTCTGCACGAGATGTGCGCTGACACCCTTTCGGCTACCCCTTCCATCAATATCACTCACGGGCACACTATTTTCTTCCGTGTCCCTGTTTCCTGTCTATTCCACTTGTGTCTGAGGGAACCACTCCCTCGTTTCCGTTTATATACAGCGGTGTGTCCTTATCACTTTACTTACTACAACAACCAGATGAACAGAAATCACTCCAAGGTAACGTTTACACTAAATCGTTACAGCGAATTATTCACAGCCACAAGGACCAATTGAAGCTCATTACTTCGCCGATATGGAACAGGACTTCCGCTGACGGGATTGAGGATTTTCAATAGGCCGATGAGCCTTCGTCAAAGGACAGAGACTCCGCGAATGGTTTATTAAACCAATTACATTTCTGTTGTATTTGTTTTGAAGTATGTGAGTGGAGCGAGCATCCGTAGAAGTTTGGAAGTCCGGTGTTCCCCGGACGGCCAGACTCGTTTCTGATATTGGGAAACTAATGAAGTGGAAGTCACCAATCAACATTTTCACTTACACAAATGGGTTTGACAACTTTTCTTCGACTTCTTTCGCTCTGATCAAACATCGCGCAGTCCGTGTGAGGTCCTTTGTCTCTCGAATGCGTTTCAGACATCCCATGAGTTGTTCTGCATTCTCTGAAATCACCTCAACCATATAGCACTTAAGCCCTCTTTTTCTACGGAAGTTGGCGAAACATCTCTTCACAGAGCTTTCTTTAAAAAAATAAAAGTTTGACGCTCCCGATATTCTATGAAAAACAACGTGTAAACACAGAAGTGTGGCGAAAAAACACTCGGTGCGCGCAGTTATATTCTTTTCATTCCTGTGCTGTAAGTTAGTTTAAATAAATTGCGCCGTAAAATAAATTTGAAGGCAGGAGGAGCAATAGTTCCAGCGTCGATATCACATGAGATTCACATAGTTTCCACCTTCAGCATGAATTTTTAAGCATTCTAGATCGCGACAATTTTGTCGCGCATCGCGTAACACTTCGCAGATGGAAACGCACACAACACGGTGCGAAATCCTTGAAATTCAGAGACTCTGGCGTCTCTAAATTTCAAGGATTCCGCACCGTGTTGTGTCTCACCTCATTTCGACGCTGGAATGTTAACAGATTCTAGACATGCTCAACGCGCTGATTCCAGTGATGCACATAATGTGCTACAAAATGACCGTTAAACCATTTTACAGGGGCCAGTCGATTGTGATTTGTTCCAGTAGTCCGTGTTTAACATGTGAAGCGAGAACGTGTTATCATTTCAAAAACAACACAATAACATTTTATTTTTGATGAGGCACCGGACATTTCCCACATTCGGTCAATTTCGAAATTCTCTGCCAGATATGGGTGAAATTGGGTAAGACGCTGCCCTTAATACGTTCGCGACCGCGTGCACGACCGGCCCTGCACTACCCATTTAGCGTTTTTGTGAAATGTCCACAGTTCTTTCGTAGTAGCGTAGTAACAGAGATACTAGTGTCATACCCGCAGTGGACAAAGCAGACCTTCTCTCAAACTTTTTCACTAGGTTTTTACTACTACAACAGCTAGGAGAACAATAAACTTCTAAGAACGACAAATCAGTAGACAACAGAAGTGGAAAGAACCTTCGAGAACTACGAAATGTAGGTAGGCGTTATTCATGCTTGCGGAGCGTCAAAATTTACGCGTCGACAAGCAGTGCAAAAGAGGAAGGTAGAGAAGAAATCCTGGCAGGTTAACAATGCTATTGGTTTTGCCGTTGCGACTGCGGCGCGAACAAAACGCATTTCCATTTTCGCCGCTTTGGATGTGCGCGAAAACTATGTGAAGTTTTGGAGAGATGCGTTAACTTTGACGCGCCGCAAGCATGAACGCCTTAAATTCCACAGTTCATTACTGAGTTTATAGCCAGATAAATATAACTGATAGTCACGATAACTCACATAGTGCATAGCCACGTACATAAGTCGGTCAATTACAGTTCCCGACATCAGGCTGAATTTTCAGTACACTGCGTTCTAACAAGTCTATATGAATGGAACCAACAGAACACAGCTTCGCGCACCGAGTAATCTCTTTCAAGGATAGTGAGGGTACTGTACACAGCTGTACAGCAAGTTACTAATGTCACCAGCATAACGATTCAAGTAATTTCTCTTAGTTTTAACGGGCTACGAAACAGCTCACTCGAACTCGCAACGGAGAGGAATTCCTTAGCCATTTGAGCCAATAGAGCCTTCACAGAGAAGAGGTACCAGTTCCTGTGAATATGTCGAAGGTTGTCAAAATTTTTCATGTCCAGTGCTAATTCCTTTAAGGTGTTGATTTTTTGATCAGCAGAGAGTTCCTAAACCAAGACAACATGGAAACACAACTCAATGAGGAATGGACAGATTGACGTGAGAACCTACCAGTTGCAAGAGCTGTGACGAAGCTAGAAGCAATAAAAAAACTCTCAAGAGCTTCATTCGATCATTTGGAGAGAGTGTAACGGTATCGCAGCTACAATAACTCTACTTACGGGCCGATGATGCAGCGATTCGCTTTCGAGACGAAGTCCGAGTAATCAATCAAGAACACAGATGCATATCCGACATTCTAAATGATAAATCCCATTGCGCTGTCATAACTCATTAGTGAAATCATACTACCTTTTCCAACGACTGCTTTGATTTGTTCTGTAATTTGAAGAATGGGTCAAAAAATCCACACCGAAGGACATTGACCGATTCGAACAAATTATCGCAACTTCACGAACGCACAGAAGCATCAGATCAAAATGTGTCACATTAGTATAGGGGTAACTTTGAATGAAAACCAGTTAGCCAGCAATCTCTTAGTTTTGTAACGACGACATAGTGCCACCATTGCTAGGAGATGAAAACCCCATAATTTTCATAGAGAACAAAAAACGGTACTATTGCACTTGAGCGGCCCCAATATCGACCCCAAACTCAAAATCATGGATTTCAGTGAAAACTTGCATACAGGGGTAATTCGATGTGCTGATCACGAATATCATATTCACTTCGCATGATAGTACCGATTTTATCGATTTTTCCTCAGGTATGGACTTCTTCTCGGATCTCTCTGAAAATTCGCCTACAGAGATGTCTGAAGCTGCTGGTTGCGAATGTTTTATTTTATTTATTTTATTTTTTTTAATACACCAGAAAGGTGTGCCCATATGGCAGGTGCTAGTAACAGAATAGTGGCAAGTCCACATGAAAGAAATTAAGCTATCAAACGGATGTAGATGTTAGGAACAATAAAAACACAAAGAACTCATTACTATAGAAAATAAAAATGTGTATAAGGCCAGTCTTGAAACCCGCTTGTTTTTTTTATGTATAGCACCTTGTAGGAAGTATGGATGAGACAGGAACCGTGTCATTGTTTGCTGACCCCATGCCTACAAACTAGATGTGATTCCCGGCGAATCGGGGAAAATATTACCAGGATGGTGTTTGGTAATGAACACGTTGTTGCCACGATGTCAGAACATAGGCGAATTATGTGCTGGTAGTATAGGAAAGGCAAAGACCTTAAAGATAATCACACCTAAAACGTAACTGGACGAGCCATTCTGGGGCGGACGCTGTAGCGCCTCTTTGATCTGGTAAGAACCCCAGGCGTAATTAGGTGGATGCTCGCCGGCTCTGAGCCCTCCTGTAACTAGGTGCACACGCGCTATGTGGATCTGACATATGACGCAAAATTTATAACCTAGCGGTTCTGCGACGTGGTCTAACGCAAGACTGTCCCACAAGAAGTTGTAGTCACGGTATTTTCAAGGTATAGGTCCTAATTGGTGAAGAATTGGTAGACAAAGCTGGCCCTTACTTGAGGACTGAGTTTCCAGAGCCGAAATAAGATAGATTAAATTGTCGTGGCCATGGTAAAAAACTATACAAGCATGAAATATGACAAAAGTGTCTTAAGACGAACAGTAGTAAGCTTGACCAAAATGGGATGCATCACGAACTCCTGGATTGAACACCATCATGTTGGTCTAGAAATCATCTATTCTCAAGGTTTCTAAGACGTCGATTTTGATAACCTTTTCCTGAACACTTTTGAATTTGGGCTAGACATCAATTCATTTGGTAACAAGCTAAGCCAACGAGACACTCGAAAGAAAAAAGAGTTAAAAAGCACTGATGTTCTAATAGGACCGAGCTTTGCGTAGTGTAAGTTGAAACTGCCTGTACGTCCTCTTGTAGGCCGAAAAAGCCAGTACTTACTCGCATGTAATTTTGTTTCCATACGTAGGATGCGAAAGCCTAGGATAAGATCGTTTACAATCCGCCTGTATTTCAAGGTTTTTAGCTTCAACGTGGCTAGCCTGGAATGGTATGAAGGTAGTGTTTCTGGGTAACCAGGGCTGGGGAAACATCTATAAAAAACCAATCTGGTAAAAATTTGTTGTACTCTTTCTACCTTACAAACATGTTTCTTCAAGAAGGGACTTCAAATAGCTGAGGCGTACTTAGCTGTGGTACCACGTATGTTCTGTAAAGAACAAGGCATCTCTACTGTGGATATTACGAAAAATGGTAAATACTGTTCCTAGTGCTTTTCTCGTGATAGAGTCAATGTGCGCTGAAAAGTCGAAGAATTTAGCGATAACCACACCGAGATCTTTGACTTGATTCTGAGATTCTAGCAGAATTCCGTTGCAGGTATACCCGAATTCAGGCCCTTTAGAACCTAGATGCATTACGACAGATTTGGAAGGATTGATTTGTAGGCCCCATTCTTGTGACCACGATTCCATCTTGCGGACTGATAGAGAGAGGGCATTTTGAGCAGTTTCTCTCTCACTCTCATCGTACGAAAGGTAGATTTTAATGTCATCCGCAAACATCTGAACTTTCATATTTGGGTGGGTCTTCAAAAATTCTGGAAGATCGGCTGTGTAAATTAGGAAGAGGAGCGGCGATAGCACGCCGCCTTGTGGGACTCCGCTTCCCAATGTATAGCGTTCAGAGAACCTGTTTCGGACCTTAACCGTCATATGTCGTTCGTGGAGATACGATTCTAGCCAACGAAGTAGCTGACCTTGAATACCATAGGCTTGTGGTTTGGAAATCAGTTTGTCATGGTTTACCATGTCAAAGGCTTTGGTAAGGTCGAAAAAAATAATATCAACCGATTTTCCATGATTGAGTGCGGACATCCAATCAAAAAGCGCATCTGCTAAAAGTGTCACGGTCGAGCCACCGGAGAGGAAGCCGTGCTGTTCAGGGGGGATGATATGGTTTTGCACCGCCCAGGCACTAAACTTATCACATAGGACTCTTTCCAAAATCTTGCTAGCTGTTGGAATAATGCTTATAGGTCGAAAATTGGATATGGCGTTAACATTACTGATTTTGGGAATAGGAGTGATGAGGGCTTCCTTCCAAATGCAAGGGACTTCGCCCAATACTAGCGATACGTTGAAAATACAAGTGAGCGGGCGACATAGGGCTTTATCGCATTTTCTATAGACGATCTGTGGTATTCCGTCATAGGGAATGGAGATTGATGGTTTTAGGTTTTTTAATACAGCAAGAACCTGATGGGGATAAATGCAGAAGTCAAGACAGTGGTTGGAGGTTTTGTTGATCAACGAAATTGGGTAAGAAAAGGCATGTCCCTGTCCCTGCATGGTTCGACTATAAACAGCAGCAAAATGCTTTCCGAGGGCGTTGGCTTTTTCAATATCAGATTTCAGGAGGATATTGTTCTCTTGTTTAAGCACCGGCAGTTTTTGTGGCAGCTTAAATATCCGACCAATGTAGGTGTAGATTGTTTTCATGTTATGCTGCGACAAACGACGCTCACGGTTGGCTAAAAATTTTCTCATATGACAGTCAAGATCAATACACACTTTTTTATATAGATTATTGTTCAGAGGATCAAGAAGCTCTTTGAAAAGACGGAATTTCTGCTTGTACAAATTCTGAATGTGAGCTGGGTATTGAAGTTGGAGCGTTCTGTGGTACCGAAATGGGATATACTTGGCCAGGATACCATATATGACGACGCAACAGAAGCGGTAGTACACATCTGCTGCAGAGGCATAGTTTTCGAAAACTCTTAACCAATCTACAATTTCCAATTCGTTGCATATATCAGAGTAGTTGACGTGGTTATAGTCCGGTAAGGGTAGGTGCAACACGTTCTGGGTTTCGAAAGCAACATTAAAGCTAATTACATTGTGATCTGAGTTCCCAAAAGGTGGATGGACTTTAACTCGTGCTAAGCACATGATCAAGGGTTGCATCTCGTCTGGTAGGAGCAGAAACATTATGCAGAAGATTGCAGGTCTCGAAAAGTGTTTTGAAACGGTTACTCATGGAGTTAAAGCTTCGCCGAGCGCGACTGTGAATATCAACATTAAAATCGCCTTGGAGAATAGTTGGTGTTGGTACAGCACAAAATTTTAGAATATCGTCGATCAGGCTTTCATCAGATGATTTGGAAGAGTCGGGTGGGCGATAGACCAGAACCACTCTCAAACACGAATCAGAAGAGATTGAATAAAGATCCAAGCATAAAATGTGTGCGTAGTGTAGCTGGTTTCAAGAGAATTCATCGTGGACTAGGCAACAGACCCCACCGCCTTTGCGGGAAGAACGGTCTGAGCGATAGATAAAGTACGGCAGGCCAGCTATAATCTCAGAATCTAAAATGCGCATGCTCAACCAGGTTTCGGTTATGCATAGGATGTCGGGTACGTGTTGACAAATAAAGGCGTGGAGAAGATGAAGTTTGTTAGATAGACTTCGGGCATTGAAAAGGAAACAGCTAATAGTTGAGGAAGAACCTGGCCAGCTCAGAAGTTTCCCTGAGTAGAGTTATGGGGGAGGTCGGATATGTGTTTAAGCTCCCCCCTGTACACGACCCACTCAGATTTTGTCATACTCTTGCGAACAAACACGCTCGAGAATTCGGTGCGGCGCAGGAAGCGGGCGTTTGCTAAAGCAGTAATCCAGTGGGTTTTCGAGGGAAAGATTACCTTGACAAGACGTGGTTTATGTTCGTCTGGCCTTCCCATCCTGTAGGTGACCTCAGGGCAGCAGTCTACTTTTAAGGTATCCAGGATGTGGGCTACTTTTTCTTCTAGGTCTTTCTGACGAATTGACAGAGGCTGATCGAGAGCCCCCTCTGGTAGCCCAGAGATCACGATGCTACGGCTCCTCTTTTCGGCTTCCACAGCATCGGCAACATTTTCTGGGACACGAGTTTTGAGGGTCAAGACCATCCTCTCAATCAGAGGGTCAGTGTTCCTCTCCAGGATCGATTTGATGATCTCCGAAGTGGGAACAGACTCGAAGTCAACATCTTCTGGATACCTTCAGACCCTGACTTGTCGAGGTGTGAAGGAGGTGAGATGCGACCAGTAACGTTTTTTGTTTTGGTGCTTTTAGAAGGAGGATTTCCAACAACTGAGCGCTGGGAAGAACGGGTAGATACAGGCATACTAACGCGTGAGGAAATGAAATCAATAAAGGCACGTGACACAGCAAAAAGGATGAATTTGCCAAATGTAACGATAAAAAGAGATAGAGGGAAACAGGCTTAGGGTAGCGTTCAAGCAGTTGGTTAAGGAGGGACTGAAAGCGTTTTCACTTAAGGCTTTAAAAGGAGAATACAAAAGAAAAAATAAACGTACCTCAACAGCGCGCAGAAAACCAACCGCTCGCGTCCACGGTTCGCTAAATTCCTCCGTATCCGGTTGTCCGTTTTGCCACTATCCCTAGATTCTGGCCTATCCGTTATCCGTGCTTTTGGTGCCGGATAACGGTGCGGTCGGAAAGCACTTGTTCAGTTTTTCTGGGTTTTCCGACATTTGAGGAAATGAGCTTGAAACCATTATTTACCTGTAAGATTATCAACAACTCTGAGTAATGTTGTTACCACAGACGAAGTTGAAATTGATAACCTTACAGCTCACGGATGAGCGGTGCAATCTTGCTTGCGAAGTTCTCTTCGACTATTCATTCAATCCTACAGTTTTTATCAATTTTTGGATCTATTTACCACATTGTGTTAGTGAATGAATACCACCAACCAGTACTAGAACGTTTATCTGACTGTGTTAGTGAATGAATACCACCAACCAGTACTAGAACGTTTATCTGACCTTTCCGTCCCGCAATAGGAGAAATATCAACACAATTTCGGCAAATTTCGTAACCTGTCTTCTTTTAAGCACAGATTTTTTGTTCATTGATACCATTCTATGCCTTTTAATCCCAACTACTGCTTCTTCTACTCTCAAATACCAAATTTGTGCCGCTAGAAAATGTGGATGGCTTGTTGCTTATCCAGAAACTACCTCATGTTCCCATTCACCTAATGCATCCAATTTTGGTTACATGAGCAATAGTATTTGTAGAAGGCGCTGAAACAATTCTAATACCAGCATATCACTGCTTTAATACAACCAGAAAAATATATGCTTCTTCATATTTGCACATATCCTTTTCGGTCGGCAGTGGTGAACAATTCATGAGACTTATTGATCCTTCCTTGTGCCAATCGCTCAGCAAAACCAGAAATTCATGGGAATACCTCTAAAACCTTTATCACCAAATATTTTCGGTTCGGAAAATGCCATACATTATTCATATTCATGGTTTTCAAGTGAAAAATCCACGTACCCCACCAATATCTATGTATGTAAAGAAAGGCGATATCGCATTATATGATGAAAGTAACATCGTCAGTCAATTTGGTGATATGGCAAGTTGCCACAATCTTGACAATATTTGCCAACTTAGTCATGAAACAGTCATATGGAATTCTGAAGGTGTTGCCTACGTAACACCAGACCACACCGTATTAGATAGCATAAAATAGGGAGGCGGACATCTTGAACACCAGTGCCCTACATTCTCCAGAATATAGGACACGACTGGGTCACTGCCACAAATTCATTTGTCGTTGCCCTACTTTCGTTGGCTGCTCCGCTAATTACAGTGGTGCAGCTACGAGGTCATCGCCACAGCTAGGGCTTGCCTAACTCTAAGGATTTTGTCGAGATTTGACTAGCAAATATAAGATTGTGCTATTTAGTACTACCTGGCCAGCGACATCTGGCCTATAAAAAAAACAATGAAAATGAGAGCGCAAATATTCATGTGGAAAATCCTTACCGCTTCCATATAATGACTTTTACACATGTACTTTCTCTCAACTTCAAGAGCCTCATACAAGTGTACTGCTGAATTTGAATCCATTGTTCCCTTAACAACAAGGGAGGAGAGTAGCATCGCATTCTGCGGTCGATTGAATTCAGAACAACGCATTTCGAAGTGAGGCCAGGAAATACCACATAGAGCACAGATCATTCGTCTCTCAGATTTGACTTCAGGGTCTCTGAATTGGAGAAGAATTGTTTCGACTATCAAACTCAATGCATGAACATCTCAGCAAGATCCCCCGTATAATAAAGTGTTTCTATAGTCCGTTTCAAGGCTGACGATAGTTGAGTATTTGTGCTTATTTCTCGCTTGCCTCTCCAAACATGCCACGTGTTCTCTCTTTCTCTGATATTTGTACAAGTATAAGTAAACGAGTGCAAACAAATACGTTGCTCGGTGAAACACTATATAGTGCATCACACCAAGGAATCTCATTAAGCTAACAATAAAAACAAGTCAGCTGTTCATCTGAAAGCACCATCCCATCGTTTTTTTGAGAATCGTTTTTGAGATGAAAAGGATCTCCATAAGCTCCTGGTAAAAATGGTGAGCGTAGCTCCCTGCAAAACTGCCAGGAAACCTGATTTCGATCCCCAAATATCAGGGAGGTTATGGGAGGAGCTATCCCGGGATTATGAGGCTTTCGCATCATACACTACCTTGCTGATGGAGCGCATAACGCCCCCCCCCCCTCCTAAAGAGTCCCAGAACTAGGTTTTCGGCAGTTTCGCATGGTACCCTATATACCGATGTGATCAGCAGTTTCTGGAGATTCTATCCTTGCGATGACCTCGGAAACGATTCTGTGTTGGGACAGTGTCATTGAGGGGAACGAAATAACAAGCGAGCATCACAAATTATTAGGTATGTGAAAAAGTTTCCGCCCTCTAGCGATGAGTGGTTATATCGTTAGCTATCCTTGCAAATACTCTGTAAATCCTACTTCATTTTATTGCTTTGACATCTGTCAATAATATTTAGTACATATTTGTTTCGATTTATATCAACATCATCGTGGTTTATGGCGATAATCATGCCGATATTTGAGCCAAGTAAGCGTCATTTGCGCGAAGCACTTCTTTTCTGCTTCAGTTTGAAGAAAACTGCTGCCGAATCTTGCCGAATGCTCATGGAAGCTTATGGGGACCATGCTCCATCAGAAACAACATGCAAAGAATGGTTCCGACGCTTTAGTAGTGGTGATTTCGATGTTGGAGACAAGCAACGCAGTGGAAGGCCAAAAGTTTTTGAAGACAAAGAACTTCAATCATTAATTGATGAAGATCCACGCCAAACACAAGGAGAGATTGCCAACTCTCTAAATGTTGATAGATCCAACATTTCCAAGCCTCTCAAAGCCATGGGAAAGGTTCATAAGGAAGGCAGATGGGTACCATACGACTTGACAGAACGCGACATGGAAAGAAGAAAAACCCATCTGTGAAATGTTGCTTGACAAACAAAAAAGGAAGGGATTTCTGCATTGTATCGTTACTGGAGACGAAAAGTGGATCAATTTCGATAATCCGAAGCGCCGGAAAGCCATTTGCGACCGTGGCCAACCATCACAATCGACGCCAAAGCGCAATATCCATGGGAAGAAGGCAATGCTGTGTATCTGGTGGGACCAGAAGGGAGTCATCTATCATGAGCTGCTTAAACCAGGCCAGACGATCACGGGCGATCTCTATAAAGAGCAAATGATTCGTTTGAGCAGAGCATTGCACCAGAAACGGCCGGAACACGAGACAAGGCAGCACAAAGTCATTTTGCTGCATGACAATGCTCGTCCACATGTTACAAAAGCAGTGAAGGAGACGCTTGAAGCACTTCGCTGGGATGTGCTACCACATGCGGCTTATTCACCAGACTGTGCTCCGTCAGACTACTATTTGTTTCGGTCGATGGCCCACGGGCTTTCCGAGCAGCACTTCCAGTCTTTCGGAGACGTCGAAAAATGGGTGAGGGAATGGATCGAGTCGAAGGACGAGGCCTTCTACCGCCGCGGCATCCGTCTCCTCCCAGAAAGATGGGCAAAGGTTATAGCTAACGATGGCCAGTACTTTGATTGATCTATCTGTTTCTTTTCTATTTTGAAAGAACACTCAATTTCGCTTAAAAGAGGGCGGAAACTTTTTCACATACCTAATAGAGTAATATCTATTTTAAACCTACTTGTTTTGCGGAGTTTTCTTGGTGGGATTTTGAACAGCACTACCTGGAAAAAAGCGTCACAACTTCTTCGACATTAAAAAAAGGAGAGAACTACATATTAATTGCAACAAAATCCAAGCAGCAGAGTTTAGTTGACATTATTCGAGGTGAAAATGAAACCGTTTCGAATCTGCAGAGAAAATGCATTGGAGCAAGAAAAGATCACACGTTTTGTGACTTACTTAGACTGTCAGCCGGCGTTGCTTCAGCCATTATTGTTTGTATAGCCTCCAGCGATGCCTAAAAATCACAAATCCATCTAGACATATGCGCCAAAACAAAGAAGAATGACCCTTTCCAAATTTGAATCTTGAGATTATGTCACCTATTGTATAGTGCGTAAATTAAAGCTATATAAAGAGCACAGGAACCTGAGTAATTTCTTCCTTATTCTGCAACGCTTCCTCCTTCCAGCCTTGCATCTGTCGGTATTTCTTCAAGCAATCGCCATAGAACCTGGCAATGTCATCCACACCTAGGCGTTCTCCCACCTAAAACTACAAATTCATGAACAAACAACAATGAGATGCAAGGGAATGAACAGCTTACACCAAGAGTATCCACACAGTACTGAAGTCGAGCCAACAAAGTCGTCAACGTCTTTCGAGGTATACCAAACAACCCATGGATCGGGAACTTTCCCCATGCTTTTTGCACCTCCTCCCCAATCCAATTAGCCTACAACAGAAATTAACAGATACTGTGGCTGGCTCACAGCAATAAATAGGAGCTAACCGCTTGAATATAATGCAGTTTACAAAGTCGTCTACGTCTATTGCGCAATCCTTCATAGGTAGGTTTAGCGGATTCCATATCCGCAATATTGCTCAGTAGTAAACAGGACATCAGAACTAAGTTCTGCCGAGCATTTGTTGAGCCTGAGCGAGTTTCTTCCTCAGCACGGATGGCACCGCAGAGAGTACAAACACGATTCCTTGGTCGTGAATCATCCTGAGATGGCTCCCCTTCCAAACTGGCGACAGTTCTGAAAACCCTTGTACGCCGATAGATGACAATACAGATCCTGATAGAATATATTACATGGCTTTTAAATATTATCTGGTGACTTGATTTGGCCCTCCATCAAGACTGGGCCAAAGAGCGAAAGACAGGAAGAAAAAATGATGCAGTATGGAGTCATAGTTAGCTGGTGCCTTGCAAGGAAAAAACGCTATCATTAGGTTTAGGAGCACAATTTTGGACCAAAAAGGCTGGGAACCAAAACAATTGATGATCTATGGAGGACAATTTATATTAGATGAGGGCTTCAGTCGCGCGTCATGCACGCATTCATACACTTGCGGATAATTTTGTATGGAGACAGATCAACGTGAATAACGCGCGGCTACCGCTAATAGCCCCAGATAATCTCTATATATAAAGTAGAATGTCTGTGAGTGTGTGTGTGTGTATGTATGTATGTATGTTCCTTATAGAAATCGCGCAGGGTGAACCGATCGGGACCAAACTTTGCATGCTCATTCCTCATGGGCCGGCGGAGGTTTTAGGCTACTCCGTGCCAGGCATTATCGATTGATTTATCGATTTTATTGATTTTTCGCTACTTTTGCCCGGGGGCGGCGAGGACATGTCTAATGGGGTTTCTCAATGCGCTGAACACGAATATGATAACCGTTTTGCACGAAATATCGATTTATCGACTTTATTGATTTTCCGATATTTCTGCACGAGAGTCAGTAGGGTCAGCTCTACTGGGGTTTGTCAGTGCGCTGAACACGAATATGATAACCGTTTTGCACGAAATATCGATTTATCGATTTTATTGATTTTTCGATATTTCTGCATGAGAGTCAGTAGGGTCAGCTCTACTGGGGTTTGTCAGTGCGCTGAACACGAATATGATAACCGTTTTGCACGAATTATCGATTTATCGATTTTCTGATTTCTTGCTATTTTCGGCCAGAGGTGGTGAGGACATGGTTACTGGGTTCCCCAATACGCTAAACACGAATATGATAACCATTTTGTGCAGAATATCGAATTATTTGTATGATTTTTCGCCATTTTCGTCCACGGGCCGGTGAAGATGTGTCTACTGGGATTTTCCGTTGCGCCGTACACGAATATGACAACTATTCTCCATGGATATATCGACTCAGTAATTCTTTTGCTCTTTCTCCGCTTTTGGAAAGGGGCGGGGTAGGAATATGTTCACTGGATCAATCGAAAACGCTAAACCCTAACTGCGAATATGGCAACTGCTTTCCATGAATTTGACACTGAGGTAACATTACTGACTTTTTGCTTACGGGTCGGTGGAAGAGGGTTACATGAGCCTGCTTATAAGTTTGCCACCAAAATTATAGGCATCCGCAATGAATTTGTCGGCACTAGCAATTGTCCTCATTGGTGTGAAATTGCCGGGGTAGTAAAACACCCGAGCGAAGCCGGGTATGCCGTCTAGTTGCTCAAAAAAAAAACGTGCTTCTCTTCTCTTTTTCACATAGAATTATACACATCATTGCAACCAGCAGCTTCTGTGGAATTCATTCCACTGAGAGTCTCCGAGATGATGCTGAGATGAGATTGAACATTCAAATGGCTGCCGCAGAAATAATTTGAAAAACGAAAAAAATGTTAATTGAAAAATGATTGAAGAATGTTCATATCTAGCAAAAATTTAAAATTTACAGAATTTTCCATGATGAAACACCAGTCCTGCTAAGCCTTTATTGCGCAATTCCTTTCTGCAGTGCATTTTTACCCAGCTGTCAAAAAAAGCGAATCAGTAGGACATACGGGAACTGAATGAAAATAAAAATACGGCTAGAAACCCATACTTCAAAGGATCCCCTGATTCTAATCGTTGCGCCTCTTGCAAAGAAGAAAATTCCGAGCTATGAAGTCGGTTCGCAGAATAATCCGTAGAACCTGAAAAAAAGTAGATGGTGCGATCCATATGGCGTGTCATATGTTCCCAAGCTGGACTTCAAATGAAATTAAAATCAACTATGTACAGTCATGTTTGTTTAAATAGGTTTAAAAAAGATATGTTAAATATCTAGCACTTACAAGATGGTTTCACATCCTCTGGTGGTAGCGATTCTTCTTCGACCTCAACTGAATGTGTGAGAAGATCTGCAGCACTACTCTTTTCAAGAAGAGCAGCTTTATGTTCGTGTTCATCTTTGAACAGCGGTTCTAGATCTGAACCAAAAAACACCCTTTGTGAGCAGATACTGAAGAAAACGGGATAAAAAGGACAGGGAACGTGATATCAAGAAATCTGAAAGAGGCCCCCAAGAAAAAAAAGAGGTGTAACTAATGCAAAAAAGCGTCCAAAGTAAATATTGAGGCAAAATAGCCTGGAAGGGCTACGTCCACATCCCCAGAATTGAAACGGTTTGCATTTCTGACAAATAAGGCATAAAAGTTTTTTTTTCGAGCACTACCTCCCACAATTGTAATAATCTCGTTCTTTAAACCTGGGCATAACTGTAGCATTTGATGTTTTTCCTCTGCGCCAGCCAGGTTGGTAGGTTGAACGATTTATTGGAACTGGCCCAAAGTTTCGATGGCGTCTCCTTCAGAAGCCTAACAGTGGTCTAAAAGCTAAACATTTGCGCTCTAAGCCTCACAGCGTGATCCAGCGAGCTTGCAGTTTTGCCGCAACCCTCGGAGCGCAAATAGCTTTTGGCCCATTTTTAGGCCTCTGAAGAAGACGTTGCCGTCGAAACGTCATGACCGTCACAATGAATGGTTCAAACATCTGACAACTGCGCTACACGAATGGGGTAATATCTACAGACATCTCCCCTAGATCTATCCTCTCCTCATTTACTGCCATCCTTCCACAAATGCTACTAAGAAGAGAGATGATTCAGCAGAAAATGAGGGGAGGATAGCAGCAAACGTGGTGAGAGGAGATAATCTCTGGCTTGGAACTCGACAAGTTACGCTGTTTGAGCGGCGTTCGTGCCGTTCAGATTTCAGGGAAACTTAAACTACGGGCAAAAAGTATCAATCACCTGGCGCATCTTAGCAGCAAACGTGGTGAGGGGAAACTTAAACTACGGGCAAAAAGTATCAATCACCTGGCGCATCTTTCGCATGGCACTCATTGCTCGATGGCAGTCCATTGCCCTGAAATGATGTAGTTTCCAACATGCATTCGCAACACCAGTCCCGAAATACAAACCTGCTCATCATTACTTTCCTTTTCACCCTTTCGTCGTCTTTTCCATCCACCATTTTTATAATATGTAGCCAAACAGTCATCGAAAAAGTTCACTATATGGCTACTTGTTAAAGCCACATCTTTCTAAAAATATCAAGAACATATACTCCGGCCTTCTGAGGTATATCTCCACCGACTCACGTCAATATTGTCACTGTGAACACGGAGATCTCTCACTAAATTGCACAAAATGCTTTCAGGAACATTGCAGAGTCCTCCTCGTGGAAACTTGCCCCACAAACTTTCCGTCTTCTCGCCTATGATGGCTGCCTGAAAGAAAACAAAGACATAAGCTAGTCGTCTGCCACTTTCAAGGTGACAAAAAGTCTCACAGCTTGGATGTAGTGACGCTCACAGATGTATCTTCCCATTACGCCTAGTGGTTTTAAATGAGCGCTCTTCGTTTTCGGACGTTCAATGACCTTTTGCATAGATAAGCATGCAAGTAACACCATGGTGTGCTCTACATCCTGTGGTGGACGACGCATATTCTCAGGCACGTCTTGAGAACCGCAAACTGCACAGAACGTCCTTCTCAACGAAGAAATCTTTCCTTCATCTGAGGCATCCGGAGAGTTCGCAGCAGCAGCATCATTGGCTGTGCTGCGATGGGTATATCAACATTTTCCCATATACTGCAGAAGGGTGGCCTAGGTGTACCTGCTCTCGTCGCCCTCACTTTTGACGGTGAAAAAGCTAGTCTTCTCACGCTGAGACTTCTTGTCCTCCATCATGCGCTTCGCTATGTATTTCTTGTACTTCTTCAAAGCTTTCTCACCAACTAAACAAAGCATTATCATCCAGCGGTCAGCAATTCTGCATGTACACTAATGTGATCAGCAGCTCCTGGCATTTTTTTTCAGCCGAAAATCTCCGAAACGATTCCGAGGTCAGATGTCTTTAAATAAAAAAGCAAAGCTCTCTAGTGTTGCGCACTTTTCGTGCCCGATCATATCACTGCCGGCAAAAAACTATCTTCCTAACTACAGTCTAAGAAAAAAAAATTCACATTGTTTCTCAATTGCCCTCAACTTCTTTAGGTCGTACTCTGATCGAATCCATCTAAAACGATTCCACATCGAGAAAAAAGAACGAGACCCTTTCACAGCACATCGGTAATAAGCAATCGCGAATTTCACCTGAAGGGGAGATTTCTTTCGAAATACATGACATTGTTAATAATTAAAAGTGAATATTGAAGAATTTCACTGGAAGATTTACCTTTTCTAGCGGTACTGACCTGCCTCCAAAAGTGACAAATCCTGGTCTTTGTGGAGGCATGGAGGTAGGTGCTGGAATCTCGGATTCGGCCTCCCAATCAGAGCCCGATTTCCCATCACATTCGCAATCGCCATCGTCTCCTGCAGCAAGTTCCATGTAACTGGCGTCCTAATATTCTTATTCATCGATCTCTGCAACATAGTTGCCCTCCACTGCTTATACTGACAATTTGACTTAACATACTTACTCTGGCCTATTTTTTGAAGATTGAAAGTGAGTCCATGTCCCGCACAAAACTCGAATAAAAATTAGAAAGTAACCAGTAGGAGGAAAAACCTTTCCTCCATTTTTTAACCAAAACTCAGGCGCATTCTCGGCATAAATGACGATACATAATGATTGGCACTTCCACTCTAATAAATGTGCATTATGAATGCGGTCCCAATAGCGTATTTCCTCCCAGTCGCTGCAATCCTCCACTCAGCTGCTACACAAGCTTTCCTCGTTTCAGCAACAATTGAGGAAGGTTGGCAGCAGATGGAAGGAGGATGGCAGCAATTAGGGCGAGATTTCCTTAGGTTTTGTATCTGCCGTGCTTCGCTGTTCAGGCTGCGTTCGTGCTGCATAGTTACCATGATAATTTTAGCCTTCTCTCTCTCTCTCTCTCTCTCTCTCTCTCTCTCTCTCTCTCCCTATCTCTTTCGAACGTGAAACGCGTTTTAAACATTGGAAATTCCTGCCAGCTCAAGGTGAAAAAAACACATTAATGGCCTAGCCTGTTTCAGCAGTTCGGATCACTCCACTTAAGGTCCATGTTTCAAGGAAGAAAAAGAAGAAAGAGAAAAAAGACAGCAAAAAGTCTTCCACAAGGTGCTAATCAGGCAGAACTGTCTATAACCACCACATCCACCTCGCGGCAGACGCAGCTATAGTGGAGTCGTTTTGACAGTGCGTTGTTCGCGGCAGCGGCCCTGCTGGCATTGGGGCACGCAGTGCGGTTGGTCAAACAGTTGACCCACGATGGATCCGGCTTCTTTGACGGGTTTTATCGTGTGTTCCCTTCTTCTTCTTTATTTGTTCTAAGAGCTGAGAAAGAACAATATAAGGAGAAACAAGCTGCAAAACTCTTCAAAGGTGCTAGATGAATCATAGGTCAACTTTTTGACCGACCGCGCTGCGTGCTCCAGTGCCAGCGAGCCGCTGTCGCGGAAAACGCACTGTCAAAACGACTCCACTATATATACATACATGCTAAAGGATCTTGCATCACGGATTTTTTCAGAAAAGATGTCCTGGACCGTGGGTTCATGCTAATGATGTCAGTGACCTGGAATTTTCGCAGCTAGTGTTCTGTCTAATCGGACTTAACAGAACATCCCTCCAATTTTCCGTTCATATCCTCATACCCCATCGACTTCGTTTCTTCCTCCATGTGAAACTTTCCTACTTTGGGGAAAAAAGTAAACGGAGTCATTCAACAGTCCAGTATATTACATCGTTTTTGATTAAACTTACTTAACCAATGTTCTTCATCTTCCGACGACAATTCCGAATTCGAGGCGATTTCACCAAGAGTATTATAGAATTCATGCATCTGAACAGCGAACACTTGATATTCCTAGTAAGAAAAGAGAAGCAGATCCGCAGGTAAGCCTACCTCTACATCCCTATCATCATCCTGTAGATCCTTCTCCTCATCCTGTCCTTCTAGTTCTACATCCTTCTCATCCTGTCCCCTTGTCTCTATTTCCTTACCCTTATTCTGTTCTCTCCTAGCATTTCTCAAACGGTCCTTTGGAGGGCAAAAATCTAAGATGTCTGTGACGTCACCGTACTCGAGAGACACAAATTTCTGAAAAACGAAACATACAAAGAGTCTTCAACGAGACTACCTTGAATAAGGCACTTACTTCCACCTCACTCAAGTGCTTGTGAACATCTTCTAGAAGACCATTTACAACATCCCGTGGAACATCACTGAGCCCATCTTTAGGAACGCTGCCACATGCACCTATCATATAATCCCTGATATACGCTGCCTATAAAGCAAATAACTAAAATAGTGAAAGAAATTCACGAATAAGAATAGAAATCATTAAAAACCTACAGTTTCTTGGAAATGTCTTTTGCAGACACGTTGCCGCGAGCAAAAAATGTCCTCATAGAATTTCTTCGCCAAGTCCGGAGTGATTACATTGGACTTCAGCGAGTATGACAGCATAATCAATGTTCGACTATAAGGAACTGTTGTCATACATAATTCGTTCATTGGTTGGAATAGGCCGCATAAAGCACAGCAGTAGGTTCTGCCCTTGCACTGATCGACAAATGTAGTATCCAAGTGGTTTCCTGACGTGCCTGGTTCAGTTTCTGGAAGCGAAGGGATAAAATATGGTTGGGACGGAAGCAGAGATTGGTAAGGACCTTGTCCTCGAATTTCGCTGCTAAAATATGGAGGTACCATAGGCAAAATTTAATTTCAAAGACAGAAATTTACAATTTCTAGATCTTGTGTAACAAAACTCACTGATATCTCCCTGTGCAGGTGTATTTGACGGAGGCGGCATTTCTTCATTTAAAAACGAATTCAAGACCTAAAAATTGAAAGGAGACTTGAGACGCTCAATTATGTGGGTTGAGTTTTAAACTCGAAGTATTACGCCGTTCGGGCTGCGTTCGTGCCACACAGTTTTGAAAGTAACTACTCTTCACAGCTGAAACGTCTCGTTACCTGCTCAATAGCATTTCCGCGTTTGTTCTTTGCTGCCTCTTTTCGATAGCTTGCAGTGAATTCACCGCCAAATCGTACTAAATCGCATGCACGAAGTGTTATTTGTTCCTAAATTGACACCTCGCAAGGAAAATTGCGATATTCCTTGAAAAATAAATCGCTCACGTCCAGCGTTTGTACGACTGCCTGTAAGCGTGATAGCAAATCAACATTATTTCCGCTGACAACTAAGTTACCGTCACCGGATGGTTTTCGATTCAGCCTCAAGTCCCCGTTTACAAACGCTGCCTGTAAAAAAAAAAAACACGATGGAAAGCAAAAAAACATAATTCACGTGGAAGATCCTTACCGCTTCCATATAATGACTTTTACACATGTACTTTCTCTCAACTTCGAGAGCCTCATACAAGCGTACTGCTGAATTTAATTCCAGTGTCCCCTTTACAACTAGGGAGGAGAGGAGCACCGCATTCTGGGGTCGATCGAATGCAGTACGACGCATTTCAAAATGAGGCCAAGAAATGCCACATAGAGCACAGAGCATTCGTCTCCCAGATTTGATGTCAGGGTCCCTGAATTAGAGAAAGATGATTTCCACTGATGAACAAATCGCATGAACCTTTGAAAAAGCTGCTTCTGTACCGCATCACCCCAAAAGAATCTGATTATTCTGGCGGCTGAGACAACCCAACTGTCATTTAAGGAAAACGAAATCGCAAGCGAACTTCCCAAATTAGAGCAATAATCACAATTTCAAACGTACTTTCTTTGCGCAGTTCTTTTGGTAGGATTCTGAACGACATTACCTGAAACAAAAGCATATCTCAAAATTGCTATGATACAAAAAGGGAAACGCTGAAATATTACATTGCCAAATAAGTTCCTGGTTTTTTTCCACAATCTCGAAATTTCATGGAAGGCAGAGATCAGCAACGCAGTAGCGTTGATTCAGCAGGGATTATTTGAGGAGAAAATGAAGCAATTTCAAATCTAGAGATAAAATGCTGTAGATGGGGCTGCAGAGATGGCTAGGCGACTACCAAAGTAACCTACCGCGCCATCTGACTGCGTTGTGAGCCAAACTGTTGCGGTCTTGTCAGTCATAGCGAAAGTGAGCCGCCTGCTGAGATTTCTATTTTCCGTGCTTTAAACTTGGATAATATGAAGACTCTATGAATAACAATGTAGAAGTTTTTGTAGGATAAGAAAAGCGCTCTCCTATGAGTATATACACTTGGCCAGCCATCACAAAAGGAAGGGAATACGAAGAAATTAAAAAAAGCATAGGAGCTTGACGTGCTGACATCAACCAAAATCGGGCAGTAACGTTGATTTAGCCGGGATTATTTGAGATGACAATGAAACAATTTCAAATCTAGAGAAAAAAATGCTGTGAAATAGAGGAATGCATGTTTTGCGACGTACTTGGACTGTCAGCCTGCGTTGCTTCAGCCAATATCTTTTGAATGGCTTCAAGCGATGCCTGCAATTGAAATTATATCACCTACCAATGTGTGGATATAAAATGTATAAATAGCACACGAACCTGAGCGATTTTGTCCTTATTCTGCACCGCTTCCTCATTCTGCAACACTTCCTCCCTCCAGCCGTCCATCTGTCGGTATTTTGCCAAACAATCGCCATAGAAACAGACAAGGTCATCCTTTCCAAGACGTTCTTCCACCTGAAAACAATAAATTCAATGACAAACGACATAAATATGCAATACAGATGGATGGCTTACACCAAGTGCATCCACACAGTACTGAAGTCGATCCAACAAAGTGATCAATGTCTTTCGAGGAATCCCAAAGAGCCCATGGATTGGGAATTTTCCCCACAATTTTTGCACCTCCTCCCCTATCCAATTAGCCTATAACAAAAATTAATAGCTACTGTGGCTGGCTCACAGCAATAAATAGGAGCTAACCGCTTGAATATAATGCAGTTTACAAAGTCGTCTACGTCTGTTGAGCAATCCTTCATAGGTAGGTTTAGCGGATTCCATATCAGCAACATTGCTCAGCAGTAGGCAAGACATCAGAACTAAGTTCTGCCGAACATTTGCTGAGCCTGAGCGAGTTTCTTCCTCAGCACGGATGGCACCGCAGAGAGTGCAAACACGATTCCTTGGACGTGAATCATCGTGAGATGACTCCCCTTCCAAATTGGCGACAATTCTGAAAATTCCAACACTGAGAGCTTGATCAAAGGCACCGTCATACTTCAGCTGCTGATCACAACAATATACGTGAAATCGTCGAAGAATCCCTTTTCCAAGCACCGATTCCTGGGGACGCTGTGGGCGGAGTTGTGGGGCGGGCCAAAGCGCTGAGTAATTCACTCTTTAGAGCGCACGTTCTGAGGGAATACGCACTTCTCATTAAAGCTCCTGGTCCACTCCTAACAGAACAGAAATTGCGCTCCGCTGCCTGACGAGCAAGCTAGTACATGATGTTAAAACCTTGTAATTTCGTCTTGCCTCCTCCTAGAAGATCCCCCAAGAGATGCTGCTCGAGGAGGGGCTCTTTGACAGTTTTGCACTGGATCACGTATATCGCTCTGATCAGCACCTAACGTAGATTCTCTTCATGCGAAAATCTCAGAAACGACTACGATGTGGGCGGTACCCTTCAGCAATGAACTGGGAAAGATGCAGTCAAAACTCAGAGTGTAACTGATTGTGAGCCGTGACTAAGCGACATATGTACAGTGAGCTTCGATGGAGCTGACGAATTTGGGGAATTGAGCGTATATATGTATACTGTCAGTTCAAGGAGTGCCTACTGGGGGACTTTGTCTGCAATTACGACCGTAGTAATATCGACTGGTTCGATCGGAGACAGTAACGAAGCATCAAATTGGGAAGAATTATACCACATACTTACAGAAGAAAGTGTAAAAAGTAGATCGAACTAGCCGATCCGCCGTCTGATACCAATGCGGTCGTGTAATTGTGGACAATGTCCACTCATAGACACTCTCTGAGCTAACAGACCATACAAGAGCGCAACCGCAACACACGCTCGAATCGCCATTTTGCGGTACCGTGATAGCTATGCACACGTAACTACGTTTAGTACTGCTCCACCATATCTTATTCTTTTTCGTCACTGCAGCAGCGCAAAATAGAGTGATTCCAACGCACGGCATGGTCCCGCTGCAGCTCACTCTCAAAGCACAGATTTCACAGCTCTATTGGTGCCCACTGTACATGAGTGGTATAGTCCGTTCCATCTGTGACGAGAGATCAAGAAAAACTAGTGGAGAAAATAAAACCACAAAAACATACGGCACTGCACGCTCGAATTAGCAGGATTCAGGTAATTGCTGTTTATATTGAAATTAGATCATTATGTACCTACAAACACTCGACTCTCATCACTTTAGAAGCCGATAGAAACCGTCGAACTTTAACCGATTATAGTCCACCATGATGAACGAACCATTGTGTCGCAGGCGCGACATTTCTGTTGATAGAAAACGATAAAGAACATTATGTGATGGAAAACACAAAACTATGGTAGTAAAAGAAGTTCTTGCGCTTGACATTCTGAGGGTGCCAGCTGGAGACAATACAGATCCTAATAGAAAATAGCGTTCATAAGGGAGCAATAGCGTATACAAAAGACAATTTGTAATGGGATGGATCTTTCGCAGTTAAAATACGTACACACTGCCATAGAAGTACGCCCAGGGAGATGGAATAACCGGGAGAACGCGCAAGGAAGTTGGACACATACTTTCTTGCATAGTGAGATTGCGGTGTTAAGATTATGGAAGAGGATAAGCAAGACCAGAAGAGAATGAAAGAGTATGCACAAAGTCCTGCGAACGTAACATACGGCAATGATGTAAACGTAACGGACTGAGGAAGATAGTACGCGAGCGTCTCAGAGAGAAAGAACTTGAGAAATAGGAAGTGCCTAAATAATGTGCTAAAAATTCATCAGTGCAACACGCTTGCAAGATATGGTTGTGTACTAGAAGCAGATTTTTTTTTGTTACCCAAAGTCTACGAATACCACAGAGGAACCAAGCAACACAGCTAGCATAGTAAGTTAATTATCATGTGGCAATCTATTAGTCTTAGAGGCACAAACAGCTGTCACAAGCCAGACAATCAACGTAGAAAAATCAAGAAGCCAGAAGGTTCAACAGGAAAACAGAACCCTCAGGAACAAAAGATCTACGGTTGCAAAAGGTATAACACTCCAGACAACGACCAAGATATATATCCCGGAAGTGGGCTTGCACAAAAAGTTCGAAGAAAAAAAAAGAAAAAATGTGTGATTCAGTCAACATACCCTGCTTCTCTGTTTTCATTTCCACACGTATTATTGGAATGCTCGTCACCTGAAAGAAATAAGCAAATATTGCGCGGAAAGAAGGTAAGGAAATCAATGGACATTACTGGGAAGCATTGGTCTATTCTATGATTAAGGTGGTAAATTGAAATTCTCTCCCCATCTTCCCACCATTCAATTCAAAAAAGCAAGGTCATGCAAGAACTTTTCCTTACTTGGAACATCATTGGAGTTCTCACTTGAATAGCCACCTATCAGCTGATCAGCTGCAAGAGACGGCTGTTCGACTGGATCACATAACAAAGGATCGGATTCCTAAAGTTTTAAACTAAATCAGAGGGCAAATTGAAGTACTATGATAAACACAAACTAAAATGGACCAAAAACTCTACCACTCACCTCCTCTGGTTCTTGCTTACACAGTAGATAATCATTTTCCAAACTTCGTTGCAGATGAGAGATTCGAATGCACATATTGTAAAATTGCCGCAAGGAAAAAACGCTTAGAACCAACTCATCCTAAAAAGGAGGACTGATTTGATGACTTTGTAGATCAATTCACAGGTAATCAACATCATAAACCCCAAGCTCACATCGACAAGATTTGCTTGAGTCTGTATTCTAGCGAAAACGTCGACCCATTTCTTGTCTTCTACTTTAGTATTCCGATGAGATGGAGAATACCGAATATCGTTCATTTCATTTTGAATAACGGTCCCCTAAAAAGAAAACATATGAAGAAAAACTGAAAAAATTAGTGATAAGTTGTTCCAGGAGATCTGGGAATGAACGAGACCATCCTTTTCGGAACGGATCCCGTTGTCTATCCACTCTCGTCTCAGCCAGGCTTAAAGAAAAACTTACCGCCTCGATGTAGTGTTCATTACACACTGGCTTTTGTTCATCTACAAACTCGAAATAAACAGTTCTTCCAGATTCCAAATCCAGCGAATTGTTCATCACAAGGCAGCTGATCAGAATGAGATCCTTATGTCGATCCAAGGTGGTGATACGACATTCTGACTTTTCGCGTTGCGTATTGCAAATCGCACAAGTGCGAAATGTCCGCTTTTGCTGCGCAGGAAAATTCGCGTCTTCTACTCGACTGGAAATTTCAATATATTTTCGCGGAACCCGAGGAAAAAATTAATGTTTATTCACCTGGTCGGTTCATCAGCATCATTCGCTGGTTCAGGCTCTACCTTACAACTGGCTGGAATAGAAGAAATTATAGAAGTGCGAATGAGCGACTATTTTTTGATTCGATTTCGCTATTTCGAATAATTGATCATTCCGCTTAAAGGCAACGTCACTATCTCAGAAAAGAAATTCTACATGGATATGAGGAGAAATCATTCTTCTTTCCTGATGAGATGACACATCAGCTGCGAAGATCCCAATTCACTGACAAGGATAGCAGCATAGTTAGCATGAATGCATAATCCATAACATCTGTTCCGCGTGGATCCGCTCTGATGTGTCCTTTACTATTTTGCTGCGTCTCGCGTGGATGTGGTGATTACATTGTGATTTGGCTTTCTACTTAAGGCACCGTTCCATCTCTGAACCGCTTTTAAGATTTTCGTATGAAAAGAGTCTTCAACAGCTTCTGATCACAATGGTAGGAGTGACTCCAGGCAAAACTGTCAAAAGACCCATCGCCGAGTCTCATCCTTTGGGGAGCTCGTAGGCAGAGCCAAGGCGGGACAACGGGTTTGCGCACGATTCGCTCACTCCTCCGCTGGTCACACATAGAGCACACTATCTATCCCAAAGTTGATGATAAGGAACTCCCACGAGAAGTACGAATTCCCTCAAGTGCGCCAGCAGCAAGCACGAGTTTCCAGAAAAATCACGTATAGCATTGCGATCAGCTGCTCTTGGAGAGTCTTTTTCGTAAGAATTTCAGAAGCAATTCGTGGGTGAAGCGGAGCCTTCAACGCTCAACAATGGCATGTAACAAGGAATAGCCATTTGTCCACTGTGCTAGAGACTTACCTAATAAGGAAGTTGCATCAATGGCAAAACTTTCCACCAGCTCAGCCTTACAGTGCTCCTGGCTTTGGAATAATCCCGAAGTGGAAGGCATCATGACCTCGCCATAATTACAGGACTGGACGAACGCCTTAAACATGCGGACATAGAACTGGTCCAAACATACACTTCATCGCCAAAACAGGATAAAAGAACAGTAGGAGTAGATGAATAGGAAAACGAGGTTAAACTTACGTCCCAACCATCACTAGTACGAAAAGTTGCCAAGCAATCAGCATAGAACCTGACGACATCTATTGGCTCGAGAACCAAGCTTTTCTGAAAAAAAAAGTGAAAGGCTCATAGTAACTCACTCTGTACAAACTCACATCGACTTGATAGCTGGAGGCCTGGATTCTCTCGAAAAAGTTTTGCCAAGTCTCCATAGGGACACTGTCAAGTCCATGGATAGGAACTATACCCGAAACTTCCTTTACTTCGTTGGCAATGAATAAGCACTGAAAAATAATGAATCTAAACCCAAATCTATGAGAGAATATTGAAAAAAAAAAAAACAAAAATAGACATACTGCTCGGTTGTAGTGTTCTTTGCAAAGGCGTTTCCGCTTTCTTAAAATGCCTTCGTAAACACTCTTGACGAAGTGGTCATCAATACCGTTCTCAATGACCAAACACGAGAAAAGGATCAGGTTGTGCTTGCGGTTTTTGGACGTGTCCCTCACTTCAGTCTCAAAGCGTGGAACTTCGCATAAAGCACAGTTGTACCGTCTCGGCGTGTTCATGTGTGTGGTAACATTCGGGTCGGATGGGAGGGATTTTTGCTTTTTGGTTGGTATCACAGGCTCAGAGACAGTGTGATCACCCATAGCAGAAGCGTCATCCTAGAAACAAATAAAAAAACCACATGGTATAAAGTCCATAGTTAAAACAAGATGTTTGGCGTGTGCTCGCTTCTAAACCATAAAAAGTCCCCATGGATTCAGCCTCTAGCAGGGAAGCTTTTTTTTTGACGGAGTGCTGATTATCAATTTAAAAATTTAAGGAGTCCACCCACACCTCACAAACTAGATTTTGCTTGGTGACTAGCTTTCAGCATTATGAAGAGTACTGATTAGGTGTGGAATAGGGCTCAAATAATAACACAGCAGAGGCAGTAGAACAATTAAAATATTAGATCGAGTAATGGTACTGACCTGTACGAGTTCTCTCTTGTGTCCCAACTGTTTCTCTCGAATTTTGGTGTGAAACTTGTACAGGCAGTCGAGATAAAAGTCCATAATATCTTTTACGTGCATATTCAATTCACTCTGAAAAGATCAGTGATATGATTCTTTATCAGAGCGGATGATCAAAGGACTCACATCCAAGAGCTTGCCACAGGCCCGCAGTATACCAACAAAGTCATTCAATACTTTACGAGGGACCTCACTGAGGCCCAGAAATGGAAATTCACCACCAAGTTGCTCTATTTCCTGCCCAAGTAATACTGCCTGAAATAACAGAAAAATACGAATCAAGATGTTAGAAGCTAATTGAAGTAATTCACACTAACTCTCATGGATTATACAGTCGAAACATTTGCTCCACAGAACAAGGACAGCAGGAAAGAGGCATTTCAAAAATTTAATTATCAAGAAATTAACTTCAAGCTTAAATAATTCAACAATAAACAACATAAATGTTAAGCAATCGACGACCGCGCCTTTTTCGTGCGTTTGCATATCCTGTCAACTTTTGACTCTTTTCCCTGCTCCCAAATTTTTTCAAATGCAGATTTTTATAATAGTACTGATTTGAGAATGTTATTAAGTTGTCCTCAAGGAAAACCCCTGCGACCATTAGAGCTCAATGATTTCTCAAAATGAACAGTGAGAAAAAAAAAGTGAGCCACGAGGTCCCCAATGGGTTAAAAACACCAGTAAAAGGAGGAGTTGAGACCAAGGATGGGAAATTTTCGTACTACAGTGATTTTAAAAGGTTTGTCGACCCATCCCTGGAGTGCGCCAGCCCACCTTTTCCGGGTGTGAAACGTAATGGATCAAGTGGGTAAGGGTGGACGAACCCTGCTATTGGCCGACTGGGTAAACTGACCAATCGTTGAGCCTGGCTACGCCCTCTCCCCTTCTACGACTGCTAGTGATAGACTCAAATTCATAGAAAAACTGTCATACTGTTCAAACCCATGCCTCCTTTTACGTCATACTGTTCAAATTCATAGAAGAACATAAAACCTATCTATAAAAAACAGAGAATTCTTCCCAAGAGACCTTTGAGTTGAGTATTAATCGCACTACTTTTCTTTTTGTATTTTCCATCGTAACACATATTAAAAGCAAAATGATAACCATATTTGGATGAGAATGTTGCAGACAACTAACCACGTCAATGTAATGTTCCTTGCAGTACAGCCCTTTTAGCTTGTCACAGTTGCTACTGACTTCCGCGTACACTGTTGCAGCGGCTTCAAGAGAAATCACACCATGCCGGGCCAAACATGAAAGCATGATGATGTTCCATGATCTCCTCGCAGAGGCAGCACGAAAGCAGTACTGAGGGCGACGTTGACCGCATATGGCACAAACGAAATGTGCTACCATGACCTGGAATTGGATCTTATAGTGTTAGTATTGTTAGTGCTATAGTTTCTGGGGCTGTGGCGGGCGTCCTATGAACGCCTTGGGAACCCTGGCCCTTGATGTTTTCTCCCTGGCAACATGTGGTCAACGATAGGAGAGAATTTGGATGAGATATTCCCCCAAGAGTAAGAAGGAAGAATATGGTCCTCAAGTAACAAGTAAGAAGTATTGGAAGTTATAAATCCAAAAAAATTGTCAAAACAAAGATACAATTCGTTTCAAAAACGGCAATACTTGAGTATTTGTGTCTATATTCTACATTTCTCGCCTGCCTCTCCGAATACGGCACTATTTCCCACATCTCTCTTTCTCTAATATCTTCACAACGATGTTCCCTGGTGAAACACACTATAGCTGCCAACCAAAGGATTCCAAATGTTTTACAGTCAGTTTCAGAAGAGATGGGAATGAGTACATACTTGGGCATAATGGCTGTCTTTCTCGCCACCCTCTACAATTACTGCATAGTCTTACATAGCCCCTTCTCTCTGGTTTCTTTCCAATTATCTCAATCAGTAAAATGGATTATACAATGAGCGTCGATTGATGTGCGCTTATTACGGACTCGGGAAGCACGCAAAGCGACAGCGCCGCTTGTGCTAGAGTCATCGCCGTTGTGTTGATTATTAGTTAGTTTGCTTGGAAGATGACATCAAATAGGATGAAAAATTATTCAGAAGACTTCAAGGACACTGATTTGCGTTTTTCCGTGTACTCGGAAAGAACGCAACGCGACCGCGCCGCTCGCGCTGGAATAGTTGTCACGGTAACAAATCATGGAATTTTCTTGTTAGTTAGTTGGTTTTCTTGATAGTTAAAATCAAAAAGGATGAAAAGCTATTAAGAAAACTGTACGATTTGCTATTATAATGGCGATTCCAGCGCGAGCGGCGGGGCGGTGCTTCATGCTTTTCGAGTTGACGAAAAACGCACTTCCACCAACGATCACTTTATATTCTGAACAACTAGCTGTTTTCTCGAAACAATCCGAGTATTTTGCAGATAGATTTAGCTAGGAAACAAAAAAAAAACTGCGACAGAACGACAATGGGGTAGTGTGCAATGAAACAAGAAAAAGTAAGTAAAATCGTAAATAAAATCATAAAAAGTAGAAAAAAATCTACCTCTCAAAGTAGAAGAAAAAGCAATGAAAGAAAAAAAACATACCTGGCAGAGCAGAGGCAGGTGTTACAGGAAAGCGCGAGTCCCGCGTGGTGGTGGAAGGGGCACGGCAGTCGCCGCCATCATCGATTGGTTCACGCCGTCCGTGTGGTTCATGGCTAGCCAACGTCTACCGAAGCGTTGTCATGTTTCATAATCGCTCCTAACCTGTTTACGAGAATAAATACTCAGTGATTTTCGTGGACAAACGACAATGTTGCTGGATAAACAGCGGCATGGCCGGATAAACCGCTGCGTTTTGGGGAATCTCTAAATTTCACCATTTCCCTTAGAAAAACAAAAGGAAGCATCGTTCCGTAAAAGAAATGATGGCGACATCATAAGTCTCTAAATGTATAATAGTATACTGTTTCAAAAACAGTGAGAGTTGAGTATATGCTCGCAATGTTGCAATTTATGCACTAAAAAGCAAGCAACCCAATTTTGCCTCGTTTCCTCGGTGAATTCGACATGTTCTCATATGTTCTTTGCTTTTCTAGTTTCTTCGCGGCTCTAATCGTTGCTAAAAGTATAGATAGTGAGCGTCGATGGCGGTGCGTTTTCCACGGACGCGGGCAGCACGCGGCGCGGCCGCGCCGCTTGCGCCGGAATCGGTGCTGTGGTGTATAAAAGTTTTCTTGGTAATTTTTCATCACATTTGATTTTAACTATGAAGAAAACTATGTGAAAACCCTTCATGATGTTGGCGAAGGACAACCAGACTATACCAGCGGTTTCGTGAAAGGATGGACAGCGAAAAAATGCACAATTCGAATTATCGAAAAGGAGAAAGACCCTCCTCATCATTCCTGAGATTTGTCTTTTTCAAACATCCGAAATATAGATTTATTCAAAATCGAATTTTCGATTTTCGAATAAATCGATAGTTATCTAGTGCATTATTCGGTCCGAACTATAGAGAATCAACATGGCACTTCGTCATTATTTTTCTCTCCTTTTCTCGGTTTTTTTCCAAGGTGGTTTCAGAACTAAAATTTAGGCGCATCTACCGGAAAGACCTCAGCTTTCGGAATCCCCACACTCTAGTCTGGAGTTTTAAATTTCGGCTGGTAGGAAGCATATGAATTATGGGATGGGCCAGCGGTCCATTCTTTCAAAGCAATTTTAGTATGTGCATTTAATATCCCTTCTACATAAACATCTTTCGTTTGGTATCGTCGTGAATTTAAAAATGTTCAAGCGAGTACAATACTGCTCACGGGATCGTGAAAACCGACGGTCGCTCCGCCGAGTCACCGTCGCACTCCTTCGCTTTGCCATAACTTTCGTAGAGCTGCACCAATCCAAACGATTTGGTCACCATTCGATTTATCTCGAAGAGATCTTTCAGATGACCTACTTACTGTCGAGGAAAACTTTAGGCTTACTGGTTTTGTTCAAGTAATCGATATATCGATTGATGCCGTGTAGTGTATCCCTAAATCACTGCGGAACTGACTTCGATACGAAATGTTGGCTCTTGATCCGCAAACATCAGCCAGAATGGCTCCCGAAACTCTTGGATCCGTAAACGGGACCCAAGAGTAAAAAGGATAAACTAGCATCTGGTGATTAGTAGGACCGCACGTCTTTTTCCTAACAATTGTGCGAGGTGGGCGATTTCAGAAATAGTTCATGCTTGACCAGTGACATCGCTAGAGCTGGGTGGTATTCGCTTTTTAGTAGTGGATTTTCTTATTGTTGCAGTGGAACTCTCACGAATCGAATGTAATGAGAGAGGGAACCTTCGATAGACTATAACGGAGTATCTCGCTGTCGCTAGCGCGAGCTTTCTGACCTGGGCTTGTCAGTGCTAACAGTGACCGACACAGAAAGAGGAGGGTGGGGGGGGAAAAAGGTGGGGTCTCTGCCGCCTTGGGGAACCAGATGGAAACCAGATAGAAAATACAGTTAAGGAAAGTATTTTATAATGATAAATAATCATTTAAAATTATGGAAAAAATGGTTATGAACAATTAAAAGTACACTAGCACAGGTTTTTCATTTGTTTTGTGAAGTAATTTCAAAAATTCGGCGATCCATTCTCCGGGGGGGGGGGGGGGGGGGAGGGGCAGTGTATGACTTCGTTTCGTGTGTCGTAGATATCAGCAGACTCTACACCTCCTCGTTATGCTAATTCCAAAGGTGTACGTCAAAGCTCATAAAAATGACGAAAACTGAATTTTCGGAGGGTCCGAAAGTGCAGTTCACGGACCATTTGGGCGGAGCGGTCCATGACTGTGCTGGCTGCCCGCCACGGCCGCAGCGTTGACCAACACGTCTTGACGTGTCCGATCGATAGGATCAGCGGCTTCACACATCCACTCTGCTCGACATTCTGTTCCAAATCCCGACCCGATAAACGACTAAAAACGGTTCAATGGTCGTTCTGTAACATTTTGGGTATACCACTGAAATCAGCGCATCGACGAGATTCAGAATCCGCAAAAACCTCAAACACGAAAACGAGGTGCTACACTGCCGTTAAATGCCAAGACAATGCCTCCTGAAAAATCCGTCGAATCCGTCAAATCCTGTAACCCATGACCTTTTTTAGTAGCAATCACGGTGTATTCATGTATCATGTATACTAGAGTTTTACATTCGAAAATATTTTTCGAATTTTCGAATATTCGAATTTCCGAATTTTTGCGAACCATCGAATTTTCGAATATTCAAACTTTCGAATTTTCTGAACCCACCGAATTTTCGAATATTCGAACTTCCGAATTTCTAGGGATCTCCGAATTTTCGAATATTCGAATTTTCGAATTTTTGCGAACCACCGAATTTTTGAATATTCGAACTTTCGAATATTCGAATGTTCGAATATTTATTCGAATAACATTCCTTTTGGTAAAAACATTTTGTACCCATGCATGTAGGCGAACAAGGCGATATGTTTGCCAATCAAAACGGGCATGAAACTTCTCGGGTAGTAAGTTTCATTTGCCGTTTTGGAATTTCTCACAACCTTCTCATGAGTGCTGTAGTTTAACAAAACGTGCCATGATAGTAAATGTAGGGGTATTGACGCGGTAAAAATAATGTTGGGTACAGTAGTTCATTTACCTTGATCATGAATGAGTTTCCAGCTATCAACAAAAAAGCGTCGGCAAGATAAAAAAAACACTGTGTGTTATCCCGTTCCTCATTATTACTTCTGTTTATCGGGTCCAACTGCATGCTTGTATGTTGAATGTTGAAACTAACAGAACTTCTATGACAAGAAGTCGTCGGAGTATGTTTGGGCAGAAAGGATAATAATAGATCTCAAGATTTTGTGTGAACTTTGAATTCCATAACTAACGGTGATGTACTTAGAAAGAGTTTGAACGAAGCAGTAGTCGGAAATCAGCTGAATATAAGGAGGAATCCTGTGTAAAATTTTATATTATAGTTTGCAGTTCACTTACATACGTAGTTCTGGAGGAAAGGCTTGAATAATCAGAAGTATAGTTGAAACTGCTGGTTTCTCAAGTGTCTAGGAAAGTACATACGTAGGTTTCACCGGAGAGATCATCGTCGCCAATGTCGTATACCTCGTAGGATTGCAGTTTCAAAGCTTTCAAATGCTGTTGGCGGCTTTCGAATGAGTGCAAAGATATGAGCAGATTTTTGGGAAAATTGGGATTGAAATGAGAAATTGGACTGGAGTTTCAATCGGAATGGTTCTTCAGCGAGAAAATGGAACTGAAATAACAGTTCCAAAGCAAAACAATTCCAAATATTCGAATTTTCGGCCTAAAATTTTCGAATGTTCGAATTTTCGAATAACCCCGGACCCTCGAATTTTCGAATATTCGAACTTTCGAATATTGCGGAGCCATCGAATTTTCGAATATTCGAATTTTCGAATTTTTTGGGACCCCCGAATTTTCGAATATTCGAACTTTCGAGTTTTTCGGAACCTCCGAATTTTCGAATATTCGAATTTTCGAATATTCGAACATTCGAATAAATATTCGAATTTTATTCGATTCGGTCAAAACTCTAATGTATACCTCCATTGTTGTAACATTAAGAATAATACATTTTACATGACAAGGTTGGTGAAATTTCAGCTTTCAATATTATCTGGGACGGGTTTTATTCCGTTTGTAAAACGATGGCAAACCGTTGGTGAGAGTGGCAATTTCCCCATATTTTTACCAACGAATTTCCACCCGAATTTAATCCCAATGGACCAAATTTCTCAGAATAAAGAGATGTGCCTTAGGAAGCGCAAATCTTCTTGATAGCAGAACGACATAAGCCATTTTTCCAGGCCACATGCCAACCCTTTTTTAATTTCGTTACAAACAACCATACATGTGCACGTGTACGATTCTAATTCCGAGTGAAAGAACATCACTAACGCGCGACTTTCACAGCTCAAAAAAGGTCCTGACAACCTGTTTTTGTTGATACGCATAGATACTTGACGTCCGACTGCTCCACATGCACTTTTTGTTTTGCAAAAATTAGTCTCCGGCGGGGATCGAACCCTGGACCTGTTTGAACATGAAAACGACTTCTGCGTCACTCCAGTTGCTTATAATAAGTGTGTAGATGTACGACATAGACATGTGCGACGACTGAGTGGCTGTTTCATTGATAAAACTTGAATTTCAAAAATAAAAATCAAAAATTGGAAAGCGAAAAGTTAATTTTGAAAATTAATTGAACTCAAAAATTGTCTTCCGGGTATTTTGAAAGTTGCTGAATTACAATAACTGAAAGCGTAAAAAATTAAATGTATTGGAGGGGGGTCGCATTTTTCCAGTCAACAAGGGGGAGGGGTCTTCGGAGTCGAATTTCTACCGACACCGCGCTTGACCCTGCTTACGAATAATGTTTCCAAGACGCCAGCGATTCGCGTCAATCGTAAAATGATGTCATTTTGAACCGGTTCCAGGCCTCTGAGGACGAGGGCCCCGTAGCGGTAATGGTATTAGGACGTTATGTTTGTGTTTTGAGAGGAGAGAGGCCATGAAAACTACAGTGATTTCGCAGTCTTTGTATCTGAGTGAGAAATATGCATGTAGAATGAATGGTGTAAACATATTTCACTTTGATGCATTTGATTTATGGGTAATTACGGTTGAATGCTTCTTTCCGTTAATAGTGTAGAAAAAAAACAACTGAATTTTTGTCCTCTTTATTCTCGGCGCCAATCATCCCATTTTTAAACGGCCATGTGCAAGGGGCGGAACCGCGGCGCGGCTCTCTTGGGCAGATACATGGAGGTTCTGCATGTGGCTCTGGCTGTCTGCTTCTGCCAGCGGCAGACGACCTGACCTGCCACGCCGCGCCGCGGACCCGCCCCTTGCACATAGCCGTTTGGAGTTCCCTGTATGTGTGGACCATAAATTATTAAATATTAACACTAATAATATTATTAAATATCAACATTAATATTATTAATAACTCGAATGACGCTGATCGAAAAATTTCTCTGTACTAACACGCTCTTCCCGGGGACCATAGAGGATTATCCTCTATCGCCCTGGAACGCGCGTAAGAGCTATACAGCTCACTTTCCGCTTAGGAAATGCCTGTTTTTGTGCTAAAGAATGCATGTCATCTGGCACGAGATGATGTCAATTCAAACATTAAACGTTGTTTGCGTGTTACATAGCGATGAGACATTCCAGTGTTCTGAAACCGATAACATTTCCAATGGCTGTGTGACTCAGATATGTAATTGCCGCTGTATGTAACCTCTTATGTTATGATATTGATATGATATTGTATGTGATGTTGTTCAACGTAAAGTTGTTTTTTTTTTGCTCGTGTAGATAATTTTGTAACCCTATGCCTTAAGCATTCGTATTGAATAGATAAAAAAATCACATTTGGGATAGGATTGTTTTGAACAGACAAAAGACAATCTCAATCTTATCCCGAAATATGCCTGGCAACATATTCTCATTAGGGGGGTTACCTGAAATCCACTTGAACAATGTTTGCACTTCAATGCATCTCTGATTTTCTGAGCAGAAAACTCCATTGGGAAAATACTGATATGTACTCATACCTTACGCAAAAGGGATGACTTTGGATTTTTTCTATTAAATCTGGAAAGCTCATCCACCTCTTTGTGCTCGTGATTGCCTATTATATTGTACAGCACATTTATGTGCATGTAAATAAAATCAAAAATAAAATTGACTCTAATGACGCTGTAGGTAAGACTTAACGATGAACATTAGCTTTGATTTCTCTGGGAATAGAAATACGAGCAGTCATAGTCGCATTTCTCATGATTGCTTTGAGCTGTGAGATATGAAAAGGTAATTCACTTTTTTTTGGACTGCGAAGAAGGCGTTCGCCATTTGCTTTGGCGGACAGTTAGCGGTCGATAGTGTCGTAACATTATTGCTGTCATATAAAAAAGTGAACATTAGTCTGTGAGCAAGAATTGTGATAGAAAATAGCCATAGAATTAATAGATTGCTTGTCGAATAACCCATTCCAGACCCTGAAAACGGCTGTTCGCCGAAACTTTAGCCGACATAAATCTGTTATTAACCTCGTGTATAGCTCAAGCAAGAATTGAAGCATTGATAGACATGCTGAGGTTCATCGATAGTCGAAAGTTCGAATTATTAGGTGTTAACATAAGTCCTTGCGCTTTTTCTCGGATTCATTTTTCTCCACCAATTTGCTATCCTTCAGGAACAAAGCATATACTGTTCGAAAGCGTTATTCTTCCTCTACGAGAATGTTGTAAACAGTTTTGCTCGAAGAGATAGTTTGCTTAACTTTTAAGCCGGCGAAGTGGAGCAACGAGTCAATAAAAAACAGCGCAACCGACAGCCATCTATCGATCCTGTCAATCAGTTGAAGCTCGAAAGGCCATCAAAACTGGCCAGGTGAGCTGTGCTGAGCATGAAAGAGACGTTTTGCCTGAAATGACTAGTCATCAGCGCTTTTCTAAGATCAAAGGAGACATATTTGGTCTCGATGACACCAACTACTTCGAACGAAAAAATTTCCAAAAGGAAGACCTGGAAATTGCTCCAAGGGAGTCGTATGGTCTAGATGGACATCATACTTCTCAAAGTCATCAAATAACTGAAGTAATTCTGCTGAACGTATCCAATCGCGAGGGTCTAGTCATCCTGCACCATAGTGACGTCAGACACCACTTTCCAATAATCGTCAAACTGCTGCTACAACAGTTCCACTGACTATGTTCTCATGCGTCTATACTCTATTGAGCGTACACATTCAAGCAGTATGGAATGCTTTCTCCTCCCTAGCGGATCCAGGAGATAGGGTTTCTTCCCAAATTGGTGTTTTTCTTCTTAAGCCGAAAAATCGAGTAATTCAATAGCAATGTGAAAGTGCTTGGTGATAGAAATGTAGAGGAAGAAATGTGCTTTCAGGAAGTACATCGCATGTCAGAGAAAAATGGCAATCGAGCGGAGAAAATCGCAACTAAAGAAGGCGCAAGGACTCATGTAAACACCTAATATTACATTACAGTGCCAAATGTCAACAGCTAACATATTAATGGTGTAAACAGTATTTAGAACAAGCTTTATATAGTTTTTCTCAAAGCTGGTGCTTACTACGACTTGTGTTGGAGTTATTGAAGTTCATCCCTTATAAGAGTGAAGGTTTGACTTTCCTTGAACCTTGGCATAGTGAATTCTTGTTGTGTGGTCTATTTGGACACAGGCCTTACTGAACGGCTAACGTGTGGGTGCAGTCGCCTTCCCCAGAGCCCGGAAAAGTCAAAGACAAGTATGACTCACCTTTCAAATACCCCATCTCATCTAAAGGATCTAATCCAACAACCTGGATAGGACCAGAACCATACCCAGAGGAGGGAATAACCGTGGTGTTCACCTTGAAAGCCGCAAGCCGATGTAGTAAAGGACCACCTAGTAAGAAAAGTGCGCCGCTTAGAGTATCTACTCTGATAACTGTGCAGCACGAACGCAGCCTCAACGGCGTAATGGTTCGGTTAGAAACCCTAGCAGCATCGGTTGCCAGTTGCTGCCATTCTCCCCTTGATTGCTGCCCCATCCCTCAGCAATTGCTGCTAAAGGGCCGACAGATTGAGCAGCAATCGAGGGGAGGATGGCAACAACTGGCAACCTTTGCTGCTAGGGTTTCCACCCGAACCATTACGCCATTTGGTCTGCGTTCGTCCTGCAGAGTTATCGGGGTAAGTGCCTTGCGGCACCTCCAACGTAGATCAAAACCCGCATAGGTTAAATTGTGAACATTGTATTAGTTGATATATAAACTGTACATGAGCTTGCTAAGCCGTTTTATTTCGGCTAATCGCCTTCTTTAGAGCCTGAAATGGGGGATCCGACAAGCTATCTATTCGAATCAGCTACCTATCGGTGTATGAACATTATTCCTGTACAAAAAAAGCATGAAGCATATGTATGTACGTGCAAACACACTCGTTATGGTTTTTCTTCGCCAATTCCGGGGAGAAATGGGCAATTGCGGGAGGGATGACGATGGCGAAACCAACGCTGTCAAGCGAGGAATATTTCTATGACTAGGCCTCGTTGGTTTGAAAAGCTGGTGAAATTATTGCTAAGACAATTCAACCTCGCTCGTTTTTTACTGTCATTGTTGCTGCTAGGAAGGCTGTTTGCAGTGTTTCTGTCGCTAAAAACATTCCTGTTTATCGCCCGTCCTTGACTTCGCCAGCTCCGCCCCCACATGGTTTTAGATGTCTCGTCTAGACGTAGGGAGTCGCCTTCACGGGTTTTTTCTTACTGTTGGACTGCTAGCATCCTTCAGTCTTGTGGAACCCACGGAAGCCCCGTGGGATCTCTAGAAGTTTATTATTTCGTCTCCTTACATAGTATTACACTATATTACACTGCATTACACTGTTAGATATGGAGATTCTCCTTGCTATAGTTTCTATGCGCAGATGCTACTCAACTTTTTATGTTTTAGTTTTGCAGAGCCTCCTAAGCTATCTAATGAGTAAAAATTAAGTTAAGTACTAACCTTGTTATTCAGTGATTACCTATTTCCAAATGCTCCTATCATCCACGAAATCCATCCTCTGCCAGCCGCTGAGAAACTCTATGATAACTAATATCAAGGCTGTTTCCTTCTATTGTTCCCGAAAAAACAGCCTTCGATTGTCATCCACACCCTTTTCGTCTCTATGGCCATCGTCAAGGAGTCTCTGGGGGATTGGTGATGGGGCAGAATTGACTGCATTCCAGTGGCATTTGTACTACATAGTAGGTTTCAGCTTACTCGTCACCGTCGCAGTTGTTTACTTCGACGCGGCTGTCACATTCGTTTCCATTTGTCATCTTGTATTGAGTGATTTACTGCTATGCTGTGTAGTGTGGCAGCAATAATTTTGTCAATACCCCCATTTACGCTGCATCAGGACTATCTGCTCGTTTATTCTCATGCAATTATTGGGTCGTCAAGTTTGAAATGTCTGTTTGGAAAAAGTTTCGAGCAGCAGCAGCAGCGAATTGCCCCCGCTGGCTCCGCGATGGAGCTAATATTCCAAAATAACACGATTTATTAGCCTTCGTGTGTTGTTTCACAATTGTTCCACAAAAGTCGCATTCCATCAAAAATGTGAAATTTTGTCAAAAATCATCACTGACATCTTGGAAGAGGGAAGATGTGCCTTTACAACAAGAAAAAAAAAATGAAAAGCTCAGTCCGGTGAGCAGTAGGTCTTATAGTAACCTCCTTGCGGAATGGTGCAATGCCACCCTCTTTAAACACGAAATCGGCACTGATAGGTACAGTGGACGTCAAGGGCGGTGGCCCATCCGCGGTCTCGAGAAGGACGCAGCGCGACCGCGCCGCGCGCGCCGGCATCGGTGTCGTCTGCAGCCGGGATGCTATTTCCAGACGCTTTCTTCCCGGTTTGGTCGAAAATCCTTGAAATCGAGTGGAAAAGCTGCTGGATATAGCACAACAGCAGCGGGAAACCTCGGTAACGGCGCACGCGGCGCAGTTGCGCGTCGTCGCTCTCGAGGCCGCGGATGGGCCACCGCCATTGACGTCTACTGCAGCTGAATGCCAGTTAGACCATGACCACCTAGTGGATTGTCATCATTGGAATTAGGTACTACATCTTATTTTACGCCCGTAAATTACGGTGAAACCGTCTGCCAACTGGTCTGAACCTCTTATCCTGTGAAAAAAAAAGAATTGCTCGAGTGACGTTTCGTTGAGACCGGCTGTGTAATTGTAATGATCATAGGGAAAAATTTGAGATTTCTTACCTGTCGACCTAATACTTGAACGGAACCCGAAAGCTGAACGAAGTGCACCCCATGCAAGATGTGCGGGACGAAGACAGCATGTACGGCTCGCTAATTTTACTAATTTAGCTACTACGGTATGTTAGCTCAGAGATGGTGGCATCTGGTAAGACTTTGGGCGCAATTACGACCTCATCACGATTTCGGCCAACTGATCAAATTTATCTAATTTTTACACTTTTTTGATATGTATATGGTGTGATTCCTTCCATGTTGACGTTTCCCTACTTCCATTTAGTAAAATTTCCCTCCAGACGCATCCTGCGGAGAAGTCGTGATTGCAGACAAAGTCACCTCAGGTGCCATCTCTGAGCTAACAGACCATACAAATCCCCTGAAAGAAGTCACCTCAGGATAAATTTTCGAACTTTTACATCAGAGTAATCAATAAGTGGCGATGATTTCAGTGGTACATCAAAAGTTAAGAGAACCCCTATCTGAACCTCGTACTTTTGGATAGTATGTGGTACTAGCGCTGGGACAACTCGCACAAGAAGTTCCACTGCGACACGTTAGGTAGCAGCAGTCCATTTCACCCTTACTGCGCATTCAATAACTCGCAGTATAGTCCGTTTCAAAGAGCGACGATGATTGTGTATTTGTGCCTATGATATGCATTTCTCGCCTACCTCTTCAGAGGCGGCACTATTTCTCACGTTCTCTCTTTCTCTAATATCTTCACAGCTTTGTTCTTTGGTGAAACACACTGCAGCTATCGTAGCGTGCGCACTTCAGACTCTCCAAAAAATGAAAGGGTCAAGAAAGGGTTTCCGGAATTTTTGCAAGGTAATACGTACAGCATTGTAATCAGCGTCGCCTGTAGATCCTCCTGATGTCGAAATCTTCGATGAGATCCCGAGGAGTAGGAACATACGTACGAGTTTCCTCGTCCTAGTTAAGCGAATAAACCTTTTTTTTTTTTGCTTGTTTCTATGATTTCTTCCACAAATTTTTTACCCTCATTATTCCCGGCAAAAATCACAAATACTCATGAAGAAAAGGCTGTGATTTCTTTTTGATAACAGTTAACTGCACGTATTTATTACACATTTGCCAACTGACTTTCCCAAAGCGACATTTATTAGCCTCGCTATCTCTGAGGGCAATCAGAACTATTTCTATGCAGTGACGCTTCAATTGTTCAGTGTTTAGAGCGTGTCCAAGTGAAAATTTCGATTTTTCAATGTTCTCTGGCTTTTTCTGGCACTGCTCCATCAGCTGATGTTATTACACCTGGACACTGCACGATTGATATTTTTCAGACGTTGAAGGATGAGGCGCGTACGACTTCGCCGGTCGATAGAGACTGAAGAGCATTGTTGCTCTTTGGATACCTAAGTTTGGGAAATGACCATCATTTATCTCGTACCATGAAGCACCATGCACTATGTGACATGAAAAACTTGAGTGAAAAAAGTGGGCTGAAAAAACCCGTGATTTACCTTGGGACGATGCGGTAATTTTTGGGTGCCAACAAATGCAAAAATTATGCAAGTAGAGGGCTAGAAAACAGCGGATTTAAACACATTTTCGCAATTACAGTACGATTGTTATAGTAAAAGTCATCTACGTATTTCTGATCCTGTCCGTATATTTCGGTGAAAAAAAAACTGGATCGTTTTGAGAACAATAAGAAATTTCTTTGAAAACTGGATGATCTATTGCGTATTTGTACAACTCCTTCGTTAGTGCAGTACTAATAGGAAGATGAAGAATGCTTTCATATTTTGTACCTAGCACCCGCTTTTTTTTCTTAAGATTCTTTTTCTCTTAATAATAGCTTCTTTCGAATTCCAATAGTGTTTCCTGGGACGTCATTCATAGCTACGGAGGACGTCAATGGCGATGACACAGTCGCGGCCTCGAAAAGGACGCCGCGCAACCGCGCCGCGCGCGCTGTAACCGGTGTTTCTGCAGCTGTTATGCTATATCTAGCAGTTTTTCTACCCCATTCTAGCTAATCTCACGAAATCGGGAAGAAAGCTCCTAGAAATAGCATTTCTGCTGCAGACGACACCGATTCCGGTGCGCACGGCGCGGTCGCACTGCGTCCTTTTTGAGGCCGCGGATGGGCCACCGCCAGTGACGTTCACTGTAAATGTGTCAGTGTAATGACGTAATTTGAGAAATAGCAGTGAAGGTGCCATTGAAACGATGGGGAGTACAGGAGAACATTGTTAGGCAATTGAACATCTACGCACAATTGCGGACATGTCTTGGTCTAAGTTTCAATAAGTTTCAACGAAATTCTCGAAACATGTCTTGGTCTAAGTTTCAATAAGTTTCAACGAAATTCTCGAAGGGGAGAAAAGGGGAGAAGGGAATTTAGTAATGGTGCTGGGAGCGGGGAAAGGGGGGGGGGAAGGGGGGAGGGAGTGAAGTTTAACTGGACAAGCCCTAGCTGATGAGAGAATTTTTTTCTCCTGTTTCCACAATTGTTCCTCCTAAACTCTGAGAAACATGCTTTGAAACGCTTGAGTACCAAAGTTTGTTGATAAAATTTTCAATTCTGCCTCGCCTTTAGTGCTATTTTCTAGGATTTGGTTCAAAATAGCAGATGCTTGTTGTCGTGTGCAACAAAATTTACATAGCCCAATCCCAAACACTATTCCTTGGCTCTACTGGCCGGTGCACTTGTAGCCAAGCCACGCCCACTCAAAAAAACTCCATGGTGGCCATTGGTTTCATCGTTTTTTTCCAACGTTTTTTTTCACTCTTGCTGTTCCAACTCTCAGAACTATTCCTACTTCTAGTGAAACTGTTTGCTGACTTCTCTCTTCCAAGGCTCTCCTCTTATTCAGCTTGCGTAACAAGCGAGCAGCGTCTTCTTTCGATATCCTACAGTTCATTATTCTTATCTTCTTCATCAGACGAATCTACCTTTCTGCTCCATCCACTGCCTAGTACTATCTCGTATTCGAGAATAATTGAAGATTTCAATCAATTTTCAACGTGTAGGATTCTTACGCTGCGATATTCCGCGGCGATGAAGCGAAATAATTCCGAATTCTAGCATTCCTATATCGTCGCTGTGCTGAGATGCACTTCATACGGCTGACGAAGCATGAAGCAGACGATGTTATGAAGGTTTGCCTCTTTTTTCTTTGCAAAACTTCATAAAAGCCCTGTGACATCGTTTCCACACCAGCAGTTGTTACAATACGTGAGAAATGATGTATGAAACTGGGCGGGGTCACAGGTGGTGCTAGAATCGTAATTCAGGTAGTCAAAGTTCTTAAGGCTTAAAGGCAGGGGTCCACCTCATTTTCATAGTTCAGCTAACAGCAGATTCTGCATCTACTCGGCGCGATGGTTCCAACGGTATACATAAATTGTCTCAGAATGGTCTATAAACCCGTCTTCCAGGACGGGGTCTGTAACAGTTTGCCAACCCGAGTTGACATGTGAAGCCGTTGATCTAATCGATTGAACACGCCAAGACTCGTTGACCAACGCGGCAGCCGTGGCAGGCAGCCAGCACAGCTTGGAGCGATCCGCCTCCGGGCTCCAAATTTTTATCCAGTTCGAGCCTGTCAAAAATGGGGATTTCGACGTTTCTGTGCCTGTTGATGTACATCCCAGGGACTAACATGGTGAGAAGGTCTAGGATATGTTGGTAAATCCAACAGGCAGAACGAGGTGGTCCTCTGCCTTTAAGGCACCTACCCTCTGTTTTTGAGGAATTTGGCTACACCACTAATAAAAAATAACTTTTCGGTGTGTGAGATAAATAAATAAATAAACAAATAAATAAGGGTGAGAAACAAAAACCTCAGAAACACCGTCCCACTTTAAAATCGTTTTTGAGATTTTTAAACTAAAGGAATCACCGGAGCCTACCAATCACAATGGTATACGTGATTCATTGGATAACTGACGAAAACCGCAGCTCTTTAGAAGCTTGTGGGCGGAGACGCGGGGCGGAGCAGGAGTGGTAGGGCGTGGTCTCCGAGTAATACATTCGCGTGAGCGCACCTTCTTAGAAAATTCGTACTCCTCGTAAGAATTCCTCATTACGCATCCTATAACACGATAGTACACTCCATAAATATGTAATCAGCAAGGGAATGCCTTATACAGAAACCCTGCAGCCTCACCTTGGCCCCGCCCACTTTCTCCTCAATGTTGAGGCTTAGAAAGGGGCCGTTGGGCAGTGTTGCAAAAAATCGCCCATACCATTTGGATCAGGAGCTCATGCAGATTCTTTTTTTTGTGTCTAAGGTGATCGGTTGGTCAGGATCCTGATGTTTTTGTCAAAGAATGATTTTTGACGTCGTACTGCGTATATTTACAAATATTTCACGTACTTATAAGGAAGAACGGAAAATAATGGAGTGTGAACTCTTTGCGGTTTCTGTGAGAATTTTTTTCAGTTCATCGTTGCGGATCTGGAAGCGGTTGAGCCACTGACCAAATCATTATCATTGGGGAAAGATGAAGCAGTGACATTTTTTAAAGGCAAGATCTCTTGTAATAACTATAATAGCATTTATTGTGACACCTACTTATGTTAATCAAAGGCCTCCGTTGTTCACTAGTTTCTCAGATATATGTAGATGGTTTGTACCTGCAATTATAATCCATTAATCCAGGAAAAATGGAAGGCGTGTCTTCGGATCAAGCCTTGGAAAAGTTCCGTAACTTACATTTGACGTACTATGTATATGATTTTTAGGCCTACTTCGAGAAGCCGTCGATAGCGGTGTCTCCTACCTTGTCAAGACAGATGATCAGCAGATTATTGCCGCAAGGCTCAGCACATTCCGAACACGAGAGGATGCACTTAGAGATATTCGGGTAGATAATCAACAAACTCTCCTGAGCTTTTGTGCAATAAAATGTTTATTGACTCATCAACTCCTATATTTTTTTCGTATCCCTCAATTCTACCACAGTTTTCCCAGAGTTCCTGTTTCTTCGCTGCTTCCTTTTTTTACTTCCCTGTTCATTTTTTTTAAAAAATAAATCCGTTGCTTTACAGCACGATGCGTTTCATAAGTTCAAGACGAATCTCGAACGTGCTGAATGTCTCTTATGGCATTTGAATCAGCAAGTAACCAAGTAAACAAGTTATCTCCGTTGTTCCTGGTGCAACTTCTGTTGTTTGCAGTTCTGGGCCGAAGCATCCCCTGACATCGACAAAGTCTACTTCCTTATGGCAGTCGTTGTAGACCCACGATTTCGATCTACAGATTTAGTTGATAGGTTGATTCATTATAATATGGATGAGGTGAGTGATGAGTGGAGCGGTTTACTCGCAAATCATTTGTGTTTAATTCATGGCAGCCTCAATTTCAGATCCGGACAATGGGAGCTCAGGGTCTATTGGCGAATGCCGCTGTTTTTCATAACGATTCGGTTGGTTTTGCGAAGTTTTTGGAAGCAATTGTGACCTCTCTTTCATTTTTCAAATGACTAAATTATAATTCTTCCAGCTTCTTCATAAGCTCGGCTACAGGGTGATGGCCGAAGCAAGTCATGAATTTGTACTCGCTACCGGTGGAGAACAAGTGTTACAAGTAAGTTATTCGAGATGATACGGTACCATGCAGGAGCCTCTCACTTATGATGAAAAAAGCGGGGATACTACCCCCGGTTTTTCACATTAATGTGGATAGTAGCAGACATGTTCTCACCCGTCTCCCGGTGCATGCACAAAAATCGATAAGACCAATAGATCAATAAGTCGACAACGTTGTGCAAAATGGCTGTCATATTCGTGTGCAGAGTATTCGAGAACCCTGTTAAGGATGCTTTCACCCGCCACTGTGATAGAAGTGGAAAAAAAATCGATAAGATCAAAAAATCGATACTTTGGCGCGAAATGATTGCCATACTCATGTTCAGCACATTGAGGAACTCGAGTGTAGTTGTGCTCACTGGCTCCGAGCAAAAGTAGACAAAAATCGATAAAATCAATAAATCGATATCTTGGCGCAAAATGGACGTCATATTCGTGTTCAGCGTATTCAGGAACCCTACTAGGCGTGTTCTCGCCCGTCCCTGGGCAAAGATAGCGAAAAATAATAAAATCAATATAATCGATAAATCATTGTACTCCAACGATAAGTAGCCTAAAACCTCCGCCGGTTCTCGTTGGGTATGTGTACAAAGTTTGGTCCCGATCGGTTAACCCTCCGCAATTTCTGTAAGGAACATACATACACGGAAATCCAAATGTACGCAGGCAAGGGTTGGGACTGTGGCGCGGCTCTCTTGGGCAGAGACGTGGGAGCTTCGCATGCTGAGCGCCTGCGTCTCTGCCCACGAGAGCCGCGCCGCGGCCCTGATCCTTGTCTGCGTACGTTTGGAGTTTCGTGTACATACACGCACATACACACAGACATACTGCTTTATATGTACAGATGACTGGTTCTAGTGAACAGGTATACAGATGAACTGTCAACTTAGAAAAAGTACTTAGAATATCATGTGTGTGAGCGTGTACGCCCTATACGAAGTAATCAGCCATCAACAGATGTACAAACAGGTTATAAATTTCCAATTTTGCCATGATTGATGACCCGATCATCGTTCAGACATTCCGTTTTGTTTTGGCAGCCCTCAATATTCTTTTATCTCGCTAGGAGTGAATGACCACCCATCTGGAAAGAAATATTGCCTTCAGTTCCAGCGCTGCTTAAGAGCGATGGATGAAGATGAAGTTCGTAAGGACCGATTTAGCATAGGTGGGAAGAGGCCGGTCCTAGTAAAGAAGGCAGAAAGTACGAGAACGGCAAATTGTGGAGCTGAGGTGGGTCAGCAGCTACTGTGACAACTGGATAAGGCAAACGCAGCGAAACCTACCAGGCCACAATACCCACTAAATGAAGGCAGTTAGTCTGGCAATACTTGGTTTACACCAACTCTAAGCACGCTTACATGCATAAGCACACATGCATGCACTCCGTACTTCCAACTTCCGACACTTCCGATACTTCGATGTTTTTGGGGCTTACATCTTGGACTTCCGATTTTTTGGATCTGACTTCCGCTCATGCCTGGTCCCAATACTGCTCCAACATTCTAAATGGATTATAACACGTTACTGTAACATAAATGCTAGACAATGGCATCTAAGCTCACAACGGGCTAGCTTCTTCTGCAGTTTTATTTCAAGTGATACGCCGGCGTAGATGCCAGCACGCCCAGAGGAAAAGTAGCAACACTTGTGATCGAGCCGAAGTGCATAGGTTAAGCAGAATAGAAACCAGGGATGAGCGGAATTCCGACTTCCGACTTCCGAAACATCCGACATTCCGGTGTTTTTTGGACTTCCGTCTTCCGAGTTCCAACTTCCGAAAAATGGCGAAAAAAGCCGGAAGTTTTCGGAAGTCTTGGAATGATGCAAGTAGTGCGTTTTATCTAAAGGTTGCCGCTAATTTTGTGCAGTTTTTCAAGATCTGACTGGCATTGTATGCAGAACGGGGTAGGGGCAAACCAAAAGTAATGCTTCCTAAGCGTGCACTGTTTTCACTCAAGTTTTGCTGTCTTAGATGGGATGTCATACAGCGTAGCAACAGTGTACCAAGTCCGATGTACCGAGTCAGTGCTTCACCCTCCCAAACTCCTACGGTACCAATTTACCGACCCCGGAGGATGGATGGCTTGGTTGGCCAGGGGGACGATCGAACCATCGACCGTGTGCGTGCGCAGAGAGCCTCTTACCACTACTCCGAACGCGCCCCCTGTATAGATACGAATAACTAATTGACTTCCTGTCAAAGGTGAAACTGAGAACACATTACAAATCCATTTCACAACAAGCAGATGAAGGAAGTGATTGATAAGAAGTTTTTGATAACTTTGTCTTGTAAGGAAGAAGTAGTGCTTCTGGCTTCGTAGCGTAGTGGAATGTTTTCGGAAAGGATCAGATTAGCTTTGTTGTAGTTTAAGTCGAAAATGATCGCATACACTCCTTCAAGTAAGTACAAGTTTATTTCTAATTTTTGTAGCTGGGTATTTCAGCCAGCATATTCACCGCATTCAATAATAGTAGAGGTATCCTTTGTAATTTTCGCATTTTCAGCATAACAATCACTCGAATAAAGCGCAGCTCGTCTTCAAAGAAGTCTGGCGCGATGAAGAAAAAGAAACACATATCGTTGTATAAATATGTTTCCCTCTTTGTCGCCTTCTAACAAGTATTCATTAGTTTTTCTGGTGTTGACAGATGATCCTGAGCTCCATTCACGGTTGCTTTGAACAGATGTTTGTGTTGCAAGAAAAATGGAGATTGATGGTGTCATAATCTATAGGTGTAGGTGTAATGTTCCGCCTGCTATTGTACCAGTCGGTGCAAATCAGTTGCAGCTCATTCAGGATTACGAATAGGTTGTGGCATGGAGACTGTTCGAATTTCCGGATTAGTCATAGGAATAATCAAAAAATTAGGCTCATTCCGCCTAAATACCTTTTCGAACCGTCCACTCACATGCACTAATATCGTAAAAATGGTTCTGTCGATGAAATTTGAATGTTCGAATGTATATATGTGTGTATAAGAACTATAAATCTTTTATTGTTGCATTACCCTGTTATAGTTGCTGACATTCTCATTTTTGGTGTTTATTTTTTAACGACCGCGTGGCTCACCGGTGAGCCGCGCTTTTTTGGTCGCGTGGGACCGCGCGGCTCACCGGTGAGCCGCGCCATTATTATCAAGTACTGGACCTTATTTTCGAACTATTTTGTAGTATTTCCATATAAAATGTGTACAATACTTCCTAATAAGGTCTAAAACAACTGTGGTTCAAGGAAGAGTTCTCCTTTATTGCGACAAATATCATGAAAAGGATGAGATTTTGAAATCGAGGGAGATTGCTTTACATTTTTGTGTAGTGGATGGAAATATTCTGAAGAAAAGCCACGTTTCCCACATAAAAACACGTTCACTACATCTTGCACTTCCTTATTCGTCAGGTTAGAGCAGTACGAACGCATATATTTTCTGAACATTCCCTTATAACACTAAAAACACCTTCTACAAACTTCCTTCGGCTTTAATGGAATCTAGATGCGTTGAGATTCTCTCCTTTTTTGGTCCGATGATCCTGGTAATCTTCTTCAACTAGATTTCAAATTATTTCTGCAAACAGATCTGTTCTAGTCCTAATTATCCTATCGTAACGGTGTGGAACTCCGCGGGCGCCGCACTCTTGAAAGGGGCGTTGGTCCCACGCACCAGACACGCAAAAATGGGCGCGGTCGATGGGTTAAATTGTTTTCGAAGCTTAGAACGTGTTCCACTTCTCTGGGCAATTGGAAGCCTAGCTAAGAGTAAACCACTGCCAGAATTCCTCACCGTGTTGACAGAATAAGTAGCTAGATCACTTTCCTGATCTACATAGCATGTATTGGAATATTCGATTTCCTTAAAAATAGTCAAACTTTCGTTGAAAATATCCGAAACAATGAATAAATCAAATTTCACCGTTTTCAAGATATCAGAGTGGTAAGATTGGTAAGATAGTCTTTGTTCTGTTTTGTTTTGTTATCCATCCTACAGTCGAATCTCAAACAATATAATCACCAGAGTTAGTCACTACAGTGCCCATCTAATGGGGATGTCGGCGGTCCACTTCTCCCAGAACTGTGGAGACTGAGTCAAAGAATTTGCTAACCATCCTTACATTATCTTCAAATCTGACGAATTTTTTCTTGGCTAGGAATGCCCTAAAGGAGCGAAATAAGTGCTAGTAAGAGGGAACAATGTCGAAGGAATGAGGTGCTTGAGGACTAGTACTAGTCCAGCTCCTCCAATTTTTCACTGATTTTTTCAGCTACATGGAGCCTCGCGTCATCGTGGAGTAAGGTGTACAGAATCTCGTCCCAGCTGTTTTTCTCGCGCAGCATCCGCAAGTTTCCGGAGCTGATTCGCGTAAATGTTACCAGTGATTGTGTGTGTTTGCGTAGGCAGCTCGTAATTCACCATTCCTCGCCAATCCCATAAGTAGCAACGGTGACACTTGCTTGGCGTACGATTTGACCGGTCTACTCCTCGAGGGAGTCACATGGCACGATGCGTGCTAGAATCGTAGAGGATCCAGCTTTTATCCCCAGTAATCATTTCTTCCAGAAACACTTTTCCGTACGGGTAGAGAAGGAAAAACTGATTATGGCTTGGAGGTGCTCTTGTGGAATTAACATTGTGGTTGAAGTTAGGGAAAGCAAACCGGTCATATATACCTATTATGGAGGAATTCCGAGGATGATCTACAACTATCACATAATATATCAGGTACCGATCAATAATCGAAAGTTCTGGAACTTTCAAAAAAATCTGCTCAGGACTTTCTTAATACTCTAATATTATATTTTGACAGCTGGGACCAGCTGGGACCGTATGGATCATTGAGGCGAAGTGTTAGCACAGCACAACTTCCCCCATCCTTAACACAGGCGTCAATGCGTTTACCCGGCGTAATCTCAATGATGCATCAGGCTCCGAATAGAAGAAACAGAGCAGCATGGCGAACATTCGGGCATCTCTGAGAAGCTAGTGACCAACTGACAGAAAGATACTACGCAACGTGCACAGAGCACTCGAGCATTCTCTTTTGAGGTACAGCCGGCGTGCACAGTTGCAAGCCGGACTTTGTAGTTCCGATATATGAGGAATATCCACGCAGAAAGAATCGAATGTAAGCATTGCTGGGCCTGCTCGATAAGTGAAGAAGGGCTATCAAAGTATCTAATCGTAAGTAATTTCTAAAGTTATATGTACATGTAAGTTCCCTCCTGCACTCATCAGTAAGGTGAAGGAAACCTACTAAATTTTGTTTCTAAAGAAGTACCAAGTGGAATATGATCAGCCAGAAGTTGTCGATTATATGGCACTGAGTTTATTGAATCAAAATTGTTTATTTGTACGTGACCATGATCAAATGGATGTATTGAAGGGATGGAATAGGTCTACGCATTTACTGATTGCGATATCTAATTTAAGATGGTGAGTAGTAGTGAGTATTGAATCAGCATCTTTTTAGGAATTTTTAGCTAGTCATACTGTAATTAGAATATTTCTTTTATAAATGCTTGAGTTCTAGAGGTATGTGTGGCCAATTCATGTAAAATATAATTATTTTTGAACAAACAACGTATGTATGGACCTTCGTAAGTACACAACTGGGTCAGTACTCGGTAGTCTGCCAGCTTGAGTAACTTCGGGAAAACTAGCCACGGGTGGTGTTGTCACCATTAAATTCGCCTTTTCATCGCAAACACAACAAAACGTTTTGCCATCATTGTGAAAATCATCCCTGTTGACGTCTAAACACCTCAATACTAGCTGATCGATTCTTGTGACGAGTTTGAAATCATTCTGGTTGCTTTGAAGAGCAAGCTGTGCATGTCTTCTTGAACAACAACTGCTTTGTATGGTCTCATTATACATGGTGGTCCACATGAAGTGTGACGGGAAGAACTACCCATAACTTCGCCCAAATCAATTCAAACAGTCAGTTTTTATATTTATTTGATAGAGAAAAAATTCTACATAAGACTTCATTCACCTTATTCGAAACTATGGCCTTTAGCTTCGATACAAGCCTCCAATCTCTCCCGGAAATTTTTGAGGATGAGCGCAATCATTTACGGCAAGATTTCGTCCCATGCCTTCGCAAAGGTTGCCTTCAGCAAATCCAGTGACTTGGATTTGAAAGAGGAGGCTTTTTGCTCTAGGATGACCAGATAGCAAAATCCAGATGATTGGGATCGGGTGATTTTGATGGCCAAAAATCCAACGTCTTGGAACACAGAAGAATGGTCCCACACCATAGAAGTTCCTTCTCCGTGCCGTGGGCTAGTGCCTAATCTTGCTAGAAGGTACATTCAAGGCCCTTAGCGTTTTCTTTGGTCAAGGTACTATTGCATCCTAAAGGATTTGCTTTCGATACAGTTATGCTTCAATTTCACTTCCTTTTTGAACAAAAACAAGCTCGGTCTTGATTAGGCCCGATATTCCAGCCCACACTATCGCGGACTGTGGAAAATAAGTTTTTTTCGATCGTTGCGGCTCTTGGAGATTCTCTCCTGTCGATGGTGCACATTTCGGAGTGGTTCAGCGGTAAATATCTTCTCGTCTGTGAGGAGAATCTAGGCAAGCTTGTAATTGTGCGCAAGGGTCACCATCTCTCTGCATTTTTCCAGTCTTGACGCCACTATTTCGTCGGTAAAGCTTTGTCCTTTGGCGAATTTGTAAGGATACAACTCTACATCGTCTCTGGTCAGTCTTTGAATGGTTGAACGGCTTACTTTGTGTTCCTCAGCCAATTGTCTAATGCTTATTTCAGGATTTCTGCGAAGTTCATCTTTGACGACCATTCGAAGGGCAGGTGTCCTTGCAGTTCGTTCAGGTCCTCCTTTCGGACGATTTTCGATCCCTCGGGTATCCTCAAATGCTTTCTGACGCGGTGTGCTTGCTCTTGATGCAGTTTGAGCGTCTTCGAAATCTCGGAAACTGACGATCGGCGTTTGTACATGGCGGCTACTGCTGAACGAGTGATGCCACCTTTATGCAATAACAAATAATAAGACTGGGCACAATAGGACTAGAAAATGCGGAAGAAACGAATAACAGCATAAAAAGCACAAAAGGCGGAAGGAAATGTCCGAAAATTGATTTTCTACAGCCTGACACACTTCATGTGGACCACCCTGTATAGAGTTAGACTTTCAGGTTCTCCAGAATTTTCTTTACCGCCATCCTCCTTTAGATAGGTTAGCCAGATAAAGAGATAGCGCTACTGACAAAAGTTATAATACCATTAGTGACAAAAGTTAAGGTCCCTAGTTCCTCAGTACCCCATTTAATCAAGTCGTACTTGGAGACACAAGTCTAAGTCTCACGCCACAAACCCGTCCATAAGTTCAGTGTTATTTTTTTGCTCATTTTCTCGTGCTAGGGCAGAAGACAACCCTGTGATTCAACCATTTATGGAGTATGAATTCACTCCAAATAAGCCCTCCACTTTCCTTGCCATTCATTTGCGGCAATTCCAGAGATGATACATATTACTATCCGTTGTGAATAAATTCGTCACCATACGAATCCTAATGATTCATATCACCGCTGCAATAGCAGTCGGAGACTAGAGGCGATGACGTAGTTGATCACTGAGCAGTCGTTAACTTAGCGGTCGTGCTGTTCAAAATGTTCCGCTCAACGGCGCAGAAATACGGTTTCACTGTGCGTTTCTGCACCGGCAAGATTGATGCGGACCGTTTAGGTCCGCTTTTTCAGGACAGCTAGCACTAAAAGCACGACCTACTTTCAAAAATGATGAAAATGCAGTTTCATAATTCTTCTTTACTACACCATGCGCCATTGGAGTGACACATTATTAGTCATCTCTGCAAGCTGACTTGTTCAGTTAGATGCTGTAGAAACCAGCTTAAAAACGCAGTCGCTGAGATCATCTACGTATGCGGTGGGCGATCTCGGCGACTAACAAATTAGGTGACTACTTCCGTTCCAGGACGTTACCTTTAAAGGTTCCTCGGTGGTGAATGTTTCCTGGTTCCACAAGGCACTCATCGCTCAGAGATAGGTAACTCGATCATCCGTCATTTGCTGGAAAAAAGATGCCTAGAAAAAGGTGTATTGTGACGGAAATAAATGAGTTTTGTAATTAGATGAGTGAAGGAAATTTTGTGAGAAGAGGACTCATGGACAATTTCCAAAAACATCCATTTGTCATTCACGTAAGTGAAAACAAGAAGCGATTTTCCAAGCAATAACTTTTTATTGTCATCGATATGATAATCGTAGTTATTTCACGTGTTCGGTGTCGGTGCAGAGCCAGTGGTTCACTCGTATCCAATGTGTATTCCTCTTATCGTGGTAGGCGTGCGACTAACCTGCAGAACTACCCCCTGACCTGATCTATAATACATACTACTGTTAGCAAAAGCGAATGCATAGAAGACTCTAGTGGTCGGGACTCGCCTGAAAGAATTGATCGAGACTGAAGACCGTTAAGTGAATGTGCGGATGCGCAGACAATCAGAGTGAAAAAAATTACAAACATCATTAAAAAATAATAACAAAAATGAGAAAGATGTAGATGTTTCTGCGCCAGCAAGATGTAGATGTTTTCTTTTCTATTTCTCGAGCATGTTAAAGGTTTTGGATGTGTGTGTACAGTGGATGTCAACGGCGGTGGCCCATCTGCGGCTTCGAGAAGTGCGCCGCGCAACCGCGCCGCGTGCGCTGTAACCTATGTATGTATTCTGCTACTGTTATGCCATATCCAGCAGCTTTCCATCCGATTTTTAGGATTTTTGACCAAATTAGGGAGAAAGCGACTAGAAATAGCATCCCGGCAGCAGACGACACTGATGACGGCGCGCGCAGCGCGGTCGCGTTGCGTCCTTCTCGAGGCCGCGGATGGGCCACCGCCATTGACGTCCACTGTACGTTCTTTTTGAAGAATATTTCTTAGTACGTCACTAGACACATAATCTGTACAGTTTCCATCAACTACCCACTTTTAATAAAATTCGAAATATGACAGATCAAATTTTGTAGAATTTTCTCCAGCATGTTATGCAACCTTGTAAAAGGGATATTGCTGGTAGAATTACTCCTAACTCTATGTAATACCCTCAGAAAGAATTTCCTTTGCACTCGTCTACATCCGTGCAAAAACTAGTTCTTCGAAAATACCCTTGAACTTGGGTAACTTGGGTAACGAACTTTATGTTGCCAATCAATACTTCGATTGCATTTATTCCCAAATTTGGATTTGGATATCTTTCAAGTCACCCCCTCACAGCCAAGTGTTGCCACTATCAGAATATTACTTCCTACCATGGATCTATCATTCTTTAGAGAAGAAAAAGTTCAAAAAGTTTGACAAAAGTTCGGAACCAAAATTTGGTGCCCTCAATAATAGGCGTGGCCCTTTTAAAATAGCGTTTGCAAAACTTAAACGTTTAGTAAGGTCAACTAGCTTTACTGTCAGGACAGGAACTGTATACATCAAAATAAGCAGGAGAATCCCCACCAGATGTTCCACCGCTTCGTTCAAACGAGCTGTTAGGCCCAAGATGTGTGTAGCATAGATCAATATGACCACTATACATTTTCTTGGTAATGGTAACTCTAACTCTAGCTCAATCAGAACTCGTATTCTATCTGCTCTGACAACTGTGCAGGACGAACGCAGCCCGAACGGCGTAATGGTTTGGTTAGAAACCTTAGCAGCAACGGTTGCCAGTTGCTGTCATCCTCCCCTCGATTGCTGCTCAGTTGCTGTCATCCTCCTCTCGATTGCTGCTCAATCTGTCGGCCCTTTAGCAGCAATTGTTGAGGGACGGCAGCAATCAAGGGGAGAATGGCAGCAGCTGGCAACCGTTGCTGCTAGGGTCTCTAACCAAGCCATTACGCCGTTCGGGCTGTGTTCGCGCTGCACAGTTATCAGAGTGAATTTGTACCCATAGCGTTGTAAATAAGACGCAATCAATCAATCAATCAATCAATCAAGAATTTGTGTGGGTCGCTATTTTGGCCCACAGTGAGCCAAACTCTCTAATGACAGCATTGGCTGTCTGTTTAGAAGAAGGCATAGAGTCATTGATCAAGAAAAAAGCACCGCCTAAATTGGGCTACTGAACCTTCGTTACGACAGAAGTTTCTATTTGCTCCCCAAACGGACGTTTATAATTTCTCTAACCTAGTATTTTCCAGCTGGCTTCGAATTCTTCTTATCAACTCATGCAAATCATGCAAGTTTGCCATGATCTGAGGATCTTCGGACATTGATGTTGTTGTCGTTGTTATTCTCAAGCAACAACATATTACAACAAGTTTGAATGCTACAAACGTCTCATCAGGTTCTCAATGAAACCCATACGAAAAACGAAATCGAAAGGCTAGAACAACACTAGACACGTTCCTCCTGAAGGTCATCACATCGGCTGCGGGCTTCAACCATCCGACGTCAATTTTATCACCTTGTCGTGACACCATGAAAACCTGATTCAGGTTGGTGACCATACGCAGATAGTGAAAATGTGAGCATGTCATTGCGTGTTTTCAATAGTTGTTGATCCCTGATTATGGGCCAGAGTTAGATGCCAAGAAAACAGGTATTTTTAAAAGTTGAAAAACGGTGGTTTTTTTTAGAGAAGAATGCCGTTCAGTCTCAAAAGAGATGAATCACAGTGACAGACGACAACAAACCTCAAATATTAATTATCTAAGTAGGACAAAGTGCACGACTCACAAATCAGAACAAGTCATGAGAGAGCTGTTTCGAAGGCAGTTCCTTGTTGAGCGTTGGCATTTTCAAAAATAATTCCGAGTGATATGAAGTACACTTCTTCTCCTGGGTGAAACACTACAAAAAATTGATGATTGATTGTTCGGATAATGTGTAGCCTTTTTTCGGACGGTCAACACAAACAGGGTTGGGAAACATATCATGCAGCTGAGTACCAAAATAGAGCTACAGTAAGCGACGATGATGGCGCGTTCTTTGCGGATCGGGGAAGCACACCGCGCGACCGCGCCGCCCGCGCTGGAAATCTCGCCGCAACAACACGATTCCAGCGCGAGCGACGCGGGTGCGCCGCGTGCTTCTCATGTCCAAGGAAAGCGCATCTCCATCGACACTCACTGTACCTGATCTTGAAAGGATCAAACATGCTCCGTGCTCTATGAACGTGCACTTCCATGGTTGAAGAGTAGTAACAGCTAAACTGCAAACAACATGAATTTTTTCAGGGACAAAGACAGAGCTTGGCAAAAAGTGATAGCAGTCCTAAGATCGAGCACCTGATAGAATGTGAGTTGAAAATAACTGAATCACTTTCAGGCCTTTAAAAATGACGAAAATTTGAAATGTCAGGCCAACTAGAGTGCTCAGCTCACAACCTGTTTGGCACAACGCTAGAAGCAAAGAAAGCCCTGCCATGTCTAAGTTTTCTAAGCAGGCGACCGGGAACTCCCAGGTAATACTACTAGGGAAACTAAGTTGAAGCGGAGTTGTAACGAAAATTTGTTGTGTGCGCCTCTAGCCATGGTTTCATCGCCACGTAAATGTCTCTACATACACGGAGAGAGACCATCAACCGAAACTCCTACGATATGACGAAGACTGAACATTTGATTCCAACTTTGGTCTCTCAACGTCCCGACCAAACCGGCGCGGCCTTCGCAATGACGTGATTGCTACTCGGATAAAAGCGGGTTATCTGGCGTTGAGGTCCGCATTTTGTGGTGTTTAGGTCGTATTGCGTTAGCAAAAACATTTTACTTATAAAACAATGACGTACGTGTCTGAACCGTATGTTGACCTATTTCTGAAGTTTACTCTCAGAATTGAGTTAAATTATTGGTTTTCCGCTTTCGAACGGTTTTTCATAGGTACTAAGACCTGTAGAGATATTTAGTGTTCATAATACTGCTTCTTTTTTTTCTACAAAAGGAGCGACTAGCGGTGGTATCCACACAAAAGATTGCAAAAAGTTGGCCCGAATATTTTCGAAGCACACTTGAGACGTTTTTCAAATGGTTGCTCCAGCAATTTCCTCGTGAACACTCTTCGAGCAAGCGAGAACTGGTCCCCATTACTTGTTAAATACTTCTACTTCCTTATGATTTGTAGGTGTCAAAGCATAGTACGATATCCTAACCCTCAGTATCTAGTTTTTGCATCAAGTACTCTTGAGCATAGGGCCAAATTCATACCATTTAGAAAGAAGAACGGCCTTTGGTTACAAGGTTTTGGACCTACTTTTATTATTCCTTTCTGGATAGACTTCTTTAAGATGAAGCAGTAAAATAAGTTAGACAAAGTAATGAATAAATAGGAGTAGTAAGTCATTTCTGTAAACTAATTTCAAACCCATACGGATACAGCTACTGGAAATGCTCTGTTTATACTCCATTGCGAGGCTATGGCGTCGCGGCGACTAGTAGCGATGAGATCACGCTGCGCCCCCGCACCATTTACAGCTCTCGCAGGTTTGTCTCGAATGTCCCGTCAACGAAAACATTTCAACGCGCTTTCCTGCAGGCGCAACGCGTATTTGGTCCATCGCGCCATTTTCGTTTGGGAAAAAGTATGAACAACACGCGATGTTGGTCCGCGATGTCGCGCCGCGATGAAGTATAAACAAAGCAAAAGTCAAGTCTACTTCAAGTTTACAAACTTGATTCCTTTCTGTACTACCGAAATGCCCTTGCTACGATACCAATTTTGGGCAGGCAGTTATACCAAAATGAAATGACCTCCACCCAAAGTGTTCGGCATTTGTTCATTGGTCGATTTCAAGTTTCCGCTTGATGTCTGCGCTGTTTTTCAATGCCATCAGCACCTTTCGCGCAAAATTTCTTCCCTGTGTCCTGCGATGCCATGTTTTTCTCCTGGAAATGTCAGGTACATTACTTCACACCCGAATGAACTCCACATTCGCTATGTTTTGTACGGGTTTCAACGAATAGTTGGACAACAGAATGAAAAACGTGGACAATTTTCATATATTCATAACAAAATTGTTTGGCAAATCGCCAAGGATTGTTATTGAAAGTTTCCTTGCACTTGATGGAACAGTCGGAAATTGATATTTCACTGTGAGAATCCCGTTTTTGTGTGGTGGTGCCCCGGTGATCAGTCATTTCCCAGCAGCTATGGACGGTCTCAGTTCTCTTATCGCCTGTCCTGGACATCATCCCACTGACTGGCCTTCAACCGCGAGGCTATTGCCCAGTTTACGTGACATTGTCGGTTTTTCGGTTACGGTAGAATATTCCTGTTGTCGCATTCTACGTGTCCATATTATTGCTGTTTCATCACTTTGCTCATCTTTTTCATTTCTAACTTATTTTTAACTTTGAAATTTGAGAATATGTGAATGTCCGGTTTACGCCGGACTGCCCTACAGGCCTTAATGCCTCTCTCCTTCCCCTGGGGTAATTGAGATTCAACACCTGTCAGGATCTAACTGACAGGGACACGTTCCAACTTGTTTCAACTAAAATGTCTGCACTCTCTCACATTCCCACACTCCATCGCAGATGCGTGAACGGACAGCGTCATAAAAAGTGTGAAATACACATCAGTAAGTAGGCATCGAAAAAAATTTGGCGAAAAAGCCTCTTTTTCGGATACTGTAATTAAGAAAAGTCGCTATTGCAGAAACATTTTTTCTGAGCACAGTCGTTGTCGGAAATATAGACGGATTGCGCGTGCGGTTTCATAGCGTCACTGCAGCAGAATCGCGGCGGGACCTGAACGACCCTTTCCCTTTCACGCATAGGAATCCGTCCATGCTTTCGACAAGGACTGTAGCTTTTTTTTTTGGCGTAAATTGCAGTTTCTCTCTCCCTGCCTCTTAGGGCATCTATCAACTGTTATTGGACACCAAGAAACGACGCCGCTCCGCATCACCTACGCGTCGCGGCAGGCCAGCTGGGCGCTGCGGCTGTCAGGCTTTGCCAGGATTGACACTCTGCTTACAGTTTCCATGGCGAATTTCTTTATGTGTCATCATTCTTGCACACGCTTACATTGTTGTGCGCGAAAGCAGTGACCACGACGCTCGGCTGGTCTGCCGCGACGCGTAGGTGACGCGTCGCGGCCTCGTTCACCGGTGCGCAATAAAGGTTGGCGCCCATGTATGTCTCCTTCCGTTTTTGCTGATTTGACAAAATGTCCATGGGCAAGAGACGTCGTAATGCACAGAACACGCCTTTTTGTTTTCTTAAAATGTAACAGAGGGTTCAGACATTAACATCCCACATCGTCTGATTTGTGGCCCTTCACCGTAGCGGTCGACATAGCCGGGAAAACTGCATTTTTTCGAGTAGTACTGGTATGTGTTTCCAATAATCAGGTCTGGTTCTGCCAGTTTTTGCGCTTGTTCCTAGTGGTATACCCATTGTGCATTCGACAATTGTCGATTTTATGGCGACTATCTGTGCAGATGCATTGTTTCATGTTATTGTCATGTTCACTTCTAAGAAGGAGTAAAAGCAAAAAAATTACTGTTTTGATATGTATTCAAAGTCTTCGCCGACTATCTACGACGATACGGAGTTCTTGTGATCCTGCACAGAAATTACTGTGGATGTTATTTTCCTATGGTAACTAGGCGAATCTTGCTTCAAATACTATTTTCATTTGAAAATTTTCCCAAAATTTAGCGAGATTTTGCCAGGATGCCTTGGTACTACCAATCTAGCAGTGATTTTATTATTTCATATAGTTTATTGGATGCACTTCGTTATCGATTACCACCGGGCATTTTGATCTACCGTTCCCTGATGTAAAGATTATGACCTTAGCTTTTACTGTTGATGAACTTCTAATTTGTACCTAATCACATCTTTTATCGATTGATATTGATTCGTGAAACGTGCTGCACTTCAAATAAGTTGCACCCCAGTGCAGATGCACTCATATCATGCGTATCTGATTATGCTATCAAAGGCCCTTGTGATGGGGAACCACGTGACTGCTGTGAGGTCAGTCCATTCATTATCTGCCTATTAATCAATTGTCGTCAGATAATAGTGCGGATTATGGAGATGTTGTGCAATTGCGGACATAAGACCGCGTGTAACAAAAATGATTGTTTGGCTGTGTCATAACGTCAGATGTTTTTCTATTTAAAGGCTGAGGTGGATAGGTGAATGACGTAAAATTTCACCCGTAGTAACAGTGGTTATTGACTAGTGTAATTGGCGCTAACACCCGGTTTACCTGATTTGCTGCGCTAATAGCGGGGAATTTGCTGAGCAAACTGCGTGACAGTATTGACGTACACCATAGAATAATAGCTGGAGCTATGTTGCTCGAAAGCTGGATTTTATACCTTGTATTTTCGCGAGAACACTTTGGCGAGAACTGGTCCCCGTCGTGAACATCAGCATCCGTGGGGACTGTACTCACCAAATTCCGATTCACTATTCACTGTTTCTTAACTTCTAATGCATTAAGCTTACTCATCTTTCTTGAAAATATGAACTTCAAACTGCCGTGTGCAAGAGGCGGGACCGCGCGCGGCTCTCTTGGGTAGAGACATAGGGGCTCTGCATATTCGCTCTGGTTGTCTGCTTCTGCCAGCACCATAGAACTCGAGTGTCACGCCAACCGCAGTACCAGACCTTTGCACACGGCAGTTTGGAGTTCTGTGTATGATCGTCTCTCTCTCAAAAAAAAAAACCTCTAGCAAACTTGTGAAAACTAGTTCGGGACCAGTTCTCGCTACGTCTGCAAAAATACTGCGAAAACTCATCAAAGTTTGCACATGAAGTGCTTGCTGCCGCCTGCAGTCTGAGCCGGTTTCTACATTTTGCAGTGCAATTCAACGTCAAAACAGCGAGAATCGAGGATATTTCCGGCAATTTTTGATGCATTGCAAGTCCGAATTCGCGAGGAATGCATTTGGTCATTACTCCTGTTCCGTGACAACACCTACGTAGGCGAGTATAGCCAGTATGGCATACCATCGTTGTTATGGCAAATTCTACCCTTTTGTTTTGATTTTTGTCCGATTTAGTGATGGACTGGACCGTTTTGTGACCGGATACTTAAGCGACAACAGCGTGATAGTTCAACCATTGTTTTCAGTTCACATTCCACGTCGAGGAGGGGGGGGGGGGGTTGGAATTTTCAGCATTTTAAACCGATCTCCAGTTACGAACCTTGAAAAAATTCCGACTCATAATAGTTTTATGAGAAAAAATCGCAAAAGAAGTCGAAATTTCGCCTTCATTAGCACTTTCCTACTTGAGATATTCGAATTCAAAAGTATCCAGAAAACTCTCAGTCATATAAATCTGCCATCAGCGAGCATCCTACAGTACATTAGGAGAATTATGGAAAATTACGAGGGTGCTTTTCCAATTTTCGACTCCCGAACATTTAATTTTAACTTTCGTTCATCCTGACTCCAACTTTTGGAATTGGAATCAATTAGGCGGTTTTTCTGGAATACCCACACCTGTCTTTCCACATTTCTCATATTTTCTTCCTTTCTACCCAAAAAAAAATTCAATGACATGCATTTCTCAATTCTTCGTTTCCGCTCGACTTGTACAGGTAATAATTAATAATAAAATTATATCGTTACGACATGGTATTCCATGTTTCTCCTCTACATATAGAGCTAGATTGTCGGCAACCACTGGCGTTCGGGTTCCATACAAAGTAATGTAGGAATGGATCTTCTTTTCAAAAAAAAAAACTACAAAATCCCATTATCATCAATTTCTCAAAAATTTTCATCCTATTAATAGTTTTGTACAAAAAGAAACAGAAATCCATGATCTGATGGTTTAAAGATCAAAGAATTCCAAAATTTGTTGAATTTGGCGAATGACCCACGCCAAAACAATTCTAGCCTCAGGACGAAATCCGGTGTGTCTCGCCCATCGCCTAACCCAGATCTCGCCGCTGCTGGGAGACTTTCTCTCCACGTTCTCTTTCGGCGTAACATGCTCGACGATTGCCTCCCTATTTGTCCATCACAGTGTGATAGTATTTGCCGGTGGTCTTAGCGTAGACGAAACTCACATTCCAAGCCGTCGCTGCGTCTCACAGCGGCAGCGGCGTGTGAGTCCAGTTTTGCACGCGCAGCTTACCACTTTCTTATTGTTCCAGTTGCTAATACCCGCCAGCAACCAGGTATAAATTACAGGACGCACGTCCAGTACCACCTCTGTACTCAATTCTGTACTCTATGAAGACGTCTGCACCATGAAAGTGTTATTGTACTTGTTTCTTAGTTGTTGTGCTTAAATTTAGCCAACAGATATGTCCCAGAGTGAACAGCTGATTTACTTCCTGTCTATATTTTTAGTGTTTTCAACCTCCAAGAATGAATAATTTTACGAAACGGCCAAAATGCGACCAACAAAAACCGTTTTTTACATGAGATTCAATCATTTCGATTGCTGCGCTCGTTCTCGTCAAAGTACTTACCCTAGGATTTCATTAGCACCTTAGAGCGGGAAGGCAAAATTATCCTGATTGCGGCGTTTGAGGCTTTATTCAGTTCAAAGCTGTTTTCTAACCAAAAGGTAAGGTTACAGGTGACAAACACCACGTAATCCTGCTAAGCCCCTCCTTGCGGCCAGCTGATTATGAGTACTGTTAGTCTCTTTGTGTTTCGATACTCTTTCCTCAATACATCTCACAGCATAGTTCGTTGCCATTTAAAAAGCTTCTTTGCTGCCTTATTACACCCCAACTATCTGCGTTGGATCATCTGCATTAGAAGAATAGAAAAGGAAAACATGTCGCTTGACTCCGTCTTATCTCCCTTTTATCATCGTCTCACATCTTCTTTGATACTCTTCACCCTTTCAATGTTTTTCTGGCGTAAGGACACAAAAATAACTCCGCTCCTGAAGTTCTTTGGTCCATGCAGCTCAAATAAGCCTCACAATGTTGTTAACTCGTGTGTTTCGAAAATTTTTGACTTATTAGGGTTTGGATTTCCAAACTTACCAAAAATTAATTCATTTTCGACTCGAAACATTCATTTTCGCTTTTCGTTAGATACCTCCCCTCCTTTATCATATTTCAAAGCAACTGTTAGCAATGCTGTGGAGAAAGTTTACCACTTGTCCTTCTTCATCGCTCCCTTCTTATCCAACGCTTTCTGCTGCCCCGAATAGTATAGCAGCGCATTTGATCGCCACAGCAGGGACGAAAATGTTTTTGGTGCATATCGATTGTGGGCGGTGCGTCGCTGGTGTCGTCGCAGCTGTCGCTGACTAACAACCAATAAGCATCAAAACCAGTGACGTGGAAATCGCGGCGATTGTGGCGATTATCAACCAATTTTAAGGTATTATTACGGTGTAGATGTCTATTAAATCATCATCAGAAGATTTGTAACCTCTCATTTACTCCATTACTTACTCCTCCACTTATTTTATAGGCATACATTGCTTTTTTATGGGTCGCGGTCAAGACATACGCCGCGACGCGACCGCACCGCAGGCGCACGCTTTTCAAGTTCGAGTTGTTTCTTCAAATCCTACGCACGAAATGACATCGGCGGCCACCTCTTTACAATTTGTGGGTTCCGTGACGCGCACATGAATCAACCAATCACAGGCCAGCGGCGTACCTCTTATCACGCAGCCGAACGCGCCAATGCGCGGAGAATCAGAGTACTAGAACACAGATGCTGCAGTGCATGTGAGCGGGTCCCAACCACTGCATTCTCCTGCATACGTAGATGTGCATTTGCTATCAATTACTTCACTTGTTTTGATAGTGTTACTACTAAATAAACACAAACAAAGCGATAATGTAAATGAAGAGGTAGCCGAGAAACAAAGTTTACTCAACTTGACATGTTGACATGTCAGATTTTGAAAAGATGCCGCCCCAGTTGTTACTGCGCGTGAGTTTCCCGTGGACTGTAAGTGTCGACGCCCAACGGCTTATTTTCATGCAATGACAAGAGTTCCACCTTCAAAATGAGAAAAAAAAAAAAGAAATCTAGACAAAATTGCAGAAAAACAAAGTTGATTAGAGTCCGAAGCAATAGTAAAACAAAAAAAAGCAAATTTTTCATGTTTTACAGCGTTTATAGTGCGTTACACCGGGCAACGATAGTTAAGGAGAGCAGGGATAGAAAAAAAAACAGAGAAAGTGCGATGTAACTGGAAAGAGTGGCAGGAAAAACAGTGGACTCTATTATCGTCGCGTTTGAAACAACCTGTACGCCGGTTAACCTTGTCGTTTCCATTTACGCTAGAGTGTGGCATTGGCACCGGATGTATCACGGACATTACCCATGGTGGAGGTGTCAAGGTATCCAAAATTACCCTTTACTTGGCTCTCATCAACCTACTTACTGATTCGTGGCGTTGTTTGTACGCATATCCATGGAAAATTATACCCAAGGATATGAGATTATCCATCTTCCCGGTACTGTATTAGGGGGCTAATCCTCTTTGCATCATTAAGATTACCCAGGGTAACCGTGATGACGCCTCTGTTAACGACGCGTAACTTTGTGTGGTGTTAACACGTTTACCATGGGTAGTCTCAATGATGCATACTGCCCAGGTGCAGCCAGTAAACCTGCCTTGAAACGGATAGTTGATAAGGGGCCATTTCCACTTGTAGTTTTCTAACCCAATGGTGACGTCCGCTTACCTGGGGCCACCTACATCGTTGACATTACCCAGGGTAATCGCGTTGCCACCCACTTCCAAATACACCCATTACTAACATGAGCGTTGACACGTCTACCCTGGGTAATCTCAATGATGCATCCAGTCCCAGGCCCAGGCCCTGCACACACTAACATGTTTACCTATACGTGACGTTATGTAGCTGTTTCCCAGATGTTACCTATGGGCAATCATACCCTTGATTTAAGATAACCCATCTTTTCAACGATACATCCGGGCTAGCGCAGTTATGCAGTCGAATTTCTTAACACGTGCATCACTCTTAAGCCAAATTGTGATGTGAGCTTAAAGCGCAGTCATAGGCCTGCAAGGCCTAGTTGTAGGTCCTACAGGGCCTAAAGAACATTGCTGTTCCTTGGCATAGTGACTAGTCCATCGAAAGGTGTCTTCCTGACCATTTTTGGTCTCCTTAGACCGGATCACTGCTCCCTTCATCTCCGATCACTTAGCTGGATCATCAACGACCCCGTGACGTCATCGTCGGATAATTGACTTGGCCGGTTGACCCGTGATGAGACGATCAGTGCTCGGCTCTCTCCAACTCTCAGGTGGCTCTCCTCGCTCGTATGCCATTTCTGCTACCTAAGCATCATTGTTCCCCACAATTTATCCGGAAACCACGACAGGCAAGTTTTTGCATGTCACTTTTCTGGGATGACGATTTCCACGCGAATTTTCTCACAGTGGACGAGTTTTCTCGTCGCAGTTTGTAATTTGTGTGGGATTGTGAGTGGTGTTTGGAGCCGTTCCGTCTCGATATTTGCCTATTTATCTTGTTTTCCACTTGAGTGGATGAGCATCCGTGAAATCCGGAAATCCGAGCGGTTTTACAGACAGCGTTGTTCTACAGCCAGACTTGTGCACGCTTTGCAATTAAAGCAGTGTTTTCTGAAAATTTGCACGTAAAACAAGTTGGACGAGTTTTTACTAGCTTTACGGTTGCAGCAGGATAGCACTACCTGCTGCTGCAGATGCTTGTTAGAGAGAATTCAGCTGCAGGGTGCAGTAGCGGCTGTCGAGTTCATCGAAATGCTGGATGGTGCCCTTGACCGTTAGCAATCTCCTTGACCCGATCATATTTATGCGGCATAATTAAGAATTTTACGGTCACTAGCGAAAGGGTTATTGATTACCAGACCTCAGTTCCTCTACTGGAACCGTACAAGGAAGCTTAGGCTTAATTGTTCGACGAAAAATGACCACGCCCCTGCTTTTTTTTGTAAATTGCAAGCTGGAATTCAGAGATTAAATCCGGATGCAGTATTCCACACCTTTCCATTCAGGTCCTTTTTTATCCAGTAAGGGAGGGCCAGTGGTAAATTAATGAACCTGCAGAGTAGACACTTCTTTGTGCGCTGTGCGTATTCCCAGTTTAATTGATGTTTCTTAGGTGATAATTACAAGGCCTGCGTCGTGGCTACTGTAATTTTCCTCTTCGGACCTAATTGTCTGACAGTGATCCTGTTGTTGATATTCGTGGTGTTGCTCTAAGGAGGAGGAGTGAGGGCGAGGGGTGGGGGTGGGAAGGAGATTTCTCCGCAGTTGCAATCAAAGCAGAATAATATTCTATTTTAGTATTTTTCTCGACACAACGATCCGCAAATTCTAGCAGAGCTCCATTTTTCACCTTTTAGAAAGTGAAATGATGGGTGTGGATCGCTACGTCCGAAAAGAGCGAGCCAGGGGGCTCTGCGATTGGTTGATTCATATGGCCATCCAGTCGCAGAGCCCGGGCACGCTTCTCTTTCCTGGGCTGGGATTCATGATCGTATAATTGGGCAAAATTAAGGTTAGCAAACCAACTTTTATTTCCTGCGTCTCCTAACATTACTTCGTCCATGTATAGGGTGACCAGTCAAGCCAACCATCGTTTATTTGCATGGTAACCGCCCCACGAATCCCTGCCCAGCTACGACGCGCTACAGCTTCCGATAATAATTTTTCGTGGGCATGGTGGTCTCGCATAGGGAGGAAATGGGGCGGTGCTGCTGTTATACGATTGGTGCACTTATCGGTGAATGTGCAGTCATAAGCCATCCAGCATACATTATCCAATTCTGGATCATTATCATTGCAATAAACCACGTTGTGGCATATAATCTATCCCCCTCCACTTAAAGAGATCGCTATGTGATCAGTGATCGTTGCGATCATTCCTGGATAACGATGCAGGAAATCCTACGCATGTGCTCTGACCTTGCGTCGTCGGCGGTGACAGCAACCGTGCAAAAAGTCGCGCTCGCTCAATTAACGGTTGTTCCCCACGATTTTATGAGTATGTCTGCGTGTGTCCGTGCCTGCGTCCGCCGGCGGAACCTGTTCCGTCCGCTGCCTGCGTGTTGAAATGCGTCGCAGCGGCGGCGACGGTGTCGCCGCCGGCGTCCACGCGGTGCTGGTCATGCGACGTGAGGTGTGAACAAATTGTCAAGTTATTGACACTATCTAAGTGACAAGTTATGGGTGTGTACGTGCAATTTTATAGTAAAAAATTGTCACATGCGCACGGGATGAACTCTACGGCCTCATGGGACTTCGCTCTCACTATAAAAGAGCATGCTGCTGGTGCAAACAAAAAATCTGAAATATTTCTCTACGTTTCTGATTTTTGTAGGGGTCCCAAAGCCCTTTACAGCTCTCTGCAGCACTGTAGGGCTCCATATAATTTCCTGCGTTATCATTCGGAGTATTTGGCTAGATCTAATGCGGCTTTTCCTAATTTCTAGATTTCAGCTAAATGTCGGTCCTTAAAACAGTGCTGAGAATTTATCATCCCTTACCAGATGCGCGCTTTACCAAAGAATTCAATGCTATTCATATTGAACAACTCCGTTTGACTTACCAGGTGGTCCTGGAATCCTAATAGAGGCATTGGTCTGGCTTGCCGCGACGCGCAGTTTGGATTTGCGGGCGCGCTAGTTTTGGGGAATGCTTATCGATCGATGTCGCCGCAGCGCTTCTCCTCGCGCGTCGGAATGTGTCGGGCTAACATCTTCGCCCGACCCATACGTAAGCACGCACGGAAAATAAATTTTGGGGAAGTATTGACCACGTCAAGCATTTCTCTTTAGAAAACTGTTTCACATAGGTCAATTACCTCCTTGGCGACTGTTTATAATTTTCGTTATTTTTTTCCCGGTTACCCACAATCCATATGGGCGTGATTTCAACAGATTTTCAACAACAACAATCAAAGAACAGCCAAAAAAGAAACTCTTAACCGATTTATAGGAATCTTGTGGGCGTGTCCTAACTACAAAGCACCCAAGGTATGACTGACGGCGCCTATTCATCAGCACTTTGATGTGACTGCTTTTTTATGATATGTCAACACATCGGTTTTAGTGAATAGAGTGACGTTCCAGCTTATAGGATAGTAGATCCAGTGATTCACGCAGATGTTTGCCTAAGGGTTTCGTCATTCTTCTAGATTTTGTTGAAGTCGCAGAGGACAGTATAGCCCTTCAAAGCAAAGGGGTGGTTAGGACCGTTTAAAATATAGGGTATATTCGATACACTCGGTTTCGAATAAGTCGAACATTCGAATGTTCTAGCCAGAGAGAGGCCTTTCTAGCTCTTCCACCAAGGCTGCAGGACTTTTTTTTCTGAATATTTGAATTTTTGCCCTATTCAAGACCGAATATTTATCGAATTTATGTTTTAATATATCATTCGATCTTAATTGTATATCGAAGCTTGATTCCTATCCTATTCCCGGCTTATTTCATTGCTTTTCTTTATATTCAGCTTGAGTAATCCAGCTCCTTGGAGTACTGTGACGTAGCCTTTGCTGCTGACCACCCCTTTATTACGTTTCTAGAGTAGTAGTTAAATTAAAATGTAAATATAGTGCCGGCGAATCGCTCTTACGGCACCGAATATCGCCCGTCTGGTCTGCCGCGCCGCACTGCCACCGCGGCGCGGTAGAACAGCTGGGCGCTCTGATTGTCAGACTTTGCCTTTATTGATGTTTTGCCCATGTTTTTCGGAACGAAAAAAGACACTAAGGAAGATGATGAAGAACATGAAAAGACGTCAATACAAGCGCTGAGCGACAATCACGGCACCCAGGTGGTCAGCCGCGTCGCGTATATGATGCGGCGCGGTAGACCAGTTAGGCAGTTTTCATGACGCGAAATTGATTAAATGGCACTATAAATAAATATTGATGAACATTTTTTCCTAGAAATATAAATAGTCATGAATCTTGACGTTTTCCAACCAATTTCAGCGCGAATGATTTCTCGATGATTCAAATTACTTGCGGAATAGTTGATAATATTAACAATTTCCGTTAAAACCTTTAAAATACGTAAATATTCGTCATTTTCCTACACATTATTCCTACTGTCATCATATGTTCAGCAAATTCAGCGCTAAATTTACAGTCACACTTGTATTGCAGTAAAGTACACAACGTTTAACGACCGACAATTTATCACTACTCCTATCGGTGGACGAGTTTTTAAGTGCTTTTCTCTGTCTTTTGGCGTACTTCTTATTTTTGTGTCAGTCGCACCTCCTAATTTTATTTGACTTTCTGGCCATCAGCAGTGATTATTTACCAGTTGACGTTACTTTTTTATAACTATTTTGTAGTGGAGTGATGTTCGTTTTGTTGCCACATTAAATGTGATGGTTGACCGGCAAATCTTCAAAGATCGAGCCTACAATAGTCACGCATTAAGGACCTGCTTTGATGGTGGAGAAATAGTGTGTTGTTCGAGGAGGCGTCAGACGGCGCGGAGGAACATAATAAATGCGTCATTTTTCTGCTTTGAAAATAGTTTGGAATCATTTCCGACGAAAAGGGCGCAGCAGTGGTGGTATAAAGGGTCCAATCTGCAGTTTAAGCCCTCCTTCCTTGGTCACTGTGGTAATTCCTGGACCGCTTACTCCTACAGATATCAATCCATGAGGTTTCTATATGTACTCCTCTTCCATCCTTCTATTGAATTCTTACAAATGAGCTCTTTCAACTGTGGTAATAATTCTTTCTGGAGAGATTAAGGTGCTCGTTGCGACAACTATCACAAGAAGTTGCGGAGTTGCGGTCTGCTGTCAGTGGCGAACGCAGGAGCTGCTAGTCAGTTAAGGGAGCGTGGGAAAAAAACTGGCAACTCCGCTAATTCGTGGACCTAGATGGAGTGATAAAATTACTAAATTATAATTTTTATTGAATAAGTACTAATGAATGTTTCAAAAATAATAATAAAAGTAAGCTTATACAATATTTTATATAATATTATAGAGTAATTTCGAGAATTTGGCGACCCATTCTCGGCTCTCCTCCGCCCCTATCATCACGCCACTGCGTCCGCCGCTGCATGATGTGGCAGAGGTGATATCGATCGCTAGCGCCTAAGGCGTCGGAAGTGCAACTCCTTGTGGTAGTTGTCGCTACGGGCACCTTGAATCCTCCAGAAGAAAGAGTTAAGAATGGGGGTTTTTTGGTAATTTTGTAAGGAAATATGTATACCACTGTGATCAGCGTCGCCTGAAGATTCTTCTGATGCTGATATCTCAAAATGCTCTTGAAGCTGTCAGGAATTTTTCTCGTTTTCAGTCCAAATATTGGAAAAAGTACAAAAATTGTGAAATTCCAACTGGTTTTTCCCTGACCAAGCCACTTCGCTTTGATTTTTTGAAAGATCTTTGACATTTATAGCCTGTTTTACAAGCTGTCTAACATTTCGAGAGTCATTCTCCCCACAATATCCATTAGAAATAAGCCAAACTAATTGTGCAACTAAGTTTAACCAAACTCGGTAAAAATAGCATGTTTTTGCAGTTTGTCATGGTTAAGCATGGCACTTGCCTAAAGCTTATATGCGTCGTGTGGTGATGTTCCGCTGTTTGCTCATTTTAGACCTTTCACACCATAAAATGATCGCTCAAATATGGCTGTATTTATGGTTGATGCGCGTCAAATTTGACGCAGCGATACATGATGTAGAACGAAGAGAAGAAGAGAATTCTTGGCAGGATGCGAATATTCCTGGTTTTGCCGTCGCGTCGTCCGCGTCAAACTGCGTTTTGATTATCGCCGCATCGAGACATCGAGAAAACTTTGTGAAAATTCAGGCCGACGCGTCGGATTTGACGCGCATCAACCATAAATAGCGCCTATGGGAACGGTAATATCACTAAAATGTGCGGATACGCAGGCAATCACACCGCCAAGGCGGACTTGACGCGACGCGTGCGTGCGAGTGCGGACAACCGAGGTCTCCTATATTTAATTTTTCGTGGAATTGTTCTCATTGCATATGTTCAGTATCCATAAATTATGCATTTCTTCAGACCACCGTGAATTCGGCCGAATTGCACGGCTGCACAAAATCAGAGTAGTAGTAAATCATGTTTTTTTTAAAGACGAAATGCTGGCCACCGCCTACTGTACAGTCATGGGTAATTTATGCGCAGAACATGGTAATTTGTTTGGTCAGGTTGTTCTGTCATACTTTGCTCTGGTAGGTAACAAATAACCCTAAATCCTGCCCAAGGACGGGTTTGCGATCGCTGGTAGCGCCGTCTTTCTCCGCGGCTCCGACAAAAAAGTTGTCGTCGAAGTGTACTCTGATGCGTCGTATCGGTTCGCTCACGGTGGAACGCCTCTCGCCAGCAGACACCCTTCATATCAGCGCCGAGTGTAGCGGCTGACCTGGGCGCGACGACGACCACATACGGTAGCGGATACGGTAGCCGACCTTAGCGACCATACTTCTCCTTGGGACACCACCCACATGCCAATTCTTGTTGTTGACCTTCACCATCCTCGTCGTCACTATTTGTCGGTCTATTTGTAGCAGTTATCCGACGTTCTTTCGTCTTTTGGTATTTCGGGTGTTGTTTTGCCACTCTACACAGTGCTTTGTGACTGTTTGTGATATAGTTTCCGGTGGGGCGACACCCCGCGCACCTGACGCTATTTTCCGTGTTTTGTCCGTCGTCGCGGACCCAGCCGTGCATACCTTCGTAGCAAGAACTGGTATCGTGCAGCGAAGATTGGTTGAGTTGTAAACATGTATGTAAACAGAGTATATTTAAAGCTCTCTTTAAGGCTTGGTTCAGTTACCCAAGCTCATATGACGTTTGCCAACCCAGTGCTTGAAGTACGGCTGAACTAATGAACTTCCGACTCCTATCGCCGCCCGCGAAACAATGTTTACCCTTGCGAGGGCGATGCTTCCGCGTTTTTATCATACGTCTGTGCTTCTGCTCTTTGACCCAAGTTCAATGTTCGATTAATCGTCTTACTCAATTCAGTTTAATTACCCAATTTCTACAGTTATTGCACTTTTTCCACCCTTGCTACACTGTTTCACAGTGTAACATTTCAACGAGGTGCTCCTGAAAAAGTTCTTCGAGACGTCCTTGAGACTTGATAGTTGTGACAATACACTTTATCTTCTGTAGTTTCTGATGTTTCTAGAAGAAATCCTCCCTTTGAAATCATATGCAGATCAGAAAAAGCGAAAGAGTTGGCCTGAGCTGTGAGGCAATCTTTGACGTCTGCGTCTCCATCCTACCCATCATCTCTCTTTACGTTTCACTTAGTGGGCTTTTTATGATTCTGTACGTGGTTCAAGCTGCAATTCAATCATGTTCAATTGAAGAACTGTATAGTCACCAGCAGGATAATCACTCAATAATCTATTCCTCCTTATCTTATAGTGGGAGAAGGGGGGGGAGGGAGGGATTCCTGAATTTTTCTCGTTTCTCTCGAGAAAAATAAAAGAAGCAAAATGCTTTGTAAGAAATAGCCTCTGTGCATTTCTTCGCCATTGGCTGCACCTATACCCCCTCCGACGGTTTCATCCCCATGAAAGGGGCGTGGCCTCACAACGCTGCTATCGGCCAGATTTCTTTTGTGGGCGGGGCATAGGTATTTTCTTTGGATCACGCCAGCAGAACTTCTCCTTCCACTCATTTCACCTTGTTGCTTTGTAACTTATAACAGCTTGCGATGTAGAGGGTTAAAGCTGAAGGGGGGATGTGCGGTCGACGTCTGTGATTGGTCATTTCATGCATTTGGCCAATTAAAGGAGCTCGTGGCACCGCTCCTTCCAGGTACCACCGTCTAATCCCCGACACTGCTTTTTCTACATTGTTTATTTCCAAGGCTTGTTTTTCAACATTCGAATAAGTCGTCCCGCTCTCTCCACCCATCCAGAACATTCTCTGGCTACTGTAACGTGTAATCAAGGGCAAAACCCAATTTTTTACCATAAGCGATCATTGCATCTTGTGACATACCCAAAATACCTCTATACCTGCCGTTTTCGCTAGATCACTCGGAAGTTACGCAATCAAGGAATTCCCGCTCACATGCGTGTTGACCAAATGGTCTCCTTGAACCCCGTGACCACGCCGGGAAATCGCCGTTTTTGTCAGCGACAACGCCTTTCTATACGTGTGTATTGCCGCTATGTGCTATGAACCTGTTCGAAAATAGTTCGACCTGGCGCAGCGATTCAGAGCGCAGTTCTGATCAGCGAGGGGCACACCTCGTTGCGGGGCTGACTCACCCCCCCCCCTTCCCCGTGTGACGGCGAAGAGCCACCGGAAATCAGCTGCTGGAGGTCGTCGAGTGACGAGCAGCGCCTCTTGTTGGCGCACCGACACCGGTTCGGTCCACGACGCGACCACCACCGTTCTGGTATAAATACGTTGGTCGTGCGTTCGCAAATTGTGGCGTTTCGTCACCTTCGAATTGTTGCTAAGTGAGACGTGACCAGATCAAATCTGGGGCTTATCGAGGCCGGTTCAGTTACCCAATCACTTCGAGCCAAGTAGATGGTTCAATAGTTCATCTGTAGTTTGCTTCTAGAATGATTATCTCATGAATAGCCATCCATCACTTGCCTTGGAGTCTGCTTTGCTTTTGCTATTGTTTCACTATAAATTACTGGAGAATTGCTACCTTGGCTCACATTCACCATTGAGATTACCCATGGTAAACTTAACCATGGTAAACATGTTAACATAACCGAGGCTTGAATGCCTCGTCGAGATTACTCGGGGTAAGCGTGTTGTCGATAGTGTTAAAGGTGAGCAAATTAACGTGAAATCAATAATTTTACCTTGAGTTATTTAAATCATGTATTCGGTCCCAAATTTACCTCTGATGTGACACTCAATAACATGTTTACCCATACGTGACGTACGTGACGTTGTCTTTACCCAGCTCCTACCGGTGGGTAATAGTATGCATGGGTGTGAGAGTGCCCATGCAAATAGTGCATACGGGCTCGACAGTCGTGTCCATATTATCCGCAGTATATAGGTCGTTGCCTCATATCGCGATGTGTTCAATTTTGTTTTTCTTTTGAACTGTATGGCTTCTTTGGCCGTTGCTAAAATGTAGAGATTACATAAAGGGTATGAAAGACTACATTTTTTTCTGCCATATTAAGACCAAGCGTCATTGATATTCACTTGCCGTATTTAATGCGTTTTTTTCAAGTTTGGTTTTCGGTTTTCGAAGCGAAAAAGACGAAATGGCTTGAGAGATGAATTGGTTAAGGGGGAGCGGACGGGAACACATAGTGCTCGTCATTGAATGCACCATTAGATTTCTGTGCTCTACTCTCTGTGTATTTCAGATGTCTACACCATTGATGTGAATGCAAGTTGTTAGAGACACCATTCTGAAAGAGATGTCTATGCAAATTTTTAGGCACACCATTCCAAATGTACTCATACTTTCTTGGACCCGCCCAATACCTACATCCAAGGGGTGCATCGGTACGTAGATGTAGTTGAGGATAGTTGAGTGGTAGTGGGATTCATGGGCTTCCCTTGGAAGTTTGTGAGCCGCCCAAGCATCCAAGCTTCTGTAGTGGACAAGTTTTCCGAGCGAAAATGGGTATATGTTGTCGGAACTACCTACCGGAACTACCAACATGATTATACTACGTGCCGTCTATACCCATATGTTGCTATTGGTAATCACACCAACTGGTATGTTATTACCCTCTTTCAAAGATGCATTCGGGAACAGTAGTGGCTAAGGTAAAGATAGCATAGCAGGGTAGCACTAACAACATTCATGAATCCTACCACTGAGAAATATAGATTTCCAGGGCCTGCATACTTTAATAAGACTACCCGAGGTGAATGTGTTGACACTAGAATTAACGACAATAACTTTGGGCGTGTTAACGCCTTAACCCTAGGTAATCTCAATGATACATGTGGCCCTAATGAGCATACTTGCCTTTGTGGGTCAAAGCGGTACCTCTGCTGGGCCCGTATGTATCATAGGAAGGATTTGTAATCTCATACCTAGAGGTGTGGTTACCCATTGCTAGTACCTGGGTACGGATAACTTTGTGTTTGGGTAAGCATTCTGGTGGATTAGGGAGAAAAGGCACACTATTGTCTTGGAAGGGGCGTGGCCTCACCGTGCTACTATTGGTCGGATTTCTTTTGTGGGCGGAGCTTTGGCGTTCTCATTGGTTAACTGCAGCAGTATCATTCCGTTCATTTCACCCTATTTCTTCGTAATTCATTGCGATGTTGCAACTTTTGTTTTTAATGTGATAGGCTCAGAGCAGTAAACCAAGATACTTCCAGAGAAATGTGGGTTGAGGGTTGTTGTGTGAAGCTTTTTTCCACTTTTTTAGATATCGATCTGGGAAAAATAACCAATAATACGAGTCGTTCTTTCTCATTACATACCATATAGAATGATGACGTCAACGACCCGTAGACCAGATTTCACGTCATCGGCGTCTCATATAAACAGGCCCTAGTGGCCGAAATGCTTTGTTGTGCTTCACTGCTATACATATTACTAGTTAGAATGTCAGTGTAAAAAATCCTCTTTTTCTCTACCTTCTCCCCCCCCCTCCCCCACCCAACCCGCCCCCAGGTTAACTTAATCACCTCGTTATCACCAATGTTGACATAGAAAATGTGTCGAACTTCCGCTAATTGATAACTGGTAGAACGTGAGCGTGGTTGGCATTGTCCGATCGCCAGCCCGGTGACGATAGCGCGGGAGAAAAGCCGGTTCTTTACGGATGGCGTCACGATTTACACGCGATCATCCGATCATCGCATCGTTTTTCCTTCGTTTTTCTCCGTCTTCGCGGCCACTGCCACTCGGTACGATTCTCATTCCATTCACGTGCATCATCACCTTCTATTGTAAGTCTTCGCATTGCGTTTCTGTGATGATTAATGGGATTTTTCATTCAATTCCGGTAAGTACAGTGCGGTGGAATGGTATTATTCCGAGTGGATTCCGCTCCTTTGTATTACTTCTTCCCAATTTTCTAAGAAATTCTCTGTAGTGGCCCTAGAAAAAGGTTTATGGGACAGGAAATTCTTTTCCGGAGGTCACATGAACTTTTCCATCGGTCAAATTGTTCAAGGACAGCTTTTAGTAGCCTGTCATAACGGACCAATCACGACCCGCCAAAACACTAGCTGTGGGTGGGGCGTTTTGCAAGATGGGGCAGGGTTGTGACCTCAACAATCTCTTTCAATAATTTTTTTTCAGCTCACATGGATCAAATTCAATTAATTAGGTATCTAATTTGGTAATAACGTGTGCTATTAAAACTAATTCAATATCAGTCGATATCGGTAGTGATTTAGAAGTAATTCGAACATTCGAATGTTTAAGGAAAGATGGCACTGCAGCCCTCGTCACCTTCAATCAGGGCTATACTGCTTCGTCTTATTTCGATATTCCAATTCTCGGCTTAATCGAAATCGAATGTTTGAATTTGTCTGTACTGCTTTTCAGTGGACCAATCACAATCATTATAGCCGTTATGGGCGGAGCCTCTTGCAGAATCGGGCAGGGTTATAACCTCATTGGGATCCCTCTTTTGACAAATCGTTTTAAAGTCACAAAAATACAGTAGTACAGGAGTACAACTTGGCGCTGAATGGAAAGGATGTTTATTTTTACAAGGATTGTGTCACGTGATCCAATCACAAGTGCAATCGCCTCGATTTCCGGTTTCCGCCCATTCCACTGGCGGATGTTTTTCCTACCATCTTCCGAAAATTCCCGGCTCCTTTTGGCGCTCGCCTCCACGAGAAAAAATAAAGGGAAAGAAATACGTAGATGATGCAAGACCGTAGCCAATTTTTGTTCACTCTTTGAAACTGAGCAGTTACATTATCTACAACTAACTAGTGGCCCCGTAAGCCACGTTATTGTGCTACTTTCCGTAGTGTGACAGTATTGACCCGTTGTGGTTTTTCGTGCGCGCCAACAGGTTGTGTGAGATTCACACCCTCAACTCGAGCTACACTATCTTACAACTGTATGTGTATATCTACATATAACATTATTCAGTCGAAAAAGAGCACATAGCGTAGCGAATGAGAGAAGAGAACTCACAGAATCCGTGAATCAATTTGTTTTGTTGTTTCTATCTCTGTCTTTCGCGAGCAGCGAGCATACCAAGGACAGCGTGAAATACAGAACACAACTGCTTTTGTATTGTACAAACCACTCGGTCAATAACTCAGTAAGCCAATCATACAAACACACCCTCAGCATCACCACTGTATGTGACTATCCCATTCTTCTAGTTCAGACCAAACTCATTCTAAAAACTTTATACTTTCCCAAAGTTTTGAACAAAAACTGAAAACAAATTATTGTGAAAAGAGAATAAGCATCCCGATCGCTTATTTCCACCAATCTTCTTCGTCATTACACATCGATATTCACCGACACGACGTGACTCATTTATACTAAACCAAAAAAGTTCTAAGTGATGATTAAGAAGGTGATCAATACTCAAATCCACGTGGCCTAGGGAAGGGAGATGATCAACAGGGTTGATGGTATAAATGAGTAGGAGCATAAGTTATTGGTTATTTTTCGCTTAAGCTCAGGAAACGAAGATGCTTCATGAGATTGGTGGGATACTTGGGGAGGCGATCCACGGTGTTGGCGGAATACATGGGATGGGTGCGTAAATTATTGCTTAGGCTTTTGCCTGAGCTTCTGGAACGGAATGTAATCCACTGGTTGGGGGGATACATGAGGTGGGTGCGCAAGTTATTTTCTAGACTTTTGTCTGAGTTTCTAGCAAGGGAGGTTGTCCACAGAGTTGACGAGATACGGACTTTTGCCTGAGTTTCTAGTAGTGGAGGTGGTCCACGGGGTTGGCGAGAAACATTGGGTGGGTGCGCAATTTATTGTCCAGGCTTTTGTTTGAGTTTCTGGAAAGGGAGGTAATCCATGGGGTTGGCGGGATACATGGGGTGGGTGCGTAAGTTATTTTGTAGACTTTTGCCTGAGTTTCTAGTAGTGGAGGTGGTCCACGGGGTTGCCGAGAAACATTGGATGGGAGCGCAGATTATTTTCTAGACTTTTGCCTGAGTTTCTTGGAAGGGAGGCAATCCACGGGGTTGGCGGGGTACATGGGGTGGGTGCGTAAATTATTGTCTAGGCTTTTGCCTGAGTTTCTAGTAAGGGAGGTTTCTAGTAAGGGAGGTGGTCCACGGGGTTGGCGATAAACATTAGGTGGGTGCGCAAGTTACTGTCCAGGTTGATGCCTAAGCTTCTGGAAAGGGGGGTAATCTACGGGGTTGCTGAGATACATGAGGTGGGTGCGCAAGTTATTTTCTAGACTTTTGCCTGAGTTTCTTGGAAGGGAGGCAATCCATGGGGTTGGAGGGATATAGGGTTATCAAAAAGTTCCCGGCCTAGAGTACTTCCAAAAGATCTACAGCGAGCAAATTTTGTTGTAGTAAAATACAGGTCCCTCGAACACTAACACACTTTTCATGGCTCGATTTGAATTTTTTCAAACCGTTCAAGGAGCTGCTTTCCTCATTTGACTCAGAGTATCTTTCAACAGCCGGCTCTTTGACGTTTTCGACATCCAGTCCCATCGTGCGAAGATGCTGTTTCAAATTTCCAGACAGAAAATAGTTGCTGGGTGCAAGGTCCAAACTATGGGACATGTGATTCAGTAATTCGAATCCACGTTCTCGTGTGGCAGCAAGCGCAACTCTTAATCTGTGGACGGGTGCGCTGTCGAAAAGTATGTGAAACCCACTATGGTTAGGTTAGAAAAAAGGGCCATTATTATTGAATGAGTCAGCTTAAGAGCATGAAACTTGGCATGGTGGATTTGAAGATTTTAGGCTACATGATCGCACTCAAAGTTTTGAGAAAAAAGGGATGGAACAGGTTGAGGCCGGAAACTTTTTGATACCCCTATACATGGGGGGGGGGTGCGTAAATTATTGTCTAGGCTTTTGCCTGAGTTTCTTGGAAGGGAGGCAATCCACGGGGTTGGCGAGATACATGGGGTGGGTGCGTAGATTATTGTCTAGGCTTTTGCCCGAGTTTCTGGAAAGGGAGGTGGTCCACGGGGTTGGCGGTATACATAAGGTGGGTGCGCAATTTATTGTCCAGGCTTTTGTTTGAGTTTCTAGTAAGGGAGGTGGTCCACGGGGTTGATGAGACACATTAGGTGGGTGCGCAAGTTATTGTCTAGGCTTTTGCGCGAGATAGTAACCCCGTGAGTTCCTTGGCTCAAAGTTTCACCGCATTCTATCAGTGTTGGTATTAGAGTTCGAGTAGAGTGTCTGCATACAAACCTAATTAAGCACTTCATTCAGTCTCAACACCTGTCTGAATAGAACTAATCCTTAGATTTTGAGAAACTCAAACTGAACAGTGGCAAACAGCTTGTCGAGGAGTCACAAAATGACAAAATTGACTGATTGAAATTTTTGAAGACCACGACCTTCTTTTTGTTGACGACCAATGAACACGTGTTGCCTTTTGCCTGAAGCCAACGCCGCTTTACCACTGAGCCAGCCAGCCGGACTCACGGGAAAATCCCGGCCAACAGACCAATTCACCATTGCCAACAATTCACTACTGGCCCAGTTGGACTCAAGGAAAAGTTCCGACCAATGGACCAGTGCGCCCCTTTACCTAAAACCAGCGCTACTTTACCACTAGCCCAGTCAAACCCAAGGGAAAATACCGCGCAGTGGACAAGTGTGCCCCTTTACCTGAGACCGGCGCGGCACGTGTGCCCCTTCATCTGACACCGGCGCGACACGTGTGTCCCTTTACCTGAGACGGGCGCAACTTTGCTGCTGACAGCGTCGCAGTCAAAGGAAAATCCTGACCAGCGGACCCGTGTGCCCCTTAGCTTGAGACCGGCGCCTGTTTACCATTGGCCCAGTCTAACCCAAGGGAAGTGCTGACCAAAGACCCGTGTGTCCCTTTACCAGAGACCAGCACTTATTTACCACTGACGGGAAAATTCTGACCAACGACCCATGTGCCCCTGTTTACCATTGGCCCAGTCGAACCCAAGGGAAAATCCTGAAATCCCTTGTGCCCCTTTGCCTGAGGTCGGCGCCTTTTTATCATTGGTCCAGTCGAACCCAAGGGAAAGCCCTGACCAACGGACCCGTGTGCCCCTTTACCTGAGACCAGCAACTGTTTACCACTGGCCCAGTGGAACCCAAGGGAAAGTCCTGACCAACGGACCCGTGTGCCCGGATTACGTGACGTTCGTCACCCGTCCTTTCGCGAACGCGGCGAAAAGGGCGGAGTGCGCGACGAACCCTCCCGGCGCGTGGGGTGTTATACCTGGAAAGGGCGGTGCGGCCCAGCTCTGCGATTGGTCAGAGCTCGACGGCGCCTCCCACTCCAGGTATAACGCTCCATACCCACCCTCCCGGCGTCTGCGCTAGGGAAGAAAAAGGTGGTGCCGCGCGCGAATTCGCGCGCGGCGGCGCGGCGGGTGACGAACGTCCGTAGACGGTATGCCCCTTTACCTGAGACCGGCGCCTGTTTACCATTGGCCCAGTCGAACCCAAGGGAAGTGCTGACCAAAGACCCGTGTGCCCCTTTACCAGAGTCCAGCACCTGTTTACCACTGGCGGGAAAATTCTGACCAACAGACCCATGTCCCTTTACCAGAGACCAGCACCTGTTTACCATTGGCCCAGTCGAAGCCAAGGGAAAGTGCTGACCAACGGACCCGTGTGACCCTTTACCAGAGTCCAGCACCTATTTACCGCTGACGGGAAAATTCTGACCAACAGACCCATGTGCCCCTGTTTACCATTGGCCCAATGGAACCCAAGGCAAAGTCCTGAGCAAAGGACCCGTGTGCCCCTTTACCTGAGACCGGCGCCTGTTTACCATTGGCCCAGTCGAACCCAAGGGAAGTGCTCACCAAAGACCCGTGTGCCCCTTTACCAGAGTCCAGCACCTGTTTACCACTGACGGGAAAATTCTGGCCAACGACCCATGTGCCCCTTTACCAGAGACCAGCACCTGTTTACCACTGGCGGGAAAATTCTGACCAACGGACCCATGTGCCCCTGTTTACCATTGGCCCAATGGAACCCAAGGCAAAGTCCTGAGCAAAGGACCCGTGTGCCCCTTTACCTGAGACCGGCGCCTGTTTACCATTGGCCCAGTCGAACCCAAAGGAAGTGCTCACCAAAGACCCGTGTGCCCCTTTGCCAGAGTCCAGCACCTGTTTACCACTGACGGGAAAATTCTGGCCAACGACCCATGTGCCCCTTTACCAGAGACCAGCACCTGTTTACCACTGGCGCGAAAAATTCTGACCAACGGACCCGTGTGCCCCTTTACCTGAGACCAGCAACTGTTTACCACTGGCGGGAAAATCCCGACCAATGGACCCGTGTGCCTCTTTACCTGAGACCGGCGCATGTTTACCACTGGCCCAGTCAAAATCAAGGAAAAACCCCAACGGATGGGAACAGCGCTACGACTTCGTTTCAAAACCATGTCAGGAAACAAAACCATGTGCTAGGATTTTGTTGTAACGTTAATCGACATTATTAGGGTTATTGGGCTCCAAATCGGATTTGCAGGGAGCCCCTTCACCCCTGAGAATGGCTTGCTGGATTAAAAAAATCTTATATCTGTTTGATTCTTTGAACCCAGTTGTTTAGTTTCACCATTATTTTTTGAATTTTTATTTTTAGACTGTGTACCCGGCTTTGCTCGGGTCCTGGCAAAAATAGCGAAAAATCAATAAAATCGATAAATCGATAGTGCTGTTCAAAACGGTTGTCATATTCGTGTTCAGCGTATTGACATACCCCAGTGACATGTCTTCGCCGCGCAGGGGCAAAATTAGCGAAAAATCAATAAAATCGATAAATCGATAGTGCTGTAGGAAACGGTTGTCATATTCGTCTTCAGCGTATTGACATACCCCAATAGCCATGTCTTCACCGTCACTGGGGCAAAACAAGCGAAAAATCAATAAAATCGATAAATCGATAGTGCTGTTCAAAACGGTTGTCATATTCGTGTTCAGCGTATTGACATACCCATGTCCTCACCGTCCCTGAAGCAAAATTAGCGAAAAATCAATAAAATCGATCAATCGATAGTGCCGTACGAAACGGTTGTCATATTCGTCTCCAGCGTATTGACATACCCCAATAGCCATGTCTTCACCGTCACTGAGGCAAAACAAGCGAAAAATCAATAAAATCGATAAATCGATAGTGCCGTACGAAACGGTTGTCATATTCGTCTTCAGCGTATTGACATACCCCAATAGCCATGTCTTCACCGTCACTGGGGCAAAACAAGCGAAAAATCAATAAAATCGATAAATCGATAGTGCCGTACGAAACGGTTGTCATATTCGTGTTCAGCGTACTGACATACCCCAGTAGACATGTCCTCGCCACGCCTGGGGCAAAAATAGCGAAAAATCAATAAAATCGATATAATCGATAAACTAATCAATAATCCCAGGTGCAAAGTAGCCTAAAACCTACGCCGGCCCTTAGGGAGGTGTCACCCTATAACAAGGAAGATAAAGATCTATGAAGAAAAAAGCGGACAATGTGGAAATTTAGGCCAGAGGCCCCTTTTTAAAGTACTCATCACAACACTGCGTATCGACAATGCGCTGAGAGTCGACGCGCAGTAACAGACGCGTTCTCGGGAATTAGCGACCAAATCTTTTAATATAGTAGGATTCGAGCCGATAGGTCATACTATCGCGGGCGACGTCGCGCGCGAAATTTTATGAGCATGGAATGGCGTGATTCATCAGTAGTCAAAACTTCACACACATGTCAACTAGTATCACTTGTCGAAGGACATAGTAACTCTGATGGTCTGTACTCTACCAGCTGACGGGCTACAAAAGCCTCCGGGGCTGGTAACAGTGTTCGGCTGGTCGCTCAGCCCGAATTCTCGTTCGCCACGCCCTGCAGGATGGCGTGTTCGAGCGACACGGCCGTCGGATGGAGCGGGTCGATCGTTTATATAACGCCGTTCTTGATCGTGATGTCTTTATAGGATGTTTTATTACTGTGAACATTGCCTATAAGCGCACGCCATTGATATGCGGGTCGGTGTCTACGTGGAATCTTTTGTTCTCATTCATTCTCGCTGTAGGGTTGTGCGGTTCTGAAGCCAGCGTCACACTTGGGCCCGGATGCATCATTAAGATTACCAGTGGTAAATCTGTTAACATAGCTGAGTTCACCCTTTACCTGGCACATGCTTACCTAAAATGGCATCGTCTATACCCAACTGTTACCCATGGGTATGAAGTCACCCATCTCATCCTCCAATTGTGCATCCGTCTCTTGACCGCCAAGCATGAGTTAGGTTACCCAGTAGAGGTAAACATTAACCTCCTTTTGCCTTCCATCCTTCCTTTCTTTTCTAACTCCTCGGTGCTCCGACATAATCTCAGCTTCATAATTTTCTTTGTACCATGTCAAGGCGTCATATAATTGTATTTGATGAGACTCCATGTTCTTTTCCTCGCTTCTTACTTCTTTTCAGTGAATTTCAACGTAAGCCACTAAGCGAGCTATATGTCGCAGATATTCCCCATTCCAATAATGCCCCGCCTCCTCACATAACCCATCCAGAGCAAAGTGCTAAAAAGAGGTTTTTCGACGATTTTGAAAGGAACCATTTATACCATCGTGATCAGCGTTTTCAGTTGAATCTAATGCAGTGGCGGACGCAGGGGGGGGGCGGGGGGGGGGGCCCCCCCCGAGAATGGGTCGCCAAATTTTCGAAATTACTTTACAATACAAATAAAAATCTTGTGTTAGTTTATTTTTAATTGTTTATTTTTATTATTATTTTTAATATATTTTTTATTTATTGTTTATTATTATAATTAATATTATTATTAATTTTATTTTCCGTCTGGGTCCCCAAAACGGCGGAGACCCCACTTTTCTTCCCACGCCCCCCCTCCCGCCCACTTTCTGCGTCCGCCACTGATCTAATGGTATAGAAAATTTGAGAAGGGGAATGACCCCGGAGTGAAATTCCGCCCAGATAAGCCACGGAATGATGTGTGACACCTTTCCGGCTTTCATTCGGCTCTTATCAGGGTAAAGCGTTACCCATTTCCAGGGGAAATTGCGAAAATATGAATTGGCGGTGAATGTTGTAAAGTTATGTTCAGAGTAGTAGTGCACTATGTTTCGACGAATTTTTGCCAGTCAGAAAGTTTACTCAGACAAATTCCCGGAAGGGCCGCAGCAGAAAGAGATCGCGCTCATGTGGTTAAGAAACGAGAGACGCATAGATAAAAATTTTTGGAAGGACCGTAGCCGGAATAGATTTGTGTGGAGAACGATTCGGAAGGGTCACCTGTCGGTTCTTCCGGTTTTCTGCTGCGGTCCTTCCGAAAAATTGTCTGAGTAGTACATCTTTTAGGAGAGCAGTTAAGAATGCATACAGTTCCTAGGTCGGGGTTGAAATACACCTTTACCCACGTTAAATGTGTTAACATCCCGAATTTACCGATGGAGTCAACACGTTTACCTTGGGTAATCTCAATGATGCACCCGGCTCGGGCGACACTTGCCCTGTTTCTGGTCTTTCCTACGTAGCTTTCCTGGTCCTGATTTCCGTCCACTTCATCCAGTGCTATATCCGGCAGCGCACCGGTTCCGGCTGTTTTCACTGCACATTTCTTCGGATTCCAATCCGGAAAGGCAGCTCCTTAAAGCGGTGCGCTCCTTTTAGAGTGTCTCACCCACTCACTTTCTGTCTATCTTCTTTGTTTATCTAGCCAATTTGCGCTCTTGAACACAACCAGCGTGCGGCGAACACAAACCGACTGTAAACATCCATGTTTTTGTTGTTTTCTGCGCGAAAACCGCGCCCATTCACCACACTTTACCTTTGCTTGTCTTCATTCTGTGGCGTATTGCTTGCACTGCTATCCCGTTAAGGACTGGCGACCGTATGTCTTCCACGGTACCGTAATTTTTGTCGGAATTCGCTTGTGTACTAGGGTCATGTGCACTCATTACCAGTATTTGCAGCTCGAGCTTCATTTATCGCGAATAAATCGTATCCGCGAGAAGATCATGCCACTGCAACTGATCAGCCGCCTGTCCTTCCGACACCGACGAAATCAGGAGAACGCTGAGAAGGTACGGCGAACGCGTTGTGTAGGAATTTTTCGTCTCAATGTGAATATTTGTGCATTTGCAGAATATGACACAAACGATGCGAAAAGCGTCGTCGTGCAAAGGACTGCAAAGAGGCGAACGTGTGCAAGAGGATAAGCCACGCCTACCCGAAGATCTGCTCCTGCGCATCGTTGATCACTGCGATGCCATCGAGCAGATACGAATGAGGGCTGTTTGCAAAACGGTGAAAAATCATGTCGATAGGAAGCTGAAGAAGGTAAGAAATGAGGCTGAGATATCTAAAATGCGGATTAGAGCGCTGTATCAGTGAAAGCGGTGCGGTCGAGCCTTACGATTGGCTGATTTATCCGGCCACCCAATCGCGGAGCTTGACGCGTCGCTTTTCCCCGGCACAACGCTCCACACCCCAAAATTGTGCTGAGGGAACCAGTGACATGGCGAAATAACCACGGAAAAATACATCAATGTAGCGACAGATTGAATGTGTGAATTTACTAAGAAGTGAGATAAAAAATAAATATTATCATTGAAATAAACGAGTAAAATTATTGAAATAATAATAATTGAAATAAGTAAGTAAAATAGTGATCCTATCGTTGTTCTTCGCTGCCGCCGCCCCGCAACCGCAACGCAGCACCAATGCGGTGCGGTTTTGCTAGGCTGACCCACTGACAGCTCTTGCTACGCACTTCATGGATCTTGAGTAAGGACGAGAGAAGGAAAAATTAATACCCAATTGCCAAGTCATGACATATTAGAACCAGCTGTGTTAGACGTGTCAGCATTTCAAAACCGCGTCGCGTCCGTGTCGCGTTGCGGTTGGGAGGCGTCAGCAACGAAGTAACCAAAACTGAATCGGACTCTATATTTGCAATTAAAACATTGAAACAGGGATAGTATCACGAGAAAGTAGGCGGGATCTACCCGACCAGCTTTAGTGACCTACGTTTCCAATTACCAGCCTCACTTTTTCACTGGGATAAACTGCACTTGCAGCGGGGTAACAAATGCCCAACGAAGGGAACATGATTGTATAATAAGTATAATTTGCAGATTACTCGCCTCAACGTTGAAAAACGTGATATTGACACAGCGTCCGGAAAAGGATGGGCACGCCATCGACACGCTCAAGTGTCGTTAAAAATGCGCATGAATACCGCAAAGATTGTCGTTGATTCTCGGTAAGTTTTTTTTCCACGTGGGACCCAATGAAACTTGAATGAGCATGATCGTTTGTTGCTTTAGTTGGACTTCACGCGATGTGTCTACCGTGGTAGGAGCGATGAGCGTTTACCGTAAAACGATACTTGAAGCTACCATTGATGCACCAATAGCTGAATTGGTGAGTTAAATCTCGTAGTTTATTGCTTTTTTGTGTTTGACTTCTTGTATTTCAGCTGGTGGTTTCTCTATCAGCTCTGGATCTGAATCGATGGTATGCATTCCAATGCTACATGAAAGCGATGGACGTTTTCGATGAGGATATGCATATGGACTGCGATTTTGTAAACCCTGGAGAGGTTAGTGTATCCACTGTTCGTTGAACTTCTCAAACACTTCGCAAAATCGGAGACCATTTGCGTCAAACGCGTTCGCAAAGTGCACAAGACGATAATTATTCGTATGTTTTGCATTCTGATTTGTTCACATCAATCTTCGTCTGTTTCGATGCCCCATTCGTTTGCGCCATAACGATTCAAACTCTGATCATGTGTGTGCTTATGGAAAAATCTGAATCTGTTGAAAATTGTTATTTTGAGTAGGTAGTGCGACTGCCACTCAGCCCTGCATTGATTCGTACTGTTTACAGGTTTACTGGCCACACATCCAACATCTTACCGTTCGCACCACCGAACAACAAGCACCCCACCTTGCCAGGTAATATTTACAAACTTTTCTGTTTGAAAGAATTTCGAGATGAAAAAAAGTTTCTTTTGCAGAGTGATTGACTACGGTGTACAGTGCAACTGGGTGTTGGATCGTCGAAATCTCTGCCGATTACGGATCATTTTCACCGATTTAGACGCCACACCGTCCCGGAAGGTGTCACGGCACCTATATCACTTCAGGTAAACCTACGCATCCTATTGGGAGCAGCTCGTAGCAGCTTCGTCAAATAACTAATTCGAAGTTTTTTGTACTAAGCGAGTGGTCATCCTGAATCTGTTTTGCTTCCCTTGCTGCCCAGCCGCAACGCAGCACTGCTGCGACGCGGCTCTGCGACGCAGTCGCGCGGGTTCTGACAAGTCTTGCCATGTATCTCATTGGCTGTACAAGTTAAAACAGAGAAGTATATTGGAACAAGTTAGAAATCATTTTGGTGTCAGAACATGTGAAAACCAGTGGATCCGCGCTGCTTGGCGGCTGCAGTGCGCTGGCAGTGTTGAAAATAAAACTGAATCAGTATGACCGCGACTGTACAATAGCTGCACAAAAAGCAGATTATGATCATGTATTTTATTAGAATGTCTTTTTCTAGTAAACGTGATAATAATACAGTATCGAGACTAATGTTGCCCTTTTTTCCAGGTGCTGGGCCGGTTCGGCAGGTTTCGACCACCGATATGAACAACAGTTTGGCGCCGCTAAAGCACAAAGTGTTATGATCTAAAGTTATACTTTCACCAGTCCTTTGCCATTTTTTGTGTTCACTTTTTCCTACCCTATGTGCGGCATCCAAAGAGTCAAATAGCGCTTTACATTTGTTTTTACCTAGAATCACCTAACCTATTTAGAGTGATACCCATACTCGCTCAAGAGCGTCTCAAAAATTAAAATAATTTTTGTGGATGGAAGGAAAACACGATTTTTGGGATGCTCCACCATTTTTCATTTCCTAATATATGTCCAACTTTATATGATATATATTTTCTAAATGTTGATAAGAATGGTCTTTCATCTTTTATGTGACCTGCTGCGGTTAATTGTATTTTCACTTTCATTGTAGTTCGACTACAGAAAAACATTCATGACGTGTTCTTTTCAGTTGTATTTGTTTCATATTGCCATACTTTTCTGCATGTTTGTTACTTGTCGACAAGAAGTTCCGTCATGGAATCGCTTGAATAAAAATTAATATGAAATACTGCAGTTTTGAACACTTATATCAAAGCTGAATGCCCACTTCCAACTATAAGTAACGGAAAACGATGTTTTCGTCTGTTTCAAGTAACTCAGGACTTTTTTTCCTGAGTTACTTGAAACAGACGAAAACATCGTTTTCCGTTACTGCAGATGAAGTACCACCATTCTGTTTCAAAAAGTTCGCCGACTATCTCTGCCAACCACTTGCCCATGTATCTAACATCTCACTGCTCACAGGAAAAGTTCCTTCTTTATGGAAAAAGGCCATGGTGGCACCGATTCCAAAAACAGCGCCTGCAACCAACCTAACTGAATTTAGACCAATTAGTATATTGCCAACCCCCCAAAAAATTGAAATATTATTAGTAAAATTATGAAAAAAAAACTGTCGCTGAAACCATCCTGACTGGACAAAGAAAATTGTATCCCAGAAGAGCAGTTTGGCCTTCTTCCTAGATGTTTTACATCTACTCAACTGATCAAATGTTCGCATGACTAGATCGTGGCTCTAAGTTACGGAAAATGTGTTGAGGTTATATACTTAGACCTCAGCAAAGCTTTTGACTCAGTTGACCACCTCAGCCTCATTTCCAGACTTGAAAGTATTGGCATAAGAGGTGAATTCCTTTCCTGGTTCACATCTTATCTGGAATCTCGTGAATTTTCGGTGCGTTTCCAAGGAGAGATATCCTTGGGCAAGCCCTGTGTTCCGGGTGTATCCCAACGTAGTGTTCTGTCACCAATTCTCTTTAAAATCTATACTATGGATTTCCCTAACATTTAAAAAAAATTACGTAGCAGCATATGCTGATGTCTCGAATTTATGTAGCAGCATATGCTGATGACATTAAAATCTATGCTATCTACGAATTTAGTGAGCAGGATCAAGAAAGGCTAAAACTTTCAATTCAAAAAATGCTGACAATGAGATGGGCCGAGACATGGCGGATCAAAGTCCACGTAGCTAAAAGTCAGATTCTAAAACTGGGTTGCATAACCATCGAAATTGATTACGGAATTCCGCTACAGACGAACCAACAAGTTCGTGATCTCGGAAAATCATTGACTCTTCTCTTCGATACTCTTCACATATTGACATGATCGCTTCAAATGCTACATACGAAAATACTTTATTCATTGCTCAGGGATGTGAAAACATCGGAAGTCTCAATTTTGGTGAAACTATACATATAAGACCTATCAGTGGTGTCAATGGTGTTAATAATTCACGGATTGGCCACTGATTTGAGGTGAAGAAGCATACCAGCGTGTACAATAAATATTTGAAAAAAAAAAAACTTTATTTCATGAGAAGCAAATAATCGTATGCTAAGGAAGGGTCCAGCTGTCTAACGCAAGATTTTACGGAAAGCTCAGGTGTCGGAGGCGTAATTCTCCTATTTGGACTCGTAGCGCTCATTTAATAACCTACACTAACAGCGATTAAGTACTATTTTATGCCAGTGCCACGTTGTGGTGAAACGCGTGGTGAGTGACTCGACCACTGGATACTCCTCTACATTTCATTTGACACATTCGCGACCTTACGCTTTTGGCATGGTGTGTCACATGGGACACACGCGCTTTTGCACAAGTGGGATCCGTGCTCAACCTCTCACGCACGTGTTCCCCGTGGTAGGAAGGAATTTTTGCGTAATAGCAAAAATTGCAGAAATCTGAGCCCGATCGTCTTCTCTTCTGTGATCGTCAGAAGTGTTGTAAAATGTTTGTCCTCCGTTTACTTGATACTGACTGTAGTTTCCTTTTCATATGTTCATATTGTTCGTTCTCTCTGGTGTTTGTTCAACCACATATTAAAAATTCAACCACATATTAAAAAAAGTCTGAGTGAAGATCTGCTCTGCCCAGTGCATGTATAGAAAGCTTGGATATTTTTAGTATAACACTTTATAGAAGTTTGCTAATTATGACTGCTTCACAGAAATAAGTAATGGTCGTGGCCGTCCTCTTACCGGCCACTCCATCTCAGAAAATACGGGCCTCTGGCATGCCAACAGAAACACAACGATTCACACATGGGTTTATCCTAATGACATGGAACGACAATAAGGTAGTGGGATCACGGATTAAAGTATGGCGGAATAGATGAGTATCGGAGCCGGAAAACGAGGTGGCTCGGCGTGACGCGTCCGGAGTTCGGCTCGCTGCTCTCGTCGGTTGAGTCCATGCGATGGTTGGTGCTTCTCGCTCCTCCTCCCTTATACAGTCGTCGGTCGTCCTATCGCATCGAGCCATCTGGAAACAAAGAGCGAGAGAGCGCGTCGAGAATAAACATAAGTAAGCTAGAAGTATGGCAAGAATTTAAGGAATACATAGGGTTACAAAACTTACCGGATATCCGTAAAAAACTTATCGGATATCCTTTATCCCCTGTAAGGGGATAAAGGATATCCGATAAGTTTTGTAACCCTTAAATTTTTTTTAAAATTTCTTAAATTCTTGCCATACTTCTATCCGGTTCCTAGAATCGATGACGTTCTCGGGAGAATCGGCGGCAATCGTTTTTACACTACTCCCGATTTGGCTAGAGGTTATTTACAGCTTCCTCTCGATGATGAGAGCAGTTTCAAGTGCGGAGTCATAACCGAAAACAAGGTCTACCAAATGACCCATCTTCCTTTTGGCCTGAAATCTGCCAGCAGTTATTTCGCACGAATCATGCCCGCGTATTGGGTGGCCTAGAAGAAAATGTCTTGACCTACATCGATGATATCCTGATCTACTCTAAAGACTTTCCTACTCATCTAAAAGCCATAAGAAAAGTTCTCTCTCGGCTGCAAGAATTTAAGGAATGCATGGGGTTACAAAACTTACCGGATATCCCTTATCCCCTTACAAAACTTACCGGATATCCTTTATCCCCTTACAAATATAACTCTGGAAAGAGCGTGCTCACCTGGTTGAGCACGCGGGCCTACGCGTCGCACTATGGGTGCGTGTCCACCGGTTGACACATTGTCGCGGAGAAGTTAATAAGGTAAGAAAGCGATCATTTTGCGTAGTGGCAGTTCGTTGCAGAAGCGTCGCAGTCACGTGATTCCTTATAGAAATTAATATGGATTAGACAGCTGCACAAGAAGTGACACGTAGCATCGCACTTTTGTTTTCCAAGTTTCGCAAGCAGGCGCAGACCCCACTCCCCTGCAAATGTCCACTTTTCGCTGAAAAACTTTGTCTGAGAACTGTCTATTCCGATTAATGTGAAGAATCTACGAAGAAGAGAAAATGTTTCGCTTCTCGATTACATAATTTTAACTGAGTACTGTGGCCAATTATAATTCCGGGGTACGTGATATAGGTACCTTGTAACATAATGGATGAGTTTATACCTTCGTTCATAGAATAAGATGCCTTGTGCCGCAAAATCAGGTGCATCTTGAGAGCTAGACAAAAAAGAGGCAGTCACGAGGGCAGCCGTCTTAAATTCCAGGCATGGAATAAAATGCATTTGTTGGATAACTGCAGCGAAAACGAGGAACTGCACGGTGAGGAAAGAACTGGGGATTTTGTGTTGCTTTCTTGTGATCTTCTGAAATCTCTCCCATTGTTCTCTATTCAACGGCACTAACTTTTTCAATGGCTGCCAGGTGGGTTTGATTACTTTTTTCTATTAGTTATTTTGGACTAGTCGAATCCACAATTCGGTGGTTTCTGGGCTGGTTTTTGCACATCTCTCCGTTTCTATCGCTTAAAGGCAGGGGCCCACCCCATTCCGCCTGTTGGAGGCAGAGACATATTCTAGACCTTTTTGCCATGTTGATCCCTGGGATGTACATCAACAGGCACAGAAGCGACGAGAGCCCCATTTTTTGAGGGGTCCAACTGGCTGCATTTTTGGAGCCGGAGGCGGATCGCTCCAAGTGCTGGCTGCCTGCCACGGCTACGGCGTTAGCCAGCGAGTCAATCAATAAGAGCAACGGCTTCACACGTCAACTCGGGCAGCAAACTGTTACCGGCCTAGTCCTGGAAGACGGGTTTGAAGAGCATTTTGAAACTATCTATGTGTACCGCTGGAATCAGCGTGTCAAGGAGATGCAGAATCTGCTATTAGCTCAACCACGAATGTGAGGTGGGCACCTGCCTTTAACTGGAAGATATGCCAATAGCCAGATCCTGTTTGCTGTCAAACCTTTTCCACGTTTTGTCGAGAATATGGAGCCTTCTGAGCAAGTTCGGATTTTTGTTTTCATGTTCCCCTTTTATCAGACGTCTCAGCAACGCATCAGTTGCATTGCACGCATCAATTCATGCCAACCGGTCGACATATGTTGAGATTGTTCTCTTTAGTTGTTGCCGATGTTTCATGAGGGCTACGGTACTGTTGAAAAGGCAGCTGCGTGCCTCTAGAAAAAGTGTGGTGAGGTCTGCTATATTCCTAATATATCTATATAGATCTCCGTAGCTGTTTCGAGACGAGCTTGGTGTCGGAGGACAAATGTGATGACATATCTAACAATTTTGATGACATATTTGAAAAGGTCGCGGTCTTGACGGTACTGATTGAGTGGTCTTCTGTTACGGTTGCTCTGCTATTGACCACCTACATGCGATTAATGAACTAATTGAACGGAGCAATGAGTATAAAGTGCCTCTATTCATTGGATCATCGATTATGAGAAGGCTTTCTATACAGCAGAGACGTCCCCCGAGAGCAGGGAGTGCATAGACGATGAATTTCGCTCTTTCAAGGAATGTATGCAAGCGCCCAGTTGTCTATCAGACAAGGGGAAATGCATGTCCTCTGCAAAGAAATCGCCAAGAGGACACCATCTAGCCAATGATGTTCATTGGAACCTTTGAGCGCGTTCTCGGGGAAATTACGTAAAGTGACTATAGAGTATCTGCTGAAGGGAATCAGCTAACAAATCTACGCTTTGCGGATGACGTTACCCTGATCGCCAAATCAGCGCAAACATTGCATGATAAGTGATCTCGACAAACACTCATTTAGGTGTGGCCTGACGATTAGTACATCGGAACGAAGATACTGGCGAGGACTACGGTTATAATTACCCTTACAGGCACCCAACTCGGAAACGTGGATCCTCCGTGTACTTTGGCAGAATATTCCGTTCGAGTAAGGTCACTGCAAAGAAATTACACGTCGACTTCAAGCGAGATGGAACTGCTTCCGTCGTTATGAAAAACTGCCGCATTTTGTAGTATAATGACCCAAATAAATGTTTAAATGTTTGTGAATCCACAGTTAACCGAAAAAAGTTTTTCTTCTTCAAGATTCCGGCTACCTGGAAGTTTTGTTTTGACAGATACCTCATTTGTTTCTCATACGCACTAATACTGTGAACAGGAGTAATTTGAGAAAAAATTTCGGAGTGACATTGGGAGCATAACAGAGCAATAATCCCACGTATCTCCTTCTCTGAACCTGGGCATGGCTTGTTGAAGATTCCTTTTACGAATGTGTCAGCCAGGTTTGTTAGATGGAAAGATTTATTGTTGGCCCCACGTCTCGACTATATCGTCTTCTTCAGAGGCCTGAAATTCTTTTGCAGTTTGTTATTTGTGATCGAGACCGCCAAACGTCTCCACCAACCCTGCCAGCTCTCGACGTTACTCAAGGTTGCTTCTTCAAAAGCCCTCAAAACTAAAGATTAACCAACCCGTTTCTCACCATTATTGCGGGAAGTCCGCAGCCGACCGTCGTTGTGGACAAGCGAGTCGTTGCGGAGTGACTATCGTTGTGGACAAGCGAGTCGATTGCGAAGGAGCTGCTTTCTGATGGTATCATTAGTAATGTTCATCAACAGTACATCATCCTGCACTTGAGCTCGGTGCAGACACTGCCGTATAGCCATGTTAAATTTGTTTGAGATGAAGGGAAGAAAAATACCCAACGTGGAATGCTTCGTGTACCTTGGGCAGAGAATTCCAGTGGACCAAAATAACTACGAAGGAACTAAAATTACCATGATGGTTTGATTGAGGGGGAGGGGGGGGGGTGGGAGGGATGGAGGTAATTGATCATGGCATCATATCCATTATTTATGGTACGATAACTAAAGTCAAAATATCGGTGATGTGTAGCAAGGGATTTGAGAAGGAAACCAACCTTCTATGAGGAATGTGCACGATTTTCAATGTAGCCAATGTGTTTTTCAAGGTAAAAATTCACTGCAGCTCTATATCTTCAGCTGTACATTATGGTAGTCCCTTCCTTTCTTTACTCGCTTTTGTTTTTTCTCTGGAATGATGTCGTTGTTTTTCAAATTTCCTTCATCATGTGTTATACACATCGCTTTTTTCCCCAAAGCTTGTGAGCGCAAAGTATCTACAAAGGTATGCATCTTATAAACTAAAAAAGTTGAGGGATTAGTTAGCCTTCCGAAATCTAAACTATTCTCAGATGTTCGACTGCTATGGGTCATTTAAGCGGTATTCAGATGATAGCAGACATACAAGGGACGTCAATCACGATCAGTATTTCCGCGGAATGGCGCGCCGCACCACCCACGCGGCGCGACGGGCCGGCTGGGTGCTGCGGCTGGTGGGTGTTGCGGGGATTTTCAGCTTTTCTTTAGTTTCTGCGACAATTTCACTTATTTGTGGGCCTTCTTGGTAACTGTTTGAAATAGAATGGCGCTGTTTCAGATCTAATATCTGAGTTTGAGGAAGATATCGTCTTGCAGTTTGTTTCCTACAAAGAGGTTTTTTCTCATTGCTTATTAGAAAGCTGTTGTATTGCGTAATTTGCGGCCTTCACTGTGGTTGATGACTAGCTCTCTCCTATCCACAGTGATTTCTAGGTCAATCGTGTGAAGACACTGCATCATGTGTTCTGTATCGAAGTCACTGACGTCAGGTTCGTGCTGAAACACCTCTGAAAGTTCATCTCAAGCGTGGGTGGTGAGGCGCGCCAAAAGCGTAAGGACTTTACAGGAGTCGGGGGGGGTCGATCACGATCAGTATTCCGCGCAGGAATACTGATCGTGATCGACGACTCCTGTAAAGTCCTTACGAGCAATCGGCGGAAAGTTTTCGAGCGCGCCAAGCATGGGGCGCGTGCGCGGCGCGGCCCTCTTGTGGCAGCGGTCTGGAGTCGTTCCTCAGATTCTTGGCCCAGGTGAGTGTTTTTCTTTCATTTTTTTCTTTAACTGAAATTTAGCTGAAGCTGTGAGGTCTGTGGCTGACCGATATCGACCGGACGGCCCCGGATGCCTCATATTTTGCACGTCTTCCCCATGCATGCCTCAAATGCTTGTTTTTATTGTTTTTATGAGGCATGTGGGGCCGTCCGGTCGACATCGGTCATCCACAGGCCTCACACCTTCAGATAAACTTTAATCGAGGAAAAAATGAAGGAAAACACTCACCTGGGCCAAAAGTCTGACGAACGACGGTGGACCGCTGCCACAAGAGGGCCGCGCCGAGCACGCCCTCTATGCTGGCCGCGCTCGAAAATTTTCCGCCGATTGCGCGTAAGGACTTTAGTTGCATATGCGTATTCATGTACAAGTTCAGGCTTAATTCTGTTCCTGTATTCCTGAAAAGCGAAGTGCGAGATGAAATTCCATCATCACTGAAGTCGTGGATGCGTTGTTCAGGGGACCGTAGTAGGTCCAAAGCGCTGGAAAGAGGCTCGATTATTCTCACCTCAAGGAAAAAAATGGATGCCTCTCCTCAAAAAATGATTTGCTGCCTTGAATATCATTATGTGAGTTATCTGTAAGATCCGGATGTTCAGCAACAATCAATCATACAACAACCACTCAAACAGTTTATAGCGGTCATGTTTCAGCTGTGTGGAATTTTCCGCGGAAGATGAACAACTGGTGAGGTAGACATCGATTCCGGGTGCTCCTGTCGTACGTGTCCTGCCAAAGACAATTTCGAGAACTGACCAAGAACGATGAGGCTAGTGCAGCACATAGATAAAACAAGTGAAAATGTTTGCGAATTTCTGACGACGATGATTTCGATGAAACATTGGGTCATTGAAGTTCCACAACGTAAACCTGATTGGCATTGTTGCTTGAACGTTGGCGGTTTTTCATAATCAAGTCAAGACTTCTTTGATTTTGCTGCATCACCTTTCTTTTTGTACGTTAAGCAAATACAGTTGAAATTTATCCCTATTTTTGAAAGGGGCCTGCCAACGTTTTCTCGTTAACGTGACATTTGCAAATTCATTATTTTATATCCTACATCATGCTCTACCCGCTGAGCAAATGTTGGCTTAGTATTTCATCGTCGTCATCATGAACTCGGAGACCATCTCTCCCTGTTTGTATTACCGCGGATGCGGGTATACGTAGAATCAGGAAATATTATTTTGGATTCGGTGAGGCCGTGTGCACTCGGGCAGTTCCACCAGTCGCAATTTAGCCGACGCCTCATGCTGTGCCGATCCATTCCTTGGGAGATTTATGAAATCCTTTGGAAAACAGGACTGCGTACGCGACTTCACACACTCCCCCAATTAGCCGTTACTATGGGGTAAAGTGGGGATGAACTCATCCCACGGGTAAACGCTTGATGAATGCCAAATCCATGTTTACCCCCTACTTTTCCGCGGGTCTCATATCCATCCCGTAGTAAACGTTTGCCCATTATCTCAATGATGAATGCCACCCCTGGAACAAAGGCGACGTCGTTGAGCCAAAACCTCGGATTGACAATTATAATACATGTATGGTCAACTCGTTATCGTACTCCTTGATCAACTCGTTACTTTCAAATCGACCGAGCTGGATCATGCAGAAGTCGTGGTCATTCTTGCGAAAGAATTTTCCATCTCTCCAAATCTATATAGAAGGCCTTGATGTCGTCCTCGGCGTTATTCAATTCACATCTTCTTAAGCTATATTTATGGTTCATCGGAGCCCGATCTGGTCGGATAACAAATGATACGTACCGATCGTCGGATAAAGAAGATCAATACGTATCTTTTATCATCCGACTGGATCGGACTCCGATGCACTATAAATGTAGCTTTAGTCGTGAACGTCCGATTATTAGCTGTCCAAGAGAGTGGATGCTCATCATCAAGTTCGTGTTGACCGGCTAATATGTCAAAGATGGCGTTTAGTTTCTTCTCGACTCCAATGACGACATACCTGATCTTTCTCACATATATCATACCGAGGCAAGCCTTGATGCAAGCATGCAAGCGTTGCAGATATTTCCCATTACCATGGGAAATATCCGGAAGAAAATTCTAACGGAAGGAAAAAAATTAGGGGATTGACGGCGGCTTTCTTCCCTTCTGCCAGGCACGTATATGAGCAAGTCTAGACCGAGGTTTTTGGAGTAGATTGTACAGGAGATCATTGAAATCTATTGAGATTGTGGGAGAGAAGCAATACATGTGGTTGGGTACCGATGATTGTGCAAACATCTGTGAATGACGTTAAGAGAGATGATAAATGTGCCACAGCAGCGACCAAAAAATATATCAATGGCACTGCTGATGCTGGATTTCTTAACTACAACTCAACCACTCAGCTATTCAGGTACAACTCAAGGATGTGATGAGAACCAAGGTTTATTTTCTTTCTGCTGCATGGAACTGACGTAAATAGCTTTCAAACAAAGCTATCGTTCGCCTAGCTTCCGGTACAAGAGAGCATTATTCTAAATGTGTCTGTTAGCGAGAAATTTCTTATAGAAGTCTTGTGCTGTAGTGCTTCTCGTCAAATAAGCAAGTGGGATCACCAGCAAGCCCAATAAAAGTGAGAAAAGAGAAATTTGAAATATTCTAGAGGTAAGGCAACCGTTCCGACCAAGGATATTTCTATGACGCCAGCTACTAACAACCACTCTCATATTCAAACAAGAACCGTAATGCGTCTAGCATTCTCAACACACAATGCAAGAGTTTTTTTTTGAAAATTCGTCCAATTAATTTCGTCCTCCTATTTGAGCGGCAAGGAAAAATGCAGCAGTGAGTGATGACAAAAGGTTTCCTGGTTGACACTGCCACTGATCATATCTTTTCGACCGTCACTGCACCTCAATACACTGATCCTAGGGAATTTTGTTGAACATTCACATTTGATCAGCGGGTAAAGCATGAGGAAAAGAAACGGCAAACGTCACGTTTGTGAAGTCAACGTTAGCGGTCACATTTGAATGAGAGGAATAAATCTCAACACTATTTGTTAAACATATGAAAAGATATCCAGAACTGCATAATCAAAGAAGAAATTTCCGAGATTTTAATACAAATGCGGTCTATCTTTATTTGATGAGTGGAAGGTAGAGTGCTATGCTTGGGTGTTCTACCTTCCGCGGTCATTTCACACTGATGCGGATTCTTCCAAATGGTCGACAATGCTCTGCTAATGAGCATGTAAGCAAATTTCGCGGCCCTTTTTTCTGCGTAAGCGAAATAATCGACAAAGTCAATAAATTGATGATTTTGTGAAAAATGCTGGAAATATTCGTGCCAATGTACTCGAAAAGCGTTAGACATGTCCTCGAACTTTATCGAACCTTGAGCAGAAGTGAGAAAAATCGTTACGTCCAATTAAACGGCACTTTCATACAAAATGGTTGTTTCATAATTGGTCGAAGATGCTCCTTTTACAAGTGGTTCAGAGAGGAGTGAGTATTTGTGTATTACTATGTGGAGTAGACAGTTGTTAGTCAGTGTTTTTTTAGTGCCTGACGTCTTTGCGGCAATTTGTACTAGGGTGCGTCAGACGCACTAATCCATGTGCAAAGGATTTTCTATGAAGACCGACCAACGCGACATGTGCATCCTCCAGAAGATCGAGCAGCCACCGTTAGGCAGGAAGAAACCACCTCAGAGTTGCGTTAGCGATGCGACTGGTCCTATCCTTCATCATATCGACGCACGAGCGTCAAGCGCACACATCTAGTACTAATTTCATTATGGCATACTTCACAGTGAAGGTTCAGCCTCAGCATAGTGTAAAACTGCTCCTATGCCAGCGTGCTATTTCACGCACATAGTATGATAAGATATGAGCATTTGTAATGCTTTGTCCTCATCATTTCCAATGATTTTCTTCACAGCGACACCCCCGTGAAGTACGCTACAGCCCTCACATGTGAAACAGCCCACAAATTAGACAAGTCTTCAACGACTCACAGGTGAGAATTGCGAGAAATCAATAAAATCGATCAACCTGTAGACATGTGCTCAGGTGTAAGGTGCTTGTCATATTCGAGTTCAGCGTACTGGAAAACCGAAGCGGGCATGTCCTCACTGATCCCTGAGCAAAAGTGAAAAGTCGATAATTCTATAAATCGATATCATTGTGCGAAATTCGTGTTCGGAGTATTAAAGAACCATAGTAGATACGCCAGCAAAGAATGCGAAAAGTCAATAAAGTCGATATGCTCGACGATCCAATGGATAATTTGAGTGAAAAGTATCCTATAACACCTGCTCTGTGCAGCATGAATGCAGCCCGAACGGCGTAATGGTTCGGTTAGAAACCCTAGCAGCAACGGTTGCCAGTTGCTGCCATCCTCCCCTCGATTGCTGCTCAATCTGTCGGCCCTTTAGCAGCAATTGCTGAGAAACGGCAGCAATCAAGGGGAGAATTGAAGCAACTGGCAACCGTTGCTGCTAGGGTTTCTACTCGAACTATTACGCCGTTTGGGCTGCGTTCGTGCTACCAAACTAATGGGGCTTCCCTGCACTCTGGAGACCTGTTATTTTCACTTTCCTGGCTCATTACTCTCTGATCACTATTTCGTCCCAGCCCTCAGTTTCTTTCCGGGCTAAAAAGAGCCCGTTGATTTCGGTCCGTTTTCACCAGGAGTCACCTTGTATAACAAGCCGAAGCCTGCGCAATTCTGAGAAGAACGAGTCGGCGATCTATCCGTGCGTTGAGGTAATGTTATGGATTTGGAAGGTGTATACTAACTTCACTCGGAAAACCCCTTTCAAAATTTAGAGCCGGAAACCTGACTTGGATGCTGTTTTTCCCATTACTTTCTCTTCAACCTAATATGTGTGTGTAATTAATAGAAATCGCGGAGTATGAAGAGATCGTGACCAAGTTTTGCATGTAAATCCTACGAGGGCCGGCAGAGGTTATGCGCTGCTTTCCGTCCGGAATTATCGATGTGCTTGTCGATTATATCATCAAAGTAGATAAAGGATGAGGTGGTTGGCGCTCATTAATTTCGAGTGGGCCACGCATTCGACTTCGTAGAGGCACTGAGTGCGTATGTGCCCTACAGGCTTCTCTTTCTTTTTCTGCCAGAACTGCGGAGGCTGTGGATCGGAGGACTTTAATACCCGTGGGTACTCATGTCCAGATAACTTTGCTATAACTAAGACCGCGATGATTCTTGATGACGGTCGCATAATTGCATTAGAGTGTCTTTGCCAACTTGCAGGTGTCGTCACACGCCATCACCTTCAGGGCTTCTTGCAAATCGTCGTTATTTACGATCGACGCGCGCCCAGAGCATAGGTGAACTTCAAGTGTTATTTTGCCAGACGAAAAGCCCTGGTACAATCAAGAGAACGTGGGATTGTGAAGAATGTTCTTTTCAAACGGAGCAGTATAATGGCATCGGCATTTGTAACAGGATGTCCTTGCAGGAAATCATAACACACAACGTTAAGTGAGACTGAGCAGGCCGAAGGCATTGTTACTCAAATACTGATAGAGCTTACCTCGCATGCCCTTCACATAAAAGTCAAAAATAAACATACTACCTTACACCGACACGAGATCCTCCCTGTCAAACTGCCTTTGCGTTTTAGACAAGAAAATAAAAAGTTTTGCAAAACTTTTTCACCAACCAATAGCATAATTATTATTGACTATGTTGGTTTTTTGTTTTTCTTTCGTCAATGATTGAAGAAAATTTTTTCAATGGGGTTCATCAATACGACGAACACGGAAATGACAGGCATTTTTCATCCAAATACCGATTTATTGATGTTATTGGTTTCTCACCACTTTTGTTCAGGGGTCAGTGAAGAGATGTCTACTGGGGTTTTCCAGTACGCTGAACTCAAGCAAGTCATTAGCCAGGTATGTCGTCTAGTTAAACACACAGAAGAAGAAAATGATTGACTTCCTCTTGTGGAAAAGTCTTGACTAAGTAAACAAAGTAGTGCAGGTCACAACATCGGTGTTGCGCTCAACCATCATATTTGTGATTGTAAAACTGAATCAGCTTAGGTGGATTTTATTTTAATAAATAATGTATTCATTCACAAGCATGGCTTCACTTTGAATAACCAGGTTGCTCCAAATTAAGCAGGTCAATTTGGAAACTGATGTGAAAGTTTCTTATTCCAACAGCATATGCGATACTTTTGAACAAATTTCCCTAACCGTTGTTTCAAATTGGAAGTGAGTTTATTTCAGAAGTCCCTCCATCCGAAAGCTCCTACAACTTATATAACACGTCTAGAAACGTCCTAATTGAAATATGGGTATGATGGAATGTAGAAATTTAAACGTGCAATGCAAACACTCCATTTCATTCCGCAAATAATTAAGCGGTGCAAAGTTTTTATGCTTCTAGAATTTGGCTAGTATTCGTTTACACTGTGCAAACTGATGTCTAACGTTTTAACATCAGCAACTGTCCAAATAGTTTGCTCGAAATGTCAGTGTCACATACCCTATAAATAACAGCTCTCTTCATTGTAAGACATAGAACGGCTTTCCATAAATTTTCTTGAGCTCTTCCTCTAAAAACTTGTGTTTCATCTCGGCTTGTACCGTTTCAGGATGAGGGTACTGTTCCTAGTTCTCCTATTGGCCTTATGCGCAAATGCTGGCTTCTTTGACTCAAAGATCGGGCAGAAAATAAAGGAAACACTGAGCAAGATGAAGGCTGTAAGGAGATTGTTTCTTCATAGTTCATCAATACTCCTTGCAACTAATTTCTTCATAACTCATGAGAGCTCCTTGTTGCTCTTTTTTGCTGAGGAATGAGTGATTTTAGGCGCTCAATGGCACCGCTCTTATTGCAATTCGTGAAAAATTCAATAGCCTGAAGGAAAAGATAAAGGCAAAGCTGACCCTTTCCCCGGCACGAAAAGCCATATTGGACGAAATAATGAAGGTAAGGCATAACGTGGCGACATGACTTACTATATGTTGGCAGGACTTTAAAGAAAGAGGTCGTTGCAGCACATTAAATTCATCAAAAAGGATAAGGTCCAAGAGAAGGGTGACTCGATCGAAGAAATCAATGAAAACAGTAAAATCGGAGAGTTGTTGTACCAAGGCGACATCGTCTTGACGAAGTTAGTCTGTATCGTGTTTTAATTAGTTTGAACAATTCTCCAACAATCTCTCTATTTCAGTAAGCAAGCCGAGGAAATCGTACAAGACATTGAGAGTAGCGACAGCGACCGCGAGAAACGACAGGCGTTCCGCGATAAGAATTACCCAAAAACATTGTGGTCAAAAGGAGTATACTATTACTTCCACTACAACGCAAGTTCGTGTTAGAAACAACTTTTTTCCATATCAATACAAGTATTGCTCTTCTTTAGCTCCTGAGGTTAGAAGCGTTTTCAAGAAAGGCGCAAACCTTTGGATGAAAGATACTTGCATTGACTTCTTCGAGAGCCAATCAGGTTAGGTGGTAACAAACTTGAATTCTTCCTGTCAGTGATAACAGCCACATTGTAGCACACGATAGGATTCGAGTGTTTAAAGAAGACGGATGTTGGTCGTACGTTGGTAGGCTCGGTGGTGAGCAAGATTTGTCGTTGGGAGACGGTTGTGAATCGGTGAGAATCCTGAGATCCTAACTGGAATGTTGACCGTTATTGCAGAACAAACTAGTCAAAGAAAACGTGGTAAATGTGGATTATTTACTTCTCCAATTATTTACTTTGAGGTCGGTACAGCTGCACACGAAATCGGCCACGCAATTGGTTTCTTCCACACTCAGTCAAGACATGATCGTGATAACTTCATTACATTTAATGCGCACAATGTCAAGGTAATGTGGGTCTTTCCTGTATCAGTTAAGCAAGCACAGAAAATGACAATTTTCAGCGCGATTGGTTGGACCAATTCACCAAACAGACCAAGGCAACAAATGAGAACTATGGAATAACTTATGACTACGGAAGTATCATGCACTATGGAGCAAATAGGTCTCATAACTTTGTGAAAAATGCCAAATTCTTTTCTGTTCACTGAAATTTACATATTACAGCGCTACGGGAAACGGTCGTCCTACAATGGTCCCTCATGACCCGAAATATGTGGAAACTCTGGGATCTCCTATTATTTCCTTTTACGAACTTCTCATGCTCAACACCCACTACGGCTGCACTAGTAAAAATAGACAACGATAGCTTAGCCTAAGCAAGACATGCGTTCAATATGATTCAGAGAACTGCAATCCGGCCACGTCTGCGCAGTGTAAGATGGGTGGCTTCCCACATCCCCGAGATTGCTCAAAATGCATTTGCCCTAGCGGTTATGGAGGCAGACTTTGCGATCAAAAGGTACTCATCGGATCAGTGCTCTTCTTGCAGAATCGTTGTAAGCGATATGCAAATTTTGATTTTAGCCCGCCGGATGTGGAGCTGTATACCAAGCGACCAATCAGTACCAGACCTTCCACGACGAGGTTGGGAAAAAGGCGGCAGGACAGAGACCAAGAGAGGATATGGACTTCTGCTACTACTGGATCACGGTATTCAATTAATTCAGCACTATTGAAACGAGTATTGCTCCGAAATACACGCTTCAGGCACCACAAGGATCAAGAATCGAGATCAAAATTGCCGATTTATCGAGAGGAGCCACTGTTGATGGATGCCAATACTGGGGAGTAGAAATCAAGACTCACGCCGACCAGCGCCTTACTGGCTACAGGTATTCGCGGATAGACTCTCACATGCTAATGTCAAGAGTTGATCATACACAGATATACTGGTTCAGATTCTGTGCCCCAGAAGATGTTGGAACTACACTGGTGTCAAGTTCTAACATCGTACCTATAATCACATACAACAGATTCTTCGCAACTACCGTCGATATTCAGTACCGAATCGGTTTGTTTTAATAGTTGACTTTCTTAAAAACGGAATTGGTAGCATTGGCATACACTGCACATATTCCGGTTATTGTGTCAGCGTTCCGCCAGGACAGATCATTTCAATAATACCGTTTCAGTTTCCGGTGGTAGCGGTGGCAAACCAATGCCTCAGCCACAAACAAATTGCGTCGACAACGCACAGTAAGCAGTTAGGATATCATGCTAGCTAATTATCAGGTTAAATATTCTTTGATTTAGATGCGCAACTATCGTGAGGACAAAGGACTTCTGTCACAACAGAGCGTTCACAGATTCCATAAGAAGAGGATTGTGCCCGAAGGCTTGTGGTTTCTGCCGCTAATTTTCTCGAAGCAGTGAAATAAAATTGCAACTACAACGAAATTTAATTGCAGTGAAGCCAGAAAACTGACGAGAGCACAGAAACGTACAACGGTCCTTATTAAACTACAGGGTGCGGAAGAAGTATTGATAGTAAAACCAATTTCTAGTGCAACGCCATGGATACAACTATTACAACAATTTTTATTGAGTAAGATCTCAGATAACTGGATAAGGCAAACACAGCACAACCTGCCAATCCACACCCCCAAGAAACGGAAGGCAGACATTACTGCAAGAGAAGAACTGCTGCATTCCGACTGCTAAGAGTAGCAACGTGTTTCGGCTGCGTTTTTTGCCCGATTAACTGCGGCGGTGCCGTTCAACATGCGTTCTGCCTGTTCCTTGCTACGTGGCGACACGCCCCATCCCCCCCCGCGACCCGCCCCCGCGAGGTGTATATAAGCCGCTGGTTCAGCATCAAAGTTTAGTCGTCTCTCCGCTTCGGCGGAGGAGGCAAGGCGAGCCCAGCGAGACTCGTCAGGCCGGCTGAGGCGCGGGCAAACGTACAAAACGTAGCCCAGTGCAATAATCGGTCAGACGGGATTCGTGCGGACGCGTGCGGGTGCGGCGCGGATCTGGAAGTCCACCCCAAGCGCTGCCGCGGAAAGCGCTTACGCATTCGGGAGTATTTTTGGATGAGCTTGTGTAAGCATCCACTTACTCAAGTCTACAGTACCAACACAGCCCTGCGACAAGATTGGGCTGCGATCATAGGTTTGAGCCATTCAAAGCCAGTTCATCACCCCCGAAACACAGCCTTCTCGGGGCGAACGCAGCTCGTGGGGCGACGAAATAAGCTTTCACCTCGCGGTGTAACTGATGTTCAAACGTGTTCGACCTGCGTTGGTTGTCCCGAAATCTCTGAGATTAGGAACTAAGCAACAAGTGATATTCCGTAGTTCATTTTCGATTAGGTCTCTTCTTGTTTTGATACACTCGCGGCAGAGTACTGGAAGGCTTCCACGGTGGGCCAGCTTCAGGCATGAGACTTGTCCATTTATGGATCAGAACAGCTTTTAAAGAAGCGATACTCTTGTGAGATTAAGGCCTTTGCTTGCAACACTCCTCAAGCAGAGTAATCAGGTTGATCGGGATTCCGGTGGCCAGTCTTGAGAAGTAATGAAATCGCGAAGATTTGCTTAGCACACTGTTGCGTTTGAAGAGCCTTACGGGTGGTGCTAAACCTTGTTGAAACATTTATGGATTGTCCTCAGAATGAGTATTTGACCATAGGAAGACACAAAAAATAATTCTACACCATTTTAAAGAAGCACAAAAACATTGAGAAAAAATTATCAATACTTTTTCCGCACCCTGTAGTGCAGCTTTCATCTTCAAGTTCGCGAGCATTTCTTAGCATTATCTGTTATTAGTGAGAGAAGAGGGGAAGGGTATAAATTAAAAAGTTTGGTTAGGTCGCTGCTGAAAACAATTGAAGAGGTTGACTAGTTTTCTGGACATCCTTGTCGAGTAAATACTCGTAGCTGATTTTGGTGACCACATAGAACTAGAACGGGACACTGCACATGCTAACAAGCTATTGTACCACATACTCGAGTACAGCCCTGTTCTCTGCAAGCTCATCTTCCTACAACGAAGCTCGAATACAGTTGCTATCTTTATCAAATGAGGGGTCCGCACAGGTACCATTTTCGCTCGCATCTGCGCTCCCCCTCATTTTGTAAGAAACTACCGGACTACTGATTATGTCGATTTTTCCCATTTTTGGTCAAACGTCGATGATGACATCTGTATATGTAGTCTAGGGACCGCGACGGTTCCTTTTTGGCAGCATACGCTGTTTCTTTCGGTTGACTCTCCACTCATATCCACTTTAATGGGATAGGTGGATGTAATTCCACAGTAAGATCTGAGAGAAACCACGTATTCGACAAGGAGGTCCCTCTGCAGCCCCCTCTAAAACTCGCACCGGCCTCAACAGCGCCAAGACATAGGGCATACTTCACAGCATGCTGTCGCTATGAAGACGGCCCATAGTTTCTGAGGGAGCCTAGGGACAGCCGACCCACGGCCTTCAAAATTTTAGCGTCCGACCCGCGGCATAATTTTTGCGGGTAAGCCGCGGCCTATGAATGGCGAAATAACTTCGCTAGCGCTGACACTCTCACATTCATGTGTTCGCTGGTAAATTCTTCACAAGGAACGTCTCGTTTCCTACCGTTGATGCCACTGTTGTGCTGCTTTTATTGTTTTCTTGTAATCCAGCTAAAACATTGCGTCCGCGCTTGTTTCTCAACACTGTTTTTCTTGTCTCCTAGGGCAATTTAGTTCTTAACGCACTTCTCGGATTTTTCAGTTTCAGGTCATGCCATGAGTTCCCGTATTCTGTCTGTCAACAAAACCGGTGTTAGAGGACTTGCAGGTGAGGTCAATTCATATTATATGTCACCGAACTTCTTTTCACCATTCAGCCGCGACGTTCGTGCCTACAATTACGAGGATCGAATTCAAGTGGTACTGCCAGTTACTAATGGTTTCGGGTAGCTGAAGAGATTTTTTATCATGTTCTTTCGAGAACAAGCGAAAAGACTCGGCCTGATTGCAATACCGGAAACGACGAGGATATCCATGTCATCCAGTGGGTTTTTATCTTTTCACATACTTCGATTAAACTCGAAATACTTGTTCTTCTTTCAACATCAAATTCTTTTTCAAGGCTGCAATGTTTTCAGAATGTGCTTCACTACGATCCCGATGGTAGACAATTGCCGCATAGATTCCAACTCAGCATACCCTTCTACTGCGTCTTTGCTACCGAAACCGTTTCCAATGGTGCTCATAAGTAGATTCATTGTTAGTTTATCGAGTTTAGTTTTTTGTATAGTTTATTTTTTTTCTTTGCTTGAAGTTCTTTTCTCATTGGAACTGTTTTTTCTTCATTCGTTACTCGATTCGAAATTGTTCTAGAAGTGATTGTATTCATCTAATGAACTCTATACCTTTTCCCGTCGGATGCTGATTTTGCGCTGTATTGTCACATCACCATATAGGTTTCTTTAGGAATAGGAATAGAGCTTTAAATGGAGTCATATCAGAACGAAATGAAAGAATTTCGACGGAAGGGGCATCCCCCTGCGTTCCTGTAATGAATCGCGGGCGACCCGAGGCCCACTACCGGCCGAGCCGCGACCGCCTAGCGGCCCACCCGCGGTCTTGGGCGGCAGGTTGGCCGTTCTTATTGTCTGAGGTGGTATTCCTCTGCTCTACACTACGTCTTTTATTCGTTGTTCCTGCTTCGGGCAAGGAAGAGGAAAGAAGCAAAGGAAAAGAAAGGTTAGTTTCTTCTTTGAGATTCCTGTTCAATATGGTCCTCCTTCACCACTAATGGAAGGCCATATTCGTTATCTTGTTTCCATATAATGTTAGGGAACGGAACGGAAACAGGATGAATGATTTTTTTTTCTGTTTAATATTGAAGGATAAGTCTGGTTAACGGTCACTGAAGATGCTAATATCCATTGTGTAAGACACATCTTGATTGAAGGATATACTTTCTTCGGTAACCGGCACAAAAAATGGAGTAGATCTTTAATGCTTATGGTAGTGCATCATCAATCAGAAAACCGCAGAGTGCTTCGTTCAATTCCAACAAATGATGTTATTAGAAAATCGATATATTACTTTCTGCGGATATACATAGATGTTTGCACCTTCGATATCGGTGCGCTAATTTGCAAAAGCTGGTTAGATCCAAGAATACTTCCAAACATAAGATCCCGTACGCCGTTGTTAACCAGCAGTTGAAGCCATAACGAAATCGTGGCGGTTATTTCCATTTCATAAAACCTGAAGGGAGTGAATTATTTCCACGAAAAAGGAGCGCTTCAATAAAAATTCATCAGCTCGTCAGGCATGGAAAGTCTCATTTCAAATGGAAAGGTTTCGAGAATTGCATCTGGAACAAGGGGCGGTATAACTAATGAAAATATGCCTTTACTATCGACATAGCTCTGCCATCTTAAAGGCAGCACACACCACTCTAGAGATATCGCCGTTCCCAAAGGATTGAAGGGATGTAGATGTAGGGCTCATATCGCAGAAAGAAATCCACAAAATCGACATCCAATATTATTGGGGTTAGCTGCAGAAAAAATTCCTGCTCATGCAGGTTTAGGATCTGTGCGCTGCCACTACAGCTACCAGCTCATCGTTATCCAAGTCCATCACAACCTTCACTCTGCACCCTTATTCAACCGCCACGGAACTTCTCAAACGAACGATGTTCAGTTCGTTTACTAGTCACATGCTCGTTGAAATCAGTACCGTCCAAATCACCGTGCTGGGCATTTTGCTGGATTTCGTGATTTTCTGGGACTAGGAGCTCAAGTCCAATGGAGAAAAAGAGCGAAACGCACGAGAAATCTACGGATTAGGAGTATTGTTTCTGTGAGTCAAATCGCGCCCCAATTCACATTCCTGGGTCCCGCCACGCGGAACTCGAACGAGCTTGTACAGGTGACTGGGGTGTGGGTGAGCTGGCGCATGCAAGGCACGTCTTCGCGAACCAATGACAATTCAACTCAGTGAAAAAAATTCAGCGACTGCTCTCTTAAACAAATCTGCAATACTACGGGTTGTCCTCGCTTTAAAGGTAGTGTGTCATCTCGTTTCGTGAGCTGTAAATACCAATAGACTCTAGACCTCCTCGTCACGCTACTTCCAAAGATGTACATCAAAGCTCATAAAAATGACGAAAGCTCCGTATTCGGAGGGTCCGAAAGTGCAGTTCACTGACCACCTGGGCGGAGCGCTCCGTGAATGTGCTGGCTGCCCGCCACGTCTGCAGCGTTGGCCAACACGTCTAGATGTGTCCGATCGATGAGATCAACGACTTCACGCGTCCACTCAGCTCGACAAACTCTTACAAATCCCGTCTTGAAAAACGTTCAAAAGTAGGGTTTAAAGACCTTTTTGTAACATTTTAGGTATACCGTTGAATTCATCGTGTCGAGGAGATTCAGAATCTGGTAAAAGCTCAGACACGAAAACGAGGTGACACACTGCCTTTAATGGAACGGTCCTTGTGTGATTCCGAAAAGATGCTCGATAACTAGAATTTGGAGATTGATTAAAAACCAAGGAAGGTATTTTGAGAGAGTGAAGTTATACTTGTACAAAAGTGAGAAAGATTAAGAAGTTGTCCAATTGAGGCTTGGGGATACGAACTGTCAAAGTGATCATCTTGGAAAATGCGACATTTCATACCTTACGACCTGACAGGTTACTCAGACAATGGGCGGGCTGACCGCGGTACAAAGTGTGCTCCGCGGGCTGACCGAGGTACCATCAGATGCGGAACGAGCTGACTGCGCACAGAAAGTTGACTGACCGTTCCTTAGCCGAAATTTTGGCTGACTGCGGTCCTTTGTCGAAAGTTTGGCTGACCGCGGTACTGTCCACGGTCGGCTAAATTCGGCCCGTAGGACCTGCACAATGTACGATGCAATCTTTGTGAACATAGTGACAGTGAGGAGTGGGATGCACATAAAGCGACATTCTTTCTCTGTTGGTGTTGAACAGATTAAGAAGATTCTCTCATCCATTTTTCGTTAAAGAAGAGAAATCTACCCCAATTTGCAAGGAGTGGATGTCACTTCTTAGATATTTCCTTAGATATTTTTGAAGTGAAGCTTTCATTAGGAGAGCTTTGCCTTTAATACTATGCACTTTATGAATGGCTACACAAGAAAAACTTTTAAGGACATAATCTGAAGAATGCAAATAAATCCTAGCGATTTTAATTTTTTTATTTTTCAAAACTGTTCGTACTGCGCAATTTCCAAAGGTAAAAAGGGAGATTTTTCGTCTGGTGTTTTGATCGCTAAAATGTCATCGACATGGTAACTATCGCTGTCGTTAGCAGCACGCCACGACATCATTTCGGCAGGCTGAGCGCGGGACTTTCTCGGGCTGACCACGCACCGATATCTGGCCGACTGCGCTTAATTATTTGGCTGACCGCGGGGTTGGCAACGGTCCGCCAAATATTGGCACCGCGGTCAACCCGCTCCATTGTCTGAGTTAGATTGGAAGATTCGAAATACTAATAAGAAAGGTAAGCTAAATAAGGTAATAATTACTAACAAAATAAAACAACAGAAAAGGGAAACCCAGAAAAAACACAAGTCGTCTGCATAGTTCCAAAGTAATGTTTCCATATGTGCATTGACCTTTCATCCATACTCTCAAGCAATGAAGTGGGCTGATCGCGGTGCCAATATTTGGCTGACCGCAGCCAACTCCGCGGTCCTCCAAATAATTGAGCGCGGTCGGCCAATTGTGGGTGCGCGGTCAGCCCGCCGAAATGCTGGCGTATCGTGCTGATAACGACAGTAATAGTTAATGATGTGTGGACGACATTTAAGCGATCAAATTTTACATCAGACAAAAATTCCCCTTTTTTCGTCGGAAATCGCGCAGTACAAACAGTTTTGAAAAATAGATAGGCCAGTATCTTCAGAATCCAATCCTATTCTTCAGATTATGTACTTATAAGTTTTTCCCTTTATAGCCGTTCACGAAGTACATAATATCAATGACTAAGCCCTCATAATGAGAGCACTCCAAAAATATCTAAGGAGTGGAATCCACTCCCAGCAAACTGGGGTGAGTTCCACTCCTTCGGCAAGAAAGGCGATGGGAGGTATTCCTTGATCTCTTCAAAATCATCAGAGAAAGAATGTCTTTTTATGTACATACTAGTTGCTTGATGTTGAAAATGGCTTGTCAAACCAGTTGAAATGTAGGCTTGAAACTCAAAATATTAGATGTGAAAATTATCTTGGTTCACACCACGATAATTTTCGTACATGAACTGCCCTCAAGGCCCATGTAATTGGTATTATAACTAAAGAACATTTTGCGCGCAGGTATCCATCCACTCATTTTGTCAATGTATTTCCAAGGGTTTGCTGTGCTCACATCTTTATCCATGTTCAGCATGCCAGACAACCCCAATGAATATGGTTCCACCACGCTGTAACGAAACGCACGAAAATCGATAAAATCAATGAGTCGATGATGGTCGTGTACAAAGGTATATTAAGTGCCGCGAATATCCTGTTTCCCGCTTGAGTTTTTGATGCATAACTGGTTTGAACCGCCTTGTCTGGCAATGGTGTGCTTGTGCTTACAACTGTAAGTGAGAATTGAGATTCACAAACAAAAGACGGCATTTCCAGTATGTAGATATCATGCATATCGCTTACCTAACATCTGATTTCGTCGCTATCACGTAGACGCACAACGAAAATAAAGGGATAATTTTCTGTGCACATTTGCAGCATCAAAAGAAGAGTGACGATTAGAATAGTGTTACCTTATTAAAATGTTTTGAGTAGTCGGGGTCAGCAAGAGGTTGGTTCCGCACTACACGTAATCTATAGTCCATAGAACCAATCGCGTGGAAGGGTCATTAATCAACAAACCAATAACCACGCCGTGCAAAGCGGTGGTCAGATTTGTGATCAGAGGGGTGAAAAACCCTGTGGGTACAGTTCCGCCACACCTGCAGCACAAATTGCGAAAAATCAGTAAAATCAATAAATCAATAAACCTGCGGTGCAAAATAGCCCTCAGATTCGTGATCAGCGTAGTGGGTTGCCCCAGTATGCCCATTTCGATTAAGATAGGGGCTAAACTGAAGAAAGTCGATAAAATCGATCGATAGATCGATATCCGGATCGATACTATCCGATGAGTAGTGTCCTAGGCCCTCCGTCCTATTCGGATGGTGTCCCATGTTTCCAAGGCTCCTTCTTCACCACCTTGATTATAGATGCATTGTTATCGTTTGAATTTGGCGCCCAGCGCCGTCCAGATTTTTGAAGAAAGTGTCGTAAGCGTTTCTATGTTTTATATATAGGTACCTCTCATCACTGTCAGTATGTCCACAAGGGTTGCACCGTACATTGTACAGGCTTAGCCTGCACCCACGAGTCGAATTTGGCGAACGGTACCACGGTCAACCATACTTTCATCTACGAACCAGAGTCCGCCAGTTTTTGTGCGGCGTCAGCCGGTCCCGCACTTCATGATACCGCGGTCAGCCCACGGAGCACACTTTGATACCGCGGTCACCCCGCTCCACTGTCTGAGATCGCATTTATTGTGATGTTTCGCGAAATAGCGACCCAAATTTTCGTGGAGAGGAAAGAAGAACTGTAGCAACTAACCAACATTCTGCCATCACTATGTACACTGTCCTGTTTCCTTTAATAGCAAACAATGTAGTCAGAGATCGGACTGTTTCGAAAAGGAAAGGTGCTGAAGACGTAAGTGCGCACAGGAGCAATCGTTTCTCCACTTTCTGGAAAAAATTAAATCCATTCTGCTGCATAGTGCTGAGTCCGTGCGAAAGTTCGTGGGGAGTTGGTGATAGTTTACCGCTTAACACATTCGCGGCAATGTGGAGCGACGCATGGAACCGTGTGCTCCATCGGGTGAGCACTTTCTTTTCGAAGTTATACTTTTGTGAAGCGGTCATATTTAGCAAACACGTATTTAGTGGTATACTAACAAATATTCAAGCGTTCTACACACGCACTGTTCAGATCAGGTCTTCCCTCAGGCTTTTTTAATACGTGGTTAAAATGTGCAACAGAAAGAACGATTTATGTGGGAAAACTTCGATAAATATCAAGTGCAGAATATAAATATAAAAAACATACATTTGGAAACAATCCTGGCCCTTCCTCTTTAACAAAGACTCGTATTGCGCGGATTTTCCGAGTGTCAGACATGAAAGTCCGTTCTGCGTCCCTGCTATCCATCACTCGACAATCGATTGACGAAAATGATTGACAATATCAAACGTTGAGGAGTAGACGATTTGCGAATGGCGGGATGATGGATACAGTCAGCAATGATGAAAGTGAGAGGTTTACACAGCGTTTTCAGGGATTTTCAGGGACTCTCCGCTGACCGTCTCGAGACAGTGTTTACAACAATTTGACTTTGCATAGCAGCGGTATACGGAGCGGAGTAGCCCCTCGGCTGACGCTGTGTATCGGCCTCGTGCGATTCTAACACACCAGACTATGACAACCGTGAAGGATGTGGACGAACGTTGTGGTGGGTCCAGTAGTGATGGGTTTGCTCTGGACATGCTTTTGACGCACCTCTTATTGAGGTCCCGAGTGAAGCCTTGGGATTTCCGCTGTCCTTGAAGGGTAGTGCAATCAAATAATGCAACTGATCGAAATCTACTATAATAAGGCGCTTTCTGAATATTCCCTAACTTTCTTCTATCACTTCCGAAATTTACAAGGAGTGCGGGTGCACTGATGACGAACAAGTGTGCCGTGGCCCGCAGTTCATCATCCATCGATCGAGAAAGGGTCCGCTGTGGCTCAATGGTGGAGAAACGCTAGGATACGTGCTCACGCGGATGCAGAACGAGGTTGCTTGGCCCAGTAGTTGGAAAAAGGTCACTATAAGGGTGCATGTATAGAGAAAGAGTCTGCTCTAGCCCAGTGCTCTTATATAAATCTTGGTAGTGCCATAAAATTTTTTAGAGCGCAGGAGGTGGGGGATAAGCACGTGATTGCATGCTTCCATCATGGGGCTCAGTCAGAGACTGTGCTCGCGAGGATGCGAAGCTGACGGGGCATTCTGCCTGTGTTTCGTCATAGGTGCATAGACGTAGTGGAAGTCTGGTGCACCCAGGATTTCGCAGCGGGACCAGCGTCTAGCAGTCTCGAGCCCTCCGAGCGAGACAGTGTTTACAACGATTTGACGTTGCATAGCAGCAATGTACGGAGCAGAGTCGCCCCTCTGCTGGAGCTTTGTTACTGTGCCACTGGATTTTGAAACACCGGACGATAATTAGTGCGAAAGGATGTGTGCATGCCTTAGGGGCGATAGCGAGCCGTGGAGGCCGTAGCAGGATTCACTCGGTTTCCTCACTTGGGATATGCTCTTTGCGCACCTCTCTCTGAGATTGGGGATTATGCAACCTGAGAATCCGTCTGTTTTTAGAAATGGCAGTGCGATCAAATGCACAGAATGAGCGAACGATGAACGCGTCATCATAAGCTGTTGTAACATTTTGTGAAACCAATTGTGCAACTGATCAAACTTCCTAGATATTTCCTGACTTTCTCTCATTACTCTCAATATTTGCAAAGAGTGCGGATGCACTGATGACGGACAGACGTACCGGGGCCCCGTAGTTCAGAAAAACATCAGAATAGGTGTGGACCAGTCGAAAAAGGGTTCGCCGCGGCCCAACAGTGGGCCGGGCGAAACGGCAGGATATGGGTCTATCGATGGAGATTGGGTCCGCAAGAGCCCACTAGTGGCGAAGACGCCAGGATACGGGTCCACTGATGGAAATTGGGTACGCAGGGGCACATTCGTAGGGTGAGAATGTCAGGGAACGAGTCCGTGGTGGGGAATGGATCTGCCCAGGCACAATAGTGGAAGAGCATCAGGATACAGGCCCACGAATGGAGAAGGGGTTTACCCTGGCCCGATAGTGGGGAAAGCGCCAGGATACGGATGCACGGGTTGAGAATGGGTCCGCATGGGGCCCATTGGTGGGGAAAACGCCAAGATGAACGTCTGCGGGTGGAGTACGGGCATCTTACGCGCTCATACACGTCTCATTCGACCACCTCTTCTTAATCCCTGTATTATCTCGGTAAAGCTTGAGTAAAGCTTGAATCGTTCAGGTGATTATTCGCATGGCATTAGTTAGACTGTAGTGTTCACTGTAGTGTTCACAATATCTAAAGCCATGTGAAAGTTACTCCTGTGCAGAGTTGGGAGTGGCTGTTCATAACGCGTCCAAAGGCATGTAAGAGATGTGACCAAAAAGAGTAGGTAGTATCATTGCATCGGAAATTAGCTTTACATGTAAGTGCGTGATTAAGAATTTGCAAGCAAGGCTAGGATCGCGAGAAGACTACAACCCCGACTTTGGAGGGGGGGGGGCAGACCCGTAGAATATACGCAAGCTCAGCTCATCTAACGATTGATAGTTTTGCTTACTTGCTAATTTTCTAAGCATTTCGCATGTGTGGAGCTTTTGCACATATCTCAAGTGGCTGCTCCACCCCACTTTCTAGTCCCGAAGGGGTGCTAGTCTCTAATAACTGTGCAGCACGAATGCAGCCCGAACGGCGAAGTGGTTGGAGTAGAAGCCCTATCAACAACGGTTCCCAGTTGCTGCCATTTTCCTCTCGATTGCTGCTCAAGCATTCGTCCCTTTAACAGCAATTGCTGAGGGATGGCAGCAATCGAAGGAAGGATGGCAGCAACGGGGAACCATTGTTGCTAAGTTTTCTTCTCAAACCAATACGCCGTTGCTTTCGTGCTGCGCAGTCGTCAGAGATAGTGGGGAAAACACCAGAATACGGGTGCACGAATAGAAAATGGGTCTGCTCAGCTCCGCCGTGGCCCAGTAGTTGGGAAAACGCCGTGATATGGGTGCATTAATAAAGAATGGGTCCCCGGTGGATCAGTAGTTGAGAAAACGCCACGATGTGGGTCCACGATGGAGATTGGGTCTGCCCTGGTCCAAATGTGGGAAAACGCCAGGATAGGGGTTGGCAGATGGAGAATGAGTCTACTCTGGCCCGATAGCGGGGAAACGCCAGGGTACGGGTCCATGGATGGATGCTGTGCGCAGCGGGTCCATTAGTTGGGAAAACACAAGCATGCGAATGCACGAATGGGTCCGCTGTGGCCTCATGGTGGGGAAAGCGCCAGGATACGGGTCCACGAATGGAAATTGGGTCTGCCCTGGCCCAATAATGGGGAAACACCAGGATAAGGGTGCACGACAAAGAATGGGTCTGCGGTGGCCTAATAGTGGGGAAAGCGTCAAGATACGGGTCCACGGATGGAAAGAGGGTCTGCCATGGCCCATTAGTTGGGAAAACGCCAAGATGCGCATATGTCAGCAAAGTAGGGGTGCGCTATGCGCTCATTCTCTCCTAGTCGACCACCTCTACTTCCACCCAGTATAAAAAAGCAGAAGCTCAGTTAGACTATCTCATTAACGTGAAGCTTGAATCATTTCAGGTGAATATTCTCATTGCATTGATGCACTGAATTGCTCACATGTACTAAAGCCATCTGGAAGATATTCTCGTGAGTTGGGAGTGGCCGGTCACAACGGGTTCGTAGGTGCGAAAAAATGTTACAAAAACAATAGGTAGTATCATTGCACCGGAAAATAACTTTACGTGTAGATGCGTGATTAGGAATTTGCAAGCAAAGCAATAATCACGCGAAGACTGGAAGACCGCTGTTGGCATGACAGCCAGACCGTTCGAATATACGCAATTCTAAAGGAGGATTTCGTATTAGAGCTCAGATAATGATTATCTTGCTTATTTGTTAATTTTCTGAGTATTTCGTATGTGTGAAGCTTTTGCACATACCTCAAGTGGCCGCATCACCCCACTCTCTAGCGTCTCGAAGGAGCGCTAGTGATTACAAAAGAGAATACGATCTGCCTCAGACTTGCGCGAATTCGGGGTATTATGAGGCAGAGGAAAAACCCTATCATGTGGGACCACGCGATCAAGCGGCCGATCACGTGACTCACGCGCTTCCAAATGCACGTGTCCCACGACATGCCAAAAAGTCACGAATGTGTTAAAATTTCCGCCTCACATTAAGATCATTTTTATGATGTATGTTCATGCGAAGGAATCTCCAAGATTTGCTGATCACGGTGGTATATGTGATTCCATGCAAGAACGTCAATAAAATCCGTTTTTGATCCTCGATTGCTAGGGAGTCTATGGGCGGAACTCTGGGGAGGGGAGCAGGGATGTGGGAGTCTGAATAATTCCTAGGAGTGCATTTTTGAGGAAACTCGTGTTTCTCGTGAGATTGCCTCATCTACTCCCAAACAGAATAGGAACTCCATCTGTGGTGAGCAAGGAAGAGGAAACCCTGTAATCTTGCGTTAGCTCCACCCAGGTCACGAGTTCCTTAAGGATTGGTGCACTGAAAGTGGCGTCGCAGCAGCTCTCCATGGAATCAAGTTTACCGTTTTGATCAGCAGGTACTGTGTTTCTTCTTTTGCGAAAAAAATGACTCTGAGGGGGGACGCTGCCTCTAAAGCCGTTTGGCCACCTGTGTTTAAAAGATCCTGCAAAGGCTTTCGACTTTACTAGAAGCTTGGAGCATTTTGCACCCAGACCAATTTTCGCTATTTCATAGCGCTGCTGTGTTTTTGTATAAAACCAGTGTCATGAGCAGTGACGCAGCTCGTAGAATTCTGCTTTCCAATGCAAATCCGGATGATCAACAAATGAAGCAATTCATCAGTGCTGCTTTTGTTGAGGATGTATTCTCTGCTAAACAGCAGAGATTTGTGGATCCTTAAGAGGGCTCGAGAAATTCTCCTCAAGCTGATCGACAATTTCGCTGTTACAAACGCGTCTAGAAAGAGCAGGCTAAACCAAGTACAAGATGAGCAGGAAATTACGGCTAAGTTCACCATTAGTTGCTAGCCGCATCCCATCTGTACTGGCGCATAGGATTCTTGGCTCCTTCACACCAGTTGCTAGTGTGGAGGGATCTGGTCCCTTAGACGGTGGTTCAGTGATAATAACAAGATTTATCACTTCGTCTTGATCTTGTATTGCAAAAAGAACATTTTTTACAATGGTGTACGGGAATTTCTCTAAAATTTTCTCTGTCCATATTGCATCCTGCATTTGGGATATATTTTGCCCAGCAGAGCTCATCTGATTCATTAACATCCGAATCTTGTCGAGTATGTGCATGCAGCTGTCAGCATTGTTCTTTGCAGCTGGTAGATCAATCAGTTTTTGAACAATTTTCGATCTATTAGTCGGCTTATTGTCGTATTTCTTTTTTAGTGCATTAGTCATCCACTTATAACAATTTTGCAGAATCAGTTGGGTGCCTTTAACGGCTGTTTCGGCCAGGTAACCTAACGATCCTTGTCTCGAAGAGAATGTTCTTTTTGACAGAAAATGGGTCAAGTACGACAGTAGGAACTTCTGACTGACTCTGAATATTCCCCGCACCCATCGGCAAGAAACTGTGACTTTGTTCGAGCATAAATCAGTTTAATTTTAGGCTTTTAAAAATTTTCTTCTTTTTGAATTACACTGGCCATGTTGCACTCATAATGATAACTTCTGATTCGAGTGAAAGCTGTGATCTTAAGCCGAAATATGGCATTTTGAAAAATTGGTTATAACTGCACCATCACATTGAAGCATCAATTTTAATTGTAAGTTTTTTGATAGAGCAGATCGGTAATGAGAAAAGTTCAATTATGGTTAGAAGTCCGACTTACCGAATGCCTGTATTTTGACTTCCGCACTTTCATGTAACAGCAAGTGTACGCTATTGAGCAAATAACAACTGTCATAAGATTGCTTGCTATAGATTGATAAGAGCCATGCTGTAAATATCATAAGACAGGAATGTGAAGAAGTTAAATATTTTTCCAATTCTTGAAGCGATTAGCTTACCAATTCAAGCATGCCTCCGTTAATTTCGAACAAACCATCTCCTGTTTGGAAAAAGTGAGCTGAATTTTTATCGATAACAACAAGTGTGATAGTAGCAGTGAGAGAAATTGACCAAAGCGACAAAACTGCCAGGTACACGGTGGAGTTGCTCCAGATCTGGAAGAAAATATTCAGTTTTTTGTAGGTTTGTTCGAAGGAAAATCACATACTTCTATCTAATGGAAGCTTTTAGCAATAAACTCCTTCATTTTACTCTTGAAGTGAGTGTTACCGAGCGATTAGTTGTGAAACAATCATAGCAGCAAGGAGAACAGAAAGAATTGGCACTCACCTGCTGAGATGCTTCATGAGTGCTGATGTCAAGGTAGATGTTATTGGTGTCCGGGCTCGCTTGCGTACGCTTATTGCTGTCTGGGCTCGCTTGCGTACGCAAGTATCGAGACTCAAGACTGTCAAATAAGCGCAATGATAGCGGCAAAGAGAATCTTGATTTCGTGGGTGTCCCGCGCGTTTTGCGCTATGCCAGCGCTAGGTATGCTTTGCGTCCTTTAAAGGCGGCACTCACGAGGTGTTTGTTTCGGAGATTTCGCAATATTCCGAGGTTTTAGGGGTCGTAGAACTCATAGCTCGTGATGAAATATAGCACAAATAGTAATCAGACACAGTATCTCTCATCTATGGCATTAATCACCCATCATTTCCCGTCTGTGTTCGTCCAATCTTTCACGCAACGCAGGAATCAGCACCCAATATACTATACTTTTGGAGGCAACAGATGTCGCCTTATGCTACGCACAGTGAAAACATTGGAAAACTTTTTCACAAATAGACACGAATTCCCATTCAAAATCTCAAACTGCTATTATGTTTCAGAAATGCCGGTACAATTTGAGAACTTTTTGCCCATGCGAGAACTATGCATTTGTCTCACCGCTAATTCCTAATACTCGCTTTTGAGCATTTTTCTGCAATGACAATCTTAGCGGAATGTGCTTAAAGCTGTTTTTCGATTAGACGCTGTCAGCGCTGCCCACTTCTGCTTTTTATTTCGTATTGCAAAGTAAGTCTTAATTGAGAAAGCTAGGCACTCATGTGAGCTCAAGAAAAATTCTTAGAATTGGGTGTCAGAAGTGTGGTTTTACACTAGCTGGCTCACCTGCTCTTGTTTTAGAGGAATATAAAATGCAGTGAAGCGGTTCAGAGCAATCACTACGTGGCCACAACCGATTATTGTTTTGGCAGCCACCACGTTACCACTGCAGAAGGTCGCATACCACTGCATATGCTGTGAAAACGAACCGAAAAAGTTGAACACTCTTGGAAGCAGAATAACTTCAATGACGAGAATGACGTATAAATCTGCACCGAATTGGAGGATAAATAACAAATAGTACGAAGATCGAAACAGAGGTATGCTTCGACGAGCTCGTAGTAGCTTGCAGATAAGAATTATGTATACTAGCGTAGAAAGCCATGTATATACCATTGATGTCAACTGCCCAAAATACATGCTGGGATAATATAATTCCAAGTACTCTTGCCAAGGACTCTTGCCTCTAAATTAGCATTGACATAAATATGGAAACCGAGCAGGGCAAACCAGTAGCAAAGAACTGAGCAACTTCTGTAGAGAGACTGACTGAATTTACATTTCGCGAAAAATCAGTTGCGAATAAGTTCTTGTTGGTTCGGTATTGAGCTGGAATAATACAAGTGGAAAAATCAATCATGAAAAACAAAGAAGAATTCAGTGAAAGAGTTCAGAATAATAGAATGGGAGTGAAATCATTAGCTTCTGCCCATATAGGGAAATTCGCACTAAGTGCGTGCGTCGATCGTGCGTCAGGCGTACGCATTCATTTCATGGAATTTTCCATGAAGACTGGTCAATGTATAACGCATTCCTTGAATGAAAATGTCGCACGATCGCTGCAAGGCCTCAAATGCGTGTGTCTCATCTGCGTCCAGCTGCGCAATTGCGATTGGTCCTATCCTTCACGATAAAGACGCATGCGCGTCGAACGCACGCATTTAGTATAAGTATCCCTTACGGCCGTTCTCTGGATTACTGTACGACTTTAGTTGGACTTTGTACATATTCATCTGTTACCACCTCAGGCTCTGTTAAGAAGAGAGGATACAATATTTTTTTTGGCTAAGAGGGATTAGTAGCCCATTAGAGAATTGTTATCTTTCATATCGATTCTCTTAGAACGTGGCTCACTAAAACCTTCTTACCTGTGGAAGTCAAAGTAGGCATCTTCAGAAATTAGATATGGAAACCGAGAAAAATGCACACAAGTAACAGTGAAAGCGGCCCTCAATTACCGGCCCCATCCTCTTTTCCTTTCACCGCACCTAGGGACCATAAATGTACATACTGCCTACGGCTATCTAGATTTGCTCAAAGCTTTCATCCTTAAAAAATTCCGTCCAGAACGCGGTAGGAAGTGAAGGTAAAATGAGATGAAGCGCAATATATTGAAATCATATTGTAAACACATCAGTGGAAACCATTTGGTTGCCAAAGTGAAGAAAAGCCGTTGCCTTTCGTTAATCTGGGGAAATTGTGTAAATTAAAGGAAGTGGTATGGCGGGTTAAGCTGGAGCATTGGTACGCTCTCCTGGTCTGCCCTTACAAAGTTATCAGCGATGGGTGGAGCTAGTATTAAGTCCGATTTTTTACGTTTTTTAGAAGCTCAAACGTTATACGACTCTTTATAGAATTCATGTCTCCTTTACCATTCAAAAAAGATCACTGAATGAGTCTAAGGCAGAAAATCCACATTTCTTTATCAAAAACTCAATGGATTATGATATCATGGAGGAGAATTTTTTTTAAATTTATGATGTTTTGCTCATGAAGAGCATGCGCAGGCGTAACACTCTAACGACGCCTGTAGGTTTCCTCTGCACTCGTTAACATTTGGATACTGATCATGAGATGTCCTTCAGAAGGTATGGCGGCACACTATGATAAAGGTGTAACTTTCCATGTGGGTTGGAAGCTGTCACAGAGGATTACTCCATGTAAATGATAATGTTTTATAGAGGTTTCCCAAATTTCTTTATCCAACACAATGGGAAATTAATGGGAAATTTGAAATTCCCATATTTTAATGTTCGGACTATATGAGCCTTTAAACATAACCACTAAATATGTGTAATTTGAGTAAACGGGAATGATTCACATAGAGACTGTCCTTGATAACTCCAACAAGAATAAAAGCAAGCAGGGAATTAAGAAAAATAAGAATCCATAGAAATAATCTCAAAATACTGAATTTGCTATCATGCGGCTTGGAATGCAATATTTACATTTTATACTCACGGTGCAATTTATCAATCAAATTGGTAAAGGTGCTAACTAAGCTACATCCGAGCATGGCCGCTGAATGGTGGTGGTTTGACTCGTCCATCGCTGAGCTGTTTGAGGTCAATATATGGATAACGTTTTGATACGTGAAAACAAGGGACAAAACATAGCATGATCACGAACACGAGAGATACACTCTTCTGGGCTTGAAACCACCGAATGGCATCAACCGGCTCGCAGGTGGACAAGTTCAACATCCTCAATTCAACTGTGACGCGCACTCTGCCTGCCGTGCCTTCAACCCTCACATTCACCTATTGAATTTATAGATTACATATATTCTGCTGCGTTTGCTGCGGGACGAAGTTCTCATCTTACTGGATAAGATGGCAAGAGTGGATGCTGGATGCCATGGAAGATTGTGACTGTCTGTGATTCCCACCAAGATGTGAGTTCTTTCTTTAACTTTTGATGAGACATGGCTGAATTCGAGGAGGAAGTGTTGAATACCCACCTAGGTCTCCGGATTTAACACTGTAGATTTGCACGTGTATGGAAAGATAAAGAAACACGCGCTCCTCGGTACAAGAGCACTTGATGTCATGAGTGTCACTATTGTGATCCTCTCTCCTTGTATTGTCATACAAAGTTTACAAGTTGTATTGCTATAGTGAGCTCTCAAAACTCATCAATTGACTAGTTGCCATTCGTCTGGCTCTCAGTTGGTGATGTTAGCATGACAGTCAATGCGCAACCTTCACGTGGCAATACCATCAGTGAATACCTGGCATGGCAATGTGGTTGGTTTTGCCTGCCAATATAGGAAGGCTTACAGGATGTACCGCAAATGTGTGCCACATGTAGCATTTTTGGAGTTATCGAGCACCGCTGAGAGGATTGGCGGTTACCGTGAGTTTCATGAGAAATTACTGCTACAAAAATCACATCTAGAGGTCACTATCATTGTATTCTGTTTCATACTGAATCTGAAAGGGCTGCGATTGGCCAAGGAGTGTTCTGGACTACGCTAGGAGGAGCAATAATTTGGGAAACAAATGCTGGGACACAAAAAATCATTGAGAACGTAGCGTGATTCTAAAGTTCTGTCGCTTTGTACGGCTGAGAGTTAAATGCTTCCTGTAATCATGAAATATGGCACTATGATTGCTGATTAAAAACCTGGCTAATAGCTTTGCGTGTGAAGTGCCACTGCTCCATTCAAATAAATGTCATGATGAACGTGAGGATGGCCAAAAGCGCACTGCCACGAAGAACCTATCCAACGAAATAACAACAGCAAAAGAAAAAAACCTTTGAGAAATATCTCATCTGCATTGACAACTTTGGAAGTGAGTTTATATCCACACTGTTACTAATTTAATGGAGGAAGTTTAGATGTATGATAGCGTTCAGTTAAGTTGGTAGTTGGTAGCGTTCAGTTTCGCAGTACTCGGCGTTGATTCTTCAAGTCTGCCCTTGAAAATATGCTGTTACTGGCTTGCAGAACGCTACTTGAAAGAAGACAGAGCCATCGTGCAGTACGGTTGAAGAACACGTCGAACATATGTGAATACTAGTAAACTTTTCGATAGTGCAAATTAAATCTCCCTAATCTATCACTCGTACCCCTAAAAACCCAGTACTGCTGCTGGCTAATGTCACTTCCTTTCGCAGTACTCGGCGTTGATGTGGAGACCGAACAGCGCAAGCTGAAGTTGATCTACTTCAAATGTTTCACTTGGAGTTTCCTCAATGAATCAAGTTTTATTTCAGCTGATGTCCCTCCTATGACATCGGAAGCACGTTGGTTTCTCACACTTGAATATTCTATCTGAAAAGCTTAGAGATATCATAGTGTTACAGCGTGTTACTAACATTTACTTTCCCTATATTTCCCTCCTTTCATGCGTTAGTGTTTTCTTTTTCCACTTTGTTATTTCTTTGCTAACTCATGCTCAGCTAAATGCCTCTAGCACAATTTAGCTCGTAGATCAACATACTTTTGCATTTTGAGCCATTCTGCATTCCAGCAATGCTTCTATATTAATTTGTTTCTTAGAATTGTTTTAGTGTTTATGCTCACCGTGGCTGGTTGGCTTTGGCTGCTCATTGTTCAAGCACCTGGGAAGCGGTGATTCCGTAAAACTTAAAGAGGCTAAAACCCGCCCGGGTAGGCTTGGAGAGTTAGACCATTCGCCAGGGTGCTTTTACCGCTCGGAAGCGACTTTGTCACACTAAGGTTATTTTGAGCATAGCGAGCGGTACGCATCTTTTCAGCCTACTCATGACCTCGTCTCCTACTAGGCGCAGTGGAGAAAAAGATAGTTATGAGATGTTTCGCTTTTGTTTAGTTCAGCTCTGAGCTTCAGATGTTTGAGAGGTAGTATGTCTATCCGTCTCTTACGTGTTATAGAGCACCTCGAGTGCATTTCAATAAATAACAATAACAAACAAATTCTTCCAGAAAGCGTTTACTCTCATCCGAAAGCGCTCTTCCTCCTCTGCAATATTATCGCCAGATTTCTCAAAATGCCAAGTTGTGAAAAGAAAAAAAAACACCATTGACAGAAAATTGACAAAGAAGCAAAACTAATCATCAGATGGCCTCAAATATGAAATCTCTCATATTAGTTGAGTATGAGAAGTCCGTTCTCCATCGTAGGGCCTACTCGTGCGTTTTCCTCACTACTGGGTCAACGCAGAAGCATGTTCTAACGGCAGACCTGTATCCTTCCATTGTTCATACTATTGGGCCAAAGTTAACTCGTATCCTGATATTCTCCACACTGTTAGGCCACGGCGGGCCACGGTGGACTCGCATTCTAACGTTTTCCTCACTGTTGGGCCAAAGCGGACCCTTCCTCCATCGGTGGACGCATACTCTGGCATCATCTTCACAGGTGGGCCACAGAGAACCCGTTTTGGCTGAACCACACCCTGGTATCCCCCAGTTTACTGAGTCACAGCAGACCCACCCTATATTGGCGGACCCGTATCCTGGCGTCTTCCTCACTGCTGAGCCGCGGCAGGCCCTTCCTCCATCAGTGTACCCGTATCCTGGCTTCTCCTATGCCACGGGCCAGGCGGGCACGTTCTTCTTCGATGGACAGGTATAACCGTATCCTGGCGTCCTCTACACCATTGCGATTGAGTTACGGCGGACCCGTCTTATATTTGCGGACCCGTATCCTAGCGTCTTCCTCACTGCTGGGCTACGGCGGGCCCTTCCTCCATCTGTGGACCCGTATCCTGGCGTTCCACACCATTGGGCCACGGCGGACACGTTCTCTGTCGGGGGTCCCGCATCCTGGCGCACAGCTGGCGGAGTAGCCTTCGGGTCCCAGCGAAAATGGGCGTGGTTTACGCGTCGTTAACGATGCCCCATGGATACGCACGCTAGCGCCAGCGGTAGGTGACAGCCAGCCAGGCTCATGCGAAGGGGTGCGGCCGCAATGAGTTGGATCGAAGACTTCTACCACCAGCGCGATCGAAGCTCGCCGCGCGGCGGAAAACTCGGCCAAGGCTGCCGCGCGCGGCCGCAAGTCCGTATAAGCACGCTACCAATTCAAATAGTACGTAAGAAAGCTTAGATTACCTCAGCATGTTGTGCATGCCGCAATTTTACCATAAGCAAGACGCCAAGAAGTGAAACTCTAATTTTTTACATAATTGAAAAGCAAGGTCACTCGTTTGAAATGAGCCTTCGTCACTCGTTTGAAAAAACCCCTTCGCATGAGCCTGGCTGGCTGTCACTTACAGCTGGCGCTAGCGTGCGTATCCATGGGGCATCGTTAAGGACGCGTAAACCACGCCCATTTTTCGCTGGGACCCGAAGGCTCCCCCTCCGCACAGCTGGGCCAAAGCGTTCTCCGTAGGCAGACCCGTCCTGGTGTTCTCCACGTTATTGATCCACAGTGCACTCGTCCTATATTGGCGGACCCGTATCCTGGCGTTCTCCACACTACTGGACCATTTCCAGGAACCTCTTCCATCTGAGGGCCCGCATTCTGGCTTCGCCCTCACAGTCATGCTAATCCGAAACTCTTCTCCATGGCGGAGTCGCACCCCGGCATTCTGCATGCTATCGGACGAAACGAGCCCATATCCTGGCGTTCTCCACGATTGGGCCACGACGGATTCTTCCTCCATTGGTGGACCAGCATTCTGGTGTTCTCCTCACTGTTGGGCCACCGTTACTCCATCGGTGGACCCATTTCCTAGCGTTCTCCACGTTGTTGAGCCAGAGCAAACCGATCTTATAATGGCGGACCTGCATGCTGGTGTACTCCAAACAATTGTTCCAATGGGCCCCTCAGCCGTCGTTCAATCCTCATTCTGGTGTTTTTCCTCATAATTGGGCCAAACCGGACTCCTTCTTTATCGGCAATGCCGTATCCAGGCGTTTTCACCACGTTTGGGCCAAGGCACACCTGTTTTCTATCACAGCACCCGTACACTTTGGAAATCTTGAGAGTAATGGTAGATGGTTGGGAGTTATTCAGAAATTTTGATCAACTATTGGTTGATTGGTTACACAATGTCATGCCTTGCTATATTGAAGCATTTACTCTGTATGTTAGTGCACAAGCCTTTGTGAAATGAACGGGTATCGCGACTGCACAATCGCATCGAAAGCTCAGCATGGAATGCTACAGAAACGTCCACTAAGTGAGCATATGCCCGCCGCGATGGAACAGTCACTAGCAGTCACCACTCAGCTTTCGTGCCCGTGCAGAGTTCTCATGGATCGCGCCCGCCCACCTCAGCGAAGATGTCGCAACAGTGGAAGGGTGGTCTCCTGCTGCCTACATTGCGCAGCCTGAAGGCTTGTTGACACTCCTTTACCCCTGTGCTGTGACACCGCCAGCGAAGGTAATGAAATCACTACCCCGTGCATGCGAGAAAGCCAGCAGTGACGTAATTGGCGAGTCCCGAAACGAACGTGTCTGAGTCCCTAAAAATCGGCCATTTTGCCTCGTAGTCTGCGCCTCAAGATTACCGGTGTCTATGAATGCCGCCGCGTTAATGGAACAATATGTCTAGCCGCTCTAGCCCCCTTAAGGCGCTTTGTTTAATAGATGAGTCGTTTTGGTTACGATTCAGCAAAGAGTCGCATATGTTGATGGATTTGGTGAGATGGATTCCCCTGAACTCGTGAGGAACCCAAACATCCAGTTTGTTTACGTAATCGAGCTGTTATGAGTGCAAGAAAGCGGATGAGTTCGATATGTCAAGCTTTCCTGCCAACTCTCGAGTTGTCATACGTCGGTTAGTTTCGATTAACGCCTCTATTTTGCCGTCATCAATAGTGCTTGGACGAGCAGTGTGTGGTGGATATTATGCACATTAAAATTTCCAGAACAAAAACGATCAAACCAACGATGACACTGACATTCAGTAAGACAGTCTTCACCATAGACTTCACATAGTTTCTTCCGAGCTTGCACCGCATTTTTGTCCTTTCGGTAGTAAACAATAAAATATGCCGGTAATGCTTTTCTGATTGTCCATTTTCACTTAATTTTCATCTAACTTGTTTTTTACTTATAAGCTCAGTTTTTGATCTGAAATAGTCTAGAGTCTCATCTTTGAAACAGTATATAGTAATGCGTAGTGATGTATGCAATCACTGCTACATGAAATATGCAGTTCACGTCACCTGTAAGAAAAAAGACATTAATTATCGAACAACCCAAAATTTAACAAGCTTTAAATTTACAGCAACTAAGCAAGGATGTGGCGAAAATAGTATTTTACCACCTTCCAAAAAAGGCACAGTAGTTTCTGGTGCGATCTGAAACCAGTTTCTCAAAAGCTGGTTGAATAGTTATTGCAGAGGTTCTGAGAACTCACCTCTTTATATTCATGACTGTCGACTATCCATATAGTCATATGCAATCCATGATTTTACCTCTACAAGCAATGCGATGTGAGCGGAGAAGTGAAATAGGTGATTCAACAGTGATGACTTGAACGTTAAAACTTCTTCATGGTCTGTCCGTATATGGCGCGTGAACAAAGCACGTCTCGGCGTTGTAACACTAAGAGTCTTATTTAATTTTCAATCTGCTAGGTAATTTGGGAAATAATTTTTGATATTCTTGTATAAGCTATACATCCTCGTTCAATTTATTTTGTGTGGTTTGTCGCCGTGTTGTTGGATTGCAGTAAAAACTGTATTCTTGACAAATTTCACAAGTCAGGTTAAAAATGGAAAATTCAGAGAGCAATTATGACCAATTTACTACTAGGATTTCAAGCTCGGTGCTAGTGCACCAGACAGAGAAGAGAATTGGGTTCTCCATGACAACCGGCTGCAACTGGCTTAGTGACCGGACCTCGATCAAGCTTTGCACAGTCCGCGAAGCCTCAGCTGCATTAGAAGACGGCCATCCTTAAAGTTCGGAGAGCTGCTGTTGGATTGCAACACTACAGTTTCATGAATTTGAGTGAAACGATTACGAAGACGGAGTACTCCCAAGGATTCGACAAAATGCAACAGAAACATTTTTGTATGTACCCGGCATTAGTCAGTAGAGAATGACCAATGTTCCATCACGACCACATAGCCATGCATAACCGGTGTGAAAGAAGTTGGACGAGCTGAGTTAAGAAACTCTGCCTCACCCTCCATAGTTGCCGAACCTCTCGCCCAATAGCTATCACTTCAACAAACAGTAGAACCTATCCTCGAAAAATTTATCGACTTCATTTCACTCATCAGAGTAAATCTGTTGCAAAAATGTGTAGAGAACTTTCGACAAACAAGTCTACTCAAAGCCATGAGATAAGATGCTCCAAGCCGCTGACAGATGTTACAAAATCGGCTAATTATAGGTTTAGGTGAACAAAACAGTAACCAAATCTGTAGTTATTTCACTCAAGTCCTTCAAGTTTCAACATAAAATATGCAAAGTTTGCACGTGTACAAAGAATGGACACAAATGCGTTCTAAGAGAAAACACAGAGGTAGAAGAGACATAATGGAATTTAGCACCGCCTTCTGATGGAACCAACACACTAACTTGCTGTTTAATTGTGCGATGAAAAATTCCGCAGGCACCGGAATATAAAATCACGACATGCTTTTCGATTTCGAATTCGATGATTCAATTCGGATGCACTATGATGGCGGTTGCACATGGAAAGGACACACTGTTTGTGTTTGCTTTGATTTGTCTGTGAGCTTCTTGAACACCTGCCTGCGGATGTTGACATTCATTAATAATTGAATCCATATGGAGAGCGTTGCTTCAATTTCCACCTCGTAGAGCCTAAAATAAAAGGATAGTACAATAAGCGCTGTAATTTCATGAGGAAAGGAAGAGACATCAATATCTCTGTGTGTGTTATTGTATGCATTCTAGAAACGACAGTGTTGGTGTTGATATAGATACTACATATTTTTACAACACTGAGCACGCGAATATTGAGCTCATGGTAAATATCAAAAAATCTTGCGTAAGAAACTAAAAAGTCCCGAGCGAATTAAAGGAAGCACCCGTCAGAATTCTCGACTCCGAGTTAAATCGCCAATAGTACGCATACTGTCAGCGCGTCAGCATATACGAGCACAGAGTATCATATTTTACCTGCGAAGAAATTCGAATAGCAATCATGAACACGGCTGCCTTGCGCGAAAACGGGAACACTTGCATAAGGACGCTTGACTTTTACATGCGGGACTCAAGAATGCCGGTGGAAAGGCGAGGAAAACAGCCCTCCCCCGGATTCTGGTATTTCTTGTGTGTTTTGCACTATTCCACCGTAGGATGTGTATTCTAGGTCCATTGAAGGTCCGGAAACCAATCGGAATCTCAAACACGAAGGCCTAGGGGGGCTGTCTTTGAAGTTAGCTTTGCTGCCATAGATTTTGCTACGTATATTCTTAGGTTGAGCCCTACAGGCAAAACGAACGTAATAATGAAGTTCGCCAAGACATAAGAAAAGACAGTACCCACTGCACTCAGTTTAGCCTGCTCGCACTGAATGGCCAGGTTGCCTGAACTTGAAATGGAAGTTGAAGAAAAGAAAGTTTTATCATAAAGAAAAAGGGTGAACAAAAACACCCTTCCGCTCCATGTTACAACTCGTCCTACTTGAACGCTGAAACTCTTCATATACAACCTCTGTAGAGCGGCAAGGACGACCAGTGAGGATGCAAAACGATTAAAATTTCGGACACAAAAATCTCCGTGGGTGCTGGCTTGGATGAAAAAGCCAACGCCCCCCTCTCAAATGTGTTAATATTGGACTGGAAAAATCCATTCGGTTGACCGTCTAACCAATGGGTGAAAGGATTTTATAGCGGCACGAATGGACTCTTCAAATCTCCCTCTTGTCGAGCAGCGTCCCCCAAACTAGTGGAGGGTTTTTCCCAGTTGAAATTAACAAACTTTCTAGAATGTTGTCATAAAGAAGCTCACCAACTACATACCAACTCTCTGTTAATATAATAGACAATTTATTTATTTTCCCAGGAATCAGCAATAAGATAATCGAACGAATCAACTCAATAGAAAATGTGAACGAAGAAGCGACAGCGCACAGTAGTAACCGACATTCGATTATCTAAAATTGCAACGGTTTGGTTAAGCACACATACGATCATACGAGCATTCAAGGAAAATGTCGCTTTTTTAGTTACGGCATGATTTGATATGATAATCGTTCTTTTGTATGTGAACTTTGAGATCCATATTGGTATACATCAGCCATAAAGTTCAAACCTGTGTGGATGACCACCAACCTTTCTGATTTTGAAAGAGCCAGAATTGTCTCCTAGAAACGCCACGCTGACTTAAGATTGCAATGCTCTTCTTTGTTCGTCTGGCTACGAAATGGTGTAATGCGTCAACAAAAACAGCGCACATCCGACACCTGCCTATCCTGGCCTTTAGTTGAAACTCAAAAGGCCGCCATCAAAACTGCACAAACGACTTGTGGTGAGTATAGAAGAGATGTGTTGCTCGGAATGACCCATCATCAGCGATTTCCGATGCTCACAGGATTCACATATGTTTGGTCTCAACGGTCAATCACTTCGACAAAGCTGATTTCTTCTACAGAGACATGGGAATTGCTCTGTAGGAATGTATGGTCTAGTTGGACATCACACTTCTCAAAGCTATCGAATAAATGAGGAAAATGGTGTTTTTCCTCGAATTGACGCTTCTGTTCATTAGTCTAAAAATAAAGAAATTCAATAGTTCTATGGAAACGCATGGTAGTAGGATTGTAGAGAGAGATTTCCAGAAGCAATAGAGTATATTACGGAAAATTGCAATGGGGCGGAAGAAATCGCAACTGAAAAAGTGCAAGGACTTATGTTAACACCTAATAAGACAGCTTTGGAGTGTAAAAACTCCCTTCTCACTACGCTCGCAGGATTACGTAGCATAACTTGTTCCTGCTCGAACCGAGCCCAAGTGGGGGCGATGAACAGGAAGAGATACATAGGATGAGGATGCGTGCGGGTGCAGCAGAGATGCAAAAATTTGCGTGAAGGGGGGGGGACCGGGCGCACCCCAATTAAAGTTAGACCTATTCCCTACTTTGTGATGGAGGTGAAACTCATGAGTCTCTGAGAAACTTACGAAACACAACCAGCACTTATATCCGCAACTACAGTCCTTGTCGAAAAGATAGACGGATTGCGCGTGCGGTTTCACCGCGTCGCGGTCGCAGAGTCGTGTTGGTCGCGGGACCTCCTCCACCCTCTCACTTGGAGCATTCTCTCTCCGCGTCTCTTGTCCGGGTCTCGCCACGATTCTGCAGTAACGGAATCCGTCTATCTTTTCGACAAGGACTGTACATATGGTATAAACAGGTAAAAACTACGTATAACTTTTCTTCTTTCTTACATTTCTTGACAATCTAGGAGCTCCCAAATATGGCAGTTAATATCTTATTATGCTGCGGAGGTCGTTAAAGCTAGCACTCACGAAAAGTTTCACTTCAGAAGTAACTTAGAAACTTCTGAGCACTGGTGCCGACTCAAACGGGCACATGTGCCTTTATCGGCGTCAGTCGTGGAACTACTCGTGGCGACAGTAAAAATCCTGGAGCGGCGCCACTTCGCATTGCGAAGAAGCGCGAAATAATCCATGTGTGGACTTTTCGTGCGCTGTGCGGTCATTGATGTGTCGCCACTCCTGTCGCAAATGGATAATGGTGCTGGCCCGAGATCTTTACCTTCGCCGAGGTCAATTTATTCACTGGCACCCGTGTCCGTCCGAGTGTGCACCGTGTCCCAAAGTTTCTGAGAAGTCGCTTACTGTGCACGAATGATAACCACCCACCCACGAAGATAGCGCCATGGGAATTTTCACTGCTGAAGTGGACGAACATGTCGATTTATACGTTTTGGTGTCCGTCCGAGCGAAACATCCTGTGAGATCGGGCACATGCAAATGCGCGTCGGACTTCCGCTTGGTGGGACCCACGTACGTCAAAGAGCGAGCAGTGAAGCGCATGGAAGACAGTACCCTGTTTTCATGGATTTCCCGCACGTTTCCCGCTATTTCCCGCTACTAGATAGGAGTTCTACACCCCCTAAAACGTTAGAATACGGATAAGTATTCAAAAAGAACATCTCCGTGAGTGCTGCTTGCCAGCGCTATTGACACTATTCATATTGGGTAAGTTGAGATGCATCCGGTGCACTGCACACGAATCTCCACGCTCAAACACTGCCTAAAGTGAGACTGATTCAAACTTAGCAGGAAATCAGCGTAATCTAGTTCGTGCAAGTTCGAAATTGCGAGAGGAACTCCAAATTTGCTCAAACAATGCCAATTTTTGGTTGAAAATACATATATTCCTGCATGTGTCCGATTGTGGACTGCACATTCCCAAAACTCAGAACTCTTAAGTGAGACATACCCCTCACGCTTAGATCGGCATTTTGGCAAAACTACTACACCCCGAATCATCTTGTCCAAATTTTTTGGCAAGCCCCTTGTACAGAGACAAGCAGTCTTGTAGTGCAGACGGCAGTTCAATTGACAGTAATTGAACACGCCTAAGAATGCAAACTCACTCCATATCCGCTACCTTTTTTTCTTGCTTTCTTGTATGAAAATATATAACATATGGAACACACTACCACAGTGATCACGTTTATTATAACGCTTTGAGTTGAGGCATACTGAATTTTGTGGAAATTAATGAAAAGCTTCATCCCAATGGAGACATGGATTCAGCCTACCAGTTCGCTCCGTCCGCCTGACAACTGCAACGTACCATGTTGAACAACGAAATAAGGTGAGCCAGGAAAAATTATTAGAGGCGGTATTGAAGCCGAAATTGATAAAATCCATAAGGAGACAACGCTGGTAATTGCTACTCTTCTACTCCAGATCTGTAATCTCTAAGTTGGGTTGTTCGAAATCATTGAATCACCTTGTGTTGTCTACTTTGTACCTTACACTTTTATTATTTGGTCAATAAACGAAATTTTCCGAAATCGGAAATCAATTTTATAATAAACTAATAGGAACAAACAGAAACGATTCTACACAGCTGGTAAATGCTCACCTTTTCATGCCTGAGAGGTTTATAAAATGCTGTGAGTCGATTTAAGGCAATAATGATGTGACCACAACCCAATACTGCTCTGGAAATCTGTAGGTTAAGGAATGAAAAGGCAGCGTACCCTTTCATGTCTTCCGTGAAGGCATTGAAGTAGTTCAGCTTCCTTGGTTTCATGATAACTTCAACCACAAAGAATGCATAGAAATCTGCTACAGCCTGTAGAAGAAACAGCAGGTAGTAGGAAGATTTGAATAAAGTAGTACAACGACGCCACTTCAATAGCCTATATATCAGGTACAAGTAAACACACATCGATATCCATCCATATAATGAGAGTACTAGCTGTGCGACATTGAGAATATGCATGATGTAATCTTAAATACATTTTTTGTAGAAGTAAAGAACGGAAGCCATACATTTGGCATTAATTGGAAAGAAGCATTAACTAGTTGTACGCTAGAACGTGGAGTGCCGAAATTGAATGGAAAAACTGGGCCATAATAAGGTACAACCCAGAGATAAACAATAGAGTAATTACGAGATGTGTTAAAGGCAGTGCATCACCTCATTTTCGATCCTGCGACATCAAAAGGATCTGGACCTACTCGCGCTCAGTGCAACGATGTCTATGATTTCTCATAAAATTGTTTATAAACAAGTTTTCGAGGGACCATATACAATTCGGCGCGGACGAGTGCCTGACTTCCTAGACACCTCTGTTGATCTCATTGATAGTTCTCTTTGCCAAAAACAGCGCCGCAGTCGCGGACTGCCCGTGGAAGGGCAGAGGCGAGGGACTTAATGCTCTCCGATCCCTTGTTATTGCGGAGTAGCTCCAGTCTGTGTTGCTTATTGCTTAGTCAAAGGCCGATGTTAAATTCAGGTGGTATTTTTTTCCGACGAAAGAAGAAACCTCTTGTGAACCAAACACGTGCAGTTACTGGTTTCGATGGATCTGTAACAAGAATCCTAAGATGAGGATTTCATTCGCTCAAAGGCAGCAAGAACTGAAATCCTCGACTCCAAACTGTGGTGCGAGTGGTGAAGTACAGACTCAATGAAATTATTAATGTAATGGAAAGAATTTATGATAAAAGAGCTATGAAATTCATTAAGGAATTTTGCCTATTTGCCCGTTTCGTTCCCTTACCATATACGGGTAAATAGGTATAAGAGATAGGTCCTCCCCGGAAACTCGTCAGTACGGCGAGGAGAACCTTACTTTGTGTGATGTGAAGTTAAAACCTTACCTCGAGTAGACTTCGTTTCTTCATAATGTGTATTATATAATACTAGCGCCCCTTCGGGACGCTAGAAAGTGGGGTGGGGCAGCCACTTGAGGCATGTGCAAAAGCTTCACACGTGTGGAATGCATAGAAAACCAGCAAAATGCAAAACTAATCATTAGCTGAGCTCAAATGCGAAATTCTCCTTATGTGTTGCGTATACTCTACGGGTCTGGCCGCCAACGCCGGGCTTCGAGTCTTCTCGCCATCTTAGCCTTGCTTGCAAATTCCTAATCCCGTACCTACATGTAAAGCTAATCTTCGATGCACTGATAATAGCTACTCTTTTTTCTCACATTTCTTACATGCCTGGACCCGTTATGAACAGCCAACAGGGAGAAAGAAGGTCGACTGAGACGCGAATGAGCGCGTAGCGTCCCCCTTCTCCATCGCCAGACGTGCATCTTGGCGTTTTCCCCACTATTGGGCCATGGCGGACCCATTCTCCATCAGTGCACCTGTATCCTGGTGCTTATCCCGCTGTTGGGCCAGGGCAGATCCATCCTCCATTTGTGGATCTGTATCCTGGCGTTCTTCCCACTACTGGGTCAGCACAGTCCTGATCCAGCGGTGGGACTCGTATCCCGGCGCTTTCCCCACTAATCGGCCCCTTGCGGAACCAGTCCCCACCCATGGACCCGTATCCTGGCGCTTTCTCCAGTATTGGGCCATAGCAGACCCAATCCCCATCCGTGGACTCGTTGCCTGGCATTTCCCCGTTAATGGGCCCCTGCAGACCCGATGTCCATCGATGGACCCGTATCCTGGCGTTTCCTCCACTATTGGACCACGGCGGACCCTTTCTCCATCGATGGGCCCGTATCCTGCCGTTTTCCCACTATTGGGCCATGGCAGACCCCTTCTCCATCGACGGACCCGTATCCTTCCGTTTTTCCACTATTGGGCCACTGCGGACTCTTTCTCGATCGGTGGACACCTATCATGATGTTTTTCTGGACTACGGGGCCCCGGCTCATCTGTCCGTCATCACTGCAGCCGCTCTCTTTGCAAACCTCCAAGGGATGGAACAAAGTTAGGAAATAGTTTGGAAGTTTGATCAACTGCACAAGTTGCACAACTGGTTTCAGAAAGTGTCACAACAGCTTATGATGATGCGTTCTTCATCCCGTGTATTTGATTGTACTTCCTAAAAACGGACGGATCCTCAAGCTGCATAATCCCCAAGGGACCTCAAAGAAAGGTGCGTAAGGAACATATCCCAAGTGAGGACACCCAGTGAATCCTTCGATCCTCCACGGTATGTACACTTCTTTTCGAAGTGGTTATCCTCCACTGTTCCAAAGTTGAGTGGAGTCAACAACAAAGCTCCGGCAGAGGGGCGACTCTGCTCCGTACATTGCTGCTACGCATCGTCAAATCGTTGTTAAACACTGTCTCGCCTGGAGGGCTCGAGACCGCTAGCCGGCGGTGGTCCCGCCGCGAAATCCCGAATGCACCCGACTTCCACTATGTCTATGCACCTATGACGAAACATCGGCCGAATGTCCCATCAGCTTCGCATCCTCGCGAGCACAGTCTATAACTGAGTCTCACGGCGAGCGCATGCGATCACGTGCTGTCCCCCTACGTCTGCGCTCTAGAAAATTTTGTTGCACTACCATGATTTATATAAGAGGATATAATATAATATCATGACTTATAATAACGGGCTTATTCTGTATGTGTGTGAGTGTGTGTGTCTGTGTGTCACGAAATTCGTTCATCCTGTTTCCAAGAGAAAGTAGGGCGTTATGCTATTCCAATCATGCCTCGAGGTTGCTAGCAGACTCCCTTCGGGTCCACTGCTGTGATAAAGGTGTGCCAGCGCTCACAAGTGTGGGAGACGAGTACACCGCTGTGATAAGGGTGCGGCGGCGCTCAGAAGTGTGGGAAGCGGGTCCACTGCTGTGATAAGTGCGGCGGCGCCCAGAAGTGGTGGAGGCGGGTCCACCGCTGTGATAAGGGTGCGCAGGCGCCCAGAAGTGGGGGAGACGGGTTCACCGCTGTGATAAGGGTGCGCCGGCGTCCAAAAGTGGGGGAACACCTGGGTCAGGTCCAACGGTGTGATGAGGGTGTGCCGACTTCCACAAATGATAGGAATTCGTTACATGGGTCTCTTTCTGCATGAGAGGTACGTTTACCCCGTTTCGGCGGACCCTCCTACCTAAATCAGCTAGAGGCACGTTGTTTCCTTTCGTATCAATGTTGTTCTCTTCCCATTCCGTTTATGTCTTAATGAACCACTCCTTCTTTCCCGTTTATATACACCGGTGGACCCTTGTCACTTGAATTACCACAACAACTAGCTGAGCCTCAATCATTTCAAGATAACACTTGCACTGGATTGGTTACACTCAATTCTTCACGGCCACTGACTTCGCTCATATGGGAGAGCATAACTTCGTTCATTTGGGGGGAAAGCTACCACCTACGGCTTCTCAGGAGAGCGAGAGAACTACGTGGAAGGATACAGATTTTATCAATCCACTTACACTTTTGTGTTTGCTTTCAACGTGCAGTATGCGAGCGAAGCGAACATCAATAGAAGTCTGGAAGTCCGGCGTTAGCCGGACGGCCAGACTGGTATATATATATTACTAGTCTGGCCGTCCGGCTCACGCCGGACTTCCTGACTTCTATTGATGCTCGCTTCGCTCGCATACTGCACGTTGAAAGCAAACACAAAAGTGTCAATGGATTGATAAATTCTCTTACCTTCCACGCAGTTCTATCGCTTTCCGAGAAGCCCTTGATCCCGTAGGTGGTAGCTTCCCCCATAGTATGAAATTATGTTCTCCCATATGAGCAAAGTTAGTGGCCGTGAATAATTAATTGTAACCAATTCAGTGTGAATGTTATCTTGAAATGATTTAGGCTCAACTGGTTGTTGTGGTAATTCAAGTGATAAGGGTTCACCGGTGTATATAAACAGAAAGGAAGGAGTGGTTTATTCAGACACAAATGGAATGGGAAAAGAACACGGATACGAAAGGAAACAATGTTCATCTGGGTGATTTAGGTAGGAGGGTCCGCCGAAACAGGGTAAGCGTACCGCTCATGCAGAAATAGGCCCGCTCAGCGAATTCATATTACATGTGGACGCCGGCGCACCCTTATCCCACCGTTGGACCCGACTCCAGACGTTTCCCCACTTTTGGGCGCCGGCGCATCCTAATCACAACGTTGGACCCCACTCCAGGCATTTCCCCACTTTTGGACGCCGGCGCATCCTTATCACACCGTTGGATCCGACTCCAGGCGTTTCCCCACTTTTGGGCGCCGGCGCATCCTTATCACAACGTTGGACCCGCCTCCAGGCGTTTCCTCACCTTTGGACGCCGGCGCATCCTTATCACAACGTTGGACCCGACTCCAGGCGTTTCCTCACTTTTGGACGCCGGCGCACCCTTATCACAACGTTGGACCCGATTCCAGGCGTTTCCCCACTTTTGGACGCCGGCGCACCCTTATCACCCCACTGGACCTATCTGTAGGTATTCTCCACCTTGTGGGGTCCGCGCACCCACTGCAACACGATGCACTCACCGCTCTACACTTCCCCATCCTTCAGAGCTTCTCTTCATTCTTTGAACCTCACCATACCCGTCCCTATCAACTTGTTGGCCCCGCAATCACCATCGCTGACCAATCAGGGAATTTCGTTTCACACACACCCACACACACACGTGACAGACTAAGCGCTTTATTATAAGTCATGATATTTGTTAGTGTGGAACTATGACCACACAACACAAGACAACAAACGAGTCACACTTGCTAACAAGTAATGGATAACAACATTGAATTGATAACCATTACTTATAAAGAATGATTTATTCCTCATTCTATTTAGAATGCTTTTGTTAAATGTGTGAGTATTTATCGATTTAAGTATGGAAGAGCAGGAGAACATCGTAGGTTATGTATCATGTTTCTGTTCTTTCCTTTATGCAAGTAATCAATGTGTAGGATGGCTTCATTCATTTTCTTTCATTCGCTATTGCTCTGTAAATCTAACGAAGTCATCCGTAAGCGATGTGTGAGAGCCCAATTTTGGTGCTGAAAGCGTAAAGCGTGCTTAGTGTAGAATGGGAACTGTATATAATATGTGTATATGCGAAGTTTTAACTATTGAATAAAATTTTTTTTAAATTGCTTGTCTTAGTTTATTATAACCTTTATGTAAACTATATTTATACATTATGATTCTATTGTTATTTATACATTTTAGAATACTACCTAGTGCAACCAAGTAAGACTAAACATTATTGTTGAGTATGTGTTTAAGTTGTTTTATGCGAGTGATAAAATGTTTTATTTTATTGCATGTGCGAGCTATACGTAAGGTTTTGGTGTATATGGTAGCTTTTTTAATATTTAATGAAATATTGGAGAAAAAATGAGGTAATCTTCTAACTTCGAAGTTGAAGTATTCGTTTTTATTGAACAAGTTAGTAGAAATAGGATTGTCGTTAATTTCGATATCTAAGTCAAGGTAATTACATTTGTATGCACTAACATTAGTTGTTTCTAGTTCAAGAACATTATTGTATATCTGAGTAAGTTTCTTGTGTATTTCAGCATTCTCTAAATTATGTATTACTAGAATATCATCCATATATCGGAACAAATGGAAAGTAGCGGGTATTTTTTTGACAGTAATTGAGCATTCGTATTCATCTATTCTAATTAATTATTTACTTAATTTCAATTTAATTTAATTTAATTAATCTATTTAATTTAATTTAAGAATTTAAATAAATTCTATTTAACTATTCTAATCAAAATCTAATCTAATCATATTCATATTCAACACATCATGAATGTGAAACGAACACAGACAATGACAGCTTACCTGCAGAGAAACTGGAACTGTCGTCGCGAACACGCCTGGCTGTGTTCGTGCGCGGACGAGTGCTCCGATGTCGGGTGTGCGCGTCCTGTCACGAAACCCTGCGCGCCGCAATGACTTTAGCGCCGAGGAAAACTCGTACCGGCGCGAAGTCGGCTAGGCGTGTTCGCGACGACGTTTCCATTTTCTCTGCAGGCACGCCATCATGGTTTGTGTTCGTTTCATATTTGTGATGTGCTAAGTCTGTACTTCACCATTCGCACCGTAACTGCTCTGCGCACGTCGCGAAGGATGTCTTCTGTCGCCAAAATGTTATTCCTAGGGCCTTTCCTGCCGATTTGATCGAAAATCCTTAAAATCAAAAAAAAGAAAAAAAAAACAGAAAAATAGTTAAAAGTAACATAACAGCAGGAGGAGACATCAGTTCCGGCGCCCGTGGCGGCGTCCTTCTCGAGGCCGCGGATGGGCCACCGCCATCGACGTCCACTCTACGTAAGTGTTCTTTCCGATAGGAGGTATAAGTGTCAGTAATTATGCAAGGTTTATGAAGTCATTAAAGTCTAAAGAAGGTGTTATCTTAGCTTCCTGCCTCTAGCTATTGCTCAGCTGTACGTATTATGAGATATCATTACATTATTTGCATTAAGGTCTGAAGAAGGCATTATATGCCAGAAGCGTACGAATAAATCCTTATTTGAAGAGTACTCAGTTCTGCGATTGGACAAAGAAGAGTTTGATCAAAAGAATCATTCGTCACGTCTGGCTGGGGACATTCCATGCTCAATGATAAAGCGCAATTATATAACGATCTATTCCGCTTCAGATGGCAACTCAAAGAATGTTTCAGGGATGAAGAAGTCTTCGTTCCGCAATGATAATTATGAAATTTCTAATATGTTGATGAGGGAGAGCTTGTTTTTAGCTGACGGTACGTCATAGTCGGAAACCCATCTCAGGCGCCACAAGTACAATAGTACAATTTTTTTAATGTGTGGAGATACTGTAGCGTAGGCACATGAAAAGAAACCGTCAGAATATGCGGCTTGATATTGTACTCATATTGGGAATTAGAATGACAATCCCCACACCGATGTTGCGATTTAGCTCTACAGTTGTATAAAAAATTCAATTGCGATAAAGGTGTGCAACAGGCTTGAGCGGATACGAGATTTTCCACGACCCGGATAACGGTGCGGATGCTGGATAGGCCGAAAATGACCAGATAACGGATAAGTGTATAAGTGTATATGTATTTATATAAAGAGGTGTGAATAAAGTACATAGAGTTAGCCTTAAAAACAACAGTTGCCAGTGATATTTGGATGTTCCACGATTTGACTGGTACGTATATTAGTTGCTTTGGGTGATGCATGTCCACGACATTTTCGATACAAAGGTTTCCATAATAAAGGCTAGTCCTTCCAAGGTGTCGTTTCTAAACCCACTGATGACAGCACGATTTCTTGAGTGTCCTCACATAAGCCTTGCTTCATATATGTTCTGCGGAATTGCGGTGAACCTTCTGGTACTGACTATTATGATCGCATGAAATCCCAAACGCTATTTTATTAATGTACTCAAAAATTGGTAGGAACAGCAGGGTTTAATGTTTTGTTGAAATGAACCACGCGAGAAAGAGGCACTGCTCATCGGTGAGCTAGCTGTAAGGTCGTCTATTTCAATACTTTTAACTGTCACATCATTAGGCAACGCTGTCGATAACCTTACATATAAATGAGTTCCTAAATTATTGCCTCACATTGTCGGTCAACCCAGGAAACCTGCGCAAGAGCCTTTCTTTCTGGGCTGGTACAAGCCTGTATTACCTCTTCTTACCTCAATTTAAGATTCTAAAACACCGATGAAGTATGAAAAAAAATGCGCTAGAGCGGGAAATACGAACGTTTCCCTTGAAACGAAAGCTCTCCTCTGCTGGAAACGTGCGACATGAAGCCAATATTTCCGGCCTTATCCGCACCGTTATCCGGCACCTGAAGCCCGGATAACGGTGCGGATAACGGATAGGCCAAAACGCACGGATAACGGCTAAACGGACAAGCGGATATGGATAATCCGCTCATCCCCGGTGTGCAAGGACGTTTCCTTCTGTTCCATTAGAAGTAGAGTGCGAATCCTTGGGAAACTTGTTTGAGATCTTGCTGGAAGTCGAGCACTCATATACAATACCGAAATAGGCAAATGCGCCGGGAATATGCGAAGTTGAAGAGTTCGTTTGCGTGCGTTCGAGTGCAACGGCAAAGACACGGTTGCGAGGCTTTATACTTGGGAAGGGAGGTGCGGTCAGATCTTGCGACTGGCCAGTTCTGCCGATTGACCAATCACGGAGCGCCCTTTCCAGGTGCACCCCAAGAACATGCGTAGTAGCCGGTGCTCTAAGCAAGACATGTGTAGCTGATTTTGTTTTGATCGTTATTAAAATCTAATCTATACAGTTGAATATATTTTTGCTTACTCTACATATTTGCTACATATTGCTCACTTGTGCGCGGCAGCACATCCGCAACCATCCGCAGTGAAGGGCAAAAATCGATATCTATATAAAGGTACTAAAGTGAATACTGTGAGGCACCTGCAGAGATCCGGAGACAAGAAATTGATAGATACACTTTACTTAAGGACGAATAGATCCACTTAAAGAAAACACGCACAAAATTATATTTACTGAGAATTTCCATACAGTGGATTATCGACTATGTACGATGAGCACGAACATAATTTTGTCAAAATGTGAAAAAAAAACACAACTCTTCGATTAAAAAAAAGGACGGTTCGTGCTGGTAGGGCCACATAAAAAATTGATAGGGTCTTCTTCACCGTCATATGTTTTACTGGAAACAAAGCGGCTGATGTGAATATTTCAGTCAAAGTGACAACAGTAAAAGTTTTCATGTGTGAGCTTTTACCAGATTCTGAATCTCCTCGATACGCTGAATCCAACGGTATACCTAAAATGTTTCAAAAAGGTCTTTCAATCCCACTTTTAGACGTTTTCCGGGACGGGATTTGTAACAGTTTGTCGAGCCGAGTGGACGCGTGGAGCCGTTGATCTCATCGATCGTACAAGTCTGGACGTGTCGGCCAACACTGCAGACGTGGCGGTCAGCCAGCACATTCATGCACCGCTCCGCCCAGGTGGTCCGTGATCGTGATGATCGTGCACATTCGAACCCTCCGAAAACGGGGTTTTCGTCATCTTCATGAGTTTTGACGTACATCTTTGGAATTAGCGTGACGAGGAGCTCTAGAGCCTTTTGATATTTTCGGCCCACGAAACGAGGTGACACACTGCCTTTAAAGGCTCACTCACTGCCATTCTCACTTTTGTATTATAATAAGTCGCTTATCGAGTAATCGTTTGCTAGGGAATGATAGCAGTGAGTAGAACACCAACGACTGCCACATACTTACGAAGATAATCGGAAGTTCGTTCTTTTCATCGTGTGCTTTGACAGTTCTTTTACAAATGTCTCCTTCCCCCGATTTCAGATATGACTTAAACTCCTCCAAAGAAATTGGCTAAAGAAGACGGCCATTTCCATATATTGTGGTTTCCATTGTGCAGCAAAGATGCACGAAAATTTGAACTGCCCCAACTCAACTCTGGAAGAAGTTGTAGGCGGAGAACCATTTGTTGCAACACGCATGTCCGCAGCTACATGAAAAGGAGCAACAAAGCTCCAATCGTTAATGAATAACATTAACATTTACTTGTAATGTTCATTGAAATTGACAGGCACATGAGACAACATTTCTTCATGACATCGCTTCAGAGAAGAAAATCCTTAATCTGTCCTGACACGAAAGTTTAGCGATTTATTATCCATGAGAAGTTGTCGAAGCTGCGAGTGATCCGTTCGATTTTTGCAGGAAGGATACATCGTTATTGCTACTCCCACTGTATGGTAAGAGACAGGAGAACATGATAGAAAAGTGAAGCAAACCAACATATGTTCATACTGCTCCCTCCAACCTTGAAAGGTCCTACGGCAAGCTTGGGGGAACGCTTCTACACGATGCATCTGGAGTACAGTGGGTCACGGAACGGATGAGTTAGCAGGTGCAGAACGTACATGTATGGTGGTTCATAAGCATTGTCTAGAACGGTAGGGGAAGACACGTCCAGATTTACTCAGATGAGTTTGAAACAGCTGCTCGTATAAACCAAGGGTTGGCACAGAATCCTCTTCATAAATATTCTAAATGTCGTGACGCAAAAGCCATAGGATTTACGCCATTATCACCTTGATGTTATTGCGTTGACTATTTTTATGATGAGTCCGCTGCCAAGTTTGCTGAGGCAAGCTTTAAGTTGAGTGTGAAAAAGACAGAGTTCATGAGCAATGATAGAGGATGTCGGACCTTTCGTGAATTTGAGCGGCGACGACATTCACTGCTTGGATTGTTATTTGGGCGATTTTCTTAAAAATTCAATTAGTTAGTGTCTAAAATTCTACTGGGACGAAAAACCACTTAAAAACGCTGCAGAGCAAAGCAACTGCCTAGAAATATGAAAACCTGCCCCAGATGGGAAATAATAAACCACAGCTTCAATATTAGCTTTTAATTAAACTTGTCAAAGTTATATTCCCAGGAGAACTGCAAGCAAACACCCCTATTAAATTTTTAATGACAAGCAGTTAGAACGTGTAGACGACTAGAATTCGCCATTGTAACGTATAACGTGACAGTAAACTAAAATAAGATGAGAACTGCAACGTTTTAATGAGACTCATACAATGCTTTTCAAACATTAGGGTGGAAAGAAAGTCTTGAGCCGTTTTAGACTTTTTTGTGCTTTATTTTATTACTCAGCACACAGTGGAATTTGCTCAACAATATAATAGCCATAGTTAGTCACTGTAGTGTCCCACCTAATGGGCAGGTCAGCGGTCCCCTTTTCCCAGGAATGGGAAGACTGGGAGCCAAAGAAATCGCTAACCTCCCTTCCAACATGGTCAACTTTGGCGGATTTTCTCTTGACTTGAAATGCCTTGAAAGAGCAAAATAAGTGGTAGTCGGAAGGGGCAACGTCAAGAGAATAGGGTGAGTGAGAAACCGTAACCCAGCCCAGCTCGGCCAATTTTTCACCGGTCTCTTTAGCTATTTGGGGCCTACCCTCATCATGGCGTAGGTGTACAAGAAACTCGTTTCGACCGTTTTTCTCAAACAGCATCCGCGGCTCTCTGAAGCTGATTGGCGTATGTGTTACCGGTGACTGTGTGTGTTTGCGGGAGCCGCTCATAATACAATATTTCTAGCGAATTCCAGAAGTAGCAAAGGAGACAGATGTTTGGGTGGGGGCGCGATTTGGCCGATCTTCTCCTTGACGGAACCACATGGCACGGTGCGTTTTAAAATCGTAGAGGACCCCACTCTCATCTCCAATAATTAGGTATTCTAGAAACCCCTTTCGATGTGGACAGAGCAGGAAAAACTGATTTGAAAAAAAAAACTGGGGACCTCTCGTGGAACTGACGTTGTAATTGAAGTTGAGGAAGGCAATTTGGCTATATATGCCTATTATGGAGAAGCCCCAAGTTTGTCTACAAAAAGCACGTGGTAGGTCATGGATACCGATCAATAAGCAAAAGTTCTGGAACTTTTGTAAAAATCGGTTCAAGACTTTCTTACCACCCTAATATATTTCCCTTTACTTCCAGAGATTTTGAAACACGATCTAGCTTTTGCCACCTCACTCAAATGTGATACTTCTGAGAAGACTATTCACTATTCCATCAATAGTACATAAAATGAAAAGTGACAGGGAGATATTCGCAATTTTTAAAAGGTACATCGATGAGCGCTACTAATGTACCGGTGTGATTTAAGTAGACGGGTATGCACCTCCGAAGCTCGCATTAAAAGCATGCACTATCCGCTAATTCTATGAGATTTCAAGTTCATACACATTAGTGTCATTTCAGAGAGCTCATTAGGCTAAGAGTCCATCTAATTTTCAGGTGTTACTAGTTTCCTTCATGAACCATCGGAGACATAAGTAATGTCATGCAGTTAAATACTTTTTCTTTGAAATTACAAGAGTTCTTCAATGAATGACGCAAAACTCTTCATTTATTTCGGTCGAATAGATTCTCTGACGTGTCAGGAGAACAAATGGAAGGATCACTGGATTCCGCTCGGTCTACTCAAAAAGCAACAGGAGTACAGGTGCAGGCGACACGTGGATGCTCATCTTATGTGATATTACACAACTATGTCACAAAACTATAAAGTTACACATAAGCTACCTCAGTGAGAGGTAGACGATAGCGTAACCCAGAAAGAAAACTAACAGAATCAAAGCATACTTGTGGCGGATCACTTTCAGAGAACAGCACATGACGGGGAAGAAAACTAACTCTCCATAATGACATGACCCCTATTGATAAGAAGAATATTTGATAATACGTATACATATGTATTGCACAATTTACAGTTTCGCGCACCATGGGAGAAGTATGCACCCAAAAGAAAGGGGTGCTAGGAGACAAGTGCTTAGAGCGAAAATGAATCTCAAATGACCAAGCACATCCAGCTTATCGGCTAGATTAATGCCCGTCCTAATGAGCTCTGCAAAATTAAGAGTTAGAGCAAAAAATCTCATCTCATTCTTTGTTCAAAGGTGCTGTTTTTCATGATCGTTAACATGGAAAATTATACCCTGCCACACACGCCATTCTTCTACGTTGGCGAATTACGGATAGACGTTTTCACATGGAACATAATTCCTTGCAGGAGCGATAACGAAAAACCTCTATGCAAAACGATCGTTTTCAAATAGCGTGGCAAATTAACTGATCAACGAAGTTCGAAATTTCTGTCGCTCGGAGTCTGCTAGAAACCCAAGAGCAATCTTAAATTCTTAAGGGTTGAAAACAAATTTCACTGTAAACTCTCTGAATTTTCTGTACATATTTACGAGCTTTTATAGCAGGAAGATCAAGAATGCACTTGCAATGTTTCTATTTGCGCTAGTGATTCAATTTGCCTTTAAAAACTTTGGTAATTGCCTGAACTAACGAATTCAAGCTACATTGCTCCGAATATTAGATTTTTGGTCAGCAGTTGGTAGGAATAAAGAGGCACTGTACGAAAAGGTACAGCAATTTTCACAGCGGAATGAATGTTATAGAAGCTTTGCCATGAAGGTTTTTCTGGAGAGACTTGTTAATACAAGTTTTGAAGCCGCTCTCGCTCATCTACGTGGTGATTCATAAATATTTACGCACCGAAATTATTTTGCGGACAACACCAGGAAAAATCCCAAAAATTTAACTCACGTTCGGAGTGAGCTCCGTTTCTGCAAAAGCAACAGCGAAGCCGGCAACGGTGATTAGTACGAAAGCATCGCAAGGTGAAGCACGTCCACTTTTGGTAAGTTACGGACAGGTTAGCCTTGAGGAACATGACATTCCTATGAAAACTAGGGCAGGTCTTAGCCTCCACGTGCCATGTGAAGATCACCCCGTTTTCTCAAATTTAGTCGCGTATTCGCCAATGAAGTGCATCTATACTTTACTACACAATTTTTTCCACTTGCTTGCTTCTCATGTGAGCAATGTTCTGAGGAAACATTTTTTTGCTCTGCTCAATTCTTACCACAAGATGAGCCCATTTGAACTCTGTCAAGGCGTGGCTCCAGAGCAGGAAGCGAAAATGGTGCCTGGTTTTAGGAATCCACCTAAAAGATCTATACTGGCCCATTCGTAGCATCCATTTAGCTCGGACTTCAAGAAACTCCTAGAGCCTGATCTGGTCGAGATCTGGAACAACGCCGATCAGAGTTAATTCGGAATCCAGTTGTGAACAACTGAAACAAGTGCTTGTCAATCGCGAATGAGTCGTTGGCCTATTCCCTTTCTGCCACCTGTATGTACGTCACTATATCTGAACCGCCATATACCACCTCGGGGACGCGGTGACACAACCGCTTCATCGTGCACTCATTGGTACGTTGTACTTTCTTGTTCAGTGATTAACAGATGTGTTTGAGACAGTATCAGTAGACTAGCCGAGAGAGATGAAACGTATGGCGGACCAGAACACGACTAGCGCCTAAACCAGCTTCAGGCCTTTGAAGAAGAAGTTGTCGTCAAAACATAAGGCCGCAAAGAATAAAGTTCCACCTACCAACCTGGTTTGGCGCAGAAGTAGAGCATCAACTGCTACCTTTACTGTCACGCATGTTCTTGACACCTTTGGATATTTACCTGGTTGAGTAACAATTTCGAGTGAGAAAGGAGGAATGAGAATGAAGGCTCTCAGGTTGTTATGTGAGTACTTTTCATTGGCCCGACGTTTAAGAAATACGTCTTTACTTCGAGCCAATTAATCGTGGTCATGTAACACTCTGTTAGGGACAGAGGTGTAAGTAACTAGCAACATAGAAAAAAGAAGGCATTAAATGCTTAAAATGATTGTGATAAAACACCAACAGAGATTTGTAACAAATCGGAAATAGCTTGTCTGAAAATGAGAGACAGACATACATAGTAACATCAAGAAAACTTCCGCCTCAATTACTTTTTTGCTTGCAATGGAATTTTTATGATTTTTCGTGTTTCTGTGTACTTATCTATATGGCTGCGGAACAAGAAAAGACAGCAAATATTTATTGGCTCAGTGCTGGAAAATCAGAGTAAAATGCCATTCAAAAACTCAGTAAGACAGTGGCTGCTGCTTAATCTGCTTGCGTGCAAACCACGCCTTCAGCAGGTGATCTCTGACGTTCTTATTTATTATGAGTTGCACCCACATGGAAGATGTCACGACTATTTCCATTTCATAAAACCTGAAAAGTGAAATGATTATTAATGATTGTATCACACTACTTACTATTCTAGGCATCAAATAAGTTTGTGCAGGATGGTGTTACTCTTTCTTTTTGGCATGAAAAATGCCGAATGGCGTCACTTGGTTCATCACTACGGCAAATGAAGCTATTCTCCCAGTACTATTCAGTGAAGAACTGTGAGTTTTGTGCTCTTGATGCCACGGAAGTCAGTCGTGGTGGTGCCGCCTTGATTTTCAGCCCTTTTGCAAGTAAAACAGTAAGATTTTTTAGACAGATGTTGACTGCTTTGCAACCCCTCTGCTTCCATAATTGCTGAGCTCTTCGTTTCCCACTGTATTTCTAATTTGTTCGGGCTGATCATTCATTGTGAAAAATTATCGTGATCTCAATCAAAACTACAGCGGCTCACGTGTTTTCGCAGCCTACGCCTACTTGTGCAATTTTGAGGTATTCGTCGCCTCGTGACAAATCCTGCGCAACTTCCAGAGCGAGATGTTCCTCGCGCGCGTGTCACTTTTCGCGTCGCGCCACGACGCGAATCGGAAAATGTAAGAAAGTCGCCTGACTCGCCATCCTGTTAGCATAATGCGTGATATTACAAGTGAGCTGCCACCATTACTTGCCAGTAGGTACCGTACCCGTTTTAGTGGATGGAAATTGTGTAGACTGCTACAACCATTACCTTCGCAGCACCTAACCGTAGTTCTTGCTACTCGAGGCGAACACATAAAACCGCCCAAATTCATGGGATGCATAGCGATATACACTGGTATACAATAATGAAACTTGGGGTACGATCTTACCAGAGGCGAACACATAAAACCGCCCAAATTCATGGGATGCATAGCGATATACACTGGTATACAATAATGAAACTTGGGGTACGATCTTACCACCCCAGCAACAAGGAATCTCAGCAAGAACAAACACCCCGGATGTATTGGCTACGCGTGGCAGTAGAAGCAGATGCTCCACATCTCCGCGAAAACCTCAGGGACGCCGGTTACCTGAGATTTGGGGCTGCTCCTCCTCGATCCGTGACATATGCTTGGTGGAATTCGACACATGTGAGCATCAACCATAATACATTGACTTCATTGCAACCGCTCTTCGCGAGTAACATACGCAGAATGAATGTTCTGTGCTTGCGCGACCGCTACATTTACTGCAGCTGCGCTGCGGAGGGCTAATATTGTTCATACGAGGAGCTTGAAAAAAATTACGCGCTCCGATCTTGCGAATCTTTGAGATGTATAAAACGGAGAACCTCACGTAGTCGCGACACTGCCTTTAAGGCATATGGCATATTACACAGCGACGCTGTCGCTGAGACCGTTCACCACCAAAAGTTTTCACACAATTGCTCCTATGCCAGCGTGCTAAATCCACGCAAAATGAGTGATAAAATATGAGAAATTGTTACATTTTCTCTCACCATTTCCAATCACTCTCTTCACCTTCACAGCGTCGCTGTGAAGTATGCCATGGGCCTACTCTGAAGTTCATTGGCGACCCATTTGGTGAGTTTTGTTCGGCAACCTAGGAAATGGGTTTGCAAATGAGCCAGGCGAACGAACTCCGCCAAATATCTTGCAAAACACGATGTCCCGCCAAATGGGTCGCCATGCAAACCTTGCCAAACAGGTCGCCATACAAATCTTGCTAAATAGGTCGCCATGCAAAAAATACGCTTCAACATCGTACGTGAGATTTCGCCACGTACTCCCATTTCCTCTCATTGTCAGGAGAGGCCTCCAAAATTGTCACAATGTCCGAGCGTTTTTCACATTTAACGGATCAGACCCAGGAAGTAGTTTGGGCAAAGTACCTCCTCAAGTAGTCGAATCAATGACATCTATCGATTCCGTGCCCGGAAGCACGAAATGCGTGGACATCGCCGTGGTTCAGCCGGCTGCGCACTGTGGCGTTATGGTGAGGACCACGGAGAGATCCTCATGCAAAAATCAGGATGTGACCTTGCCTAGCGGTGACTTCGGACTGACACTGCCACCCTCCTGACGTACGACTCCCTTTGGAATGCGTACAAATTCTCTCGCCAAATAGGTCGCCATTGAACTTCAGAGTAAAGACTCCACTCACGGAAATTCTCACTTTCGAAGTAAGTCATTTTCTTTGCATTCGGTTGCTAGAAGGTATCAACGGTGAGAAGAACAAAGAATTGCCGCCTAACTGCGGAAATATTGCCTGTGCGTTGATTTCAGTGTAGACTTTAGGAGTACGCCACCTTCGATCACGTGCACATACGCGACTGTCATCCGCCTGGCGGGACACTGACTCTGTAGCCCTCGGTGAAGTGTAGTAGCCTACATCGCCACCATCGACTGTGGCAACGGCGTCTATCGATTGCGAGCAGTGAATTGCCGTGTCCATCAATGTTGGCGATCCGTGACGACTGTGACAACGGTGTATACACGCAATAATTATCAGTTGTGGCTGACGCCAGTCGCGTCGGTCCCCGGTGTTGGCGATCGGCAGTCGCCGTCGCCAGCGACAGCGCAGGTACTATACTCCACGTGGGGTGTAGCGCCGCACGGACGAAAGGACATTAGCTCGGGCAACCGAACGTTCCTAGAGCAACCGTACACCGTTCCTCTCAACATGACACCTGTTCACCAGTGGCGGAAGCAAAAAGTGGGCGGGAGGGTGCGTGGGAAAAAAAGTGTGATCCACGCCGCCTCGGGGACCCAGATGGAAAATAAAATTAATAAAAATCTTATTTACAATAATAAATAATCAATAAAAATTGTATTAAAAACAATAATAAAAATTAACAATCAAGAATAAACTAATAAAAGATTTTGATTTGTATTGTAAAGTAATTTCGAAAATTTGGCGAACCGGTCCTTAACACATATGGAAATTCAGCACTAGGGACCACGGGTGGGAACGATTGAAACCTTCACAAGGTGAAGTCGCACACGTTGTATTTGTGAAACCGCCACCATTTAAAAAATCGCTCCAACTAGACGCCAACCGGAGAAAATCAGCCTTTTTTCCCGTTGGAATAACTTTCTTTGAAAATACATGTGAATTCACAAGAATAGTGGATATTTTTTTTCAAAACGCATTTGCCGCCACAGTTCGCATTTCTCGATCATTGCTGTCATTTTCGGGGAAAAAAGCAAGAAATAAGAATAGCTTAGCCAAAATTCCCACTGCCGATAATAATACTGTCTCACCAACATACTATCGCAAATTTGTATAATCCATTGTTCCTTCCAGCCGTGACTAGAACCAGTGTCGAACGAACCATCTCAGCACAAAACGGAAGGAACGAAGCTAGAGCGCACAGAAACAACCGCTGCTCCACACTCTGAAAAAACGAAGACGCAGAACATCATGAAAACATAAAAACTGACTAGTTCAGCATGAAAACCCAAATGTGCTTGTTACAATATCTCATTTCTGAATTGTCTAGGAGATGAGTGCTTAAAACACATGATCCCTTCACATTCCGTACACTGCGGAAAATACATCTCATAATTTTTCCTTTTTTCAACATATCAAATTTGACCAAAGGTCATGTTTCATATTTTCTATGTTGAGGAAATACGATAAAAAGTTGGTGAAGAATTGTAGAATATCAGATGGGATAAAGTGACAACGTTACGAGTGATGGATCTCAAATTCGGCTTGTAACCACCGAAAGTGGAGTGTAACCGCAACATTCAGTGACGGTCGCTAAGCATTGGGGAGGGGCTGGAAATTTAACGTTGGCAGCAGGTTATAGAATGGGAATAGACTTGTATTAGCTTCTTTTTAGTTCCTCATTTCAATTGACATTTTCAGAAAATGCCTACGTTTTCCAGTACTTAGACTCACCACTAATTTTACGCTATTTCATTTCAAAATTCCGATTGCTCAGGTCTCATTTTTAAGGAAATCGTGCTTCATCCCATTTCCGCCTAGCGCTCCAATTTGAGCTCATCAAAGAGTGACATTGATTGACATTTCCTGTACTTTATGCGAGCAAAAGCCACGCGTTGAAAGTGAACAGATTTTGGATTAATCGTAGGCGTCAGCTTTGATGCTGGTGTTAGCCGATATGTTGCATATCCACAATGTTTCCAGGACAACTAAGGAGCTAATTATTTCTCTGAGCAAGTAATAAACGCATTGTAGCAACCTTTGTGATATTATCGCAACATCTCCTAATAAATTCTTCTCAGTTTTTGGATCTGGATAACGTATTCACCTCAAACCTGTGTTCACCACATCTATTTTTGACGAAGCAGCAGAGATAACAAACGGCACATAGAACTACTGTGATCAAATTCGCAACAACGCTTTGGATGTGTGCGTACTGTAAAGGTTTGGAATATGTCGCAGTGTTCCCTTATTCATTATCAAAAAATAAACGTACATCCTCTAGTGTACCAGCTCTTAAATGAACAATACCGTCCTGTGTTACCACAAAATGAGGCAACTTAACGGAGAGCAGAACAACAGATAGCGGAATTAAGATAACAACTGCCCATAATGTCGTAACGCAAAGGATTGTGGTCCTGTCATTCCATATCTGTAGAAAAAACACATTATGAAAACATCTATGGATTTGATCTCAGTGATTTGTCTCCGTGGTCACGTGGGATGATGCCATTCTGCTAGGTTGTCGGAAAAGTTTCTCACCACTTGCTCTTGTGTCTTACCAAATTTTAGAAGTTAACTAGTGCCCCTTCGGGACGCTAGAAAGTGGGGTGGGGCAGCTACTTGGGACGTGTGCAAACCCTTCGCACTTGCCAAATCTCTAGAAAATCGATAAGGGAACAGAACCAATCTTTAAATGGTCCCGAACATGTAGTCCTTCTTATGAGTTGAGTATGAGCATGAGAAGTCCATTTTCCATCGTATGGCGTATTTGTGCGTGTTCCTCAATACCGGGCCAACGCAGACGCGTTCTCCATCGGCGGAACTGTATCCTGCCGTTCCCCACACTATTGGATCAAAGCGAAATCGTATCAGAGAGAGAGAGTTTTCCACACTACTGGGCCGCAGCGGGCTTTCTTCCATCGGACCCGTTTTCTGGCGTCATCTTCACTATTAGGCCTGAACCGTATCCTTGTATTCTCCACTTTACTGAGTCACAGCGGACCAATCCTATATTGGCGGACCTGTATCCTGGTGTTATCCACACTACTGGGCCACGGCGGGCCCTTCCTCCATCTGAGCGCCCGCATTCTGGCGCCTTCCTCACAGTTAAGGCAAGCCGGATCCGTTCTCCAGGGGCGGGTTCACATCCTGGCATTCTCAACACTATCGGACCAAACTGAACCCGTATCCTGACATTCTCCACACCATTGGGCTACGACGGTTCGTTCCTCCATTGGTGGACCAGCGTTCTGACGATTTTCTCATTGTAGGGCCATGGCGGATCCTTTCTCCACCTGCGGAGCCGTATCCTGGTGTTCTCCACACTATTGAGCAACGGCGGATCCTTCCTCGTGGACCCGTATCTTGGCGTCCCCGCACCACTGGGCCACAGCGGGCCCTTTCACCGTCGGTGGACCAGCATGCTGGCGTCACCCACATCACTGGACCATGGTGGACCCTTTCCCCATCGGTGGACCCGTGTCATGGCGTTCCCACACCACTGGGCCACAGCGGGCCCTTTCACCATCGGTGGACCAGCATCTTGGCGTTCCCCGAACCAATGAGCCACGGTGGGCCCTTTTTCCATCGCTGGACCCGTATCTTGGCGTTCCCCGCACCATTGAGCCCCGGCGGGCCCTTTCTGCATCGGTGGACCCGCATCCTGGCGTCTCCCGCACCATTGGGCCACGGCGGGTCCTTTCTCCATCGCTGGACCCGTATCCGTATATAGTTGATTGGTTACACAATGTCATGCCTTGATATATTGAGGCTTTCACTCTGTGTTAGTGCAGAAGCTTTCTCGAAACGAACGGATGTCGTGACTACACAATCGCTGCGAGAATTCAGCAGGGGATGCGACAGTAGCATCCACCAGACGAGGCGACCGCGTAGGTCCAGCCTCGCCGAAGCTTCCGAGACGCTGCAGCTCTCATAACACCCGTCCATTTCCTCCTGCAAATGCAAACAGCGTCGCAACAGTGGAAGGCTGGTTTTCCTGCTGCGTACATTGTGCAGCCTGAAAGCTCGTAAACACTCCCTCACTCCTATGCGGGGAGACCGCCAGTGAAGATGATGAAACCACTAACTCGTGCATGCGGGAGAGCCAGCAGTGACGTAATTGCGAGTCCCGAAACGAATATGCCTGAGTCTCTGAAAATCGGCCATTTCGCCACACTGTCTGCGCCTCAAGATTGCGGTGTCTATGAGTGCCGCCGCGTATCTCTAGGCGCTCTAGCCTTCTTACGGCGCTTTGTTTAATAGATCCGGAGCCTTTTATTCACAAATGTTCGAGGCCCGACCGTTAGTCTACTTATTTCAAACTTCTGTAAGCACTCTGTTACGATTATGGCTAAAAATCGTAATAAACTCCGGGAAAGCGTCGTAAGCGTGAAGTTTTTGCACGAAGCTCAGTTGGCTGCCCTACCACACTTTCTAGCGTCTCATAGCGCCATTATCCTCTTACATAAATCATGGTAGTGCAACAAAAGCGCAGGAGACCAGCACGTGATCGCATGCTTTCATCATGGGGCTCTGTTATAGACAGTGCTCGCGAGGATGCGAAGCTGACGGGGCATTCGGCCGATGTTTCGTCGTAGGTGCATAGAGGTAGTGGAAGTCGCACTCAGGATTTCGCCTTGGGACCAGCGGTAGAGGTCTCGAGCCCTCCGGGCGAGACAGTGTTTGCAACGATTTGACGTTACATAGCAGCAATGTACGGATCAGAGTCGCCCCTCTGCTGGAGTTTTGTCATTGACTTCATTCTGTCTTGAAACACTTGACGATAACCACCAGAAAAGGATGTGTGCATGCCGTGGAGGCGATAGCGAGCCGTGGAGGCCGTAGCGATAGTATTCACTCGGTTTCCTCACTTAAGATATGCTCTTTGCGCACCTCTCACTGAGATTCCATGGAGATTATGCAGCCTGAGGAGCCAACTGTTTTTAAGAACGGCAGTACAATCAAATACACAGGATGAACGAACGAAGAACGCTTGGTCATAAGCTGTTGTGACATTTTCTGAAACCATTGTGCAATTGATCAAACTTTCTAAATACATATTTCCTAACTTTCTTCCATTACTCTTGAGGTTTACAAAGAGTGCGGGTGCACTGTGACGGACAAATGTGTCGGGGCTCCGTAGTTCAGAAAAACATCAGGGTAGTCCACCGTAGAGAAAGGGTCCGCCGTGGCTTTATAGTGGGAGAACGGCAGGATACGGGTCTATCGAGGAGAAAGGGTCCGCAGGAGCCCGTTAGTGGGGAAATTCCAGGGAACGAGTCCATGGATGGGATTGGGTCTGCCCTGGCCCAATATCCTCTTATATAAATCATGGTAGAGCAACAAAATTTCCCAGTTTTATCTTAGCTGTATTAGCACATAGGAAATTTGCTGAAATACATCAATGTAATAAATACACCAACAAACTGGAAGCGAATCAGTATCTATAGGTCTAGGCATAGGCCAAGTAGATGACCTCAAAATTTGTTGAAGAAGCATATTCTTACCTACAATTCTAAAGTAACACTCTTCTTCTCAAACATACCTTTTTGAATAAAATTGGATAGCAGAAGGAGGTGAAGCGATTTATTGCAGTGATAATATGACCGCAGCATAATATTATCTTAGAAATCATGAGATTGCAGCATGAGAATACGGCGAATGCATGCATATTCGTCGAAAAAGCATTGAAGTAGTTGAATTTTCTCGGACGCATAAGGAACTCGAGCACGAAGAAAACATAAAAGTCCGCTGCCGCTTGAAGAAGAAATAACGTATAATATGAGCGGCGGAATTGAGAGATTCTTTGACGCCACCATATTATCTTACAGACTAGGTATAAATAAATACACATGGCCATCCATCCGTACCCAGCCAGCAGTAGTTGACAAAGCGGGACGCCCGTCATTTTCTATGTATATAGTTAGAAGATGCATAGGAACGTTATAAAAATAGCACAACACTATGCTTGCGAAATCAGACAGTAGATTCGTATCGATTTTCTTAGAGACTTGCAAGTTTTTTTTAGAGAGTCACAGCTTCACGAACTTGGATGGTAGACAGATTTTTTCAAGAATAATGAAGCCGAAGATGAATACATTTTCCGAAGAGTCGCGTTTATGAGAATAGCTGAATCAAAGTTCTTGCGCTGTTTGTGTTTTAGTGCTCGTTCTCTACTTAATGCAGCGAAAGCCAATCTTGGCATGTGTCGTGTCTCTGTACAGGAGCCGTTTCAGAGATAAATGTATCCTGTCCACTGAATATGTTTTGTCAAGGAACTACACGAGTCCACAACTTCGGTGAGGTGAGTTTATGGGAGCGAGACTTCTCAGAAGTAGTCAACAGTCCACACGAGCATTCTATATTATTATTGTGCCAACCAGGTTTGCTAGATGGGCAGATTTATTTATAGCCTGACGTTTCGACTTAATCGTCGTCTTCGGAGGCCTAAAACTGGTTCATCATTCTTATCTGTGTCCTAGACAGCCAAAAGTTTCATTAGTTGTGCTCTGCTCTGCTCTGCTAATTTTCAACCTTCTCTCAAGCCTACTGCCATGAAAAGCATCCAGGACAAAAGATAGACCCACTCTGAATCCACCGTTATTGCGGAACAGTCCGTACCAATCTTGACTTGTGCGGACAAGAGGGAAATGCCACACAGATAGTAGATTCGTATCAAATGTGTTGATTGCAAGATTTTTTGCAAGATTTGCAAGATTTGATTTGCAAGATTTGATTTTTTTCGCAAGGACTTGTAAGATTTTTTAGAGAGTCACAGCTTCACGACCTTGGATGGTAGGCAGTTGGTGTTATCTATAGACTATAGCACGCATAACGAAACGAACGGCAGAAAATCACTTGTTATCGACAAGCACTCATTCTTGTTGCTCATTTATGGATTCTTTACAGTAAATTCCAAAATTCTTCGAGCTCTTTCCTCGCCGAGATCTCAACTTCACATGTCAAGCTCATGCATTTGACATTGAAGTCATTCCCACAATTGTCGTTACATCGACGACTGCTGCATAATAACATCAACATAGTCTCAAATAGAGAAATGGAGTGTTACAGTATTCTCAACCAGCACTCCCAGTACATCAAATTTACACGAGAAACACGGAAAGACTAAGACCTATCTAAACGCAAAAGTGAATTTATCCAATGTCGTTTTGAAGATGGAATGGTATCACAAGGAGAGCTCCAGAAATATTCTAATTAACGGCAAATCTACTCACCCAACAGCAGTTAAACGTGCTGTTATTCAAAACAGTGAGGCATTTCCCATTTCTCCGCAACAACAGTCAAGATTGGTGCTGACTATTCCGCAATAACGGTGGACTCAGAGTGGGTTTATCTTTTGTCCTAGATGCTTTTCATGGCAGTAAGCTTGAGAAAAGGTGGAAAACTAACAGAGTAGAATGAGACGTTTGGCGGTCTAGGATACAGATAAGAAGATGGACCACTTTTAAGCCTTCGAAAACGATTAAGCCGAAACGTCCTAACAAAGCTGGTTGGCACAATAATAGTATAAAAGACTAGAACACAATGCCCAGGTTTAGAGAAGAAAGAACATGGAAATAGATTCACTATAATTACAAGGATAAAACATGCACTTCGGTTTTTCTGCGATTTGCCCAACTAACAGGCAATTAATTACTCATGGGAAATTTTCTTTCTTGGGGTATGCTTTACCCTCGAGATTCAATGGAATGAAATTTGCGACAAATTCGGCGGTTTGTTTCTGTCCAGCTGGTGGGGAAAGTACGCTGATAGCGCTCAGAGCAAAATGTTGAGGAGGAAAATGCTTCGTTTCACTTTTCTCCTTAGCTAGATAAAGAACTTTTGTGCAAAGCTTGAGAAAGCCGACGGGATTTTTTTAATCCAATTCCAACCGACTCAGTGCCAGTTTTGAGCAACAGGAAGGAAGCCTCCATAGAGCCTCAGCACATACTTGGACTTGGTTTTGATTGCTCATCCTTGAATGGAGATCTGCAAAAAATTCTATGGTTCAAAATCGTGGGTGGGTCAAATAGGGGCCGTCACTGTATTTATGCGTAAATCTATGCATGTTTGAAGATTCGAGGAGAAGTCCGTCTAAAAAATCTTGAAAAATCAGGGGAAAATCGAAAAATTCCGATTCTGAGGACAGTGCTATGACGAGAGAGATCTAGAATTTGTGCAAGATTGAAGAGGCGTTCAACACGATGACCAGCATATAGCATAGCATACCGATATTGCACTTTCAGCTTCTAATGAGGTCAATTGCGCTGAAACGCTTGGCATATTGAAAAATTATGGAAACCTCGTGCCGCCTTAACAAGACTACGCCAAACGTTTACACTGTTCAAACTTTGAAACTTCAATACAAACACCACTGAAGCATGGAACTCTCCAAGATCATATACATAATTATTTCGATCCTATACACGTATTCTCGGGCGGGAATCCTCGGATTTTGCAGCGGAACAAAAGCTTTCAGCTTGCTAGATGAGTTAGCGGAGGTGGTATTCGATGCCAGGAGAGATGCGATTGTAACAGCCTGTGATTCCCGTCTAAGTGTGCGTTCACTTCTGGATTCTGGACGGAACGCCTTCTGGGAGATAGACTGGCCGAGGTGCACCATTACACATTAGAAAATTCGAAGAAAACAAAGTATTCTACAAATCCACGAACCCTTGATGCTATGAGAGAGGCTGGCTTTCTATGACTCGCTGTATTTCCTTTTTCATGAAATGATTTCCTGTAATTTCATTTCCACTGAAATGATAGCTGATTTTTGTCGAACACTACTACTGCTTTGTAAACGAGTCAACTCTAAGCTGCAAGATACCGAAAAAGTTCTACTTGCCAACAATAGATTCCATGTTCGACGTTCAATGAATCTTGGCATGGTCGATTGCCAATAATAGTTGTCAGAAAAGTTTCTCGCCACTTTCTTTCATGTGTTGCCAGAATTTTCAAGACTGTTCTGGAGCTTTTTATCCAAAACATGCAATAACATTGGCAGTATAGCTATGCCAAACTTCTATTCGCATTCAGTCACGATCACATACGGAAGCGTGAGTGAGTCGGATGCTGTTACTGCTGCTCAGGAATCCCAACGCCAAAACCAAAGTTTCACTACCAGATGGCAATGCTTAGTTATTGGTGAAATCACAATGAAACCATTCAATAGCAGCTGCTAGCAATAAACTCCATTGTTACCGCCGAAGCTGCTGTTAATGACGATGCATCATATATTGCTTAATTATTCGTTTTGTTAAAGAAAAAAAAAAGAAAAAAATTTGGAAAGAAACCACAAAGTGGCGGGAAACCTTCCCGACAACCTAATGTTTGTGTTTGAGCTCTTGAAGTTCAAACTGTGTAAGCAATATTTTGAGATACTGTTTAGTAACATGCGGGTTGATAGTGATAGCATTTGTTCCAAGCTCTTTGATAGGAACCGCAACAAAGTTGTAAGATTAGGCTTTCAATAATGGGGAACGAATCTTTTCGGAGAAAAGGGAGTGTTCATCTTACTCGGCTCATTGAAGGACACACAGACTGGATACATTCTAAATCTTAGCACTTCAATAAAGAAGATGAGTGTTTCTGTTCGTTAACCTACTGCTAGAGCTGCTCAATACAGATAGCTCGACTTAACTGTAAAATTTACTCAAAATCTCGCCTGGTTCGTTTGAGATTTTCTTTAGCTCTGGCAGGAGGTAGCGTAACTCCTCTCCTGCTGGACAATGCTGCCGGCTATCGTTGTTTTCACGCGAATCCACAGAATTTCCCCGGATTCTTCATTGACTTTCATCTTTGCATACCGCATACGTCAAACCACGAATGCAGTTATGATAGGAAGTGTGCTCCTCCAGTTCGTTGGTGTTGGGCCGAACATCCAAATTCCTCACTAATGAATCCAGTGAGAGAAGCAGATATGTAGTATACCGTTCACCAGCGCACCCAACCCTCATCAATGGATTCGCTAGAAGGCTTCTTCCTCGCCATAGCATTACTGGTTAACGTCGTACACATTCTACATCAGTAACCTGCTGCATAGCGGCTCCCTTAGTGATGGACAAACGTAGTCATATCACATAGGTAGAGTAGCTGCGTAAGTAGGCTCACCTCTTCAACAACAAATACAGGTGCAATCATATAAAATTAACGAAGTAGTTGCGCGGTATTTTCCTTATCACTGTATGCCAATATTCCCACATTCACATCGGTGGATCCGTTGACACACTGAGTCCTAGTGTTCCCATACCACCTCAGTGGGACATATTAGCTGGCATCCATGTCACCATCATCCCACTAGATACCAACGGTCTGTGACGTCATTGTCCGAAGTTTTTCCGGTACTTGATACCGGCATATCCATCAATGGACCTATTACTACTTGCGTGTCATTTATTACTTGGTGCCAGAATGTCTTCTGGACGCCCTCTTTTTGGTTTTCGAATGGCTGTTTATTGACTTGAGTACAGCATGGATGGGATGTGCTGCCTATAACGGAATGTGTGAGGGTCGCAACAGAAGTCTAAGGATCAGGCTCTCCATTTTCCTCCGCATAAACTCTATGATCTTCTACAGATCAACCAGAATACTATGATCATTGATGAGCCGCAGCACAGCTTTGTGTTCTGCGGAAACTACACCTGATATGTAATTCTAACGGTAAATTCTGAGAGAATCTACGTCTGTTAGGAAACACTGCTTGGTTTGGAATTACTTGGTAGTTCCTAGGCTGTTTATACGTTTGGCTAATACATGTTTGCAATTAAAGAAAACAATGTGTCTGCAATGTTTCCAGCTTGAGGTGGATATTTATTATGTCTGCGTTCCTAAAAATTTGTGCACTACCAGGATTAATACAGGAGTCGTTGATCTATTGACAATCGAGTAGGTGTTCTGAACTTTTCAGCATTTGCCTACCTCTCCCTATCTATTTATCCGACACAGTTTTCGTAGTAAATAGTTCTAGTTACGATCACTGTAAGGAATTTGAAATGTCTGATAAAATTCAGAGAGGAAATGGGGATATCGAAGCTTGAACATAAGTCAGATAGTATGATGAGAAGAAAAGCCAGGCTCAATTGTGAGCTGCGTGGTCGTCGACTGTTTAGAGAAATTGAAGTCAAATTTTTCGCACCATGCATTTCTGCTACAATTTTTGCTACAATTTTACGTATTTTCAAAATTTTTTTGCTGCCCTTCTCTCCTGCTGTTTTAATACTTGATCAGAATAAAGCAGCAGCACTTGCCTTGAAACCAGCAGCCAGAAATTGCAGCGTCGTTGCTCGTGCACTGCCTCTCGTAGCGATGGAATCGTCTCACTGGGAGTACCCACCAAGGTGACCTACTTCGCACTTTCATTCCGCTATAAGCCAGGCTCAATTGCAAGCTGCGTGGTCGTCGACTGGTTAAAGAAATTGAAATCAAATTTTTCGCAATATGCATTTCTGCTACAATTTTTGCTACAATTCGAAGTGTTTTTTTCAAAATTCTTTTGCTGCCCTTCTGTCCTGCTGTTTTAATACTTGATCAGAATAAAGCTGCAGCAAACCAGCAGCCAGAAGTTGCAGCGACGTTGTTCGTGCACTGGCTCTTGTAGCGACGGAATCGTCTCAGTAGAAGTATCCAAAAAGGTGACCTAGTCCGCATTTTCTTTTCGCTATAAATCTGCTGTGTCTTCGTGGTGAACAACCTGTTTGCCACTGAAGGAACGTGCGAGCCACCATTATCATGTGGCTCAAAGAAGTTACTAACTCGAATGCGGCAGAATAATGTTTGTCCAACCATATCTTGGCAGTTCCATACCAGTTCTACAGATTTTCAAGACTTAGAGGCACCACCAATAAGCAAATGTATGGTCTCCGCTACATTTGGCGCTTGTCCGGCCGAAAAGAATGAAAGAACAGAAAGAACAGGGATAAAACTGAGGATATTAGTGAAAATGAAAAGCAAAGGTCCATTGATTGAGAAAAAAAGTTTAGAAAATTTGCATTTTTGGCTTCACGTACGCCCAACACAAAAAGCACGGTCATGTCTTATCCCTCTTTGTGAAAACAGCTGAAGACTGTAGTCTATTCATCGCTCTGCATAACATAGTCGCTTAGGATATGTCCTAATTTAGTCGCTTTGCATATGTCCTCTCGGTGAGCCTCACCCTTTCCACCTCTCGTTTCTCTCTTCTCTATTTCTGTTTTTCCCTCTCAGTACTCCCTTCACGTCTACGTTTCCGCGAGATCTCTTCCTGGTAAAGTAATTATAATGTCATAATATCCACTATCCAAAGTTGCAAAGTTGCTGTCGCGAGCCACATTTTGGTGGTATCTTCTCAGTCAGCGTGTGATAAGCACTTTTCTCCGATTCCAGTGAGCTTTTGGCGCTTAGCGCGGGTGGTAAGGTCTTAGACATGGAATCGTGCACTCAGCAATGACCGTCAGAGCCTTCTGCAATGACCGTGCGAGCGCTTCCCGTCAGCGTGTGGAACGGAGAGAGAGCGCTCTCATCAATCCTGCCATCTACTACCTCGCTCAACTTCAATCTTGAGCTCAACTCGAGACAAACTAATCACCTTCTTACAAAGTGGCTATAAATATATAGTGAGTTTCTGATGAGCTATCTAAACAAATAAAAGCTCGAAATATGTTTTAACCTCAGGAAGAAGAAAAACAGTTGGAGGAAAAACAGAATGTCCATGCCGCAGCTTCATCGCTCCATTCGCGTCGATATAGAAAAACATGAGAGAATACAGCTACTTTCACTTCTTCTCCCACACGAATAGCCTAATGAATAAGGTGCACAGGTCGACTTAGCAGGCGAAAGCAGGATAAGCTAAAGGCGAACTGCGCAGCGCTTTCGTTTGTCTCACCGTGCACGCTCTTTGAGTACTGTGTAAAGTTTATACGGTTTGAGATTTGTAATACAGTCCACTTTTTATTACTCTTCTCTTCTTTTTCTTTTTTCTCTTACTTATCCATCCTTTCTTTTCTTTGCTCTCTTTCGACTCTTATCCTCCTCTTAACATTTTTTGTCTATAGGCTTCCTTCTTTTCTCACTCCCCTAGCTAGCCCTCCCCCCTCTTAACTGATGAGCCTCGTGGTGTGAGGGGGGGGGGGGGGCTAGTAAATCTGGTTCATTTAAAGGTTTAGGAGTAACGAATCACATTGCCTTTTCTCTTGATTATTTTTTCTTCTCCGTGTTTGTTGTTTTTCTGCTTTAGGTGGCGCAGCTGGTCCGCTAAAGTAAAAATGGGTGCCCGGCTGAGCCGGTAGGAAAAAAAAGAAGGGTGCGCGGCGAGTACTCTATGAGTGCTCGAGTAGCTGTGTAAGTTTGGAATAGCTACCTTCACTAATTGGATGGAGTTGTTATCGGGTAGAGCGCTACGCCCACGCTCTTGCACAAGTTAGAAGAAGGAATAGCCATATGGCCGAAAAGGATTCATGACATAATGTTCAGAAATAATTGCTTCTAACCCCGATAGCCAAGTAGTCTAATCGCAAGTTTACAACAAAGAACATGTGTACGATGAAGACAGTTGTAGTATTGTCATCATATTTTCATATGATTATTACTCTGCTATGTTCAGAGGCGTTAGACGAGAATATTTTATATATATATATTTATTATAGAATATTTTCTAAAAACGAAGTTACAACACCTCAGTCCAGGTTTTATCTAAAATTAGTGTTGTGTTATTGAACCTTCGACATATTTCATGCAGAGAGTGATCGCTTCCCTAGTGGACATCGCAGCGCCATCACCAGAAATTGCAGCTCATCCAAACTTTGTTTTCGTCGTAGTTTTTCTCTGCCACACAAAGCTCTACCGATGGAAGCAGGCTCTTGCCTGATAGCGCAAGGCCTCGGCTATTAGCTGCAAGCGCGTCTTCTGATTCCGGATAGGAAGAGCAAGCCAGTCGATGAGTCGATTGGCAGTCATAATTTCGGTTCAATTACTCAAGTGCGCAGCCATTTCCGAGTGGTCAATTGTGGCATTTATAGTCGGATAACACAAACAACAAAAATTCTCTGACTTCTTTATGTAGTGCTCTGCTGCAGTTTTTCTTTCTTTAATTACATAAAACACGAGGAATGAAAATTCTGAAATTCTCGGCGGCCTTCTTATAAATTTCTTTATTTCTTTAAAAATCTGAAATGAAGGAAAATTCACTAGGTATCGAAAAATTCGCCATAACTAGCTCTTTCTGATAGTATTGAATATTTTACAAAACATCTGGAGTTTGGCAACACGTTCATAATGACGCCGAAATTTCAGCGCGCCATCCCAACTTACCACCCTAATATCATGAAGTGTATCGGTGAATGATGTATAATTGGTGCTTGTTCATCAATATGTAATGGATAGTGATACGGCTATGCAACATAAATCTAATGAGCAATCCTTTCAGATGTAGAGGTGAATGCACTTTTCCTGTTCGGTTTGATTCCTCTGAATCTTGAGAACGTCATGAACATTTGCTGGTGAAGATTTACATTGATCAACAACTGAATCCATACGGAAAGCGTTGCTTCGATTTCGACCTCGTAGAGCCTAAAATTATGAGTGCAGTAGTTTAACAATGATACACAAAACAGACAACTATAGTTGTTGATCAGGGTCTTTCGACATATTCTTTTTCAGAAAGTGTTTGGTTATGTCATAATACTTTTAGTCACTATCATCCTGGTCCACACTTGATGCGTTCGCGGCCAATTCGCAATCATGAAGCAATGCAACAGCGATGCAGTTCCGTTATCATTACAATCCATTTTTTTCCGTGCATCTCTCGAACCTTGACAGGTCATTTCCGGCCCCAAACCGCATTTAGCAGTTGCTAGGCGTCACCACATGTCTAGAGGTGGCGGAAATGTATCGCGGCGAGGTTACCTAGTTGCTGTGAAGCAGTTCTTCTAACTACACCACGTCTGGAGCGCGGTGACTACAAGAACATCTCAATTAATAATCTTGTATAAATGATTGTTGAAGTTTTCACACCCTCTCCGGCCATCAGATCAAAAATAGTGTTCTTATGCGATGGAATCAGGCAATCGACTTTCAAGAAGTATGCGCGTAGAAGCCGATTTGATTTAAACAGAAATTCTTCCATAGCTGAATAGTCAAATCCTTTAACGATTTCAACGAAAACGCTCAGAATTTTCATGAATTGCAATGTAGGAGTGACGGTGTGATTCAGAAAGAGAGGATACAGAGCGCAAGTCCGAAGTCTCAAATCTTTCTAATTATTGGGTTGATGGGTAATTATCGAACATTTTCTTTTTCCATTTTCGCAATTTTTCTCACCATAAATGCCACTTTGGATGTTCTCTAACCGTGCTAATATTCTAAGTATTCATTTTTCATTAAAAAAGATCTAGGTGATCATTTGTGTTCCTTATGCTGTGTGCTGGGACTCGGCTTCGAGAAAGTAACGTTCACGAAGTGCTCATCCCACAATCTCGCCCAAGTTTCCGGCGATGAAACAACAAATAATCTTCAGAATAGTTGCTGCTTGTTTTACAAGCCAAGCTGGCCTTTGCCCAGCTGGATCTCAAAGCTGGCGTCACTGAAGTGCATGTTTGAGTTCGTGACTAGACCTTAGATTGCGGAGTGACAAATTCATGTTTTTTTTAACCTTACTTCTCAATTTTTTTCCAAAATTTTCGGGATAACTCTGCAACTTTCTGCGCAAGAAGCATATAGCCAATAGTTTACATGTACCAAAATTGTCTTTGTTGCAACTATAGGCACAAAATCCGTAATTGACTTCTAGCAAGTTTGATTGCTTTTACCTCACGAACTCGTAAGAAACAACAACACAATTCACCCGGCAAGAGGCAAAAGACATATGGAGACTTAGCAACATACCAGCTCTCTGTTAAAACTTTGGTTAACAGAGTTAGTTCTCCAGAAATGATTAAGAGGATGATCGAACGTATCATTTCAACGGAAAATGTGAACGAAGAAGCGACGGCGCACAGCAGCAACCTGTACTCGATAGCCTAAAAGAGCAGTGGTTCATTTGAATGACTGGTACAAGCTTCGTGACATGAAATGAATCTTCGATGAATGCTTGAAAAAAGCAACGAGTTCCATTTATTCAAATATGCTTGTGGCTATATTTAAGAAACCAACATCCAGCAAATTATGACACGTGGCCGACAAAGGTTGGGACTGGTCTGTCAATCTTTTAGCTGCTACCATTGTCATTCGTTCAACATTAGCAAAAAATCCTATTGAAAACAGCAACTTACTACATATCCACCACTTATGCTTTTCGCTTTCCTATAAGAACATATATAGCATATGGTGCATATCATCACTGTTATAACATTTATTACAGCACTCTGTGTGGATGCATACTGAAAACTGTTGAAAATGAAAAAGCTTCATGAGATGTGAAATACCCGTAAAGTGGAAGCATGCACTCGTCACACCAATACCAAAGAAGCCTCCCTTCGATCTTGCAGACAATTATAGGCCCATAAGTATAACATCCATTTTCTCGAGACTATTTGAGAAAGTTTTGAAAGAAAAGATAGTCAACCACCTCGAGACACAGAAAATTATTTCTCCTTCTCAGCATGGATTTCAAAAAGGCAAGTCCACTGAAACAGCGATGCTAACCGCACTTAATCAATGGACTTCTACTCTTGATGATAAAAAACCATTAGATGTTGTTTATTTTGATTTTGCCAAAGCATTCGACAAAGTTCCACATGAACTTCTTCTTTTGAAACTAACCAAAATAGGCATACATGAACGTATTATATCTTGGCTAAAATGCTTCCTAACAGAAAGGACGTTTCAAGTTTGCATTAATGATACTCTTTCCTCCATACGACGGATTTCTAGTGGAGTACCTCAGGGTGGAGTGTTATCCCCGATTCTATTCAATATATACACCTGCGAACTTCCAGATATTATCACAGGAAGAGATATAGGATGTATCGCATTTGCTGATGATTTGAAAATATACAGCCCCGTAGTCACAGCAAGTGACAGTATTCGCCTACAAAATGCTATAGATGCTGTTGCAACTTGGTCCAATGAATGGAAACTTCCGTTGTCGAAACAAAAAACCAAAGTACTACATGTAGGTCGGAACAACCCCAAACTAACATACAACCTTTGTTCAGAGCCTGTCTCTGAAGCATCAGAAGTCACTGACCTTGGCTACCTCATGGATGAGAACCTCTCCTTTGGCAATTACGTCAGAAAAATCAGGGCAAAAGCAACAAGACAGATCCACTATCTTTTCAAAGCCCTCCGAACCAAAAATACAACGGTGATGATTAATGCATACAAAACATATGTTAGACCAATAATGGAGTACGGAACCACTATATTCAATCCTTACAAAAAATGCTTGATTAACATGATTGAAAAAATTCAAAACAATTTCACAAGAAAGCTTATGATCAGAACTGTAGGTTTCTCAAACTTCTCATATCAAAAAATGCCACCGCCTAACAGTAGGAACAAATTGTACCACTTACAGTCATTACAGAAAAGGAGAAGACGGAACGATCTTCTCATGATATTTAAGATCCTACATAATCTCTGTGAATTAAAAAGTTCTGATTTTTTCGTTCTGCGTAAATCTATCACAAGAGGTGGAACATTAAAGCCACACATATCTGTGGCGAAAACAACAATACGTCAGAATTTCTTTACTCATAGGGCGCTCTCTGAATATTTGAAGTTCACCAAAAACAAAAGTGTGCCAGTGAAATTTTCTCTATACAAAAAGGCAGTTGGCGAGTACCTGGACATCTAGCTCAAATATATGAGGTTTACTGCTCACTAAATTGTAGTGTTTAATGTTAACATATATGTACTTAAATACGACTGTCGACTAGATTACTTGTACTGTACTACTAATACCTATGCTTGTGTTCGAACCTGTACATTGTAATCACATGGATATACCATGTAATAAATAAATAAATAATAAATAAATGAATGAACGCACTGTTCTAGACCAAGATACACAACTTACCAGTTCAATTCGTCCACCTGAGAGGTGGATGACACTATCTGTTAGAACAAAATGAGAGGATGTGGGAAAAATTATTAGGGGTGGAATCGAAGTTAGTACAGATAGAATCCAAAGACAGGAAACGCTGCTGACTACAACGCTGCTGCTCCAGATCTGTAATTTACAAATTGAGTAGTTTTAAATCATTCACACTTTTTGATCTGTCCGGTTTGGTATATTGACTGCAAATCTCGCCGGAACCGTTGCAGCATTTTAGAGCGACGTTTCCATTTCTATGGATACTGTGCCCTTGGATTTTTGCTGTTTGTGAAGAACGGAAATCAAAAGGAAGAGCTAATAGTTACCTTTTCATGTCTGAGCGGCTTATAAAATGCTGTAAGCCGATTCAAGGCAATGATAATGTGACCGCAACCCAACACTGCTCTTGAAATCTGCAGGTTGAGGAACGAAAAGGTAGCGTAACTTTGCATGTCTTCTTTAAAAGCATTGAAATAATTCAGCTTCCTCGGTTTCATGATAATTTCAACAACAAAAAATGTGTAGAAATCTGCTACAGCTTGTAGGAGAAATAAGAGATAGTAAGAGGATTTGAAGTGAGCTGTATTACAACGCCACTTCAATAAGTTGCACACCAGATACAGGTAAACACACATTGATATCCATCCATATATTGAGAGCAACAGATGGGCGATATTTGGCATTGAATGTGCTACGATCTGAAATATTTGTTTGCACTGACGGCATATATATTTATCAAGAGATGCATAAGATGAGAAAATGGGGAGCGAATATATAAAAAGTACTAGGGTGTAAAACTATAAATGCGCGCACACCTTTCCACCTTCATCAGAGCGTTAATGGAGACGTATGCCCAACTGTCTAGAGTCTATGGATACACGATCACTTAGCAAAACTCCATTTTTGACTTTTAAAGAAATTCCAAAGACGGCCAACTGAAGTCAAGGAGTTGTAGTGAAAGCCGCCATTAAACAAATTTTTCTATGAAACACCTCCTGTTTCGACTCACAATGCAGTGACTTCTTCAAGAAGGATCCTCAATTCCTGCGTGGGGAATGTGGAAGAGTAGTTTAGAAGAACTTTATATAGAAGTTTGAATGTTCTACTACTTAAAAGCAACATCATCGGAATTCTTTATATATGAGATTTCTTCGAAAACGCTTGTTTTGCGCGGCGCATCTTAAAAATACCCAAAGCTTAGGTAACAAAAGCGAAAATTTGGACATTGATCGACCGTTCGATCTCCTTCATCTCCCTACCTAGACTGGGAAATCGACCATTTGTGCGCAGCTCAGTCTTGGCGGAATCAGGCTATGGCTTGGTTCTGTCGGAGAAGCTTTTTATGGCACAGATAGGCTCAAAAACCATGCCTAGGTTAGAATTTAAATCGCAATTTTCCCCATGGTGCATTGATTCCTTTTCAATGAAGGATTCGTTCTTTGCTCGAAAGTTGGCGAAGGACCATCGATACGAAAGGTAGCTACACTTTGGAGTGAGACGTTGTGTGGTCGCTTTTAAAATAATTTTCTTTTAGTCGACAAACGCGCATTTTTGGCTTTACACCTCAGTGCTAGTCATGCTAATCAAAATAGAGTGTGTGTGTGTTTAACGGCGGTTTCTCCACTGTTTCCTGGGATGGACTTGTTGATTTGCTACTTCTTAATGTACACATGCTAATTTGTGGTCAAAAGAAAGATGAAATTGCCTCCTAAATTGAGCATTCTTCTCTACTGCAAACTTCGTGATAAATAATCGCCTTTCGAGGTCCTACATCTACCCTGGAAGATTTCGCGGTGTTTTGAGAGTCTATGAGCTAAGGCTTTCTCAAAATCACACAAAAATTTAGACTATGTTTCAAAACTTTGGAAGAGGCCCGCGATGAATTTGACTTCATCAATGTGCGCGCCGGGCCAATGTCGCATCTACCATTTTCCAAGCCTGGGTTGCTACCAGTGGAGGAAATTTTGGGATCAAAAATGTTATTTATGTTTACTAGACTGCTGACTTATAACAACCACCGATTTTTTCTTCAATTTCTTCTTCCTTAAAGGCAGCAAGAGCCGAAATCCTCGACTCCGAGCTGAGGTGCGGGTGGTGAAGTAAGACTCAGCACATCACAAGTGTGAAACGAACGCTGACAATGATGGCTCACCTGCAAAGAAAGTGGAAACGTCGTCGCGAACACGCCTGGCCGGACGAGTGCTCCGATTTTGGGTGTGCGTGTCCCGCCAAAAACTCTATGAATTGAACGCATTTCGTACGACCTTTGCGCCAAACCACGCGCCGCAATGTCTCTGGCGCAGAGGAAAACTCGTACCGGCGCGAACTCGGCCAGGAGTGTTCGCGACGACGTGTCCATTTTCTCTGCAGGTAAGCCGTCATTGTCTGTGTTCGTTCCACATTTGTAATGTGCTGAGTCTGTACATCACCACCCGCTCCTCCACTCCGAGTCGAGGATTTCGGCTCTTGCTGCCTTTAAGTTTTGAAGATCGTTTGTGCTTGTCCAAACACTTTTGCCGCACCCTGTGGTTTGAGGGATAAGGCATACTTCACAGCGACACCGTCGCAGTGAAGAAAATGAATGGAAATGATGAGAACAAGATGTCACGAGTTCTATTTCTCATCACACAGTTTGCGTGGAATACCGTGCTTGGCATAGGAGCTACTGTGAGAAAACTTGTGGTGGTGAACGGTCGCAGCGACAACGTCGCTGTGTAGTATGCCTTAGGCCTAAGGAGAATTATTCTCCAAATCTTATGAATAAAAAACGCATGATCCGGTTACAGACAATACGATCTGAGCTACAACCTTTCGTGTTGTGCTTCGGATCTACACTTTTCTGATAAGAAATGGATAGTCTCCGGTTTGTTTTTATATGTGATACAAGAGTCGTTGGAAACCCTACAAAGAGACAGTACAAGTCTGACGGGTGTCTGGAAAGATTGTAGTCCGCTCATGTGTACATAATGCTCCGATTAACAAAAGAAATTGGCATCGTGTATATTCTGTCATATATGTCACATTGCAAGCTTCACACCTATCATTTGGATGGATGCTTCTCTTTGATACTGATTTAATTGAGTAGTAAAAAAGGTCAAGAGAAAAGGCCAGAGCGACAGTAGTCAACAAAGATGAACTTTTTCAAATGAAGCTCCTACGACGGAATCGAGTCCTGTAGTCTTCATCAGATTAGTGAATAGAACTGAGGAGAATTGTAGGTCTCATTTCAGGATCGTTTTCAGAGTTTTTTTCTGAGAAAACGAAGACGCTGATCTCTATGCTACACATGATCCCTTACAAAAGTGCAGAAAAATCCACTTTCGAGCTCAATCATTTTGTAGAGAATCTGGAATACTCATTGAGATATCTGGAAGGAGTATGCGCTAGTTGTCTAAGATGATATCACCAGCTGCACAGACCTGTGGCAGATGCCTCAACGTGCATCTCAAATTCTCTACAAAAGGAGAAGCCAAAAGACGCATGTTTCGTCATTTGCGCAAGGACCTAAGAATGTACATAACTAGAATCTGCGTCTCCTGGAGTGAAAAATTTGAAAGTTATTCCAGTATGAGTTTAATAGAGAATACTAACAATATGAAGTCTCATTGATCATTTCCTACCGAAGTTTTTCAGTGGATAATTGAGTAATCTAATATATCTTCACAATGCATCCTGTTTTGATGAGATTGATCACAACGGTTGTATCTCCTATTACTACATAATATAGGTAGGCAGGGAACACTAATGAAAGAAGCAACGTGAAAAGGCACGTAAGGGGATCAGAACTGTCAAGCTGAAGACGTCGGAAAGCGGATGATTTCGTAGAAAGAGTTAACTACGGTCTTTGAGAGGGCAACAATATGACCATAAGTTTTGAATAAGTTATAGAATCACGGAGAGAAACATGCTGCTCCAAACATAAGCTACATGACGAGCTACACCGAGTTCACCATAATTGTAGTCGAACATTTTCCCCACTATCAGAAAAGTCCGTTGTTTCCAAATGACGAAGGTCAAAACTGGTGCACTAAGATTTGTGCCGTCACATTCTGTTTACTCCGTTTGACTAGAATTCGCTTAGTTGAACACCGAAAATCATTGAGCATTGATCGTGCAAAATCTTTGCGACACCTAGCCTAGAGTGACACGGAACCAGGTAACGACAGCAATTTATACGGTAAAGTTCAATCACGCTACATATGCGTCTCTGTAACATATTGTACCGTCAAATTAAAATAAGAAAATATTACATAGCTGATGTCACATATACGTGCAAACCTTCACTTACTGTACAACGTTTGCTCAATTCCTTCTCTAAGAAGTTATACCTTGTGGTGATCGCGACTTGCTCCACTTCGGGACGTTAGAAAGTTAGGCGGGGCACGTGAGTTTTGTGCAAAAACTTCACAATTGTGAAATCGTAATAGAAACAGTAAAAGACAACTTGCTTGAGAAATTTAATTTTGCATGAGTGCTGCCTTCGTCAACATTCTCTGTGAAAGGAAATTGCAAGGTGGTCCAATTCCGCGGAGGAAATAACTATATTCGAATGTTATTCCATATCTCAACCAGGAAACTGCTCACAATGAGGAACTATAGGAGTGCAATAGATAAGTTGAGAAAACTATACAAAGCGACTAACAGACTACACACTCTACTCATTGAAGGGCACAACACACTCCCAGCACCAAAAGTTGTTCGTTAGTGGCAAAGAACATGAAGTCTGAAAGAAGAAGGGAAATTGTTGGTTAATAATTATAGTAGCTGCAGATACCTCAACATTCAACCATATCTCCATCCCACTGGGCTACCCTTTTTCCATTACAAAGGATTTATTTATTTGGATGTTCGCAGGCTGCTGCATAGTTGAAATACTTATCCACTATGGTGTTCATGATGTTAGAGGTTATAGTTGAAATTTGCTTCGGTAAATGAGTAAGCAGAATGTACAAAGAACTCCAAACGGCCAGGTGAATACGGACAAGTGCCGCCCGGGGCGTGGACTCGGAGTGTCTGCCGGTTTCCTCGACAGATAACGCTTTTGATGTTCCCTGATATTCTCTGTTTGCCGCGCCGCGGCACTGGTCCATATTCAGCTGGCCTTTTGGAATTCCGTGCAATACATAGCTCAGACAATCGAGCAGCCCCAATCTCCTCCTCGGTTAGGCCCTCCCGTCAACTCCCTTCTCCCGAAGCACATGATCGATGACCGATGCGGATCTGAGGATGCGGCTTCCTGGAAGGCCATGAACACGTATCGTGAAATAACTTGACACGCCGAACATCGTGATGAGACACACACACACACACACACACACACACACACACACACACACACACACACACACACACACACACACACACACACACACACACACACACACACACACACACACACACACACACACACACACACACACACACACACACACACACACACACACACACACACACACACACACACACACACACACACACACACACACACACACACACACACACACACACACACACACACACACACACACGCACAAACAAACAAACACACAAACACACACACCCTTATTCCCCACTTTTGAATGCCGGCGCATCCTTATAGGACTCGTCTCCAAGCGTTTCCCCACTTTTGGACCCCGGCGCACCCTTGTCACCCCAGTGGACCCTTGTTCCCCACTTTTGGATGCCGGCGCATTCTTATTACACGGTGGGACCCGTCTCCAGGCGTTTCCCCACTTTTTGACGCTGGCGCACCCTTATCACTCAGTGAACCTGGATTCAACACTTTTGGATGCCGGCGCACACTTATCACCGCAGTGGACCCGTATTCCCACTTCTGGGCGCCAGCGCACTCTTATAACGGCGGTGGACTCGCACTGAGTCTGCAAACAACCTAGAGATATGATTGGAAAAGGATAACCGCCCTACTATCCCTTCAAAACAGGATGAACGAACATACAGACATACACAGACTAAGCCCGTTATTATAATACATTATGATAAAAGTGAGATACGATGTGAACATTGTGAAGAAGGATTAGCACAAATTATTCATGTTGTTAGTCATCAAAATTCGCCATTCTGAGCGCGACGCTGAGCATGGCGTTATTATGAAGAGGTGTCAGTCTAGTAGTTGGAGTTCGTCATAAAACAACTATTTCCAGTGACGTTTGGATACTTTGTAATTGGTTTGGCAAACTAGTTGCTTCAGATGATACGTGTTCGTGTCATTTCAGCACAAAGGTGAGGTACCTGAAGGTTGGTCCTGCCAAGGTTTTGTTTTGAGGTGAGGGGAGGAAGGGGGGGGGAACTGAACGAAGCTGGAACTTTACTTCATATATCTTATGTGGAGTTCTCATAATCCTTCTAGTACTAACTGACTATAACCAACGTATTAGCTTTTACGCTACTTGATCAATAAATTCAAAGATCGATAGGAACAGGAGGGGTTAATGAATAGTCGGCATGAACCTTGCGGGGAACAGGCACCGCTCATCAGTGAGCTGCGAGGCTACCATTTTCAGCGTTGTTAGTGGCATTAGCCAACGTTTTTGATAATTTTATAACTAAATGATGATTTTGAGGTTATTGACTGACTTTGTAGGACGACCCGGGAGACATAAGCAAGAGCATTCCTTTTTGTGCAAGTACAAGCCCTTATTACCTTCTCCTACCTTGGTACAAGAACTGCTGATGACATAAAGAGGACTACATCGAGTAATTCTTCTTGGAATGGGACTATTCTTTGTTGAGAGGGTACAGAATGAAGCTAATTCAAAACACTTTTCGGACCCGTTCTCTTCTAGTCTCTACTTGTATCCAACTCTGCTGAGGGGGGGGGGGAGGGCCAAAAACTGTGAAAGAAAAACCTATCTTGGTAGACTGTACGAAGGGCTCAGCTGAAGCTGCTAACAGCATCGCTCCGTCTTGCTGCAACACCCCTTTACCGACATTCTTCAGGCCGTCGTGGCCGTTAAAGCCTTTCATATACACTGTTTTCACTCTTAACTCTTAGGCAAGCACTACGTTCTAAAGAGTTTAGCAAAGGAATGAGCACTTACAGTGTCTTAGTTGGGCCTCTTTGTTTTGAGCGGAGCGTGCCTATTTCGTTAGCTTTGAAAATTCTGTGTTCCAGGAATGTGGGTGAGCGAAATGTAGTGGAGTGTTTCTGTGTTCCGTTTTACAAGAATGTGGGTGTGCAAAATGTATTGCGTATGATGTTGCATGGAAAAAGGTGCTTCCGAAAACGTTGTTCGAAGTAGAGAGATCAAGGAGATGAGGGATGCCTTTGCCTAGTTTTGTCTAGATTCCGTTCACCTGGAACCCAAATGTGCTTGATGTTCAAGCACCTTAACCACGGGCATGCAATCACACAACACGCTTGACTTTTCTTTCTCGATGGGTTGCTAAATATTTTTTCCAGTAGGTGTGAGTGCAACCCAATTAATGACTACGAGATTTTAGAGTGAAAGTGGGAGTGAAATAGTAAAATGCGAAGAAAAGTTGAGCTCAATTGTGAACTGCGTGGTCGTCGACAGTTTGAAAAAAATTGAAATCGAATATGTTGCACTATGCATTTCTGCTACAGTTTTCGCTTCAATTTTAGGTACTTTTTAATTTCTTTCTGCTGCCTTTCTCTGGTATTTCAAAACATGAACAGAATAAAACTGCAGACCTTGTCCAGAAGCAGCATGGAACTGCAGCGACTGCGTCACTCGTGCAGTAGCTTAGCAATGGAATCGTTTGGATAGAAGTATACAGGTATCATGCAAAGGAACCTACTCATTGTGGATTTGTTGTGACATTGTAACTTTCCACGATGTGTATAATAAATAATAAATCAATTAAAATTCGCCGCACAATTTTCCTGTGTTATCGTATACACAGCAGGATTATGAGGGCCACCGTCGGCACGTAATCCAGAGAAGTTGTTAACGCGGATTCACCAGTGGAATAATGTTGGAATACATCTTTGTCTTGGCAGTTTAACATCAGTTCTACTAATTTTGAGAACTTGGGGACACCATCAGCGGCGAAAGCAGACATGAAGGGGTGAATTTGGGGAAAATATGGTCTCCGCTACTTCAGACACTCGCACGGTTGGAGGAACAGAAATAAAATATGGGTGGGAATATTTTAAAAATGGAAGTAAAGGTCTAGAACGTAATTGAAAAAAGTTTGGAAAATTCGCGTTTTTTTTGTCTTGGCATTCACCCCCCTCACGAAGGGCCACAGTCATTTCTTATCCTTCGTTGCGAAAACATTGGAAAAGTATTGTTTCCTCGATGTTCTTTATAATTTAGTCGTCTAAGATATGTACTCTCAGTGAGCCCACCTTTTCTATGTCATTTCTCTCCTCTCCTCTCTTCTCTCTCTCGGTTCTCCCTTCAAATTTATGTCTTCACAAAACAGATCTTACCTCACTTTGGTGGAATATGTGGTTATGAATTCATAATATGCAGGTACTCAACGTTGCCAAGTTGCTATCGCGAGCTTCAATTCGATGCTATCTTTTTAATCAGCATGTGATGAGAGCTAGCACATTATTTATTAATACTTTTCTTACTCCACTAAGCTCTCGGTGTTCATGTGTAGAATCGGTCAATGCACAAGGATCGTTATGTATTAGGTGTCAGAAAAGCTTCCCACCACTTTTTTACCTGTATTGCCAAAATTTTCGACATTGTCCTGGAACTTTCAATTCAAAACATACTATATAAATATATAAAGGTAGGGCCAACAGCCAGCAGAGGCTACATTTCTCTTCGCAACCTATAACGATTACGGCCGAGGAAATCATCGTTGGCTATTGTGGCTAAGCGATGACGTAAAAACATGAGTCATAGGCTGCTCCATTATCTTTCACCATGAGATGAACGTTTGGTTCTGCATGTTTAGAGACGGCTAGAGTCGTGACTTTTCGCCACGACTTCCTCTCAAAGGACGCCTTCGACCAACGTCAACTGGTCCCGCAACGAAGTCCGCGGTGCGCGCTCACTCTCAGCAGTATTCACTCGCGGAGTACGCCGCTGATTGGCCATACCCACTACCCAGAATGGTATAAATACGGCTCGTTCCATCACACGGGTTCTTCCTTCACTTCTTCGCCTTCTTCTTCCATTCTTCTTCACCTTCCGCTGGAATTCGCTCCAACGTCCCATCCGGAGCCCACAATGGCCCATGGTCTGATGACGCCGTCGCCGTACGAAGTCCTGCCAGTTCGATGAAGCCGCCGATCGTCGCCAGCGAGCGCCTACCTGTCAGTGCCAAGCTGCCGTCGATCCAGGAACACCGCGCGTGTCCAGGCCGGTTATGACTTGACCCATTAAGTGTTTCGTGTTTTAGACTTTTATTGTATTGATGTCCTTTCTGCTTTGGGGATATGAAGTGGCTATAGCTTATGTGTATCGATCAGAAAGAAGAAAGTGATTGAAGGTTCAAAGTGGAAAAGGGTTGGAAGATATAATAAGTAGTGTTCCGCTATGTTTGCTGAAAAGATCGTATCGTGTCCTATATTCACCTGGGAAATGGGAAAACGCTGAACACTCCAACTATGTAACGCTCGCTGGCTTTGCTCGCACACGCTGGAGTAGTAGGCCTCTCACACTTAGCCCGCTGGCTTGCGAGTAAATCCACTGACACCTTAGGCGCGCTGTACTACTCTAAAGGTCCTTGTGGTTTGCCAGTCGAACCCTCTTTTGCCGTGTCCGGTTCAGGTGCTACCACCGACGCCCGGACCGGGCGCGACAGGTAGATCAGTTTAAGACAAATCAGGATCTCACTGGTTGGTTCGAGTGGATAGAGTGAAATGTGGATGGAGACAATCTGTGGAGCGATCTCGATGAGATGGTAGAAGAACAAATTACATAGAGTAGCTGTTCATTCATCGAAGAAACAACAAAATATGAAGCATAGACTCATCATGATTTGGGCTGCAACCAGCCTCCAGAGCAAAGAGATGCAGACTCATCATGATTTGGGCTGCAACCAGCCTCCAGAGCAAAGAGATGCATGAATAAGTATACATTTATTGAACCACATCAGGAAAATCAGAACAATGACGCATCTGTGGACTCAATTCGAGGCTTCAAAATATACTTGTTTGTGATTCGTGGTCTTCTATGACGGCAGAATATATCCAGCCGATCTCTCACACATGAAAGATGTCACGAGTATTTCCATTCCGTAGTACCTTTGACAGATTGACAGAAGTTATTTCATGGCACTCACCGAAACAAGGCTGGTCACATTTCACTGGATTTAACTCTTTTATCCATCACACAGTTCCCATCATTCTTCGCAACACTTGCTTTCCCATGCTGGACTATTTCACTACCCTCATTCACTGCTTTCTGATAGGGTTCGGGACCTAGCAAATACCTCCGTGAGAGCAGAAGTTTCGATAACCTGCCGCCACAACAACAATCGCCAATTTTTTTTCGTCCGACTGTTATTGCTGCGTGCCTCTTGTTGCTCAGATGCGGAAGGGAAGTAATTTATCAATTTTGCCAAAGATAAATTTCGTTGTGAGAGGGAAGCAAATTATCAAATTATTATTACTTTTGATGTATCTCAAGAACAACAGCAGCATTATAATTCCCGAATAAACGCTGGAATTTTTATGTACTCTTTCCAAACAAGCATTGGAATGATTGCTAGCAGCAGATATCATGGATTCATCCCACGCCGCATTAGTTAATTATGGAGGAGTCTTTTTCTTGGTTTTACTTCTCATGTTGGCAATTGATAGTTTTTGTCACAAAGGAAGAAGTGCAGAAGATATAGCAAATCATTCAGTTACACTAGGATAATTTATCTTTGGATGGAAACAAGACAATATAGGAGAGCAACTGATGTGGTGATGAGAGCAATGAAGCTGGACTTCAATTTCAATTTAATGTGATCAAAAGGCCTACATTGGACCACATCACACCTTCGAATTTCATCTCACAGCTCAACTCAGCCGGGATATAGGAGAGGACTCGACAGTCAGAAGTGCCGTTAATCATTGTTCATTGGTCACTGCTCTGTATGAATATGACCGAAGAACCCCTCCTGATCCTGCAACAAAATATCAAATATGTGAGCTGCAGTTAGAGTGATTCGGTAGAAGAGCCGCCATGTCGCGTCACAAAGCTACTTTATGGGGAATCGTCTACAGCATGTGTTTTGCCTTACCGAAGCAAGACGAGCGGCTCGCTGCCGACTCGGCTCAGCTGGCTCCACCTGTATATAACTATAAAAATAGTCACCACCTATTGTGCCTATCGCTTTCAGGTAACAGTCAAAGATTGCACGAGTAAAATTCTCTCAGCTATGGATGAAACTGACACACCAACATCCTGTCATAAAATGATATAATTCAGTGTTTTTCACACTTTATTAAAACAATTATATCGAACGAACCATTTCGACGCAGAACGGAAGAAAAGAAGCGACGGCGCATAGAAACAACCGTCGCTCTACGCTCTAAAAAACACCGTTGTTGCAGAAAATTGCAAGCAAATATTTCGGAAGTTTGATACTTCCTATGTAATGATGGTACTGTGACAGGTGGCAATCTTAGCCGAGAGCGGCACACCTCACTTTATTTCTCAGATAACTGGATAAGGCAAACGCAGCACAACCTGGCAAGCCACACCCCCAAGAAATGGAAGGCAGACATTGCTGACATAGACTGCTGCATTCCGTCTGCTAAGAGCAGCAAATCCCGTGTTTCGGCTGCATTTTTTGCCCGATGAACTGTGGTGCAGTTCAACCTGTGGAGAAAACTTCTAGGGCAATTCCGTGGCTATTACGGAACCGATTACAGAAAGGGTTCTGAATCCTGTCCAAAATGCTTCAGTACTGAGCTGTCGTAGGAACTCTTGTGATTGTAGCTTATTTAATTAGTGTTCAATGAGCGCTTCTGTGTTAGTAATTTATTTCAGTTAGTTTTCGGCGCTTGGCGCCTTCCTCGGACCATAATACAATAAACGACAATGCATTCGAGCATAACCATGTTAGATGAACCCATCACAGAGGCGAAAGTGCAAGAAGTGGCAATATAGTACACATTGGGACAAACAAGTTGGTCCATGAGTCAATAAGTACAGTGAACAAGTTTAATGCTCAGACCAGTAGTAGGTTATTGTTAAGCATTGAATTTCATAATCTCGACCACCTCATACGTAGTATTAATATTCTGTTGATGACGCTTTATTTCTCGGGCCTCCATGATCTTTCTTCAGTGGGGGTGCTGGAGATAACGGTGCAACACTGTGACTTCAAGGTGTGGAGGAGATTCTTGAGTATGTATTGTTGTGCGGTATTTGGAAAAGCTATTAGTATGGTATGATTGCGGGAATTTGAACACTCGAGGATGTTCATCTAGTCGTTCCTTCAGGGGTCGTCTCGTCTCTCCTCTATATCGCTGACCGCACTTGCTGCAAGTGATCAATTACACCATTCCACGTAGGTGGCAGATCTCGTGATCACTACAGTAGTGGCGGTCATCAGCATGACATCCACCTTCGTATAGTCGAGATGTCGGCAGAATTTCTCTGAGAGTGGGGGTAGGTCGAAATACAAGTCACTCTGGGTTTCAGTTGCTTCTCATCCCAACGGTTTTTGAGGTGAATTCACTGAGATGCGGCAACACCAGTGCGATCCCATCGAAAGCCGAAAAAGGCCCCCATGAGTTTGTACTCCCATTTTCGTATTTATTCTGAGAAATAATTGGCTTGGTTCCTCACTTCTCCGCCTTTCGCTGCTATTCTTCCTCTGGTCATTCTCAAATTCGGAGCGATTCACCTACATATACCTATACATAAGTCGGGTAAGCACTTCATGAATGCAGCCTGATATTCTTTGATGACTGTTTTCTTTACCAACAAATCTCTGGTCTTTCGTTGCGAAATCGAACTCAAGTTTTCAAAAAGGTTGGAATCCGTTTTTGCCAGGTTCTTCCATTGTGAAATTTATGTTCACATCCTTCGAACTCAATTTGGACAGCGTCTAGATCAGTAAAGAAAACGCAAATACGCTAATCGCAATTACGTTGTCGATGTATGTATTTTTTGTAGAAAAGTATTCCTTCCCTTAGCGACGCTATCTTGATGTGAAACAGAGAAATACAATGGCGAACAGAGGGGCAATCCGTATTCCCATTACGAGGCCTCGTTTTTGTGCGTAGAAAGCGTCATCTCAATGTCGTTATTAGTAAAGCACCACATGTTCACTCCCTTTTTAATGGTTCTTCAGGAGCGCGAGTAGTGTTTTCACTGCTGCATTGTTATCGAATCGAACCACAAATAAGATGACGAGTTTGGAACCCGACACTTCTGGATGACATTTACGAACTCGTTAGGACTTATAGTTTGGACACCAACATATTGAAGAGGTGGCGAAAGAAGCTTTATCAAAAGCTAGCTTGTATCCACATATGATAGTGTTTTTATACCAGATATTGCGCTGTTTGCAAGGTCAATGTTCTGCTTGAGCTTGTGCGTCTTGACTAGCGAGTAATACGTTTGAACGTCTGGGTTGTTTGTACAGAACTGGATTCCTGATTCAAAACGAATCTTCAAATAATCGCAATGTAGGGCCTAGAAAAAAACCCATTGTTGTGAAAGGTCAAGAGGTCCAACTTTTCAACAAACAACGTGTATGATACGATGTCTGTAATGTTGAATCTAACTCTTTATTTGAACTTTATTTCAATACGTGAATCAAAAACAGAGATGTTAGGATAAAATACAAGTAAAGTGTATTTAGAAAATGTCTATAGCTTTGAAAGAAGCGAACTTTAGTAATTCTGTCCCGCTACTGTATTTTATAAAGTGCCACCAGTAAGAGATAGATATGTATTAGGTTGTAACGTAAGTTTCCGCTGTTTTTGCATAGTCATTTTTAAGAACTAATAAATGAATAACGATAGATTTTGCTCATTGCTAGGTACTGTTCTAAATCTGGGATGCGAATAATATTTTTCCGCCTCGTTTTGAAAAATGTAATGAACTTCGGAGTGAACCCTTCAAAAATGCAAATTCAGTAACTGCAGCTTGCACAAGTAATAATTTTACCATAATGTTGCATAAGGCTAATCAAATTTGGATACAGTAGTCTCTAGGCCTTTCTTATTCTCCATGGCAGTTTCTCTCTCCGTTTTATCGTCGAGCGATTTCAGGCATAGGCACTTAACTTGGTAACCCAAAATTTTGGTTATGTCGTCTTTGTCTCTGGATTTGAAGCGAATTGCCGTCTTTGTCACTGGATTTGAAGAGAACTAGAGTGGGATTTCTTTCATCATGACTACAAACATCAATCGTTTGCGGACACTGTCGGTGTAATTTTGGGGCAAGTTTCAAGCGCTCTGCAGAAATCACACCATTCTGCCACACAGCAGAGGGCACGTTATTGTTGTTGGTCGAACTCTTCGGAAAGACGAATAGCTAGCAGAGCAGGTTCTAACTGCGCATTATGTATGTTGCGCAAGTCTAGCTCTAACGCCGGTTATGAGACCACAATAAGCGCCGGTTATCAGACCACAATAATGTGTATTGGGCGAGAACCGATTGCCAAATTGAGAGACCTCTAGCGCTGCCCGACTCAGTTCTTCGCCTCGCAGTCCACGAATTTCCGAGGCAGGGGAGTCGAGCTCCTGCTATAAAAACGGCGAAAGACCAGCGACTGTTGCCGTCCATACTTCGATTCGTACCTGTTGTTATTTGATTTTCTACATTTTTTTCGTCGAAAATTTCGAAACAGCGGAAACTTATGTTACAACCTAGTAGTTGGTCCTGAATTCATCGATACAGACGTCCATGTAGACATTCTATGAAGCGTGAATCTAATGAGCAAGCCGTCCAGAGGTAGATGTAAATGCACTTTTCACGCTAAGTTTGACCTTATTAGTTCTCAACAACGTCCTAAACAACTGTTGGCGAAGGTTTACATTAATCAACAGTTGGATCCATATAGAGAGTGTTGCTTCGATCTCAACCTCGTAAAGCCTGAAACTTGAGGATCAACATGATAGACATAAACAATGCACAAAACAGATAAAGATTTTCCGATTAGACTCTACTGGCTTATTCTCTCTGTTCTGAAACTATGTAGATAATCGAAAATTTGATCATCGATAGAGAGCGCTGAGAAGTGCTCTGTAAGAGTGATTTTCTGCCAATCTACTACGCTGGTTCTCTCCCGCTACTCCCGTGAAAGGGTCATTTCAAATTTTTCGCCAGTTAGGTTCTCATGAAATTGGTTTTTAGGGAATAAATAGCCGGTGCAGAATCCCCACTTTCGGCTCCTTTTCTGATTTCTCTAATTTTGTTATTCTATTTTGGAAACCAATATAATTTGAGCCAACTCGAATCTATTCCTTCTTCGTACTATGGAAGTATGGATGGGGGCATTGAATAATTTCTGTGCTGGGTTGATTTGGCCTCTAGGGGTATTCTGAAGGAAGACTAGAGCGGACCGTCCTGTACACGATAAGCAACATAAATATGGAATAAATAATGGTGGGATTCTGAACTTAGTGGTTGAACGTTGAATTATCCAAGACCCACTTCTTTAGCTTTTGGCGTATACATTAATATGACTTCGAAGCAGTACGAATTTCACCATGGCGAAAACGACTGCGAAAAAATTTCTGCGGAGGGTGACGGTGTGTAAAATTCGTAGTCTGAACTATACTATGCTAATCTGTGTTTTGGCTTTTCGGAGCAAAGTACCGCCAATTTCACTTCAACGCTTCACCTAGTCGGCCACTCATATGCTGCATTACGAAATGCACCCTTCTCTGACATTTCTCCACGTTGCTGCTTCCAGAAACCCAGAATTTCCCGTTTTTCACGGAATAACATAGCCATTTGGGGGAAACGAATATCGACACATACACATATACATTCACCATAGGGTCTCTTTCACACATTCCGACCAACTCAGACATTCCACCCCCCCCCCCCCCCCTCGCGTTGCACTACACCGCCAGGACCGTCACACCATTCGGCGAATGCGATATGAGGCTACGCTGCTGCCGGTGTAGGGCGGTGAAGCCAGGCGGTGTGGCAGTGGACTGCTCGTGATGTTATGAGAGCACACTTCGGCAAAAAAGGCTAGATTTTGTTGAAATGACGTTGAGGAGATATTGTAAACGGTACTGTACACTTGTCACCACTGATGCTACATTTTGGCTCCTCAGAAAATGCGGTAATTAGGGGATAGATGCGTTTAGCTCATGAGTCTCGCTTTCACTCTCTAGTAGACCCCCAGATCTTGGGACGTAATCTTTTCCAACCTCACTGTGGCACTTTATTGCTACTGATGCCGCCATAACACTTTGAAATTACTTCGGGTTTTCCGTGACGTAGTAAAGGAGAGGACCATTCTTAAGCTGCTACACTACTGTACGTGGAGTATAGCACCTGCGTCGCCGTTGCTGGGCAACATCGTCGACGCGACTACTTGCCACCGAGGGCCACAATTAACCGTTACTTTATCGCAGCGACGGCAACTGTAAATCGCCAACACTTGCGACGGCGGAACACCATCACTGGCGAGTGCGGCGACTTCTCGCTCACAGTCGACGAGGACTGTTGCCGCACTCACCAGCGACAGCGACGCATGGTGCTGTAGTCCACATAGAATTCAGGTAGCCTCTACTGTGCTGCTGTCGGGGCCACGGCGCAGCACCAGGTGGTCATTGACCATCAGGACTTAGTAGCGTTCTGCAGATTCAGGGGGATTAGCACCAATGTCCGGGGTGTAGCCAACCACTAAGCTTCTACTGATGTTAGACACAAGCAGATTTCAGCGAGGCACGTCTGGAGGATCACCAAAATCGTCGCTGAAGATCACTGTCCTTCAACCATTTACTCCAGCCCTACCCTGCACTCTGCTGCGCTCCGGTGATAATCAGGTGTTGCTCAATCAGTAGGAGACGTATCATGTTAGAATTTTGAGTGTAGATGCGCACTATACCAACAAGTATCCCCCCGAAGTGGCATCCGTTCGTTTTTGAGAAATCGTCTTCGTTTCTGAAAAAAAAAACCGTCATTAATGGTCAAAAAGTGGTTTTTGACCATTTTTTTGACCATTAGTGACGGTTTCTTCCAAAAACGAAGACGGTTTCTCAAAAACGAAAGATGCCACTTTGGGGGAGAGTTGATACCACCTAGGCGCATTTCTTGGAGTTGACAGCGTATCGGAACCCTTCTTCAAAGGAGAGAAATTTTCTGGGAAAGTTCCCGGTTCGAAAAAAAAACACGCTCCAATGACAATTTCTTCTATCTTACAGGTCCTATAACAAGTTTAAACGGGTTTTAGTGGGATCAAACAGTTTCGTACCGAGATCGGTTTTTCGAGGATTTTAGCTTGAATTTGAGATTATTTGGGCTGCCTTCGCTAAATAGTACGCATTTCTTGCTGAAACATCATTCGTCGTCTCACTAACGCTTATTTAAGTCACTTTTTTAAGTGTTACCTGCTTTTCCCGAAAGAGCCCTGGTATGTAGGTACTTAGTAGCCCATTTCGGAATCCGACTGGACTTAGTTTTCTCCAACCGACACTGACTACCTACAGAGTGCTGTGCCCTGGTCGGGGTGGAGGGCATCGGTTCTGCTGATGTGGGGACGGTGGTAATCTATTCTGTTACTGTCGGAGGGGTGCTCACTTATTCTGCAACGCAAAAGGCGGTAGTATATGTGTTGTGACTTTTCAAGGATTTCATTCTGCTGCTGTCGGGGTGATGAGGGCCTATTCTGCTGCTGTCGGGGCGGCTGGCCGTTATAGTACATCGCAAGAGACGGTCATTTGTCTGAGAATGGCCTAGGGCAAGGTAGATGTAGCGGTAAACAAATGTCTGACTCTCTACACCCCATGTGAAATGAGGGGAGACTGCGCCTTACATATGTATCTGCGCTTTATTATATCATAGTAAATCTCGTAATACCTACTCGAATTAACAATGTTAAATCTCATACTACGCTCTCATTTAACAATATTGTGCAAAAGATGTTCAAGCTTTCCCACTACTACATAGGTTTAAAATTGTCGTTGTGTCCGATGCACACAAGAGAACGAATACCAAGAGATGTGTACCAGAAGCCTGTTTTATCCGGACTAGAACTTCCATAGGTGCATTTCCAACAGTTTCAGTGGAGGCGCTCATAATACTCACGAAGTACAATGGCAGACAATGATCTCGCTGTTGGCATTCATAGCACTGGAAAGAGTGCAGGCGAGATTTAGAAGAAAAGAAGTGAGCGCGTGATTCAGAAGAGGAGAATACAAAGAGCAGGCTCAAAGCTTCAAATTCTTTTAGTTGTTAGCTTGGTGCATAATTATCGAGGATTTTTCCTGAACATTCCTCTCTTACTGAAATTGGCACTTTGCATGTCCTCTCATCAAATAATTGTTTTACACGCTCATGGGTTTTATTCATTCACTCATTTAATAAAAATGAGAGGAAAGTGGAAACCTATTGCTCGACAATCTTGTAATCATTCATTCCAAAATTTTTGTTTTCTAACAAGATTTTTGATGTGTCATTTATACTTCTCTCAGACAAAAAGGAAGAGTAGCATGATTTGCTAAATTTCTATGTCTTACTCCTTGACTTTACTTCTGCATGAACTCAGGAACAGTTTCTCTTTTTATGCAAGAAAGGTATATCAGACATCCCCTTGAAATGTTTTGCAATTCTCCACGTGTAAAAAGCAGATAAGAACTTGTTTGCCTTTAGAAAAGCAGTGTGCAAATATATTGGGTCTTCTATGCCAGTGCAGCTTTGACGGAAATGAAAATTTTTCATCGAGGAAGAGCGATAGAGAGAACACCAGCAACATACCAGCTCTCTGTTAAAACTTCAGACAGCAGAGTTAATTTGTTGGGAATAAGTAATAGAATGATTGAACGAATCATTTCAACAGAAAATGTAAACGAAGAAGCGACGGCGCACAGTAGCAACCTGTACTCGATAGCCTAAAAAAGCAGTGGTTCATTTGAATTAGCCCAAGATCCCTGATTAGAAATAAACTTTTGCATGAACGCTTGCGAAAAACAACGAGTCTCATTTGCTCAGATTTACTTGTGTTTGTATTCGAGGAATTAATACGCTGCAAATGACAGTGCTGGTTAGTCATTCTTGCACCATCTGCTCAACTATATGCAACTGGACGCTGTTGTTGCAGGTATTGATGCTTTGCTTATGTTTTTCACCGTTTTCCTTCGTGTGTTAGCATGGACTTCGAGTTCATGTTCTCCAGCGTTTTTCCTTGAGAGTTTGTTCTTATTCCAAAATTGCACAGAGCAGATGGACGGCGTTCTGTGAAGCAAGAATGACTGAGCGACGCTGTACATATAATGGGTGAGGGATTAATTAGCTATTCCGTGATGCAGTTAGCAACTAATTCATCAACTCCATACCTCACTCTAATCACCATCCATTAACTGACAAAACCTATAAAATAGTCTATTAAATGCATCACATGCTCCATCCTCCATTTTTGAGATTGTGGAGGGTTTCAAGGTCTTGGTGGACTTGAAGTCCACATCCAGGATATGAAATACCGCGAAACACGAGAAATAAATGCACTCGAGCTTCGAGTGTGGTTCCCCGCCTTTATCTTCTCTGGGATTTGCAGGCCACGACCCGAGGAAGCGTATGTGTATTTGAGCCGAGGCATTCCCCACTTCATTTTTGGCGGTGGTCCGGCAGACCCCTTTCATTGAAGCGAAGGGTATACTACGGGGCGAAGCAGCGATAAAAAGAAAAACGAAGCAAGAAGAACCTTAGTTTCAAGTAGCGGTTTGATGCAGAATGAATAAGCCATGGAGGAGCAGAAAAATGAAAAACTAGAGGAAGAAATTCATGACGAAATCAAAATAGAATTGCGACAATTAACATGTCGACAACCGTTCGGCACATCATTGAGCCGCGCTCTTTTGTTCATGTGTATTGCGCGGCTCATCGGTGTGCTACGTCCTCCTTAAGGGCAATTTATACTAGGTGCGTGCGACTGACGCGCGTGCGTCTATATGATGAAGAATAGGGCCCAGTCGCATAGCAGTCGCATCGCAGTCGCAGCCTTGACGCACGCGCTTACGGCCTCGCGTTCTTTTCATTGAGGATGTGCATGCCGCGTTGATCGGTCTTCATGGAGAATCCCTTGCAAATGGATGCGTGCGACTGATGCGCGACTGACGCACGCAGCTAGTATAAATTACCCTTTATCAAATAGTGAACTTTATTTTCAAACTATTTCGCAGTATTCCTTTGCAAAACGAGTGCCATATTCCCGAACAATGCCTTGAATAACTGTGATTTAGGACAGGTTTTTTTCTGTTTTAAAAGGTACGGTTAGAAAGAGAGGGTTTTGAAAACGGAGTAGATGAAATTACATTTTTCATGAGAGTGAAAAAATCTGTGCAAAAGTCACATTTTCTGCACAGAATTGCATTTCTCACATCGTGCACTCCTTCATTCTTAGAGCGATGAGAAAACGTGTACTCTCAGAACATCACCCTCTACGCCTAAAACAGCTTTTACAAAATTTTTGCAGCCTTGAAATAAGTGAGAAACGGTAAAAACCATCCCTTTCTCGTCTTTTAGAGCTAGGTCCCAATTTATTTTTCCAAAGCTCTCTCTCTTGGTCCCAGTTATCTTGCCGTATCAGTGTGGAACTATGCGCACGCCGCTTCATTGAAGTGGCATTAGTTGCACACGCCAGACACGCGAAAACGCTCATGGTCGCTTATGGGTTAAACTGATGGATGATGTATGAAGGTCGAGGCGTAGCCAGCACTACATCACTGTTTTGGTTAGGAAACGCGATGGGAACACCGAACGTCATGCATTGAAAGAGAGTGAAAAGGTAACGATTGTACAGTTATTTAACATTTCCGTATATTGAATTATATCCCCTCAGCCCTTTCAGACCCACTTCACTTCGGGGACCCCGCTGACAGTGTTTGCTGCCACTGCCACTTAAATGCGGTGTCTAGAACTTTGCAGATGCTGGTTTTAAAAGTCTATTTGAAATATAATAACGACTTACTGCATATCCGCTGCTTATGGTTCTCGCTTTCCTATTAGAACATATGTAACATACGGCACACACCACCACAGTAATAATATTTGTAACCACACTCTGAGTGGATGCATACTGAAAACTTCGAGAATTGATTGGAAAACTTATTTAAAATGAGGTACTCATCGTACCAGCTCAATCTGGTCACCTACGAGGTGAACGACATTATCCGCTAGAATAAAGTGCGCTGAGGTGGGAAAAATTATTAGAGGTGGAATCGAGGTTAGTATGGAAAGAATCCAAAGACAGGAAACGCTGGTCAATACAACACTGGTGCTCCAGATCTGTAATTTGTGAATCAAATAGTTTAAAATCGTTCCACATTTCGATTTGGCCGTAATTTGGTGCTGTGAACGGAAATGTTGCCGGAAAAGTTTACAACATATCAAAACGGTGTCACTATTTCTCTGCCGCGAACGCTGAATAAAAATTTTCACTGCTCGTATAAGACTGAAATGAAGGGGCAGGACTAGAATTTACCTTTTCGTGTGTGAGAGGCCTATAAAATGCTGTAAGCCGATTCAAAGCAATTATAATGTGACCACAACCCAAGACTGCTCTTGAAATTTGTAGGTTGAGAAACGAAAAGGTGGCGTAACTTTGCATGTCTTCTGTGAAAAAATTAAAATAGTTCAGCTTCCTTGGTTTCATGATAAGTTCAACCACAAAAAATGTGTAGAAATCTGCTACAGCCTGTAGCAGAAATAACAGATAGTAGGAGGATTTGAAATGAGCCATACTGCAACGCCACTTCAACAAGTTGCATATCATATATAGGTAGACTGACATTGATATCCATCCATACAGTGAGAGAATCAGATGGGCGATATTCGCCATTGGCATATGCTATGATCTGAAATTTTTGTTCACAGAACATCTGTGGCAATCACAGCAGCAATAGGAGAAGAAGCGAATGTGGGGAGCGGATGAAACAAACTGTATTTATATTTTGACTCCTAGATTATACTGGATTTCATACGAAAAAGCCGGTTAGTCGCGAGGCTACGTGGCGCATCCCCAGGTGGCGGATAGGGGGCTAATCGCGTAGCAAACGCGACCTTGTGCCTGCCCTGAGACGCGGGTGGATTCAGGGGATGAACTCAATGTCTCTGCAGTGTCGGAACGATTCATACATACTGCTAGCGCGTGGATATGTTCATGCATGCGTGCGTGGGTGTGTTTGCGTGTAAGCAGATTGTATCCTGCACATCCATCCGACCTGAAGCCCTGCATTCAAGTGACTGGTAGGTACAAGGGAGGCGGCTCGGAGTCGCCTCCAACGAATGAGTCCATCGTCCACTCCCGGGAAGCCTGGCTGACTCCTAGGTGATATCACACCCCGCCCCCCCCCCCACACCACGGCGGAGTAGAGCCCAACAAGCTATTTCCATGGGTTACATTTTTATCAAGTTGCACACAGCAATAATAAAGAGTATTCCCCTGATCTCGGAAAACTCAATGGTACAGCAGCGCAAGTGAGGACGAGATTCGAGGGGTTATCTAGGCTGCCTAAAACCAGAAGGACTATGATGACGGTCTGTACATTCAACGCACGCACGCTTGCATTGGAGGCTTCCATCGAGGATTTGATGATGAAGGCCAGGAAGATCAGGTACGACCTCATCGGACTGATCAAGACGAGGAGACACCGGTGGGAGTCACCCGATGGAGAGTACCATAACAAAATTGACCACATCATCGTCAATCGAAGGTCCTGCCTTACCGACGTCGGTGTTGCCCAAAGTTCTTCACCGGATCAGACTATCACCTCCTCCTCGCTAAGTTCTTCTTTTCGCGCAGATGTGAGAAAGCCGCGAATTTCAAGATGGAGTTGCAAGCCCAGCATCATTTGGGATCTCTTCACATCGTTAGCCGGCTTTTGGAAAGATGTGGTTGTCGACAATGATCTGCCTGTTCAGCATCGCCGTGGCAGCGCAAAAAAAAAACTGAGGTTTCAAGAGCCACCAAGAGTCTCCTGTCCTACGAGACCCTAGAGCTTATACGCCAGCGTGGCTCCGCGAGAGCCGCAGGCAACTCGAGCTAACGTCCGAGCTTGCAAAACGGTGCAGAGAAGCGATAAAAGAAGACCACAAGGAGAAACGAGCAGTGTTGGCTGAAGCCGCAGAGGTAGGGAAAGCATCAGCAGCGTCCACCGAGATTTCGCCAATCGCAAGACGAAGCTGTCCGCCCTCCGGCGCCCGGATGGAGCAATTTCTTTATGAGGAATTGTGCAACACCGGCCCGTACAGGATTCAACCAGAACATCTGAAGAACCTACCGCCACTTCTTATTGACGCGTTGGCAAGGATTTTCAGGCGATAAATGTCGGAATGCAAGGTACCCATCCAATGAAAGACGAACAGGACCGTGCTACTGAACAAGAGGGGAGACGCGCACGACATCGGCAATTATCGCCCAACCTGCCTACTATCCGTCACTTTTCACGCGAGTGATTCTAAATAAACAGGATCGGAAGGAAACCAGATGAAGGACAGCCGTGGCGGAAGCAGATTTTCGAAAGGGATTGAGTGCGATTGACCACATACACACCGTCACTAGACTCATCGAAATATCTCGTTCATCGAGTTGAAGAAAGCCTTTGACTCTGTGGAGACAGAAGCGGTCCTGGAAACTCTGAGGAATCAGGACGTTTCCACTCATTCATCAAGATATTTCGTGAGCTCTACAGCAACTTCACAACCAGAATTTTTCCATTCTACGACGACAGCACCATCGACGTCAAGAAGGCGACACCGTGTCTCAAAACTATTCAGCGCCACTCTTGAGGAAGTCATGCGAAGAATGGAATGGGACTGCATGCGCTTGATGGCCGGCGATGTAACCATCTTCGCTTGTTGCCGTCATCGTCCTTATAACATCAACCATCGGCGAAACGGAATGGATGTTGGCCGACTCCAGCTGAATCCGACGAAGAGATGTTCATGAAAAACAGATGGGTTGCGGATGCCCCATTCTCGCTCAACGCAACGACCATATCCGAATGCTCCAGCTACGTATATCTAGGTCGGGAAGTCAACATGATGAACGACCTCGCTCCAGAGCTGGGCAGGAGGAAGCGAGCGGCTTGGGAAGCTTATAAGAGCATCGAGGACGTAGTGAAGGAGACGAAGTACCTATCTCTTCAACATGGCGGTTCTCCCTGCTTTGACGTACGCCTCAGAAACCTGGGTATTGCATAAGCAGAATGAGAATGCGGGGAGCCTCGTCGAACGCTTCATCAAGAGGGTGATGCTAGGAATAACTCGCCTCACGCAAATGAGGGCAGGAATACGGAGTTACACCCTTCGTGAACAGTCGAAGATGAGGGACGCTGCCGTTTACGCCGTGTTGAGTGAGATCAGGTGGGCGGGACACGTGATGCATCTTAACGACAACTGTTGGACAAGAGCCATCAGCGAGTGGACTCCACGGAACGTAAGTGCACAATAGGGAGACCATGGTCAGATTTGTTCACGAAGTCCTTCAAGGAAATATACAATGCTGTTCGTGTCCCTCGAACGTACAGAATCCATTGGACGACTCTGGCACTTGAGAGGGACGAATGGAAGCCCGCTCGGTATATCCGAAGATCGACTAGAGTCAAGGGGATCAAGGTGAGAATACACTATTTTCTGTAGTATTCTTTATATTTCTTCGCAAAAATCTCCAATGTGAAGAGCGCTGGCGCACTCTTCACATTGAAGATTTTTGCGGGACCGTCACGCATGAGTGAAGTCAGATGACGTAATTCGCACAGAGGGCGTCGTTGGACACCTCCCTCACCTATGATAGACCGATTATTTCCGATAATTTGCCATACAACACCTGCGTTTTCTTCACTGGCAGTGAGTGAGCATATTGGTTGCCATATCCCCCACTCCTGGGCGTCGGCGTGCCAACTAACGTAGAACCTATCCGATCACATTACTTTAAACTCGTCGGGTAATACCTTTTTCCTTTCCGGCTGCTTGTCCAGGGCCTCATTTCTGAGCATCTTCCATACTAACGCACTCCGAAACACAGACATGTAACACTTATTTATATATCCGTTATACCTTATGGATCGTCTTTGAAACAATTGTGGAGCATATGAGCGTTGTGGATTAGTCTGACGTGATTTCTGTTCTGTCCAAGTTGTTTTCAAGGCATGAAGATTTGATCTGTGGCGATGTATGATAAATTGTATAATAGCAGAGGCATGCCAAGCAATTGTTAGGCGCTTTGACAAACAGAAAAAGACTCATAAGCAGCGCGTCGTTAAAGTTGTCAATTTAAGTACTAGCATCCAACCCAAACATTTGCTACAGTTCTGATTTGGGTTGACCGAATGCCGCCCGCATCCTTTTTCTGGGCGACTCCTGGAGTTGGTACAAACCTCAGGCCTCAGTTCATAGGAAAGGTCTTCCGTCTGCTCCCTTCTGTTTAAAACTGTCACTACCCTAGCAGTACCTCGAGAGGCATGCTTTTGATCGTTACAAAAATGTAAACGCGTTCGCATAGACAATTAAAAGAAACAAATTGCGTGATGCAAAGAGCAATGCATACCAGCAAGCGCTGGAAGCGAGACCAACCACCAAACATAGAACAAACATAGAACAAGGGCATCAATCAGAACATCACATTTTAGAACATCTACAGAAAGTGTTCTAGCCATGGAGATCGACTTGTTGATCAGCATCATCATGATCGTGATATTACCTCTATCAGTTGAGGAATGTATTTCTTGTTATACCCGCCCAATATACGTGGGGGATATCGCAGCGTTTAAAACTGTGAAAGAAAAACCTATCTTGGCAGGCTTTGCGAAGGGTTCGCCTATTGCGCCTAGCTGCTTACAGCACCGCTCGGTCTTGTCGCAACACCCCTTTGACGATATTCTTCAGGCGTCGTGGCCGTTAAGGCTTTTCACATACACTGCTTCCCCGAACTCTTAGGCAAGTACTACGTTTTAAAGAGTTTAGCAAAAGAATGAGCACCCACAGTTCCTATTTAGGTCTCTTTTGTTTTGAGCGGAGCGTGCGCCTATTTTGTTAGGTTTGAAAATTCTGTATTCCAAAGATGTGGGTGGGCGAAATGTAGTGGAATGTTTCTGTGTTCTGTGTCACAAGAATGTGGGTGTGCGAAATGTATTGCGTTTTATGTTGCATGGAGAAGGGTAATTATGGAAACGTTCTTAGAAGTGAACAGATCAAGGACATAGGGTTGTCTTTGTTGGTTTTTTTTTTCAAATTCTGTTCATCTGGACTCCAAACGTGCTTGCAGTTTAAGCATCTTAACCGCTGACATGCAATCGCACTGCGCTCGACTTTTCTTTTCCGATGGATTGCGAAATACTCTTTCCAGTAGGTGTGGGCATCCCTCTTCTATCCTTCACTATCTTTTTTCTACGAATCTCTACCTTAATCACCAAGGATTTTTTTTTCAAAAATAGAAAAAAATCGGCACCCCCTCCACTCTCTCAGGCGATGAGTCACCCGGCGACAGATAGACATATTTCGTGTAATGTCCTAGCCCTTTCTTATAGAGTAGGATCTTCAGCGACCGCCTCTTCGGACACAACAACTGGCGATCAAGGATTCGGAAGAAATAAACTCGGTACTCGGAAGAAAAAATAGCGGGATCCAGAAGAACGAAGATCGAGCTTCAGAAGAGTCGATAATGCCGAGAGCCACCGAAGGCGAACCTTCGGAATCGCAGCTCGAGAAGATTCTGCTGGCATAGTCGAATAGATTCGACTCCAACGTGAAAAGACGAAGAAGCTGCCGTCCATGAGATTAACAAAGATCAATATGATCAGCTCAGCGAAGGCGTGCAAAAGCTGGTGTCCAATGAAGAGGAAGGTCACACATTTGCCTATTGGTACAAGAGGTATGGACCTGTCATTAGAGACTCTAACTTGCCAGACATCAAGAAGCGCGATCTGATCCTCATTAAGCTGCACGAGGATGTATCGTAAGTACACCGATGACGTCCATCCGATACAACCATACGAGATCGATTTTGAGAGGACAGTCGCGAATTTACAGAAGCTCTTCGCTTCTGAGAAACCACTGATTCGCCGACGGGATGAGTGCCTGAGGATAACCTGCGCACCGCTGAAAGCTAGCTCTGTGCCATTCCGCGGCTACGCTAGCAAGATCAAGCGAATGGATGGAGGCGTTCTACTGAAGAAGCCGGATTACACCGCTTTGAAGACACTGCAGTTCGTCGCCGTTCTTCAAGATTTATCGCTGCACGAATTTCGTCTCAGAATGCTGCGTCGTCTAGACACGCAAGATTCAACATTGACGATAGAAGATCTCATCGCAGAATGTGAGAATCTCACTACATTGAAGATGGACAACACAAAAATGGAAGGAAGTCATAAATCCATGCTATGCAGAAGAAGAAAGTCAAGTGCTTCAACTGTGGGGGACCACACTACAGAAGTACATGTCCTCTTCTTCCCTCCGATACTGGGCAGAAGACTCGAGGCAGAAGATGCGACAGAAACCAGCAAGAAGATCCTACGGTCGCAAGAGGAGCCAGCGCAAGAATGTTGTTACTTCCGCAGCTGAGAATGCTCGAACCTACCTTGATTTCAATATCAAAGAACGTTCTCTTTGCTTCCAACTCGACACTTGCGCAGATATAAGCTCGGAAGTCTTGGAAATCCAACCTCCAACCTCGAGACCTGTTTTACGCCAGTCGCTGACGGAACTCTGATAAAGATCGATGAGAGATTCTTTACCGACTTCACCGACTTCACCGTCACAGACCATGCAACAGGCAAGACCTGCTACGTCACCGGAAGCATGAATCTGCTTGGATTAGAGAGGTGCATTAAAATTCCAGCTTACAAGGAGTTGAAAGAGAAGTACCACTGCCAGTTGGTGATCGAGGAAGAATCAAACCGAGCAGATACAACTGAATGACCGCAGACTTGTTGAAGCAGTATGCAGTATTCAAGTGCGAACTTGCAGATCTACTGTGACGAAGGAGCTATTGTTGAAAAACAACGTAGTCCCTGTTTTCATGAAGAAGTACCCTGTGCGTCCATGCATGATTTGAATGCTGAGATTGATCGGCTGATTGCCAAAGAAGTAATCTCCTCAGTAGAGCATTCAGAGTGGGCTGCGCCAATCGTGGTAGTCAAGAAGAAAAACGGGCAAATTCGTTTGTGCGCAGACTTCTCGAAGGAAGTGAACAATGCGCTGCAGTTGCATCAGCACCCACTGTCCAGCGCAAGGCTGGTGTAAACCCCCTGATGTCGTGAACTCTCGGCTGCCTGTGTGACGTTCACATTTTTCGCGAGATGTTCATGAACTTCCTATAATAAAGCGTGTGTTCTCGCTGATGTCGCGACATAGTTGGCAGCTCAGTTCTATTACATTCTCACGACTGTGGTCGCGATCCATGTTCATGACCTCGTGGTTGTGAGGCGCAGACAGCCAAAGTTAGGGGAAATAATGTGCGATTCAACGAGATACGATGTCGCGAACCCGAACGGAGTTCGTGGACGTCCAGTTCGTTGACAACGGTCAGGCATCGGCGCAGGCCCCTGGTCAAGATCAAAACGAAGTTTCTTTGAAACAGAGCAGATTTACGCAGCTCTCAAGCCTTAGTCCACATCGCTTGTTTTGTCCAGTTGCAAGCTCGACATACAGTTCGATATGAGGACAAAAAATGACCGGATTACCAGACATCCAAACCATATTGAGCACCCCTTGATCTCTTGAGAAGATCTGCGGAGCAGATGATAGACAAGCCGTAAAAAGAATCCACAAAAGAGTGATCTTTATGGATTATCGGCAAGGATATCCTTTTTTCAGCGCATAGGACGACTATATAGCGACTATGCGGCGAAAATGAGCGAGAAATCACAAAGAGAACACGAAACATGCAGAGCGGAAGTTTCATATACAATTGACACGAGGGACCTGTTCATTACCTCTTGATTTGCGTGTCTTGGCACGAATTCCAAAGAAGGATTTTTGCGAACTGAGGAAAGATTAAAAACACACGTGAAGTCCAGATTCCTAGGATGATTCAAAATTTGCAATGGAAGAGAAGAGAAGATTGTACTGTTCCGGTCTGAAAAACCGAGCCAAACTCATGCACCTAGCTTGAAATACAAGGCGAGAAGGCCTCAGACCTTCTCGAAGCTCATCTCTGACAGTTTTCCATACAGTGAGAAGGCATAAGCAAAGCTAGTTCCACATTCAAATCTGTATATATAAAGTAGAATGTCTGTGCGTGTGTATGTGTGTGTGTATGTATGTTCCTTATAGAAATTGCGGAGGGTTAACCGATCGGGACCAAACTTTGCACGCTTATTCCTTATGCGCCGGCGGAGGTTTTAGGCTACTTCATGCCAGGCATTATCGATTGATTTATCGATTGTATCGATTTTATTGATTTTTCGCTAATTTTGCTCAAGGGTCGGTGGGGACAAGTACACTGGGATATCTCAATACGCTGAACACGAATATGATAACCCGTCTGCACGAAAATATCGATTTATCGATTTTATTGATTTTTCACAGATTTTCTCCAGGGGTCGAGAGGATTTGCCAACTGGGGTTTCTCAATGCGCTGAACACGAATATGTTAACCGTTTTGCACAGAAATATCAATTTATCGACTTTATTGATTTTTTGCTGTTCTTGCCCATGGGGCGGTAGACACATGTCTACTGGGGTTCGTCAATACACTGAACACGAATATGACAACCATTCTGCATGGATTATTGATTTATCGGTTTTATTGACTTTTTGCTGGTTTCGCCCATGGGTCGGTGGAGACGTGTCTACAGGGATTTTTCAGCATGCCGAACGCAAATACGACAATTGTTTTGCATGAGCATATCGATTCAGTAATGTCTTCTGTTCTTTTCCTGCTTCTGAAAAGGGGCAAAATGTGCTTACTGGATCAATCGAACACGCTAAACACCTAAGTACGAATATGGCAATTGTTTTCCACGAATTTCTCATCGAAATAACTTCATTTTCGCTTACGGGGTTACTTTGGGGAAGGGTTACTTGGGCATGGCTAATGTGCACACCACCAAAATTACGGGTACTTGCAATGATTTTATCAGCAATATCAATGGTCCTCCTCAGTGTGAGAGGGCCGGGGTTGTAAAACACCCGAGCGAAGCCGGATATGCCGTCTAGTTTGTCATAAAGTGGATACACGTACTGCTGTGGTTTTGCGAAAGGGTTGAAATGAACTGGGATCGAACCCGGCTAACACGGTAATGCTTTTTATCGGCAATCACGCTAACTTCGCACATGTTTTTCCTACCGAAGGGTTCAGCATTGATCTCGGAACATGTGTGTAGATGTCGCGAACCAGGTGTTAATGCGTTCACATCTTGGCTGTCGCAACATGAGGGGGTACTACCGGCCCAGAGGACGTGTTCGCCATGCTGAATGGAGGACAACTTTCCACGCAGATCGACTTTGCAGAAGCGTACCAGCAGCTGGAAGTTGAAGAAGCATCGAAGGAGTTCCTAACCGTAAATACACACAGAGGCCTTTATCGTTACAATAGTCTATCCTTCGGCCTGGAATCAGCACCTGGCATATTCCAAGAGATTATGGATTTGGCGATTGGAAAGCGTTGTTGCCTATTCTGATGACGTGATCGTCACAGGCCGCACATATGAGGAGCATCGTCGTAATTTGGAAGCGCTATTCGGAAGGATCTACGAACACGGTTTCCACGTCCGTATGGAGAAATGCAACTTTTTGATGGCGCAGATCCGCTATCTCGGATGCATCATTGAGTAGAATCAACGCCACCTCGACCCATGGAAGATTGAGGTCATTCGCCAGATGCCAGTACTGACGAACGTGGCAGAGGTTCGCTCGTTCCTAGGTATGATCAGTTACTATCGATCGTTTGTCGCAGACCGCTTGATACTCTGTTGAAGAAGAGCGTCCCCTCCAAGTGGAATGAAGAATGCAAAGCGGCCTTTACCCGCGCCAAGGAAGTGCTCGCTTCAGATCTGCTCCTGACCCATTTCGATCCTAATCTGGAGATAGTTGTCGCGGCTGACGCACCGGTCTATGGAATCGGAGCAGTGATCTTGCAAAAGATGCCGGATGGGACCGAGAAGGCAATATGTCATCCAAGCCGAAGTCTCTCTGCTGCAGGATGGAACTACGGTCAGATCGAAGAGGGACTCACAGTGATATTCGCTATACGGAAGTTCAACCGATACGTAGACGAACGTCAATCCAAGTCCTCACGGATCACAAGCCGTTGTCGCACATTTTGCACCAAAGAAGATGGTGCCCGTATATATTTCTAATCGACTGCAACTATGGAAACTGATACTGCTAGGATACGATTTCGATCTCGAATATCAGAAGACGCGTTCGCTCACCTTCGTTTCATCCACAATCAAATGGCGAAGCAGAACGCTTTGTGGATAACCTGAAAGGAACTGTTCAGAAGATTAAAGAGGGAGGGACGTCGGAGAAGCCTGCCAAATTTCTGCAGTGCTATGCTAAATGTTATGCCAACACCACCCCATTTATCTCCAACAGAGATGTTCCTCAGGCGTCAGATGAGAACACCGCTGACGCTGCTGAAAGTATCAGCGAAAGAAGAAAGAATCAGTTAAAGAAGAAGGAACACGCAACGTCAGAATGGAATGATAGTTCAATCGTTATCACGGAGCACAGGAAAGATCGTACCAGATAGAAGACCGCGTATGGGTCCGTGACTATAGCCCTGGACATGAGAAGTAGATTCCAGCTCGTGTAAAGAAACGCTATGGACGAGCCATGTCCGAACAGAAAGGGACGATTTGTGGAGAAGACACGCAAACCAGATGCGAGAGCGTCGAGATGACAGCAATGTGTAAGCTATGAGAACACCGACGCTTTCGACTTACCGTTCCATCGAAGAGACCGACGGTACAAGGAAGCGAAATAGACGATCACCTATGCCAAGGACAACGCCAGAGATCGAGGAGCAACCACCGTACCCGACCAGCGCGACAATGTCGTCCACTGAGCCCATTGCGCGTCGAGGACGTACGCTACGCGTTCATCTCAGGAGAGAGGTGTTGGAGCCGTGGAGATCAATTTGTTGATCTGTGTCATGATCGTGATATTATCTCTGTCTTGAGAGATGTGTTCTTGTTATACCTGTCCAATGTACGTAGCACTGTTTTAGAACGTGTTCAGTTTGGTTTAGTTGTTAAAGTTTTGTAGTCTAATAAACCATCCATCTCCAACGACAGTCTCTTCGGGCGCAAGAGAAAGAAGAGTGCGATCACACGTACACACATACACACTCATGTACACACATATAAACACACAAACACAATCACACACATTTCAGCCGCACTATTCGGCTAGTTCTGCACCAAATTTTCGAAGTTTAGTAACTTCGCCCAAACTTCGTGTCGATAGGTCACTTGAGGTGATGTACGCGAATATCGTATCCGTTTTATACCGCAATCCAGGATTCGTAGTATTACGGTAGGTCTGCTGTAGATATGGTATCTGACAGTCTTCCAAAATTTGCACAGAGGGGTTGTTTTAGGCGCTGATTACAAATATCGTACCCCTTTTTCATCGTAACCCCAGCGATACGGTGGATATACAAAATTCGAGAGGGCTCTCTGCGATACCGTATCTACAGTGTACGTACCGTAAACCTACGAAAATAGTTAGGGGATAGAAACGATGAGGTAGCTTTTGGTGTTCAGCGCCAAATAACTCCGCTATGCGGAGTTTGAGAAAAAAAAATTTATCGAAATTTTTGGGGCAGAACTAGTCGAATGGTGCCAACATTACTTATCGTGTTATGTTTCGAACTTACACTCCCCTGACGAGATGATTAGAATGGTTCTTGGTTAGTTTTCGTATCAGAGACAGAACTCGTCTGGAACCCTAGAAAGAGACAGTGCAAGTTTGGTGAGTGTCTGGAAGGATTATAGTGCGCTCATACCTACATAACGCTCCGACTAACAAAAGAAATTCAGCACCATGCGTAATTTGCCTGATATGTCACATCGTAAACTACGAGCCTATAATAATTTAGATGGATAATCCCTCATTGGGTTTGGTTGAACAGTCGAAAAATATCAAGAAAAAGGCTGGAGTGACACTAGATTTTGAGAGTGGGCATTTTGAGATAGTTTCTATGATGTAATCGAGTCCTTTCTCACGTCAATTCAAATTAGTGAGCAAGGTAAGAGAAGCGAAGTGCTACAATGTTATTGTATACAGGTGCTCACGTCATAATTGCCTTGGAAATCTTATGAGAAGAAATTTCGAGGACGCTGGTATGCAGGATAAACTGTGGAAATTCGTGACAAACTCTTAGACGGATCGAGACAAAGCAGTATTTCTATTATACATATAGCTAGAAAACAAGTGTACGAATGAGTGAGAAAAAAGTTTTCGGAAAAAAAAAACAAATGATGGGAACGTGGATAATCAAATGAAGAAAAATGAATGCACATAATGTGGTCAGCGTTGATCAGTCTCTTGTTGAGAAACGCTTGAACACCAATTCAAGATCATAAAGACATGTGTGTCTCTGTCCTGAACCTTGTGAGAGGGTCACAATCTGATATATAAGCCAGCGCTTCATCCCCTCCCCCCAGACAAATCTGCTAACAATTCACTAGCCCAAACGGAGTTCTGATCAGCAAAATTGTAGAAGCACGAAAGCAGTAGGCGGCGCAACAGGCTACACACAGTTCGCTATTATTGTAGCCGAACATTTCCACTATCAAGTAAATATCGGTTGTTTTCAAAAGGTGAAGGTCAAAATTGATGCACTATGTATGAGATTAATACTGTCGCATACGATTTACTCTACGTGGCCAGAATTCGTTTAGTTGAACATCCATAACCACTAACGTGCAATGTAAGTACGATACCTGTTCTAAAGGAACACGAAACAAGACAACGACAAACACTTATACGCTCTAGTGCGATCGCGCTACGTACTCATCTTTATAACATATTGGTACAGCAATATCGAAATAGGAATTCGTCAAATAATTGATGGTACACATACCTCAGGTTATTGCACAACATCTGCTCATTTTCTTTTGTTGGGAGTTATGCTTTGCCGTGAGTAGCGCCACTTCCTGACGTTAGAAAGTGGGGGGGGGGAGGTAGCATAAATAAGAAGTTTGTGCAAAAACTTCATATTCGTGAAGTCGTTAAGAAATCAGTAGAGGACGGTTTTATTTAAGAATAAAACTTCCTCGTGTGATCTCTTTGAGAACAATTTGTGTGCAGGAAATTGCAAGGTGGTGTCATTCCGCTGGAGGAAATAACTATGTCCGAATGTTACTCCACACCTTAACAAGGAAAGCTGTCAGAATTAAATTGGGAAATCTATACAAGGTGTGGCTTTGTCTCATGCGTTTTTCATCTGTTGACCTGGACTTGAACCAGGAGTGGATTCCGTGAGATCAGTCGTCGCGAGTCAAGAAATTCTTTCTGCAAATGTGAATCAAAAGAGACGTTTTCGCCAACAAGTGTTTTTATTCTCGCACATTGGGAAATCTATACCAATTGAATATTGGTGAAACACACTGATGAATCAGTCACAGCAAATTATTTATAACAAGGACAACACTAATTGACTAATTGAGGACAAAGGTTGATAACATCTATCCCCAGGATACACCGAGAGTCTCCTCAGGTGAGCATAATCGATCTTTAAAACATGAGGAGGAAGAAATTGGAAAAAAATGTGTATTTCGTGTATCAGTAGTCCCATTGTAAACACTGCAATATTTTCGACTCTGAATATCCTTTACTAGTAGCGATACAAGCTTGGAAAAAAGGAGTGGGGCGTGGCCCATGCGCGCACATAAATCAAGTCGAATTTATTGTACGCTTTCTCTCAAGTTTTGGAAAACAGTCCAATTCTGTCAAGATGGTCCTAGCCCATAGAAGCTAAAAGGCTCTGCAGATAAAGGGAGGACCTTGATGAGTGGCTGTTTCCCCGCCTTAGCAGTAGAGAAGACTAGTCCCTTTGAAAGGCAATTTCGTCGTGCTTGGAAATCCCAAACTAGCACGCATTTATTGAAAAAGAGCCAGTCAACAGGTCCACCCCAGAAAGCAGAAGGCTATCGTGAAATCCCGTTAAAAAGCGAAAATAACTGTCGCAGTGTGATTTCCGCGCATGTTTGCAAAAATGTTTGAAAGAAGAGGAAAAGGCCCACCAGGTGGTCATATAAATTTGAACTGTTAAAATTAGTCGGCAGAGAAAAGTTTATTTGAAACGAAACAGCAATACGAAGTGAAGTAATTCATTATTCAATAGAATGAAGTGAAACGATTCATTACAGTAAAGCCACAGCATAATACTTCTGAAAACAGAGAAGTGAGAGAAGTTACCTGAACGCATGATTCATGAAAGTGAAAGCGGATAATTCACTCGTGGATTACAGATTTACCATTGTAGCAAAAGACAGCAGTAAATTTACTCTATATATCCGTTGCAGTCAACGCAGAAGCGAAAAACGCAAATGAGAAATGTTAAATGGTTGGGAACGTATAGTGGAGTCGTTTTGACAGTGCGTTTTCCGCGACAGCGGCTCCCTGGCATTGGAGCACGCAGCGCGGTCGGTCAAAAAGTTGACCTATGATTCATCTAGTACCTTTGAAGAGTTTTGTAGCTTGTTTCTCCTTATATTGTTCTTTCTCAGCTCTTAGAACAAATGAAGAAGGGAGCAGACGATAAAACCCGTCAAAGAAGCCGGATCCATCGTGGGTCAACTGTTTGACCAACCGCACCGCATGCTCCAATGCCAGCAGAGCCGCTGCCGCGGACAACGCACTGTCAAGACGACTCCACTATAGGCGATGCTTGATCCTCCAAAGCAAAAGGTCTTCAGCAATTGATTCCTAACGTTCTTGTTTTTTGCAAGCTGCATTGCATGGAAGATGTGACAACTATTTCCATTTCATAGAACCTGAATAAGTGATTGTTTGGTAACTGTTTTACCTTACGCTCAGTTGTTTCCACTGTCGAAACCTGCTTTGCTCAATAGCAGGACTAATATCGTAGTCACAGCAAATAAGTGTGGTGACATATCTGAGAGAGAATGAAATAAGTCCCACTGAGAAGATCCTATTATTCTAGCGCTCTTGGCTTACACTATCATGGCATCTTCTTCACACAATTGAGAGCTAGAGAGCAGCTCAATTAGAAATTTATCATGACTCTGGTAAATCTGATGCTAGAGCGCATACGAGCAAGCGCAGCTCCACACTCTAAAAGCTTCGACAACGTTATTCCAGGCAAGAAATCATCTCACATTCAATGTGAAGAAAAACAAGGAAAATTTTTCTCTTTTCCATTGTCGAAAAATTGAAAGAGGAGAAAGAATGATAGAAAAAGTCTAAGTTTATCACTCCTCTTTGCATTGTTCAAAAGAAAAAATTAGCAAGAATAACAGCGCCGGTCAGAAACGTAGAAAGCTCTTCTCCTCTTTAAAAATGGTTTCCTTGAAGAAATTCTGAACATTTCTAAGAAGAAAGAATTCGGGCACCATTGTTAAGAATGCTTTCAGTGCGAAGTAAACAGCAGATTAGTGATTCCAATATTATTCTACACGCTTCATGACTTGTTAATCACAACCCATTTGAGTTGTTTTTTCACACAAAAATTGTACCACTACTGGGAATAGGTACCTAATCAAGGTCAAGCGTCCGATGGGAATTTCCCATGAGGGGAGCTGGGAAGGGGGGGGGGGGTCGTATTGGAGAGGTGTGGGTGGGGTACGTAGAGGGGTGGCTTGACCATTGAATGTAAATTCATGATTGTCTTATGACATGACAAATAACGTTTCGCCCAAGAACGATCACGTCATATCGAGTTAAAGCAGGACTGGTTGGCAGGTATGAGAGAAAACGGCTTCGACGCACCCACGGTTTCGATTCCCGGCGCCTTCAATAGATTTTTGCACTGGTCGAAATCACTTCAGACACGTGTGGAGTAAAGAGAGTGGAAATGTTGAAAAATAGAGTGTGGGCAGCGAGATCAATCGATTGCACGTGCGAGGATTCGCCTGCAGGGCCCGTCTATTTGTGGAAAACCAGGGTGATTTAGAGCAAGTGCTGAACCACTCTGACTCGGAATCAGCAAACGCCTTTCAACATATTCATAGAGGACGATCAGTTCTATCTTTTGCCAGAGTTTCAGTTTTCTAGAACTTCATATGCTTTGGGATCTCGATGCGAAGTTTTTAAAATTTTCGGGTCTCCGAGGGGAAAATTCCCATCTACCTCAAGCAAGCGGGAGCAATTATTGGGGTGCGATAATGGAGATGGAGAATCAATGCTTGGAGCTCTATAACGTAAAGGTAGTGAAATTTTGGTAAAAGGCAACTTTCTCCATGGGAGCTGAAGAAGTGAAAATCTCGCAATTTGAACAGGTGGTAAAAATGGAGTAAATCTGTTTGGTTTGTTTGGCAAATCACTGAGAAGCGATTTGCAGATATCAAGAGAACTTTTCGTCTAAGGGTTTTAGTTGAGGAAATTTAGCATTTGAATACAGAATCTGGTTTCACGAAGTTCGCTCGTTTTTCCGCGATTTAGATGGGAACTCGATGGGAAATTCGCCAAATTCCCCATCGAGCTCCCAAACAAATATGAAGGTCTAGAAAATCGAAACTCTGGCAAAAGATAGAGCTGATCGTCCTCTATGGACATGTAGAAAAGCGGTTGCTCATTTTGAGTCAGAGAACCGCAGTAGGAGGTCTAATTAACCCTACTTTTCCACAAACTGGCGTCCGCTGTAGGCGAATTCTCGCATGTATTATCGATCGATTTTGCTTCCCTCACTTCATTTCCGAACCTTTAAATCCTCTCTACTCCACACCAAATCCTGAAGGGGTTCCAACCCGTGCAAAATTTTCTTGGAGGCTCCGGGAATCGAACCCGTGAGTGCGCAAATGCCAACGCTGAAACCGATTCCCTCGCACGCGCTGCCAACCAGTCCTGTTTCGACAAGTAATGACATGATCGTTCCTGCTGGCAGTCTGGTCCGATCGGATAAGAAAGGATGCATGTCGACTTCAAGGGTGTTTTTGTTCCAATTTTGTATTTTTAATGTGTTTCTTTTGTGTCTTCTTCCCTGAAACTGTTTAGAGTATAGAGAAAACATGCAGGAGCAGGAGGGGGGGGGGGGGGGGGAGGTATCTGATAAATGGAGAATGAGGCACCTTGTATTTGTATTCGCCCTTTCGGTTCTTAATGAAGTAGCATAGACAACATAAGAAGGAAGGCAGCACAGTGAGCAAATCAGCAACAGCACTTTGCAGAGAAGAGAACTACAAACGTTCTTGTTCCTTCATGATATTATTGCATCTTTTCTCTTTTGGTAAACATATAACTTTCAGTGAACCACCATTCATAATCACGAGCCCGTTCGATGCCAATTCAAAATGAGGAGACTTAGCGAACAGAAGCAGAACAGTGAGTGAAGTTACCATACCTAGTGTGCACAATGACACAGTGCTAAGGACGGTTGTCCTATCACTCCATTTCTGGAAAGCATGTATAGAATGAGAAAATATCCCGCATAGTGGGACTTTCACTCACGCAACTTAGTGTTATTACCACGAAGATACAAGAATTCGTCATCCTTACTATCAATGGTTCGAGTTTGTGAGTGAAAGTTCCTCTAGCTTGAAAGAAGTTTGGAACGACAACAACACAGGCTGACAACAAAGTCTTTGGCCAAAATTTGCGAGCCATAGAAACACTTGTAGTTTAGATAAGAGGACCCAACTATGTGAATTGATGTGAATTCATTTAACGTATGAGCTCCGAAAACCACAAGATAGATTTTGAGATGTGCCTCAATTCTAAGAAGCAGCACAACCTTCAGCCGTCACATCCTCAGAGTCAATTAAACCCTACAATGCTTACAGGGTTTCAGCGGTAAGTCCCATAATTTTATAGGAACAATGTAAAGGTCTGTGCCACAAAGCCGCTATACAACTATACCCAGATAAGTTGGTATTGGGCGCGTGTGGCGCAGTGGTAAGAGGCTCGCTGCGCACGCACACGATCGATGGTTCGATCCCGCCCGAGGCCAACCAAGCCTTCCATCCCTCCGGGGTCGGTAAATTGGTACCAGAGGAGTCTGGGAGGATGAAGCACTGACTTGGTACATCGGGTGCCCCCCGCAAGTCATTGTACAGGGCACATACGCATTCAACGCCTCTACGATGCTCAGATGAAGTCGAATGCGTGGCGCATCCCTCGTGACGGGATTGATTAACGCCGACCACTTTATCCTTTATCCACTTTAAGTTGGTATTAGTGGGTGTGAGGAATATCCCGTAAATGCGTCTTACTCAGATAACTGGATAGGGCAAACACAGCATAACCTGGCAAGCCGCACCCCCCAAAAAATGAAAGGCAGACATTGCTGCAAGAGGAAGAACTGCTGCATTCCGACTGCTAAGAGCAGCCAACCCCATGTTTCGGCTGTGTTTTTCGCCCGATGAACTGTGGTGCCGTTCAACCTCCGTTTCGCCTGCTCCTTGCCATGTGGCGACACGCCCCCTCGGAAGGTGTATATAAGCCGCTAGTTGTGCATCAAAATTTAGTCGTGTCTCCACTTCGGCGGAGACAAGGCGAGTTCAGCGAGACTCGTCAGGCCGGCTGAGGCCCGGGTAAAACCGCCGCTCAGTGCAGCAGTCGGTCAGACTCGGTCAGACGAGATCCGTGCGGTGCGGATGCGTGCGGGTGCGGCGCGGATTTCAAAGTCCAAAGCGTCCCTAAACGCTTCTGCGGAAAGCGCGTACGCGCTCAGGACTATATTCGGATGAACTTGGGCAAGCATCCACTCACCCAAGTCTACAGTACGAACGCAGCCTTGCGCCCAGATTGAGCTGCGATCCTAGGTTTAAGACATGCAAACCAGTTCATCGCCCCCGAAACACAGCCTTCCCGGACGAACGCAGCTCGTGGGGCGCAAAATAAGCTTTCACCTCGCGATGTAACTGCTGCTGAACCGTGTCCGGCCTGTGTTCGTCGTCCCGAAATCTCTGAGCAGTCACCAAGAAAACTTCCCAACCAGTGTATGACGGATTTTTCTTTGAAAGCAGTCAATATTGCTTTGAATGGCACTTTCAATGAGTATGGTTGGGGGGGGGGGACTTAACAAAAATATAAATACAATCATGGACTCTTCCATTGATAGTTTAAGCCTTGACTTTCCTCCCACGGCTTCGAAAAAACTGCAACAGATGAATACTCGGCGTTCGCTTTTCCTCCAAAGAATGACAACAATAGGAAGTGTTGCGAGCAACGAAATTCCCTTCAGTTAAAGTCATTTCCAAAAAGTTTGTGCCCTTCAAAAACCTGGTGAAGTCGTGGCAGACTTTGTCTGGCGCACACCCCTCCGCCTTATGGCGAGCTCATCATTTTTAGGAGTAAATATTTCCCGGCTACGGCCACCTCTACTGCAAAATCTGCACTTTTGGTGATACACATATAAGAACCATATTGAGCATCATTTGCAACTTTTCTCACGTCAGTTCTTCTTTCCAGGAGAAGGTCACATCAACTAATGCTGTGGGATGTTGCTATCTTGGGCAATTCCTTTCAAAAATTATCTGAGCGGATACTATAGCTCAGAAGACTAGAGAGATGCTCAATCTCAAACAAATCCAAAGATTTTCACTAGTTTTCGTGCAAAAAAGGAAAAGAGGATGGCAGAAACCACAATTTCTAGCACGCTTTGTGTGGGAATGAGCACCCGCCCCTTCGCGTTAGTTTACTTTCTGATGCTTCCAGAGAAGATTCCTGTGAAACTTTGGCCAAAGGCTTTGTTGTCACCCTATAGAATGCAGCATATATGTGATGGTATGGAGGTGCAGACAGCTTTGAGAGGTTCGGTAAACAGAGTGCAGTCGCTATTCAGTTACTTTCTCAGTAAGTATAAACATACAGTAGCGAGCAAAAAGATTGCAACTTTCGGTTTTTCTTCTGTAACTTTGTTCAAAGCAGAGCATGAGTGCCCAAATTTTTACGGGAGTTGTGAATACTCATGCGAGACAGGAAAAAGTTAGAGCCTGCCCATTCCACTGTTTTTCTGCTTTTTAAGAAAAATTTATTTCGCAGAAGTCGAAATCTATGATTTGGCACCATCGACAACGTCTCGTGAAATGGCGTCTGTCGTTGGTATCTGACCAGGCTTTGGTTCCTTGATGCAGAATCAACCGGTATACGCTAGAAAATATGCATCCGTACACCAATGGTTGAGATACGCAAAGTCTACTTGAGGTTACTTCAGCAGTGATCCTCTATGAATGTATCTGTCAGCCTTGTTCCTTCTATCGGCTCTGTTTAGAAGGGAAAGGTATTGCTGACGCTTCCACAAGTTTAGTTACGAGTAATCGGTTTTAATGCAGTTCATTGCTCTCTCGGAGCTCCGAAATATTCTTGCTGATTTCAGTGCACCCAATTGTGCACATCACAGAAAATAAGTTTTGGAAATTTTTCTGTCTCTGGGGGCAAGATGCCTCAACAATCCCATTAGTGATAAAGATGCTACAGGGTTCCTAGAATATTGTCGTGCACATTTGGATACATGCCGCCTTGGATTTGATGAGGTAGGTCTTACAAAGTTGCAATGAAATATACGAGACACCACCGAAGCGGGATATTGTAACTTGGAACATTGCAAATTGGCTAATTTAGCTTGATTTGGATTAGGTGAACTAAACAAGACATTCCAAGAGCAAAAGGCTCCGGATCAACTGAGAAAGTTCGTGTGTGGAGCAAGGGGGCACGTGCACTCGTCTTAGTGACCGGCACTGCTCACTTTGAGTATTCCTCTCTCGATAAATCCAAGGCGGCATGTATCCAAGCGTGCACGACAATATTCTAGGAACCCTGTAGCATCTTTATCACTAATGGGATCGTTGAGGCACCTTGCCCGCAGAGACAGAAAAATTTCCAAAACTTATTTTTCGTGATGTGCACAATTGGGTGCACTGAAATCAGCAAGAATATTCCGGAGTTCCGAGAGAGTAATGAACTGCATTAAAACCGAATACTCGGAACTAAACTTGTGGAAGCGTCAGCGGTACCTTTCCCTTCTAAACAGAGCTCACAGAAGGAACAAGGCTGACAGATACATTCATAGAGGATCGCTGCTGAAGTAACCTCAAGTGGACTTTGCGTATCTCAACCACTGGTGTACGGATGCAGATTTTCTAGCGTATACGGGTTGATTCTGCATCAAGGAACCAAAGCGTGGTCAGATACCAACGATAGACGTCATTTCACGAGACGTTGTCGATGGTGCCAAATCACAGATTTCGACTTCTGCAAAATAAATTTTTCTTAAAAAACAGAAAAACAGTGGAATGGGCAGGCTCCAACTTTTTCCTGTCTCGCATGAGTATCCACAACTCCCATAAAAATTTGGGCACTCATGCTCTGCTTTGAACAAAGTTACAGACGAAAAACCAAAAGTTGCAATCTTTTTGCTCGCTACTGTACGTACCTTTTCGACTATAAGTGGATAATAGAATGAAATGAAGCGATTGAGTGGAATTAGAATATGATCATAGCAGTGTATTACATGAGAAATCATTTTATTGTAGTATGAGAAAGCGGCGTATGCCTGCATCTCCGTCGCAATAATTTTGAAGTAGTTAAACTTCCCTGGACGCATCAGGAACTCGAGCACAAAAAAACATAGACATCGGCAACAGCTTGTAGAAGAAATAGGGCATAATAAGAGGATTTAACTGTAAGATTTTTCGGAGCCACCGCATCAAGTTGTAAACTAAGCATAAGTACATATATGCACATCGCTACCCATCCATACATGCACAGTAAGAGCTGTCCGGTTGGAACGTTCACCATTAGATTCCGAAAGTAGTATTGAAACTTGTAAGAATGACAGTTTGGCAGAACGTTCGTGGAAATAGCACCCGTTGTATTCACCTCTTCAATAATCAGGATAGAGGAAGAATTTCTCATAGAAAGATAGACTAGAGCTGAGCACTACAAAGGTTTTGCAATGCCTAGGTGCACACATATTTTGTTGAAAGTAAAATGATATAGGTGAATGCAGTGAGCTTTACCGTAATGTCGAGTGACGGAGAGAGCGCGACCCAGAACAGAAGCGAAGTCCATAGCAAATAATAAGATACAACGAGCATAGCTAATTTCTGGGGCGTTTCGCTGCAGTATTTCGCGCTTTTGCGGTAATTCATGGTTGGTAAAACAAAAAGTTATGAAACTGCGTATTAGCAAAATGAGGCAAAAATAATGCTCACCGAGCTGTCCGTCTCATCAGGAGCATCGGGATACAAGAAAAATGCGATTTACCAGAAGTTAGAAGACGAACGAATAACGTTTTTTTATTGTTCAACTTTTCATTACTTCCAATGTTTTCGTAGGTTTACCATCAAGGTGGGCACAACAAACGTAAAATTAACTATGATCAATCCACAACACTCCAGCGTTTCCCTCATAGTTTCCGGAGAGGACAGGTTCATCCATAGTTGTTTTGGAGAATCATGCACTCTGATATCCGTGGGCAATACATTTGGCCTGGAATTAGCTCGGTTGCACATATACTTTAGAGGAAAAAAATTTGCTTGGCGATGCAGTTTCCTGGGGAATTGTTGCTAATAAATTCGCAAGCAGATACAGAAGTGGACAAATATGTTTGCTGGGCTGACTTCAGTCGTCTGGCAATCATAGGCCGTAAATCAGTTGAAAGAACCAAAAGTATTGGAACACTATTGCATGTTTGCCTGTGCATTTCATCATTCCAAAATAAACGTCTTTATGTTGAAGGTGTCGACACGGCGCAGTAAGTGAAGTAACAGGCCTTTAGGTCATTACGATGGCAGTGTTGCTGATACCAAAATTCAGGCGAGTTTGATGGTCTTTTTACTAGGCAGCGAGCTGTCATCCACAAGAGGAGCAGCTCCGATGCGCTCCGCAGATTACAGCGATTTTCTGCGAATCTATTTCTTTAATTTCTTTTGTGGAAGGGTTGGGGACAGGGATTCTTCTGCTAATTCCGAATGACTTCTTCGTTTCATATGGCTCTCCATCTTAAATAGTCTGTTTTCCTCATCCTCCTTCACGGGAAGATAAAGTTGTCGCTCTGTTTGTTTTTTGAAGGTTTATTGAGAAAAAGATATTGGCACGAAATTCATTGTGAACTCAACCCTTTTGGTCTCTACTGAGAAGGGAAAAAGCTGCAGAGAAATAGTATCACATCTGTCCTAGGCTTAGCATTTCGAAAAGTTTCACGAAATAAATATTGGTGGGACCTTGTAATAAGGGAATGACCACCAAAGAATTCCTATTTTTAACTTCAGAAGGCCTGCGCCTGCTTCGTTAGCTTAGGTTCTGCGCGATGATGCTGCATTGAAAGAAGCTGCTCGGAAAGGAAGACTGGTGAAAAAAAAACAGAAATCAAAGAGATCAGAGTTGGCTGAGCTTCAATTCCTCAATTCTGTTCACCTGGGCTCCAAACTTGCTGGCAGTCAAGGCATAGTAACCACAGGCATGCAATCTCTTGGCTCTCAAGCTTTCATTTTCGATAAATTCTGAAACCATTTCAGTAGGAGTGTGGAACCCTTCTCAATCACCTCTTCTCTTTTTCATGACAATCTCCAACCTCAACTCCGAGATAATGTTGTGGAACAGAAAAAAAATCGGCATTTCCTCGACCTTCTCAAGTTGTCGTGCCCGACTCGAGCGTCGGTGGTAGCACCCAGGCCAGACACGGCAAAAAGAGGGTTTGACCTGAACCCACAAGGAATTTAGGGTAGACCGCTGCTCGTGACAAACACTGGGCTTGCAAGCCAGTGGGCAAAGTGAGGAACTCCTACTACCCTAGGCGACCGGCAAGCGGGCGAGGGCTAGAGCTTAGCGAACTTGGCGTATTGCGACTTCTCTAAGATCCACACGATCCAACCATTTCTGGATTTTGTCCCTTTCCCGACATGACAGAACTAGTTTCATCAATCGGACATCATGAGATGTTCAATATCTACTTCATATCTTCCTGAGATCTCAACACAATGTAAATAGCCACCTTCATAAACCCCATGAAATATGACACACAAAATATGACATATATGACATAAAATATGACAAATATGACATGAAATATGACATACGAAATACACAAGAAAGGCTAAAACCACAAGATGGAATAGGGTTAGTCATTAACCGGCCTGATGGACACGCGCGGCACTGCAGTATCTTCAGCAGCTCGATGGACTTCGGATGACGTCGTCTGGAAGCGGAGGACACCTTCGATCAGCGAGTTGCATCATCATCGGCAGGACTTCTTGGCCTTTATGGCAGCGTGGCGAACGATCGATAGTGCGAGTGAAGCGGAGTGAGCCAGATGGAACGCGAGGGCTCTTTATATACTGCTGCGGGCGTGGGAACGGTACCGTAGGGCACAGGCGGCATAAGAAAGTACCGTAACCCTTGGAAACCCTAACAGCAACGGTTGCCACTTGCTGCCATCCTCCCCTTGATTGCTGCCGTCCCTCAGCAACTGCTGCTAAAGGGCCGACAGATTGAGCAGCAATCGAGGGGAGAATGGCAGCAACTGGCTAGGGTTTCTACCCGAACCACTACGCCGTTTGGTCTGCGTTCGTCCTGCACAGTTATCAGAGTATTCGAAAGTCGCTTGAATGAAGGCACGAAAGTTTATCATATCCATCTATGGAAGAGCATCTCTTTATTACAGTGCACTGATGTTATTTGAGTTTCACCATGGTGTGAAGGTGAACACAACGGCTATGGTTGTCAACATACGTGCTTGCTCAAGGTATGTTCATCGAATACAATGAATTTGAAGTTATCTTGGTTCAAAAAGTGGGAGTAGTTCATTGGACTTGTGCGCATTTTTTATAGAAACGTAGGACCTTCTGCTCTTGTTGTGGGTTAGAATAGTCTATGGAACAGACAGCTTTGCAAAAAGACCGCTCGGAATCGGAACATCCCATTTGGATTTACGGGATGTTGCACATGCTATTATAGAAAGGGTAGCTCACATGAAAATTAGTGAACAGTGTTCGAAATTGTCGTCGCAGGAATAGCTGTGAAAAGAATGTTGGTTAGACTCTATTCTCTATACAGCAGGGCTATCTACACAACTTATAATTGGTGTGATTTTGAAGCATTTCGGAGAAATGCCACATGGCTTCCAGAGATATATCATGACATCCGAAATGGTCAGTTTTTATTAAAATAATATATTTTATTGATTCCGCTGACTTTGCCACTTGAAGCTAAATATCACTTGGACGCCAGCGTCTTTGTGAATTAGTTCTCACTCATCAGATGATAAACAGGGCATCGTTGAGATACCGGTAGTAAACCAAATAGCCCAATGCCTCCGTGTACACATGGACGACCGAATAGCTCAATGACGTCCCCGAGTCCCCTCCTCCTGCCCTCTCGGGGGAGGGGGGTGGGCTCTGATCCATCGAGTGTTTGCGACAATGGAAAGCAAGATGCAAGTATAACTGCGTTGTCGAGGTTTAATGGGACCATTTCTTGCTAAAAGTCTGTCGTCCTTCTGTCATTGGTATCTTTCTTGCGCTGATAGGATAGGTCATTTGCGGAATTCGTCAAGGAGTATGCGGATACGCTGACTTGCACATACACTTGATCCAGCATTTTATAGTAATTATTAAAACAGCCTGCATGGAATGAGCAGTGAACTATATGGTCACCGTAGTGTACTCGAAGGCGAACGACTGCTAAGAGTTCGCAAATGACAGAATGAGTACACTTATATGGCAAGAAGTAAAACTACATTCTGTTCGACATAGGCACATTACAAACTATAATTTTTTTGTTTAGAGGGCTTAGACTGTTGTGGGGCCATCAGAAGAACAAATCTCATACATGTAGACCTCGGAGTTCTTTAGCTCATTACTACTACTATGCCTAGCCTTTGAATCTTCAGAAAGTCTGCGAGTTGAAACTCAAAAATGAACTTTCAGATTCAGTGCAGATGATTGGAGGCACCCAAATCGACACAGGCAATCATATATGGCAGCGCTATCAGCTAGCCACAAAAGGTTCGACTTCATCAATCACGATTATCATAAATAAATACATCAAATGGTAATAAACAAATATCTCTGTTCATACAATGAGACTCCAATTGTAAAGAAAAAGGGATAATTTTTCTTAGGAGATTTCCACTTTGTAGACAAAGGGCATGAGCACCATTTTCTGCAGGCATGAGAAAAATGAGCCTATGATGTTCTTGCAGCACTCAAAGACCATTTGTTTTGCACGCTTTTCGATGTCATCATCGCATATCAGTGTTACTTGCCTCAACTACGAAGATAGAATCGTTTAATTACCTGAAACGTAATGAGAATACATCTGCAATAGGTAAGGGCCGAGAACGAATGATTAGTTTAAACAGCTTCATCAGAAGGTGGGTGTGTTTCCAACCAGAAACTACAGGGTGATTGCTCCTTCTCCAGAAGTATGAAGAGTGGAGAACTAATAAAATCACCGTTTGATGGACAGCTCGAGCTATTGGATTGGCCAGTTACTAGCGAGCGCTGTCGTCTTATTTAATGAGCCATCTAGTACACCCGCTCGACCTCATACATAGTTTTGCCTTGAAAAAGCGAGTTATGGGCCATGCATTCATATACAAGATTCAATTATTGTTTGTATTCTCAATTGTATGGTTTTTAAAAAAATTTAAAAGACGCAAACCAAAGTTATGGCGCTATCTTTCACGTGTTATGCCGCTGCGAATAGGAACTGCATTTTTATTTCGTTTTCCATGTGATTTTCCAATAAGATTGGAAGCAATTTGACTCGAAGTACCTTCTATGTATTGAGATTAGATGACATTACTTATTGATCGCTGGCTTAACTGCTTCCATTTTAGAGCAACGCAGACAAGCACTTTTTCAAGCATTTTCTTCGTTTTTTCTTCAGTTCTTGCATGAGGTTTCAAATGATGTATTTTGAAAATATTCACTCTGTCATGCCACCATTTCCATACATAAAGTCTACTTGGGATTAAACTCGAAGTTTAGGTGAACTAGGGCCGACAGTGCGAATCGTTCAATCGCTCCGACCTTCCCTTATGGAGAGGAACATTCTCAATATCACTCAGGCATTCTGCTGTTAGGAAAAAATATTTGTTAAGAACGATTGTATAACAACACAAAATCAAGAAAAGTTCAAGAGCCGTGACGGCATCAAGAGTTTGGTGATATGTTACTTTGACTAACAGTGTGGCAAGTTACCTGAGTAGAGCACCTATTCCCTTTCTGGAACATGGTGATTTACTTGTACCAAAGCTGAACAGATTTTGATTTGTATGGTACACTCTTTCCTGGCTTACTCATGAACGCGCAGCCATAATGGCAGACCTAACATGTTCAATAAGAAACAGTTGATACAGCGTTCATTAAAACTATTCAGTGAAAACTTCATGCCAATACAGCAATAAATAACATCTCATTCATTGGATGACTTCGATAAAATCAATGGCAAACAGAAAACGCAAAGGAGACTTTGAGGGACTTACTTAACACATTCGCTTGGATATTTGTTAGTATAACACAACATAGAAGTTTGCTAATTATGACTGCTTTTATAAATAACTCTGGAAAGAGTGTGCTTACCCGGTTGAGCACGCGGTCCCACACGTCGCACCATGCGTGTCAACCGGTTGAGTACATTGTCGCGAAGGTGTTAAGTAGTGGTCGGGAATACAGTTGAGGTGTTTGATCCTCTATGACAGAAAGTCCTCAGCAATTGATTTCTAACGTTCTTGTTTATTAGAAGCTGCATCCACATAGAAGATGTGACGACTATTTCCATTTCATAAAACCTGGGATGAGTGATTGTTCGACAAATGATTCATAAATAATCTCAATTGTGCATAGAATGAACTCACCAAAAGTCCGTCGCGAATGCATACAGTGTTCGATCGCCTTTGAATGTAATCAGAACTGTTATCGAACGTACCATCTCGACACAAAACGGCAAAGACGATGCTAGAGCGCATAGAAATAAACGCCGCTCCACACGCTAAAGGTTTGAGCACATGGCCGCCGGAAAGAGAGAAACTTTCACAGATGCAATTAAATAAAGCAGAAAGAGACTTTCTTTTAAAAAAGAAAATTTCTCATCTTTCCATTTTATACCTCCAAAAAAGCTATCTGAACAACAATGAAAGCAAAAAAGAAAAGTCCTCCTTTTGGAAAACGACTTTCAAGAAGGAATCCTCCGATGCTTCTACGAAAACGCATTTTTTTCCATGTTAGTGTTAAGAATCTTTTGTTTGTAGTGCACAGTATCGCAAACTTTAGATTTTTAAATTCTGTCACTTCGTTCAAACTTCCAGGTCACAAACATAGCTAAGTATTTGCAGTCTTTCCTCGAAGAATAAACGGATCCGGTGACTGCAGAAATGTGGTGGGACCCAAACTATGGATTCGGAGAGGGAACGCCCTAAATGAGAGGTTCGAGACGGTCCCGCCGCGATTCTGTGTGAAGCTGTCAAACCGCAAGCGCTGTCCGTCGTCTATCTTTTCGACAACGACTGTAGGTTATTTCAAATAGACTTTTTACCAGTTCTGGAAACAGGTACATATTGTCTGAAGAAATTGATTTAACCTCAAATGTGTTGTTGCTCGTAGAGCTCCCTGATTTCCTTTCCAGGACCAAAAATCGATGAACGATGAATGACGCACCTTGTACTTGTATTCGCCCTTTCGGTTTTTAATGAAGCAGCATAAGTAACATACGGAACAAAGCACAACGGTGAGCAAATTAACAACAGCACTTTGGAGCGTAGAGAACTGCAAACGTTTTCGCTTAATATAAGTTCTTTCCTATCTTCTTCTCTGATGAACGCACATCGTTCACTGAACCACCTCTCAAAAGCATTACACCGTTCGATGCCAACTCAAAGTGAGGAGACTTGGCAAACACGAGAAGGACAACGAGTGAAGTTGCGATACTTAGTGCCCATAATGTCAAAACGGTAAGAATAGCTGTCCTATCACTCCATATCTGGAAAACATGGTATACAGTAGACGAAATATTATGTTGTTACAGAATCGATGTCAGATTTGAGTGTTGACTTTCTTTAATCATAATTCGCCTTCAATAAGATATCGCTTCCTTGTTGTTTACGGACATATTTTAGGCATACCTTTTCGAGTATGAATGGATAATAGAATGAGGTGAAGCGATCAAGGGCTATAACAATATGACCACAACAGAGTATTACTTTAGAAATCATAAGATTGCAGTATGAGAAAGCGGCATATCCCTGCATATCCGTCGAAAAGGCATTGAAGTAGTTGAACTTTCTTGGCCGCATCACGAGCTCGAGCACAAAGAAAACATAGAAATCGGCAACAGCTTGGAGAAGAAATAGGGTATAATAAGAGGATTTGAACTGCGAAGTTTTACGGCGCCACTTCATCATACAATAGACTAAGCATAGATAAATGCACATTGCTGCCCATCCATACACCCCCACCACAAGTTGAGCGATTGGAACGTTCGCCATTAGTACCTGAAAGCGGTATTGATAAGCTTGAAAGAATAGCGGATTAAGCGAATGTGGTAAAAACAGCACCACAGTTGCTTTGTTTCTTCAATAAGCTAAATATTAGGTTGGGCAACAAGTTCGTGCGGTTTTTCTGAGCACCCAGTGTATTTTCACGGGTTGAACTAGTTAAACTTAGGTTTTTCTGAGAGTTAATATCCGCAGTACTTCTTCTTCACATCTAGAGCAAGTCCTTACGAAAAATCTTCTGATGACCCTACGACCTGTGCATACAGAACAAGGTGCATCCTTCAGCTCGAGATCAACCTCTCTGAAGCACACATCCACTTCTGCACTGTCCCTTCAACAGTGCTGCTTCCATTAGACGCTGTTAACATCCCTAGCAGCTTGAGCTGTATTTGTTCTACTTGTAGTGGAACAGTTGGAGGTGTCGGAGATATATGCTCTTGTCGAATTGGAGGGTCACATTTCATGCGACAGAAGATGAGAAGTAGCGGGAATTGTGGAAATTGGTTATAAAATTCGTAAAGAGCAAAACAAGAGTTACAAGATGAGCTATAATTGGCTATTGGATTCAGCTCAAATCCTCGTAAAATTTAAGTTGAAAAAAAAACCGCACGAACTCACTGCCCAACCCAATAGCAAAGAGTTTTTCTTTGCAGAAAAAATAGGTCAGATGATCTCGCACACTCGTAAAACTTAAAGGCAGCAGGAGCTGAAATTCTGGTCTCTGAGCTGAGCTGCGGGTGGTGAAGTACAGACTCAGCACATCATAAATGTGAAACGAACACAGACAATGATGGCTTACCTGCAGAGAAAATGGAACATTCGTCGCGAACACGCCTGGCCGTGTTCGTGCGCGGACGAGTTTTCCCCGGCGCGAAAGCCATTGCGGCGCGTGGTTTTGGCCGAGTCCCGCCATGAAACCCTGTGAATTGAATGCATTTCGTTTTCCCTTTGCGCCAAACCACGCACCGCAATGGCTTTTGCGCCGGGGAAAACTCGTCCGCGCGCGAACACGGCCAGGCGTGTTCGCGACGAATACTCCATTTTCTCTGCACGTAAGCCATCATTACCTGTGTTCGTTTCACATTTATGATGTGCTGAGTCTGTACTTCATTACCCACAGCTCAGCTCGGAGTCGAGGATTTCAGCTCCTGCTGCCTTTAACAGAACAAAAGCAACAAAAAGTTTCGATTCTGCCCATTCCGGTGGGACAGGGGACGTGCTGCTTTTGCCGTGTATGCTGTGTCAATGTAATAATTTCTACTAATTCATTTTGAGTTTCACCATGAAGAATAATGAACATACCATCATTGTAATAGATTGCTGGTACTGAAACGAGGTATATATGAGCGAGCTGCTGGGTGTGGTCCCTCAGTCTCGTCTCCGATTCGGCGGAGACATGACGAGCCCTACATAACTTGCCGACTGAAGTCCGGTCAAAACCGTGGTCCACTTCAATGATCGTTCACACAAGATGCGTGGGATGAAGTTTTCGCACGGACGCGAGGCGGATGCGAAAATTCGCCGCGTTAGATCCGCTGGGTGCGATATATGATATTCTGCCGTATAATATTCTTTCCGACAGAAGATGTAGTATACTCATGAAATTCTGCTCGGCATGCGAGACTACCACCGACAAAGACCCACACATGGGAAACTCCGCCAACTGTCGTTTGTCTGTCAAAATGCGCAGACAACTTCGATAATTTTTGCGCTTTTTTGTCGCACAGCTACAAAATAGCGCAAAAATTGTCGAAGCAGCCCCATGCCTTCGGACAAAATAGAGATAATGCAAGAAATAGCGCCCGATGTAGAAGTCAACACTTGAAAAGTAAACTAGAAATTCAACTTTTCGTGAGAGCAGACTCGACAGCAGCGTCTAAACCCATTTTCGAATCCGAGATTACTTACTCGAAAGTTACTCGAAAAGGCAATCTGTTCTGTTTCAGGCAAATATTTACATCAGCACAACTGCGTTTGAATGTGCTTTTTTTTCCATTTCGTTTGCTTCCTTTCTCTTCTTGAAGCTGGTCATATTAACGTCTTGTCTGAATGAGAAGATCCTCCAATATTTCTGGGTTCCTATTATTGACGATGAGGTGGAGAAGTGATTTGGATAAAATGATGAAGTGCTGCATCATTAAGTTGAGTGCCACATGAGAGTTTCTTTGTCGATGATAACTTCTTACGTTGGGGATGGTTTCGCAAAGGCAGTGTGTGGCGAGAGTTTCGCATAGTGGGGAGAATACTACATACGACACCGACGCAAGCGCACAAAGCGCACGCGCGTTCAGGCAATCCAACGCATTTTTCGATCTTGCTTCGCTATAGCGCCTCAACAGCGGACATAATAGCGTGGACCTACCAGGAGACGTTCAACATGAAATGACATGTAGAGGGACGGACACAGCACGCGACGGGTAGAACAGGAGCTACGCTAAGGCATTTCAGCAATTTGAGCCGCATCCTATTGTGAGTCCGAGGCGGGTTGGAATGCTATTTAAGTGCTGTTTGGTTGCTAATTCTATCGTTATTCAATTGTTATTCGCTTCTCATGTAGGGATCAAATAGCATTCGAATAGTGATATAATAGCAACCCAACAGCAACCGATAAAGGACAAAGGATGAAGTGGTCGGCGTTAATCAATCCCGTCACGAGGGATGTGCCACGCATTCGACTTCATCTGAGCATCGTAGAGGCGTTGAATGCGTATGTGCCCTGTACAATGACTTGCGGGGGGCACCCAATGTACCAAGTCAGTGCTTCATCCTCCCAGACTCCTCTGGTACCAACTTACCGACCCCGGAGGGATGGAAGGCTTGGTTGGCCCCGGCGGGATCGAACCATCGATCGTGTGCGCGCGCAGCGAGCCTCTTACCACTGCGCCACACGCGCCCTTACAGCAACCGAACAGCATTCAAATAGCACCCCAATCCCGCTCACTTTAGGAATTAGAGCCGAAATGACATGCGGCTCCAAATGCTGGAACATCTGAGCACCCTCAGGGCTCACTAGGGTGTACCCCGTTTATGCTGGCGCTGAACCCCACAAGTGACTAAGATTGATTGGGCTGAGCAATTTGCATACCTGGGGTGTTTATCCCTTTTAGGTACTGGTAACATAATGCGTACAGTCCTTGTCGAAGAGACGGATTCCGTCACTGCACATAAGTGGCGGAACCTGAACAATGGATGCGGCGACTGCTCAGACAAAGGTCCGATCGAGCGGGACGCGACATGGCTGCGAGCGGGCCCCGGTAGAGCGGGCGGTGGCCATGTCGCGTCCCGCTCGCACGGTTGTCGCAACCCGCCCGCACGGTTATTGTGGGCCGCTCGCACGGTATTTCGTACCAACCTATGTTGTCACGGCCCGCTCGCACGAGGATTTTCCGTGCGAGCGGGCCACGACAACTGTGCGAGCGGGCTGCGATAACCAAGCGAGCGGGCCGCGACATGGCTGCGACCCGCTCTAGCGGGGCCCGCTCGCACGGCACTTTTGTCTGAGTGCATGCTCCAAGTGAGAAGGTCCAGTAGGTCCCGCCGCGATTCTGCGGCCGCGACGATATGAAACCGCACGCACAATCCGTCTTTTTGACAAGGACTGTAGGTACACATATAGTTCGTGAAACGAATGTGTAAGTTATATAATAGATGGATATAAGATATAGTATAGATCATGTGAAGTTTCTAGTAAGCACGGTATGCCTCAGTGCTCAATCTAAAGAATGAAGTTCGTAGCACCGTGTTGACAACCGCATTTGAATTGAGGGGCGTTCCGCTGCAGAACTTGACGCTTCAAATGTAATTCATGATTAGTAAAAACGAGGAGTTACAAATCGACAATTATGATTTCAATTCAAATTATCTAGACATTTATCGTAGTTCGCAAGTTGTCCGTGTCATCAACAACGACTCCATAACATTTGTCTTTTTGTGCTTGCTGAGAACTTGCACTTGCATGAGATATTAATCCTTACCTTTCTCTCACACTTCTGAGATAATTCACAGTGGGTGAAAGATGAAACGTTACACTATAAATTAAAATGAAAAAATTAAAATATAAACCACACATAAATTGTGACTTTCAAGTACTCAGTCTGCACGTGTGAGCAACAAAGGAGATCGGGAGCAGTGAGGTTCAACAAAGGCAAAATTACCTGTAATTGATGTTGTGACGTACAAGAGCGTTAAAAGGTTTACCAAGCATAATCAAAACAGTTTATTGTTTCCATTTCAAAACGCAAATAAGGTAATACAACACTGCAGTTTTTCAACGAGGACATGTTCGTTTGGCATTTTCCGAAATAAACCTGCACTCTGACGACAATTCGACGAAGCAATTCCTTTACGGGAGAGGACGGGGGAGGGAAGAATTGAGTTTGGCTGCATATTTTGAAGGCGAAAATCAAACTAACAGTTTCTTGGGGATTTACTGACAATGATGCTGCAGTTGAAAAAGATGAAGGTCTGTCAAATTTGATGGTGTGAAGAGAATCGGCTGTTTAAGCAAACAAAAGACGAAGACTTTACTCCCCACATATTTTATCACTTCTTAGTGAACATTTTCATGTCAAAGAAGTCGAGAAGCGCAGTTGGTGAAGCAGCGTTCTTTGAAGATCAGTACCGTCGCATAGGTTCTACTGACATCGAGGGGTGGTAGAAAATTGGCCGTAATTATCATCTAAACGTGAGGTGTAGATCCCAGCTAGGCATCAATTAGAGCTTGAGATTTTCAAAAAAAAATATTATTCAGAATGTAATATATGCTGCAAACAAGTTTACATATGTTGAAAATTGAGAACTAAATTAAAGCCGTTTTTGATTTCTTCTTAAAATTTTCAGCTTGTGCTTAGTTGGCGTCAACAAGAGGTTGACTCGGTTGATAGATGTTCCATCTGGCAACACATTTGGGGGGAATTTCAGTGTGGCATTAAGAATAGAAATGGATCGTTCAGAATTCAGAGAACTTCTCAACCTGTCATATCTTTTGATTTAACCATATTAAGAAGTATTTTTACCACCCAAATATAATTACCAAATGGAGGCTCTTTTCGTCATTTGTCTGCTTCCGCTGAAGTGCTGTTTCAGATTTTCTCATGCACTCTAGTAGCTAGTCCTTATACTACGTCTGCGAACTGACGGGATTTCCGAAAAGCATTCGCGTTTTTATGGAGCAATACAATTTTGTGAAGAAAGACGTCTCATAAGAGCGCCTGAATTCCATGGTTGAATTTTTGCGGTCATTTCTCTTGGCTATTTCCGAACGGGCTGGAACAAAGTAGCGTAGTGATTGTCTACTTCATTAAGTTTTAAATACAGATAATCAGGTAACATGATCTCTTCCCTATCTCAGAAAACCTTGGGGGAGGCACTTCTAGCTCCCGGTTCCCTATTCGATCGCACTGGTCGCGGAAATGTGCTTGTCCTGACCCATTACTTCGCGCCTGGGACTTCAGATCTTGACAGTGAATTGGTAGAGATACTGCAAAATGTCACTTTCGCTTTTAAAAAACGGCCGGAAATCTTTGAACGTTCGACTGAAATTTTCCTGGAGAACGCCGAGAAATTCGTGGAGACCCAAGGTACTGCGGAACTTGAAATTATCAGGTAATTGATTAGAAATTTTCCAAAAGAAATTTAGCATGGCTTAGATCCCTGCACGCTCTCTGCAATGCACTAAAGCCGTCTTGTCTCTGTTCGAGAAATCGCTTCGTTCCTGACCGATTCTCATTCAATTAGAAACATTGAACACCAAAATTTTACATAGGAATTCTAGAAGACTTTCTCTTCGTTTACAATTTATAGGCAGACATAGATTTTGTGTAATAGAATTCGTTTACAAAGCAAGAATTCGACAGTTGCTTCTCGCCGAATAGATATTTTTGAGCGATGACCATACATTTGCTTCAACAAAAAGTTCTTATTTCTGAAAGGTCTAACGAAATCTCATGAGATCACCCTGCATGATGCTCACAAAACTGACTCCTTAATACCCCTGTAAGACTGCTTTCAGAGAGTAGCATGAGCGCAAAAGATGAACACTTTTTCTAAGCATCTTTCATAGCGGAAGTGAACTAATCTGTCTCACAAGGAAATGTTTTCATAGAATGGTGTGAACGTGGCGGATTTCGTAGGAAGAGTAAGATACAAATGCTCTTACAAGGAATTGTCTAGAATTTGTTCTCGTAGGGATTTGAACATATCGGATAAACACTTCTTATGAGCAACTTTGTAGCGGGAGTAGGACAGAAATCTTGCACGGAAATAATACTAATGCGCGTATCCTTTTGTAACGAGACCTACGTATTTCATTTAATGAGCGAATTTCATCCTTTCTGCTCGCTGACGGCCTGCATTTGCGAAGGACACTATTCATTAACTTCTGACTAACTTTTAACTCGAATTTCACGTGCGCTCTAGAGTACATAAACGAGATGGAGGTTGAACAAATCAGAAGTACAACATACTGGGGAATCCAGAAAAAATTCAGAAATCTGTACCAGAGATTCCTCAAAACGGTAGGATATTAGGATGTTAACCGCAAATCTTAGGATCAGTCGTTCTTTACCAACGTGCTCACACCCCGGAGAGGCAAAATCTTCAGAAAAGTTTCTTTTTGCTGAAATTTCACTTTAGAGAAGTGGGGTGGTGGTGCGGTATCCGAATTCCTAAATTAACATTTATTTCATACTGTAGCATAATTTCTTACGGTAGGTGTGTTACCCGCCTCTACAATGTGCTTCTGGCAACCTTTCAAAAATATTAGGTTGATTCGTAAGTTCTGTCCCTGCTGACAACTTTCGTTTCAAAATTAAATAACATCGAAACTATGCGTTATTAACAAATGATATATTGGCCATCTATGTAAACCACCCTGCTCCATTCGTTATATAGCTCAGCGATCCCGCTGCTATAAAAGGAACTTCGTTTTGGCATGAGAAACTTCAAAACCGCTGGGACCATTTGTTCACATTTAGCGAATTTTTTTAGGTAGAATGTTTTCAATGGTGGTAGTCTGCTAGGGCTGAATCGAAAAAGTTGAATGAATAGAAGTTGACTTTCCAACCGGGTGTATTCCCTGAGGTGAGGCACTGCCATGGTGAAGAAGATGTTGTTCTTCAAGTACAATTCTTTTTCCATATGAGTGGCTGTGTGTTGAACACAAATTGCGCCCATTGCAGTTGCCTCCAGTGCTCAACTCCTCAAACTCTGCACAGCTCCCATAGGAGAAGTTTCTTTTGTGTTGGCCGGTTTTTTCGAGGTTAGCGGTGCTTTTCCTGTGGGAAACGCCACACCGATCACATTCAGCATTAGATCACACCCCCAGGACTCGTATTCAGTTAATAGATTACTTGGATCAGGGAAACTTCGTGTTTGCCCAGAAGTTCAAACACAGACTTAACCCTCCTGCCCCTGTTCGCCTAGTTGGAATCATGTGGAACATTTTGACTCAGCACGCTAACGAAACCAGTTCCTTGCAGCTCAATTGATATGGGTGTTTGAAAGCACAGCAGAGCGAACATCAATTGGCATGTGTTTTTTTTTTCAGACGTTACCTTGCAGTCGCGCTTTCGGAATCTCCAGATACAACTCAGTCGAGGTTTTCGAACACAGTTCATATTGTAGCACTTTATCTCCACAAAAAGACCTCCAAAGCTAATGAGATACAATTGAGGAATGAGAACGTCCTCCACATTCTCAAGGCATATTCTTTTATGAGCTTTGGTTTCTTCTACTCTGGCAACTAACCATGATAGAGTTCAATGCTGCAGATGAGGTTCTATCTTTGCAGGTGTCTTGCCCAGCGCTGCGAGATCCATGACAGATGACCAATCGTTCAGTGGTGCGTACATAGTCCTTCCTCAAAATCCAGATTAGATCTGCAATAGATCTTTCGATAACAAGTTAGAATGTGATAAGCATATTCTCATTTGAAAAACGATTGAATCATCTGGTACACCATTTCATTAGATATATTGAATCAATATAAATATAAATATAGGGACAGAACTTATGAATCAACCTCACAGTTAAATACTACGGTTGGGAATACTTGGATGATCTGAATATGAAACACCCCGTGCAGAAATTCATAGGCTGATGTAATGCCTAACGCATATTTTGATTGCAATGCCGATGGAGTGTGAATGAGGCAGAAACTTTTAAACATTCAGGTGCAGGGCTGGATATCCGATTCGAATCATTTATTCGGCCTTCAAAAATATTCCAATATTCAAACAATTCATTTATTCGAGTAGTCCAAAATGTTTGATATTCGACTATTTCATTCACTTGCTTCTTTTAAAAGCTGGAATATTTGAACTATTCATATTTCGAATAAGTGGGATTCAATAATTGGAATCCAACAATACTCGAATGATCCGAAAGTTCAAATATTTCAAAAATCATCGAATATTCATAAGAATACAGTATATGTGGGCGTACATACATATGCTCCGTCATGGACTAGCACTAGAGAGATGTTCATGACTCCTCCTACAATGTGTAACAACAGAAGCAATAAACAAATTACAGATATATATATATATATATATATATATATATATATATATATATATATATATATATAGGTTTCAGATGGTGTAAAATAAAAGATGTCTCGCTGCGAAAGTCTGCTTTCATCTAGTTTTGTTTAATAGTGGAGTGTATGAGTGCACAAAAGCGTGAGAACTGTTATTGAAACAATGAGCTCAGATACTATGCTGTGAAAGAAGAATTCTAGAAGGAATACTCAATGGCTGATTAATTCGTAGCGCACGCCATTTGAACTCCTCTTTTTCTATGAAAATACTATTCCCGAGGAAGTCCAATCGCTTCATCTCCTAAAAAACCTTCTTAAGTGACTAAAAGTCAGTGAAAATGCAAAAACGTGCTTTTAATTAATTGTTTGATTATTTATCAATTTAATTTATTCAGTACAGTCATTATCCAATTTTAAGGGGTGCACTCATCAGGGGAGCAGAAAACCAAGTGAAGGCATGAAAGATATCCATCGGTTCTGAGAGCTGCACTAGTGTTAGCTTTTGCTAAAACAGGAGACCGATAAAAATGCTAATTCGACTAATTCATTCACTGGCTTATTTTGAAAGCTGGAATATTTGAGCTATTCACATTTCGAATAAATGGAATTGAATAATTGGAATTCAGCAACACTCAAATGATCCAAATGCTTCTTCTTCTTCTTCTTCTGATTCCTCGCGAACAAATCCGCGTAGAGATAGTAAGCTGAAAAGCACAGAACAATGCAGGGTGACTGAGAAGTATGTGCGTCACATAAAACGTCGTCTTTCCTTTTCTGGCTACAAATACTTTATCTTTTCCATTATAAGAGCTGCGCAACCACGTGAAAAATTAGTTTTACAAGGGGTTTTAGAAGTTGCATTCCTTGGCTTCTTTACAGGCCCTCAACCTTGCCATCACGAAATGCCCTATGCGCCGCAGGTAGTCTTCACCAATTTCTGATCAACACTACAAAGTTAGTGCTGCACATGTTCTGGGTTCGTGATATTTTTGTTCTTCAGTGTTTCCTCCATGGAACCTTCAACGGAGAAATCCAATGTGTTCAAGTCTCTAATGCAGAAAAAGCTTTGAATCTTGTTAACGAATCCAGAGGTCGCCTCTTCTAGGTAGGTGATGGTGAGCCTGGAGATTCGCCTTCTCTGAGGGATCGTGTTGGCATTTTTCCGCACCCATTTGAAGAGCACTTCTCCAGAAATCCCGTCTTGCTAGAAAAATTGTAGTCACACTCCCTCTAACCATTACAGCGCCGGTATACAGTAACCTTGTTGCGAATCTCCTTTCTGAAGAGTGTTGCTCACTTTGCTTGATAAATTGGCTGTCCGTTTAGGGGCCGCGAATATCGCAAATAGGAAAAATTTTCTCATTACTCCATAGAACACCATAGGTGCGGCTTACCTGTCAGATGCTGAACAACCTCCTCAAGCCTGTCAATTGTGGCAACAACAGTTAGATGTTGGGCCTTGGACATGTAATAGCGGCACAATTACTCATATGGAAAAACTGCAACGCTCGGACTTTTGGTTATTTTCTTCGCGGTCACTTCTCCATTTCAGGTAATCCTCTTTCAAATGATCACAAGAATCCTCCTTGTATTCACCGATCGTGGACGGCCTGGTTTTCTTTTCAATTTGATATTCCCTTCAGACTGTAGACTTGGGTAAGTGGATGCTTATCCAAGCTCATCCAAAAATTTTCCCAAAGGCGGTTAATTAGTTAATCAGCTAATCGGGGAGTAGCCAAGCCCCCCTCTTCCTCTACACAACAGAAGTCGGAATGCACCAGCTCTTCCTCATGCAGCAATGTGTGCCTTCCATTCCTTGGAAGTGGTGCTTGGCAGGTTCTCCTGCTATCCAGTTATTAGAGAAACCCATGAAGCACGTTTAGAGGAACAATAATAAAAATCGTTAGCAGGAAATCATTGTCGATTGCCCAAGACTGCATCCCTTGTAGACGACAGTGATTTTCATAGGATGTCAGGGATGGCGCATTTTTGAGTCGAATAATGTAGGTTTCGAGTATGTCCCTTGCATTCTGAGATATGAGTGGTTACCAACAAACACAAGCGACAGTTCTTATTAAGTTAATACACGTGGATTGGCGCATCTATTGTAAAAACCATATAATTTTCTTTAAACACATCATGATGCCTTTGTGCGGTAACGCACTTGTAGGGCAAGGCAAGTTCATCCTTATTGCAGAAACAAAAGATGTGCGCTACAATTGACAGTTATGCAATACAAAAAAAAACGAGCAGACAATGTGTTCTCAACTTTCTGAATTCTGAAGGTTTCCGTGTAATTCCACAAGCAATACATATAGTTCGAAACACATTTTTTCTGTGCTTGCACAGGATCTTAGTTTTTGCCCAGAACTTCATCACATACTTCACATGTGAGTTCTGCTGCAACGGTGTCACTGTTAGGCGAATATAGATGAGCACTTTCCAGGGCTTTCTCCTTGTCATTCTCAGGCATATTGCTAGATTTTTCTCCAAGCTGCTTTTTGGGAACAAAACTCTCAACCATCAATACCCATGCTGCTATTTGCTCCTGGATGATGTAGAAGGTCTGCTAAAAACGCTCGAGATGCTGAAAGGGCCTAATTCCTCGAACTCGGCGTCGGAGACCAGAGCATCCAGAGCCACGCTTTGTATCAAAGCAGCGCTTCAATTTCCCAGACTCCTTTGCTACCAATTTACAGACCCCGGAGGAATGGAAGGATCGCTGGGAGGGGGACCTTTCATACGAAAGCAATTAACGAGGTCGTCTCGCACCTCGCTCACACCTCGTTAGGAGCTATCAACTTTCTTCTTATGTATTCAATAATTTCGAACTTTCCTGATCGCTCACTCGATGCGACTAACCAATACTTGAGCATCTCGCTGAATATTCACTTCCTGAACAACTTATCAGTCCAGAGCAACCTATGTGCACTCTTGTACCTAGTTTGGAAACCGTTTCTGCTATGGGGTGAGTAGATTTCTTTGTTTTCCATTTACATTCAAGCATTCCGTGAGAATTTCTTTACCTCACCCTTCCTTTTCACTTTTCATTCCTTTATTGTGTTGTTGCGGCGAAAATAAGGCAACTTTTACGTCTAGCATGTACTAGTCAAGATGCGAATGAACTGGCTAGTTACTCATTGAGTCATCAAGACTGTCAGAAATATCGACTCAAGTAGATTATTAGAGGTAAGTCGGCTGTCCCTTAACAGGGTGTGAACAAAGTGCGAGACGACCTCGTTAATTACTTTTCGTATGAATGGTCACCCACCCAGGATCGCTCGGCCAGAAGCCTCGGCTATTATTTGAATTAAATTGTACACTAGGAAATGATGATGAGCGATCAATTCCACATAAGGCAGGTTCGAACGGATGTACCAACTAAAGAGCTAGTGCTCTTGACTGATCTACTCACATCAGTGCAGTTGATGTCTGCCCTGCCCTTCTCTAGAATTCTATTATTTTCCATGGCCAACATATGGGTTGCAAGCATTTCTTTACTTTTACGTCCCTATTTCCAACAAACTACCCAATTTTTTTCAAGCTGAATGGGAGACAGAAGGTAGAGAGCACTTGAGAATATCACCTTTTTATCTCAGTCGCCATCAGGCCGCACCGCGGAAAAAAAACTAGACATAATTTATTTATTTACAGCACGACTTGACGCATTACATTCGATGACGTGGTGAAATCAGAGCAATTGGTGAGTATTCATAAATATTTCTGCGATATTATTGAGTGTATCATAGATAAGCATCTTACTTGTTATGAGCTAAATAGTACCAAATATTGCTCAGATCTTCCGTGGGTTTCACTAAGACAAGGAGGCCAATGTAGATTACAGATAAAGGGCTTTCAATAGTGTTCTTACCACGACATTTGCAGTTCTGAAAAAGTAAGAAAGAAGCAGAAATTTTCGACCTGGTATTGGAGTGGCTATGGTGCAATACAGCGCACAGATAATGTAATACGAATACAAAAAAATACAACTCACCTGGGAGAGCTGATGCTCCAGTCTCCATCATGTGCCGGACAGAATTATGCGCACCGCGTGAGCTGTGTGTACTGTCCATGCAAGCTTGCTACCTTCTAACCAAATGCTCGAAACGAGACCCACGAAAGCCTAATGCGCGTGTTTTCAAATGCACGAAAACCAGTTCTCTGAGTTCGTTGCTTGGCCGACTTCACCATTCAAATGAGTTTCACTCAGGCTCTAGCGGCCGGTCTCACAGGGTCGATCCGGGCTTTTTACGTAAAAGGGCCGAAGAGCAAAGAGAGCTTTGCACCGTGGTCTAGAACAAAGCCCTGAGAAGCAAAGAATTTTTATTAGCACTAAGGAGGGCATTATGTTTATAGAGGCAAACGAAGACAAAAGAATGCCTGCAAGACGACTGCTGTGCTCAGGCAATAAAACGGCCGATCCGCAGCCCCAAATAGGATACCGGGCGACCCGTAGGCCCCATTTTTCAGGCATAGCAGGGGAGCGGGCGACCCGCGGTCTACACAACTTCAGCGAGCGAGCCGTGGGCGGTGAATTATGAAATACCGCTAGATTGTTCAGTTTCAGGAGTGAGAGTAATGCAATTCTTGACATGTTCTATGAATAAAGCCTTTGAAAATGCCATTCCGTTACTGTTTTTTATAGTGTAAAATGGAGAATGGTGCCCGTTTTCGATATGGAGGATCACTTGACAGATATCGACACTATTACTTACAGTTGTTTCTTTTAAATATCAACTGGTATTATTTCCTAGAATCGCGCCAGAGACATAACGTCAATTACAGAAGATCTCGGAGGGTGAAAAACAGCTGATAGTTGATCTTTACCAACCCGACATCATTCAAGGCGGAATTTCATACATTCGACAGTACAAAATAGAGAGTGTCAATACGGACCTCGGCAATACAGATGTGCCACATGATCTGGGTATTCAATGTGCTGTTTACCCCTCGTTTCTACCTCTTATGTTATTGCATTCCACTTTTGTTTTCTTTCCTCTACTCTGCTAGTGAATCTCAGAGTCTTTCCAGTTTTCATTTCATTCTAATGGTGTTACCTCACAGTAAACATGTTCCGCTTTTACCACTGTCCAATATCTTCTTCTGAAAACTACTTTCACAACATTAGAAAGGTTTATTAATAGTGACCACAGTTCAGAAAATCTATTGCATTATGAGGCCTGATGCCAGGACGACCGTTGGTGGCATTGGCTGGCTGGCCGCTGGCAGCCCATCTGACCCTAGAGATTTGGCCAGCGATTCCCACACGTTAGCGCTTCCCGGAAACGCGCCGCATACGCGCGCGCCGTGTGGCCGGCTCAGACGCGATCGATATGAGGATTTCTTCAAGAATGCCGTTGAATCTCGTTGGGAACCTTTTAGTTTACGTAGACGGAGAGCTCAGATAATGGATCGGGCTGACCGCGGTACCAATATTTGGCGGACAGTAGCCAACTCCGCGGTCAGCCAAATAATTAAACGCGGTCGGCCAGATATCGGTGCGCGGTCAGCCCGCGAAAGATCCGCGGTCAGCCCGTCGAAGTGATGTCGTGGCGTGCTCATAACGGCAGTAATAGTTACTGATGATGTGTGGACGATATTTTTGCGATCAAATTCAACATTCGCCGAATAATCTCCCCATTTATCGTTGCAAATTGCGCAGTACAAACAATTTCGAGAAATAGAAAGGCCAACATCACCAGGATTTATTCATATTCCTCGAATTATGTGCTTAAAACTTTCTCCTTTTGTAGCCGTTTACAAAGTGCATAACTGTAGCAGTTTATAAAGTGCATAATATTAATTACTAAGCTCTCTTAATGAGAGCTTAGTAATTAATATTATGAGAGCTTCACTCCAAAAATATCTAGATAGTGGCACCCACTCCCCCACCGAATTGGGGGTGGGTTCCACTCTTCAGCAAAAAATATGTAGGTTACTTCTTAACTTTTTCGGCATTTTCAGAGGATTGCCGCTTCATATACATCCCACAGTGACGGTGATAAGTGGAACCCATCCCACTTATCACCGTCACTATGTTCACAAAGGTTGCATCGTACATTGTGCGGGTTCTACGGGCCGAATTTGGCTGACCGCGGACAGTACCGCGGTCAGCCAAATTCTCGACGAAGGACCGCGGTCAGCCAAACTTACGAGTAACGACCGCGGTCAGCCAGCTTTCTGTGCGCGGTCAGCCCGTCCCGCATATCATGGTACCGCGGTCAGCCCGCGGAGCACACTTTGGTACCGCGGTCAGCCTGTTCCATTGTCTGAGAGTCTCTAATAGTCGTCAAAACAACAATTCATCGTTGAGAAACACACAAACTTCTGGCTTCGGTTCTCTGTTAAAGCATATTTTCTCCTCTGCTCTGCAACACCTTTGAATGCCGTGACTTTTGCGATTCTTTTCACAGACGAAAACCTTTCGTTACTAAAACCGATGTATGTAGGAGCAATCTGTTAATAATCGTTATCGTCACTGTTGCCCATGGTAATACACTACGCTAAGCTAGTGTTATTCAACTGCTGATAGTGATAGTACGATGTCTTTGGCAGCCTCAAACCAGAACATTTAATAGGCTGCCAATAACGGTCCGTGAGATACACCAAGGGTCTTTTCAAGCTTAACATAACGTATTACTAAGAGCAACTGTGATGCAAACCATTATTAGCAGATTGCTCCCAAATTAATCGGTTTCAGTAACAAAAGTCTTCGTTTGTGAAGAGACTCGCAAAAGTCACGGCCTTCTTTCCTCAGAAACAAAACGAACATGTCAGCAAAAGAGATCATTCAGAAACGAAACTTACTGAAAATGAGAAGTTTTAGGAGGCCATGTGCGCCTCGCACCATAGTCTTCGGTTTCATTCTAATAATGTCAAACATGATTAGCATTGAAAAATAAGAAATAAGTCATCATAATTGTAAACACTTGCGCACTTTGGGAAAGAAATACAGCGCCACAGCTTCAAAATTCACAAAATGGCCTCGGATGACCCTATCTAATATAGCGGCTAAATCTGGCTCGCTCATTCGGCCGTTCAGTGGTGGCCAAATGGTGCGGGCATTACGTTGACCCAGGTTTCGTCCCAGCGGCCATGTTTGGCCAGTGGCCCTCGTGCCGGCATCAGGCCTATGCTCATATTACTGATAAAGACACTGTACAGGAAAAAATGGAAAAGGGTAGCTAGATAGTTCAGCCATTTCTGCAGCTATTTTTCAAAACTATCGCTGATACAGCGCTGCTTTGTTGGTTCACCTTCGTGCGAAGCAGCCTTTTGAAAATAAGATATCGCACACTCTTATTGATTATCAGCTGGAGCCACACTGAAGCGGTTACTATTGCATCCATTTCATAGAACCTGGAATCGCATAACAGAGAACAAAAACGAGTGATGTGCCAATCATACTTGGAGCAAAGTTAAAAATGAAATTTCAATATTTTTGTGAAGGTTTTGGCATGGGTTCTGTTCTTTTTTTCAGTCGTTTCCAATTTTATCCAAAAAGAACTGTTTAAATCAGATGAAAACAAGATTTATCATTGCAGTATGTTTGTTGTCAATTGTATAAACCTGCCCATCCTACGTATGTCGGACCTCCAGGCTTCTCATAGTACTCGATTCGTTTGCATATTTACACCAAGTGTGAACGAATTTAATGTACATCGACGTACAGACACTATTCTCGGACACTATGTACAATCAACTATATCTATATCAACTATATCTCGATATCTTACACATTAAGCCTTGGCGCAACACTGATGCGCCCTGAAACGCCGTGAGAGCTCCCTCACAGCCTTGTGTGGTAGCGGCCTACGGTTGATTACATGGGATACGTTTCCCACCTGCGTTGCGGCGGCCGCGAGAGGCTAGAGCATGGACAGGGGGGCGGGGTGGTGGGTAGAGGCAGTACAAGGACCCGGCAGTAATCGGAGACGCAGAAAGCGAGAGGACTTACGGTGCGCGGCAAGCTCTGGCCTTGGTTGGGGAACGTACAGTCCTTGTCGAGAAGATAGACGGATTCCGTCACTGCAGAAACGCGGCGGAACCTGAACGATGGATGCGAAGAGTGCATGCTCCAAATGAGAGGGTCCAGTAGGTCCCACCGCAATTCTGCGACCGCGACGATATGAAACCGCACGCGCAATCCGTCCATCTTTTCGACAAGGACTGTATCTCGTGCAACCCCTACGGTTGGCTGTGGCAGCAGAATAGTATGATGTCAGCGATACACCAATGACTATACGAAATGATTCTAGAAATTCAGGCTGATGCTGTCTTTAAGTGATGGAGTCTGCAAGGTTTGCTAAGATATACAAAGAGCAATGAAGCGAAGTCCGCTAAAGATGCAAAACAGAATGAGTGCCTTGATGGCGAAGGGAGTAAGGTCACATAGCCAGACTTCTCGACCTGGACTCTACAGAGAACGCCACTATTCCCTCTCGAGCTCAACATGCACAGCATGTTGAGCGCAAACGGTTGCCGTCACACTTGGCCCATAATTGGGCCCCGGTCTTTGTGCTGTCACCAATTACTATCGCACCATCGGACCCGTCTCATGGCGTTTCCCAATGTTTGAGCACCTGCACAGTGTGCAGTGCACATCTCAATCACACCATTGGATCTGTCTGATGTGGTGTTCAACCACTAGTTTGTTCTGGAGATCACATGGCACATTTACTGTCTCTTTGCATTTCCCGTTAGCACCACTTCTCTCTCACACACCGACCTACCCGATTCTCGCGGCTCACAATGATTATATTACTGCACAATCGTGAAAATATCGCTATGACACATACACACTCACACCATGAACACAGACTGAGCCCCTTATTATGTAGCACGACTTTTGACTAATACGAAATATAACTAGGAAGAAGAAGTAGTCACGTTACAAATACATATTTAATTTTCACCCTATAACTTGTATTTCTTTGTTGACGAGAATTGCAAATAATAGAAACTACAAAAAAACTAGAGTTTGCAGTTAACTGGAGTGGGCAAAAAAAAAGAATTGCATGGAGGAGTAACCAACCATAGTTCAGTAACATATTTGTATAAATCATTTTTCAATCGAAATGAGGATAGCACTAGCATGGAGCGGATGAGTTCGATAAAAAAAGGGAATGAGGATGCAAAAGCACAAAGCAGTAGTCGTTTCTCCACTTTCTGAAAATCAGATTAAATCTTCTCTTCACGATAAAGGGAAGGAACATTCTATAATACATACCGTGTATCTACGCTCCCCTTCTCTAGCTTTTTGGTAGGAGCAGATGTAGCATAATGAACAAACAACGACAGTGATCACACTGACTACGACACCTTGATAGGAATTGTACTAAAACAACGCGTTGGGGCTGACGCTGAACGCTGAGAATGAACCTATCATGTAACACTAACCTCGTCAATTATCCCGCCTGACATTTGCAGAATTCCATTCGCAGTAAAAAAGAAATGAGGTGAGTTCTGATAAAAGATGATTACTGGAAGTGACGTCACAACGAAAAACAACCAAAGGGACAGCACACTCAAGAAAACCACTGAGGATTTCCAAATCTGCAAAATTATGTGATGCAAAGAGGTCGGCTCGCGTATGTCAAGTGGGAGACATAGCTAAGGAACAAAACTGACAAATCGTCTTGCGAGAAATCCTGTTCAATAAAACTCCTAACGAGCTGCTTGCTAATAACATGTTTTCAACTTTGATCAGGCTTCTGATTTCCTCAGGTGTACATATTTCATATTTCAAAAAATTCAGCTTCTCGTCGCAAGATAATTGAGTTGGATGAGAAATTTGCACGATTTTCTGAGGCTTGTTTTTGTTATGATCTGAGCTCCGTTCAACCATGTGTTATAGGCCCACTTTGTAGCTCTTGTTTTACTCTTTCTCAGCATTTCGAATGCTTTCGCAATTCTCTCTATGCTTGATTCATCGCGTGGAACGTGGTAAATTGTATTTATTACGAACATTGTAGTTCAGAAATGGAGACTTCAGCGGTTGCAACAGGCAGCAGCTGCTCCAAATTTACTTCAACTAACTGATAACTAGGCAGCACGAACGCAGCCCGAACGGAGTAGTGGTTCGAGTAGAAACCTTAGCAGCAACGGTTCCCACTTGCTGCCATCCTCCCCTCGATTGCAGCTGAAGCTTTCGTCCCTTCAGCAGCAATTGCTGAGAGATGGCAGCAATCGAGAGGAGGATGGCAGCAAATGGGAACCGTTGCTGCTAGGGTTTCTGCTCGAACCATTACGCCGTTCGTGCTACGTTCATGCTGCACAGTTATCGGAGAATGGAAGTACAACTTGGAAGGAAAGTGTATCCTATGTGACCGCCGGAGCCTATAGGCTCAATGGTTACATCTCCCACAAGCTCCAGCCTTTTCCCAAGTACGATTTGCACTACAAGGAGGTCATGCCAATGGTTTGATGCTCTGCTGGTGGATTGATCTACCACTAATACAGTGCGTTTCATAAATATGTAGGCACTCCTAAATTTTTAAGTTCCCCTACCTTGCGCTGATTTTCGGAACACCACACCAGGTGGAATTGGCATGTCACAAATCCCCTTGTCTCCAATTTTCATATCACCACCTCTAAAGCCTGGTCCACTGGCTCGAATCTTCGATATCAGTTCGATATCAGACCGTTTCATAAATATGTAGGCACTAAGAACAACCTCAAATTATTCGAGGTTGAGCTCACTCTAAATGACAAAAATGAAGGTACGAGAGGAGAAACAACATCAGCATTATGGTGTGAGCTCCCTTTTTCTTGTCTGAGGGGATAGGCTTGTTAAATCATGCTGTTACCAGCGGCTTCGGCGCTCTTTCCAAGGAGCACTCACCAATTTTTGAGCAGGTTTTCTATATACGACTAAAATAGGTCTCCTTCACACCCCCACATGCTGTGCAGTCAGGATTGAAAGGGAATTTTCCAATTGACACCAAGTTCAACCCTCACAACACATTAGGTATCCTCTCAATTATTCACATTCCAAATCAAAAAAGTGGGATTCTCGTCTCAAATTAGTGAAATTGTAAAAGTTCTACGTTGTACCTTTTCAGCCAATCCCTCGAGAGCAGTATTATAATGAGCTGCTCGAGAGAACAGTAAGTTCGGAGTATGAGACTTGGCTGAATTCCTCATATTCACGGGCAGACACGAGGTGGCCCACATTTAGTAATTTCAGTACGGATCGATTAATAATGATATTTTTGCACAGGGGCGCGTGTGGCGCAGTGGTAAGAGGCTCGCTGCGCACGCACACGATCGATGGTTCGATCCCGCCCGAGGCCAACCAAGCCTTCCATCCCTCCGGGGTCGGTAAATTGGTACCAGAGGAGTCTGGGAGGATGAAGCACTGACTTGGTACATCGGGTGCCCCCCGCAAGTCATTGTACAGGGCACATACGCATTCAACGCCTCTACGATGCTCAGATGAAGTCGAATGCGTGGCGCATCCCACGTGACGGGTTTGATTAACGCCGACCACTTTATTTATTATTATTATTTTTGTACAGAATATGCAAAATGTAGACGGCTTGGACGATGTAAGCAGTTACCAGAGCTAGTTTTGAAGAGGAGCACTCTTATGTTGCCACCGAAACTTTGGTCGGAGAAGTTCGGTGATGTGTGCCAGAGTTTCTCAACCTGGAAGGCTGCAGCTGACTCTATATTTCTGACTCATGGATACACAAGAATACTGGCATATATTCGCCCTGTCTTACCGTTTTTAGGCAGTGAAAAGTTTCGAAGTTATACTTCTCGGCAGGACAACGTCACTGTGCATGAGCCCAGCTCTATCAAAAGCTGGCAAATCAACACAAGATTCGCCAGCTTTACTGGTCAGCGTACAGGCTTGACCTCTGCCTAAGAACCTGTGAGGAACCCATGCGCAACGTGCGTACGCTATCGCGCAGCAGTACAATTTTGACGCAGAGTTGGAGGCCGTTGCAATCGCTGCGTGAGATGTACCGAAGGATAGTAGCATCGAAAACCTTGTGGACGGTAAGAATAGTTTTTGAGCTAACGTGTAGTGAAAAAGTTTATACAAACTCTTGGAACATAGCTATTCCAGAAAAACTTTTGGTTTTTTCCACTACCTACATATTCATGAAACAATCTGATATCGAACTGATATCGAAAATTTAAGCCAGTAGGCCAGCATTGAGAGATCATTATATGTAGTTTTGAGACAAGGAGTTTTCTGACGTCACCATACCACTACGCTCGGTAGTGTGTTCCGAGAATCAGCGCAATATAGCGGAACTAATAGACTTTGCCTACATATTTATGTAGGCGCACTGTATATATAAAGGCGGAAGTTTGTTTGTGTGATGGTGTGCGTTTGTGGATGTGTGCTTGAAAGTGCTCATGTTCCTAAAAGAGATTGCGAAGAGTTAACCGATCCGAACCAGATTTTGCATGTGAGTCCGAGAGGGGCCGGAGGAGGTCAAGATGATAAAGGATAAAGTGGTCGGCACTGATCAACCCCTTCGTGGAATGCGCCACTTTATCGACTTCATCTGAGCATCGTAGAGGCATTGAATGCATATGTGCCCTATACAGTGACTTACAGATGGCATCCAATGTATCAAGTCACTGCTTCATCCTCCCAGACTCCTCTGGCACCAATTTACCGACCCCGGAGGGATGGAAGGCTTGGTTGGCCTCGGGCGGGATCGAACCATCGATCGTGTGCGCGCGCAGCGAGCCTCTTACCACTGTTCTACGAGCGCATGGCGGCGGTTATATTCTTCCTTAGGCCTGACTTATCGATAAGCTCATCGATTGTGTAGATTCTATCAGTTTTCACAATTTTTGTCCAGTGTCAATTTTAAAGGCAGCATCTATGTATTGATTTTATCTATTTTTCCGATTTTCGCTTGGGGTCCGCAAAGAACGTGTCGACTAAGGTTTTGCTGTACGGACGAATGTGATGAACGTTTTATGCGGAATTCTGATCTATCGATCTTGTTGATTGTTCGCTATTCTAAAGCATTGAGCAGCGGAGACATGTCAGCTGGGGTGCCTCAGTGTGCTGAATAAAAATATGACAATCATAATATTAGGTTGTCGGGAAAGTTGTCGCGGTTTCTGGAACAACACATTTTCTTGACTTTTCAAAAACAGGAAAGCACATTACACCACCATTACGTCCTACCACTCTTCGGCCATTTTCGGAAAGCCTTTCGATGCCCTCAGTATAGAACTTTTCTGGCATTGACTCGGAACAGTTGTCCAACCAGCGATTTAAGTCATCTTCATTATCAACGCTCTGCCTTGCATTGCATTAGAGAGGGACAGAAGAAGGTGGTTATCTTTTGGCGCAAGGTGAGGCTGCACATTGAGTAAGTCAGCTCTTTACAACCAAACTCGCGTAGCTTCTGGCAAGTCACTCTTTCAGTTTGTGGACGAATATCGTTGTTAGAAATCGGATCTTGCTATGATTCGGACTCTTCTGCTATTTTTGCAGCTAATCTATCCTGCTGATAGCACTGGTCCAGCGTGAGGGCAGTGTCGCGTGGCAGTGGCGCATAGTGAGTGATGCCTTTGCTCTCACAACAAGCAGTGACCACAACTTCAGAGGGTGATCACCTGTCTTCGGATGCGGCTCATCTTTGTCAACTCAGTGTCGATGGTGCTTGACGTTGACCCACAGACACAACTTCTCATCTCCTGTGAAGATAGACTTCAGCTAGTTTCCAATGCTTCTGTAATTCAGTAGCTACCTATGCACAGTGCTGGAGATCGCACCCGGTAGATCATGATCACTTACTGTAATTTTTTTTGCCTTGCCCAACTGACACAGGTGATTGGCGATGGTGGTAAAGTGAACATCCAAGACTTGTCTCCTTTCACACATAGTTTACCGTGAATCTGAATCTGCCAGCTGCTGTAAGCGTCTATTGTCGACACCGGATGCGCGCCTCGACCGTGCGGAAAAATTGAGGTTGAAGTCTCCAAGAAGAAGTCGTCTGGACCAATCTTGTGCAGTGCGTTCGGCCGCTGTGTGGTCCCCCGAATACAGCTTTAGTACGGCGACTGGGTACTTTTGCTGATTCACTAGATTTGAAGCGTTATAGTAAAAGGCCGCAAATGTACCGTTTTGAAAGTTCCATATTTCTGGAAGGGATTGCGGAGGAGTTTGCAAGTAATGATAATAATAAACTCGCACATACCTGACTTCCTTATACATACAAAACATAGGTTGCTGCAAGGCAGCGTGGGTTAAAAAAGCACACTTCCGAAAACCGCGAGAACTTTCCCGACAACCTAATATATTGATTCAATATCATCAAAATTACTTTGCTGACTTTTCGCTCACCATTCGGTGGACAATGGTGACTTGAACTTCGCTTATATGCTGACCACCAGAATTATAGGCATTTTTAATAAATTTATTGGCACTAGCAATTGTCCGCAGTAGTGTGAGGTAGCATGAATGGTAAAACACACGAGCGATGCCGTGTATACCGTCTACCAGCTTCTAAATTCGGCTGAGACTTGAGACCATTACGGCAGCAAAGCACGTTCCATCAAATACACTAGAAGTTTCAACGTATATACCCGTGTTGGACAACAGAAAAGGACGAATCTTTCTCTGTGATAACGCTGTGGCACATCTCGCATAACCAGTGTAAACCAAATCGAACGGGATCGGCTACAAAACTCTTGCCTCATCCACCATGCTCGTCGGACCTCTAGCCCACTCACTACCACTTCAAACACCTTAACACCTTTGTAAGAAAAAAATGCCTCACCAGCGAAACCCAAGGGAGGCTGCGTTCTATATAACTATCGACTCCACAACACTAGAAGTTTGTGCAAGAGGGGTAACTAAACTTGTTCCTCGTTTGCAGAGCATTGGAGATTCCAGTGGTTTTAATTCCTACTGGTATGTCCATTCAACACATACCAGACCAACCAAGCCCCTTTGTGGTGAACTGTGCTACAGAGGGAGTTTGAAAGGATGAAGCACAGACCCAGTACATCGAGTGTCCCAATAAGTAACTGCGTAGGCCACGTAGGCCGCATTGCCTCTGCGATTCTGGATGAAGTCCAATGCATGGCACATCCCACAAAAGGGACTGAAACAGCTGACCACTTTATCCTTTGATACTCATTAAGCTGACAATGAGACAAACACTACATATAATTACACTGATTGTTATCTTGCGTTAATTTCCAAGAGAGACTACGTAAGTAATACACTCGGATGTTCTCGTCTACTATATAATTTTCTTACCTGCTCCTGCCTGAGTGGCAAATAAAATGCTGTAACACGATTCACAGCTATAACAACATGTCCACTACAAAGAACTCCTCTAGAAATTACCACGTTGGCCACTGAGAACAGTGCAAGTCGCTGCATATCTTCAGAGAACAAATCAAAGTAGTTGAACTTTCTTGCACGCATCATTTCCACGAAAACGAAGACATAGAAATCCGCGATAAATTGCAACAAAAATAAATGGTAGTAGGATGATTTGAACTGATCCAAGCGTCGCCTCCATACAAGCATATTGCACACCAAGTAAAGATATAGAACCATTGATATCCAGGAATATACAGAGCACAGTAACTGTCCAACCGGCATGCCCAACATTTCCTGGAAAGCTGTATGTAATCGCAACGGGAAGGTAAAGGCAGTTAAGAGGTCATATCTTAGAGAAGGCCTACTCCTTGTGTTATTTTCAAAACATGTTGTTTTATAGTTGCGTGTTCGTTCAATGAGAAAGTCGGTAGGAAATGTTACGGTGGTAAGAAAGTCTTGAGCCAATTTTTTTTGAAAGTTCTAGAGTTTTTGGCTATTGATCGGTACCCATGATCTACCGTGTGGGTGTCGTAGACCAAACTCGGGGCTTCTCCATAGTAGGCATGTGTAGCCGAATTGCATTCCCTACTTTTAATTACGACGTCAAGACCACAAAAGGTCTTCCGAGCCATGATCAGCTCTCCTGCTCTGCCCGTACCAAAGAAAGTTTCCCGAATAATTGATGAATAGAGATGAGAGCTGGATCCTCTGCGATTCTAACATGCATCGTGCCATGTGGCTCCGCCGAGAAGAATATCCGTCCAGTCGCAGCCCCACCCAAACAAGTGTTTCTTTGCTGCTTCTGGGACTCGCAAGGAATGTTGTATTACGAGCTGCTCCCGCTAACAGACACAGTCACCGGTAACACCCAATCACCTCCAGAAAGTCGGGGAAGCTGTTCGTGAAAAAGGCCGAGACGGGCTTCTTGTACACCTACACCATGATGACGCTAGGCCCCATATAGCGAAAGAGACCCGTGAAAAATCGGAGGAACAGGGCTGTGTCACTGTTCCTCACCCACCCTATACTTCTGATGTTGCCCCTCCCGACTACCACTTATTTTGCTCCTTCAAAGCATTCCAGGCTGAGAAAAAATTCATCAAAGCTAACAATGTTCAAGGGCTGTCAGCGATTGGCTCCCATCCCCTCCAGTTCCAGGAGAAGGAGACCCGGACCTACCCATTAGGCGAGATAATGCAGTAACTAACTATGGTTATTATAGTGTTGATCAAATTCCACTGTATGCCGAATAATGAAACGAAACAGAAAAAAGTCTCAAACGGCGCACGACTTTCTTACCACGCTAATATTAATCCGTCCGACGCCTACCTATGACAATGGTCTATTTGTTCTGTGGGTAGCCTTTATTTTGGGATACGTCGTCACACGATGCATGCACATGCATGCATCGTGTGACGTCCAGCAATCTTTTTTCTAGTCATGAAACACCGTTCGAACGCATCGAATGAATGAATGAACTATGTATGGAATACATCTGCGTGAAAAGAAGGCCAGATAAATCCTCTGAATAAATATCGAAAGTACTGACAGTAATAATGGGAGGTCTTGGAAGAGCACTGAAAAGTTGGGTAGCAGATCTATTTTGTTGATGTGGGGAATGCTGAACGAATTCCAGACAAAAATGTAAATGTAAACCAACAGGAAGCTTTTCAGGCTGAGGTGAGCCTGCAACTTTCATACTTCTGCGGGCGAGCACTTGCTCACTCCAATTATAAAGGTTTATACTGTGAGATTCCTGCAAAAATGAAATGAAACGAAGTTGGAGAGCGTGGAAAAACAAGAACAAGGAAAAAAATGGGAACAAGTATTTGTTGAATTCTAAGTTTCGTAGATTATCTATACACTTTAAAAAATTTGCACAACACAATATTTTTGATAACGACAACCTCTTTTCTCCTGAATTAAGCTGTGATAATTCGACAAAAACAAATTTTACACTTTCTTCTAGTTCACGTTATTTTTTGCTGGTGTCGAAATGACAAAGAAGCCTGATCCATATAGTAGCAGTTCAACAACAAAATTACATGTTCACAGAAACTGGCAAGGAGTTCGAAAGAAGGAACCGATAGCAGTCGGAACTGCTGTAAATAAATCAGCTGCGGCTCCATAAGTCCTCGAGAAATCCATCTAAACAGTATGAACTGGAACAAGAAGAACATGAAGCTCATAGGATGCTTTAAGCAAGTCTCTCGTAGCCAGTAGCACATTGCATTGAATACATACCGACGATATGAGAAAAAGAGCTCACAGAGATTTGTAGCTCAGTTGTAGTTTGCGAAACGAATTCACTGTATGCGCACTTTTATGCATTTACTTGGAAATTCCAAAAAATTGTGTTGCATGGCCAATGAATGCCACATCGACTTCCTCTATCTATTTATTTAACTTTCCAATTAGCATACCAACGTTGGAGAAACTCTTGATAATCTAATTCGTCCGATTATTGCGAGGAACATACCCTTCACATACAAAATATAATATTACATCCGAAGTGCTCAGCTCCATTTACAGGGTGAAAACAAAGGTTTTGGCCAACGATTTGATTTGATTAACGATTTGGTTTGATTATTTCTCGAGTTCGGAATGCACACAAGCGTCACTACTTTGCGTTTGTCTGACTATACAACTTTCTCCAACACGCATGTACAATTTTATATGCAGTAGCTTTATCGGTGTGAGCAACATGAAACGAGATGGAAATCATAGCTGCTACAGTCCGTGCTAAGGCTCAGACTCCCTTCACTTTTAGAGGAGGGCCAATAAGCCCCTTCACTAAAGTGAAGAGGTGACCGGGGATGAAGCCCGGCAAATGAAGCAAAAAAGTAATTCCTTCTTATTCCAGGCACGAAATTTAATTGCACAGCGGTCGGATGAAAATGAACAGTTGATAGATGAGAAGGAAATGAAGAAATGGCAATTTTGATGTGCTCGAACTGGATGAATGAGCAAATAAAAGATTAATGGGTAGCTGTGGAAGCGAATAAATGCAAAGAACTCAGCCAGGAATCGCCAAGGCGCGCTTAGTATTGGATAAAGCGCGCAATGAGACCATTGCGGCAGACAAGGAAAATGACGTGCAAAATTCTACCTGAAGGAAAACGAACTGGATATAAGTGAACGGTATCTAGTTAAACCTCAAACCTAGTAGAGTTTACAGGTCACAAGAGGGAAGCGATAAATAGCATGCCTACGGAGAAATCTAGGTACATATAAGAGTGTAAGAAACATGTAGCATATTGGCATATTAGGTAATATGGGAAAGATTATTGACGAATCCCAAAGATGATAGCCCATGACGAGTCGCAAAGATTTTCTCTTCATTTTAGTATATAGTATGTGACAGTTTATCTTAGAAGAGAAATTAAAAAAGTGGTACCAACAGGCTGGCCGAATACTCCACGAATTAGGTGTTTTTAAAGGATTTCTTACTATGCATAAGAGAAACTGGTAAGTATGGTTAGAGTGGACGGCAATGGCGATGGCCCATCTGCGGCCACGAGAAGAACGTCGCGCAACCGCGCAGCGCGTGACGTAACCGATGTTTTCTGCTGCTGTTATGCTATTTCTAGCAGCTTTCCTGCACGATTTGAGGATTTTCAACCGACTCGGGAACAAAAACGCCTAGGAATGGCATTCGGCGGCAGGCGACACCGATCCCAGTGCGCGCGGCGAGATTGCGCGGTGTCCTTCTCGAGGCTGCAGATGGGCCACCTTCATTGGCGTTCACTGTATATCCATTGCAAGTAAAAAGAATGCGCTTTCCTCTCATATACGGGTATATTGGAGGAACTCTTTTCTGGTTGAAAAAGAAGGGAGTGAGCGAAACAACGGGGCATTCTCGAGCCCGTTGTTAGACAGATGACGAAATAGTGCGATGAGCGGAGAGAGGCGCGCGCATGGGGTGAGAATGGCTTAACAAACGTTCTCAACCCCCTCCTCAGAAGTCATGGGGGAGTTTCACAAAGCGCTATGATGTTTATCAGTTAGAAAATAGGAGAAAAGTATATACAATTGTTTACAACAGTTAGAGGGTTGAAAAAGAACAATAGATACTCTTCACTTATAGTTTTCAATTCCAAATAAAGTAGCTATGAACAAAAATAGGAGAAAAGTATATACAATTGTAATTCAATGATTTCTCCTCAGACGTGGTACCTACGGTTCTGCGCCTGTGACCCAAGAACTCAGCTAAGTTTAGGGTTTACCTACATACCCGTCACTGATATTCAATTCATTCTCCTTCTCTTAGAATTTCGAAAGTCTTTTCCCATTTGCACCAGTGGCTACACTATTCGCTCTAGAACTCTGCTGCGAACGTCGCTATGACTTCTGACTCGGTAAGTTCTTTCACATTTTTTCACATACACACAACTATGCATTAATCTCTTATTCATTGATTAATTCAGTTTAGTCACATTGACGCTCCCACATTTGTCCACTTTCTTCTCCTCGGTGTGTGTGCGTCTCCATACTTCGCGATCGTATGATCCGCGACTGAAATATAAATATAATATGAATTCCGAACTATTAGCCCTACCCCCACTCCGATTAAGATCATGGAAAAACATTATTCACAACAAAATTTCATCATGGCTGAAGAGGTTTCACGTTATTCCTTAGAGTAGCATGGGTTTTCCTCAGGAGTCTCGACAACCACCATGGGTTTTGCTCGGGAGTCTCGACCACCACCAATGTCACGGATAGTGTACACGACTGGAATACTCAATAAAGGAAAATCAATTGATATCATCTACGTCGATCTTTCCAAAGCTTTCGACAAAGTCTGCCACAATGTGCTTATCTCCAAATTTGAATATATTGGAATCGTGGTAAACTCCTAGAATGGATTCGATCCTATTTTAACAAGAGACAAGTGACGGTAAGGGATGGAAACGACTTTCCACGAGCTATCCCTGCACAAGTGGGGTTCCTCAGGGTGAAGTCCTGTCACCTCTCCTCTTTCTTGTCTATACCCTAGATCACCACACGTGAAAGTGCAGTTGTACGCAGACGATATAAAAATTTATGGGATGTATACAAGAGAGAACTTTGTGGAAGTCCGCTCTTAACTCTGCTCTGCTCTTAACTCATCACCTAAAGAAAATTGGACCTCAACTTGGAATCTGAATCAATTTCGAGAACACTTTCGTTTTGCATCTAGGGGATCTTGCTCCGGTCACATACAGTGCAAACAACATTACCCTCAAATTTTGTCATTCAGTGAAAGACCCTGGCATTTCGGTTGACAAGCAGCTAAAAATTTCAGACCATACTCTGAGGTCCATTGGCGAACTATTTGACGAGAGAATGTGTTTGGCAAGACATTTCACGGGTTAAAGTCTTGTTTGGCAGGACATTTTCCGGTAGAATGGGTCTAGAGTCTGTTTGGCAAGACAAAATGCGAGAGAATATGTTGACGACCTATTTTCCGGGTGTTCGGCAAGACAAGTGGCAAAAAAAGATGTTGGCGACCTATTTTCCGGGTGTTTGGCAAGACAAAAGCCAAGAGAATATGTTGACGACCCTTTTTCCTGGACAGGCACAAACGACGCATCGGCTTTCAAGTCGATGAGTCGGTTCAATTACCCAAGGTTGAGGTACGCATTTCCAAAGAGAGTCGTACATCAGGAGGGCGGCGGTGCCAGTCCGGAGTGTGTGCTAGGCAAAATCACAGCCTGATTTTTGCATTACGATATCTCCGTGGTCCTCGCCCACGGAGACGTCCACGTATTTCGCGCGTCCAGGCACGAATCGATGGATGGTTCAAATGCTTGAGGGAGTACTTCACCCAAACCACTTCCTGGATCTGACCATTAAATGTAAAGCTTGAACATTGTGGTAATTTTGGAGGCCTCTCCTGGCAATGGGAGGAAGCAGGAGTACGTGGAGAAATCTCACGTACAATGTTAAAGCGCAATTTTTGCATGGCGACCTACTTGGCAAGATTTGTATGGCGACCTATTTGGCAAGGTTTGCGTGGCGACCCATTTGGCGGGACATCATGTTTGGCAAGACATTTGGCGGAGTTCGTTTGCCAGGCTCGTTTGCAAACCCGTTTCCTAGGTTGCCAAACAAACCTCGCCAAATGGGTCGCCAATCGACTTCACATTTTCTCTCTTTTACACATTCTTTTTCTTTTCCTTGGTTTATTTTTTTGCATTCAGAGTATAGACAATGTCGTTACAAAGGCATACTCTGTGCTGTTCGCAATTTTTCGGAATATGCACTGTTGCGATGCTAGAGTCCTGGAACGCTTATATCTAGCTTATGTCGTCCATATACGGCTGGAGATGATCTCAAAAGTGGCGATTAGTCGTTTGAGGATCAGAAAATTTGGTGCACCCCCTTCCTTGAGCCCCCCCCCCCACCCCGTTCGCCCAGCAGCTAAAAATTTGACGAATTCGTTGGTTCTTCGGGTTAAGTAGGTCAGTCTAGCCCTGGTTGCTCTAGGCTTAGCATACTGCGTTTGAGTAGTGGGAACAGGATCTTGGCAGGGGACTTTTTCACCTTCCGTAGTAGGAGAATGATCTGTTGTCTACTGTGGTTACATGAAATTCTTTCATTACGGTCCAAGCGATACGTATCTCTTACATTTATTGTTTCTTTGGCACAGCTGAGCGTGTATTCAAATGAATAAATAAATAAATAATATGTAAAACCAGTTTTGAAATTATCCCGATAAATTGAATTTTTCGATTCCGGCGTTCACCATTGGTCGACTGATCCTGTCGGCAAGGTGGCTTACATCTGAATTACTTGAACAGGAAGCAATTGCGCAATACCACCAAATATATAGTTGATATAAATATAATACAAAACCTCAATATAAAAGAGCAGGGATCATTAGTGAATTGTTAAAAACGAAAGCCTATGTGTGTGGCATGCAGGCCTGAAAACCCGGAATTAATCATAGTTTTTGCCAAAGTCTAGTATAGACATACGTTACGTAAACGTCGGGATCATAACAGCCCAAAAAACTTGCGGGATTCGTGCAAAGCAGTCGTCAAAGTTCTTCCCTATTCTCTGGAGGAGGCGAAAGAAACGCTTGGGATTCAGAAGAAATTTCTTAAAGTGCACGAACTCCGCATAGTCCTAGTAAATCTTCAGAATGCTAGTTTATCCTATCCTAATTCTATAACTTGTTATATTTCGCCAAAGACTGTGTTCATCTTGCATGCAACGCATACAATTGAGACATTCTTCCACAAATTTCCGACACCTACATCTTGCCGATTCTCAGGGATTTAGGAACGGCGATGACATACCATCCACGTTTCTCCAGCAGCTTATAACCATCGCCAATATCACGCGCCTTCGCTCCTTTTCACTTCGTTTCCTGTACACAAGAGATGTCGACTCCGCGCTTCTTCAACGTATCAGCGAGTCCACGACTTCTCCCTATCAACGTCCCAACATTTATCGATGCTAGACGGATTGTGCGGTCCTTCACCTTGCTTGAATGGCCTTTAAGGGCCAGTAGTCATTTCCTATTTTTCGCAACACCCGGACTACATTGGTGAAAAGCGTCGCCTCCGGGACACGCCCTAACTTTTTCTACAGTTCCTTTAGTAGCACAATCCATGATTTTTTCTGATGCGACGTGGTGTTCCTTTGCCGACCTGTCGCGCAGTCTGACGCCGGAATCGCAAAAGGATTTCCCATTCTTGGGGTGGAAAAGGGACTTATTTGTTGGAGGCGGCCCCTAATCGCCTCTCATGCGCTTATCAGTCGTTAGAATTCGGGCTTTTGGTAGGAACTAATGTGCAGGGTACAGCCACGAGGGCTATTCGTCTCTAGGATACAGAATGCAGGCACTTTTTCCTTACAAAAACGGAGTTTCCATCAGTTCTATGACGTTTGGGGTATAGCGTTAGAATGAGCAAAGGTTCGCGACATTTCGATCTAACAAGGGAGGTGCAAGAGGCCAGGCTCGCAGATCGGAATGAATCCTATCTGGCTTAAATTTTTGTTTGGAAAGGTGCTACAGTTTATATTTCATTACTACCCTCGGTTCCAAAAAATAAAAATCCGATAAAAAGCAGGAATGCAAAACGGGTACGCATGACGTGGTTCAAACCTTCGACCCTCTGCCTAACAGTCTAGTATCTTCCCCATTCGGTCACCACCTGGCAAATGGCAGGAACGCATAGGGTGAGGGTGCGCTGTGTGTATACCACCGCTGAGAGTGGGCAGCACGGCGAAACTTGACCGGGTAGTCGCCCGTCTCCCACAGAGTGATGTACTGGGATTTCTATTTTTTGAAGCTGAGGGCAGTAATGAAATACGTACTGTACCACCTGCTCAAACAAAGATTGAAGCCAGATAGGTTTCATTTCGATTTGCGAGCCGGGCCTCTTGCATCTCCCTTGTAAGATGAACTCTGCTTATGAACAAATCTAAGACTTCCATAGTGGTGAGCAAATTAGAGGAGGTCGGTCGATACTTCACAGTATTTCTCCTCATTCTTGTTATGAGTGGCTGTGCACGACTAGATGTTGTCGAGAACTTTTTTATAGTTGTTACCTCGACAATATGATGGCAAAGTATTTTGTCTAGGCGCGATGAATGGGTCTGTCAAAGTGCTCTCTTCAGAGTTCGGTATCTCCAGACAGACTATTCATTCATACATCGTTATGGGCACAACATCGACTTCCGCACAGGAGTACACTAGTTTGTAGCAGGATCGGGCTCATAGCTATTGTTTTAAATCGTTGATTACCACTCAGAGTACCTCAAAACCATCTCCTACAGTGGTTCTCGTCTACGACACTATAACTTGCGTTACTTGAGATGCAATGCAACTGCTGTCTTCTTAGTTAACGTCGTACCAGCGCGGGTATCCGGATGATTGGATTTCAAAAATCTTCTTCGTCTTCGCCCAACCAGCACCACTCTATTTTGCCGAAAGTGTATGAGCTTATAATAATGATCCGAGGATTTCACCAACCATACAGCCATACAGCAAGATTTACAGCCACGGAGAGCGTAATCATACTAGCTGCGTGCATCAATCGCGTGTCAGTCGCACGCATCCATTTGCGAGGGATTTTCATGAAGACGGGTCTATGCGGCATGTACATCCTCAATGGCCACTGAGAGGCTGTGAATGCGTGCATATGAGTGGCGACAGCGATGCGACTGACGACATCAAATAGACGCACGCGCGTCAGTCGCACACCTTGATCACCTTGACTCCCATTGATCTTCGGGCATACCGAGCAGGCGCCAGCAATCCTTCCATTTGTTCCTCTCGCGAGCCAGAGTTGTCCAGTGGGTTCTGCCCGTTGCAGAGACACGAGAGCATCGTATCTATCTTTGAAGGACTTCGTAAAGAAGTCTGACCATCGGGTCGGTGGTCTTCCTGTCGTGCGCTTAACGTCCCGTGGAGTCCAGTCGCTGACTGCTCTTGTCCAACGTGGTTATCGTTAAAACGCATCATGTGTCCGGCCCACCTAATCTTACTCAACTTGGCGTAAGCGGCATCGATCTTCGATTATTGACGAAAGGTGGGACTCCGTATTCCAGCCCTCACTTGCGTGAGGCGGGTTGTTCCTAGCATTACCCTCTCGGTGGGGCGTTCGACGACGCTGACCGCATTCTTATCCTGCTTGCGCAACGCTCAGGTTTCTGAGGTGCAGGTTGAAGCAGGGAGAGCGGTTGTGTTGAAGAGATGGGCACGGAGCCTGGTGTTCTTCGTCTTCTTCACTACGTCCTCGATGCTCTTGTAAGCTCCCCAGGCTGCTCGTTTCCTCCTGCGCAGCTCTGCGCGAGGTCGTTCATCATGATGAATTCCCGACCTGGATATACGTAGCTGGAGCTTTCGAATATGGTCGTTCCGTTGAGCGAGAATGGGGCATCCGGGACCCATCCGTTCTTCATGAACATCGTCTCCGTCACATTCAGTTGGAGATCAATCTTTCCACACGCGTCCTCGAAGTCGGCCAGCATCTGTTCCGCTTCGCTGGTGGTTGGTGTTATAAGAACGATGTCTCAGCGGAGCGGAGATGGCTAAGTCGCTGGCCATCAACTTGCACTTCCATGCTATCCCATTCCACATTCCGCATGACGTCTTCGAGAGTGGCGCTGAATAGTTTTAACGACACAGTATCGCCTTGCCGAACTCTTCTCTTGACATCGATGGTGATGTCGTCGAAAAATGGAGAAATCCTTGTCCTGAAGTTGCTGTAGAGCTCACGAAATACCTTGATGTATTGAGTAGATATGCCCTGGTTGCCCAGGGCTTCCCATACCGCTTCTGTCTCAACAGAGTTGAAGGCTTTCTTTGAATCGATGAACGTGAGACAGAGGGGCATCTTATACTCTCGCGAAACCTCGTTGACTCTAGTGACGGTGTGTATGTAGTCGATCGTACTGAATCCTTTTCGAAACCCTGCTTGCTCGCACAGCTGTCCCTCATCTAGTGTCCTTTCGATCCTATTGAGGATCACACGCGTGAAAAGCTTGTAGACGACGGACAGTAGGCAGATGGGGCGATAATTGCCAATATCCTGCGGGTCTCCCTTCTTGTACAGCAACACGGTCCTGCCGGTCTTCCATTGGTTGGGTACCTTGCATTCCGACAGGTACCGCGTGGAAAGCCTAGCCAAGGTGGTGTTAAGAACTGGCGGTAGGTTCTTCAGATGTTCCAGTCGAATCCTTTTGGGGTCCGATGCTGTACGATTCTTCACTGACATGATGACATATCGTATTTCGGAATAGAGAACCGATGGGACAACATACCCATCCTCCCTAAGATGACACTGAGGAAGGTGGACGTGGCTATCGAGAGATCCGAGTAGAAATCGTAGATGACCTTCTCCATTATCCGTCTTGATGAAGAAATTGTTCCATCCGGGCGCCGGAGGGCGGACAGCTTGGTCTTGCGATTTTCGAAGTCATGGTGGGCGCTGCTAATGCTTTCCGTACCTCTGCGGCTTCGGCCAACGCTGCTGCTCGTCTTTCCCTGAGGTCTTCTTTTATCGCTTCTCTGCACCGTTTTGCAAGCTCGGACGTTAGCTCGTAGTTGCCTGCGGCTCTCGCAGAGCCACGCTGGCGTATAAGCTCGAGGGTTCCGTGGGACCGTCGTCTGTTGGCGGGTCTTGAACCCTCGGTGCTCTTTGCGCTGTCGCGGAGATGCATAACAAGTCGATTGTACTCTTCGTCGATGTTGTCGACAACCGCATCTTCTCAGAAGCCGGCTAGCGAAGTGAAGAGATCCCAATTGATGACGGGTTTAAGGCTCCTCCTCTTAAACTTCGCTTCTTTCTCTCCTTTGCGTGAGAAGAAGAATCTTGCACGGAGGAGGCGATGGTCTGATCCGGTGTAGAACTTCGCTACAACACACCGACGTCGGTCAGGCAGAACCTTCGATTGACGATGATGTGGTCAATTTCATTATGGTACTCTCCACCGGGTGACCCCCCGCGTCCAGGGTAGGGAGGTTGGCTTCTGAAACTGTGAGTTACCACGGATGGTTCATCGTCATGATGAACTCAGATAGCCTCTCTCCCTGTTCGTTTCATTGCAGGCCATAGGTACGGATGTGAAGTTCCTCAGGCGTTCTCCTAGGACCAATCTTGGCGTTGAAGTCGCCACGGTGGCCTTGTAGAATGTGTGGTCTTTCCTGTAGAACTCCTCCAAGTCCATATAGAAGGCCTCAACCTCCTCTTGGTCGTAGCTGGATGTTGGAGCATAGGCGACAAAGATAGTCATGGCCGGTATTGATCCACATCTTCTCAACCGCAAACGTCCGATTCGGGGTGTTAGCTGTTCGAATGAATCGATGTTCATGACCAAGTTCGTGTTGACGAGGACACCTACTCCATCAACTCCTCTACTGTCGCAGGTTCCAATGAACAGTTCTTCTCCAGTGTCGAAGGTGGATTTCAGTGTCCGGTGTCTCCTCGTCTCGGATGACGTCGTACCTGATCTTGCTGACCTGCATCATCAAATCCTCGATGGAAGCTTCCAATGCAAGCGTGCGCGCGTTGAAGGTACAGACCGTCATCATAGTCCTTCTGGTTTCAGGCAACCTAGATAGCCCCTCGGACCTCGTCCTCACAGGCGCTGCCGTACCAGTGACTCTTCCGAGATCAGGGGAACACTCTCTATTATTGCTGTGTTGAGCTTTGTGAAATTTTAAGCCCACAGGAGATAGTTTGCTCTGCTCTATTCCCCCGTGGGAGGCTGGAGTGTGATTTCACCAGGAAGTTAGATGGGCTTCCCGGAAGTGGAGCTTATTTGTTGGAGGCGACTCCGAACCGCCTCCTTTGTACCTCCCAGTCACTTGAATACAGGGCTTTTGGTCGGACAAATGTGGAGGATACAATCTGCAGACACGCAAGCACACCCACGCACGCATGCATGAACATACCCACGCGCTGACAGACGGTATAGATCGTTCCGACTCTGCAGAGACAGGGAGTCCATCCCTGAATCCACTCGCGTCTGGGCAGGCACAGGGTCGCGTTTGGAACGCGATTAGCCCCCTTTCCGCCACCTGGGGACGCGCCACGTAGCCTCGCGACTAACTGACTGGGATCCTTCGGATGAGGAGGATCCGTGGAGTCACACATATCCAGCATAAATTACCTTATAGGTGTCCAGTAACGAGATCATTTCAAAAAAAGAGGGCGCGTATTCATAATTTGCTAGCCAAATCAATTTGTCAATGAATCGTTGCTTCAACTTGTTTCAGAGGTCAACACTTCCCTATCTCTGAGTGCGCCTAATGGTCATATTTAAAAAAACGTCGCTGTACCCATTGGGTAGATAATACGTTTCTCTCGCATTTCTCTACACTGATAAAGAAGCCAATTGTTGTAGACTGTAGATTTTGGTCCGGTGACGCTCATACTGTTAGGATGAATTTCAGGGGATGGCAACGGTGCCCCCTGGCCAAGTAATGTTGTCAGTGTACTCATGGATATCGATGTGTCTCTACATGTACCTTATTCGGAGGCTGCTGAGATGGCGAAGAAACATGGAAGATTTCAAATCTTCTTACTACTTGTTATTCCTTATGCAATTCGTTGCTGATTTTTACATGTTCATCTTTGTGGAGATCATTATGCGACCGAGAAAGTTCAACTATTTTGGTTTGTTCTCGAAAGATATGCAAGGATATGCTGTATTCTCAACTGCTAATTTGCTCATAGCAAGCGGAGTAATATGCTGTGGACATGTCCTCATCGCTCTGAACCGTTTCACGGCATTTTACATGCCTCTCAACCAAGAGCGGGTAAACCACTTTTCTCATGCCACTTATGCAAATTGAAAATTAAAGTTATTTTTGTATTGAAAGCAACGTTTCAAAACACGTGGACCTCAGGGGTACGAAAGGGGGCTGTGCTAGAAAATGTGTCAATGTGTCAGTGGGTAATGTGTCTGTTATTGGTTCAATCAAACTCCGCCCCGCCCCCCTGGACCTACTCACACTAATTCGCGCGCGATTGCAGCATACTTGCCCATGCAAATTCGAATATCAGTGAGGAGGGGTTAAGGCCCAAAGTCGGGAAGACGCCCGCCTCATTCACGAGGTACACCCAAGAAAACATGTCTAAGCGATTGGATTCCATGGAAAGTGAAGCGCATAGAAGCAAACATCAATTAGATTTTCAGATTTTCTAACAAAATTCATAAAATGTATGATGCTCTTGGTGTCGTCGTACAAACTGGTCTAGCGAGCAGCTCTGGCACGAGAAAGGAAAAAATGGAAGTATTTAATTATTAATGACCAGCCTGATCGTCTTCGCTCGCATATTTTTATTGTCCTCAGATAAGATTAGTGCAAGTGGATGAACAGACACTATCCACAGGGAAGTATTCTTCAAAGCGGTTCATGGAATCATTGACCCACTATGGACATTTTTCCAACAATTTGTGGTAACGCATTTCGGTTCGCTGTGGTGGACGTAAGAAGTAGAAATTGAAAAGTAAGTGCAAACCGGAATTGGACCTGAACACCGGCGCACCCTTATCTCACGGCTGGGACCTGTCTCCAGAGCTTCCTCCACTTTTGGGCGCCGGCGCACCCATATCACGCTGTCGAACCCGACTCCAGCCGTTTCCCTGCTTTTGGACGCCGGCGCACCCATATCACGCTGTCGCATATCACGCTGTCGGACCCGACTCCAGCCGTTTCCCTGCTTTTAGATGACGGCGCACCCTTATCACGTCGTTGGACCCGACTTCAGACGTTTCCTCACTTATGGACGCCGGAACATCCTTATCACACCGCCAGCCCATCTCTAACACTACACTAAGGCGTAACCCTCATCCGTGTCATCCCTCCTCTATCTGGTTCCTCCTCTTCGTAGTAAAGGCACCCTATCCGTCTCTTTCGTTTTATACGGTTTTGTAATCACAGGCCTATCCCATTCATTCGGTGAAAACAACTGTTGGCCACCAACATGTCTGAACGTGACTGAAGTGGCCCGAAACACCTGTAATTCAAAGTAAAAATCAAAATCACACATGAACTGCTAATTATGAAGAAGTATGATCATTACTTCCTTCTTCTTTAGCGTTTGTCCCGTTCGTTGGCGGGGTCCGCTTTTCTGATCTTTTGACGCCATTTAGCTCAATCGTGAGCCTGGCGCCCACATGCTTCAGATCCGCAAGCAGTGTGTCCAGCCAGAGTTGCTTCAGCCGTCCTTTTGGTCGTTTTCCTGGTACCTCGAGATCAATACTACTTTGCAGACGTCTTTGTTATCGCGCAGTACGTGGCCGTACCATCTAAGGCGGGTTTCGCGGAGCTTGCCAGCAATCGTGGCGATGCCGAACCGCTCTCGGATCTTTTCATTGCGTATGCTGTCCACACGCGCGATACCAACCATACATCGTAACATCTTCATCTCCATCACATCCAGGCGGCGTTCCACTTTCTTGGTGGCAAGTCAGCACTCTGCACCATACAGTGCGACGGGTCTAACATCTGCTCGATACATCTTCGACTTGAAGCGATCCGGGATCTTCTTGTCGCACAGCACTCCCGTCATTGAGCGCCACTTCAGCCATGCAGCGTTGATGCGACTGACGACTTCATGGGCTAGGTTGCCATCGGCTGAGAGTGTTGAGCCAAGAAACTTGAAGTAGTCGGTTCTCGGAAAGTCACTGCCATCAACCTGAATGGTGGCGGGCTCATTCATATCGGTCGTCATATGCTCAGTCTTCTTGACATTCAGCCGAAGACCGAACCGCGCTCGACGTTCGCTCCAGGCCTGTGTCTGTCGTTCAAGGTCCTTCTTTTGTTCATTCAAGGTCCTTCTTTTGTTCAGATGCGAGCATAACGTCATCTGCACATAGCAGAGTCCATGGCATCTGTCTCTGGAGGTCTGTCGTAACAGCGTCCATGACGACGATGAATAAAAGCGGTGAGAGGGTTGATCCTTGATGTACATCTACGGAGATGGGAAATTCCGCTGACATGCCCACGGCCGCCCGCACTCGACTCCTTGGGTCCGCGTAGAGAATCCCAACCCACTCGATGAGCTCCTCTGGAATGCCGTGCCACCGCAACGCGTACCAGATGACTTCATGTGGCACGCGATCGAAGGCTTTCTCCAGATCGAGGAATGCTAGATGCGGTGGCTTCTGCTTCACTCGATTTTTCCTGATCATTAGTCGAGCCGCATGAATTGCATCCGTAGTTCTGCAGTTGGCTACGAACCGACACTGGTTCGCGGTAACTCGAATGATGTCGCGTATTCGGCGTTCGATAATGCGTTTGAATATCTTCATACTGTGAGACAGTATGAAAATATTCGAAGGCATTATCGCCCGCCGAATACGGCCGATAGTTTGAGCAATCTCCAGGGTTGCCTTTCCTCTTCCAGATCGGGATTGTGGTACTCTTCTGCTAATCCACAGGGGTCTTCTTCTCTGCGATGATCTGGTTGAAGAACGACGTCAGCCATTCAGCTGAGTTACAGTGTCTCGATTTCCATAGTTCCGCCGCTACGTCCTCAGGACCAGTCGCTTTTCCTGATTTCATCCACTTTAACACGGCCTTGGTTTCATCCAGGGTGATCGGTTGAATAGGGCCGTAAGTTGCCGGCAATTGTGGAATGGGTGGATGGCTAAATTCTTCTGTTGAGACCTTCTCGAAGTAGTCACACCACTTCTTTGTTGCCTTCCTGCGGTCTGATATGAGATGACCGTGTTGGTCGTCAACTCCGTAGAACTCTTCCACGTCTTTGACCTGCCGCTGGCAAGACCTCGCCAGTACCAGTCGGAAGATGAGGCGCTCCACACCATCTTTCTCATCTAGCTTCTTGCTAACATTGTCGTAGTGCTCAGTCTTCGTGGCAGCCACAACCTTCTTTGCTGCTTTCTTCGCTTCTATTATAGATACTTCTGCCAGTTGTCCAGCCACAACCTTCTTTGCTGCTTTCTTCGCTTCTATTATAGATACTTCTGCCAGTTGTCATCCGTCCTGTTACCGAGGAATACGTGGAAGAGAAGTTTCTTTTCACGCACCTTCACTTTCACTTCATTCATCCATAGCCACGCCTGCCTGTCAATTCTCCGGCGACCTGGTTTAGTAAGATCATTATGTTCACTAGAAATCACTGAGAGCCTAGTGGTACGTGACATTCTACTCATTTCCACTACACATTATGAGGCTTCTTATTCTAATTCTAACCCCAGTTAAGAACTGCAATTGGAGTCGTCACATCATTTATATTTCACGTATGCTTTTTGCAGATTTGGACCAACTCATTGGTATTTGCAAGCATCTTTTCCCTATGGGGGATGTATATTGTGGCATCGCTATCGGCCGTGATTATATATCGTCATTCTCCTAAGCTGATTCGCTTGGAAAATGGGATTCTACAGATGTACCTTGGACCAATCACTACGGTGCGAATGAAGAGCACGTGCATTTTATGCATACATACTAGGGTTGCAGAATCGTACATATTTTGAAAATTTCAGTTTGATTCCTACCAATGTCGGATTACCTATGCATTAACTGTCGCGGTTTGTTCAATATGTTATTTGAGTTCCTACCGAAAAGCAAGAAAATCCGACATTAGAAATGCGGTGAGTGAAACAGTCGATATCACATACTCTCGACGCTGTCCCCAGCAAAATAGAGTGAGTAGATCCGCGAGCAAGGCTTAGCAACTATCCTTTTTTCATTTTTCCTTTCATGACCGTTATAGAGGATGGGCCATTGGTTCTTGCTCTGTGTCCGCATGTAAGTCTAACACTGCAAAAATAGCAGGATTACTTGGGGTAAATGCAGCACCAACGGAAAATGTCGTTGCAAACATTCCGAATGCATTGAAAGAGCCAGGACTTTGAGAATGTTTTCGCGTAATAATCCGCGGTGAAATTGTCCTCTTATTTACTTTCAATGGAATCGCATAGGAGCAGGCAGACTTGTTTCTCAGATGATAGTAAGTGTTTTTGCCGTTGCAGTAGAGCACCGAAATCTTTTTAGGACGCGAGAAGGATCGATTGTCAGCTGATCTACTCGCCAGACCATCACCCTTTCTAGCGAATTTCCTCGTTATGCCTTGGAAACTAGTCCGATTTCCCTCGTTTTCTCAATTTTTTTTTGTTCTTGATAACTGCGACCCTTTTGCATTAGCATTGTAAGGATATTGTAGCTGTTCGGCTGGTATTAGCGATAGTTTTCGACAAAATTCCAATTTCATCTCATTTCTCTCTGTTAGGGAACTCCATGATGTCGTTTTTGAATGACCTTTTATCAATCGGTGTTAATATCTCAGTGGTTATTTCTTTTGCAACGGTGCGGATAGGCCGCAACTCATAAAGAAATAACTGATTTCGGCAAAATCCGCCTGGTGAAAAAGACGGCTCATCGATCTTCTGTTACTGGTCCTCTTCCCATGGCTCGCTCAACTCAATCACATCTGATGAAAGCAGCCTGATTATAGACGTCTACCAACAGTATTTTTTATGCTAGTGGAAAGCCAGTGAGAAAGTGTGGAGAACTCTCGATAGCTCCGGAATATGCTGAGATCTTGATGTCGAAAATATCCATGGGTACTGCCTTTAATGGAAAACACTAGTCTCTGTTAGCTCCGAGTTTTCGGCGAATATTCAGAAAGCATCTCTCACTGTCCCTGCATGAATTCTACGTAAGATCGTACGCAGGATAAGCCATGCAGCGATTCGAAGTTTTCAAATATGAAGCACATTTATTATCTCTAATACTGAACCACCTTTAACTTTTAGAAATTGTATAACTGTAAGCACCAGTTGTCCTAGCGTTAGATCTGTTCGTTGACGAAGTTCGCTCTCCTTCCTCCGCCCCCCCCCCTCCCACATTCAGACGGCAGAAATACAACCACTTTCCCCTCCTTTGCACACAAATATTCATCCATCGTGTGTACGCACGGATTAAACTCTTGAATCCGTTCAAGTGCAAATTTTCAAGGCAATTTTTTTTGTTTTGAAAGTGTTCGCAAATGAATTGGTCATGGCCATGGCACATCCTTTGCAGAAAAACCTCTACAACAGCTTCCGATTGCTTATTAAGGAAGAAAATTTTTCTTTGGATCGAAAAACAAAAATAGAGTGACAAATGGAATACAGCCATAATGTTACAAAAGAGAACAAGTCCACAGGGATCTTCACTGGAGGAACGACTAGTTTTCGTGTGGGAACAACAAAAGAATCCTTTACAAGGGTCAAAGCTAGTCCTTCTGGCAGCTTGGTGAAGTCACGACGCGCCCCACATAGCAGAACAGTCTAGCAAAAGTCAGCACTGGTCAGCAGCCGAATTCGACTACCACAGCTCAAAAACTGCATTTGTAGTTACATCGGAGTCCGATGCAGTCGGACGAGGAATGATACACATCTTCACTGGCCACTCACTATGCATCAGTAAGAAGTTCGGCAACCACTGCAACTCATTTCAATGATTTAGTGCCAGAAAATCTCAACCACATTTGTTTTCCGAGTTACTTTTCATACTAGTTGTTCTTGGTATCAGCTAGCTTTTATAATACTCTTATCAAGCAGTATTTGAGCAAAAATGACTGCTAATAAAACAGATAAACAGTTCTCATCCTGCTTTGCTCCATCCACGCAAATCTATCTTTAATACTTTCTTATATTTAGAAGCTTGAGCAACGTCTGTTTGTTTGTGCAGTTGCTTCTTCGTTTCCATTCTGCATCGAAGTGGTTCGCTCTACGCTCGAATCTCTCTCATTCGAGCAGAATAGAGATTTATACGTCTTGGTGGCAGAGTTCTGGTTCGTCATCTCTTCACGTTTTTTTTCCATATTTGATTAACTCTATCTATAGTTTTTTGGCGTATTTTCCTTTCCCACCACTCCACACAAAATGACGAGGATTATATTAGGTGACTCCCGCCCTACATACTTTGACTACGCGAAATGAACATCAGTGCACTAATCTTCTCTCATAATGTTGCTACTTGGTACAGATCCACGGGGGCGGTTTAAAAAGTTTCCTTAATGAGCACAGAAGACTTGTTCTTCTCCTAAAATTTCAAAGCGATTATGTTGAAGACTCCTTCAGCTGGGTCAACTGCATCTGTCGATTTGATCTGATAAAGACTGCTTTTGACAAGTGGTAAAGCGAATTCGACTGCACTTAGTCAGAGACAGATGTTAAATTCAAGTGGTCATTTTTTTCGACAGAAAGAAAAAGCCTGTTGTGAACCAAACACTACACAGGTACTGATTTCGAAAGATCATCGTTTTCATTTTCTAGCCGCATTTTCTGGGTTGCGTAATTCAAGCCTAGCTGTACAAGAGTGGTCAATAAGCAATGTGCAAAATCCCAAAAAAGGTCATCGGCAACAAAATAGGGTGAGTGAAATCGTAAACAAGGTTCTGACAGATGGAATACGAAAGTGTGCTTTAGTAACGGGGCCTAGCGCATCTGTTATGACTAATCAGATTTTATTCTACCCGACGAATTTATTTTGCAGGAACGTTTTGAAAAATGAGTGCTTTGTCTGCTCAATCTCAAAGAGAAACGCAAACATGAAAGCCAATTGTTTTGAATGGTTGACTTATCAGTTTCTGAATAATTACAGTTGTGGGCTCTGCTCAATTAAACTTTTCTCTTCTGCCCAATTTGAGCAAATTCAGCAACTTATGCAATCTTCTGGTAGGACTTCTCTTCCTCCTTCGAAAGCTGCTTGAATATTCTGGCCAGCTCTTTCCTGAAGATTTTCATGACGCCGCGAACAGATGATCAGCCGACGCGATTTTCGGCTGATTATGGTAATGACTTCAAACTCGATCAGTCTTTGTTGGAGGTATGCAGTAATCTTGCATTTGTTTTGGCTTGGGATCGCTTCCCCATTGAGCGGTAGGCTATTGGATCTCAATTTTTTCCGTCGATTTTGATCGTCAAGGCAACCATGGTCGTAACTGCAGGTTGTTCCCTGACGATCAAGCGTTGAGGACAGTCGTGGAACCTCATCTGGGTCCTACCATGTGGACGTTGAGGGCAGGGTTGGTTATATTGACGTTGAGGGCAGGGTGACTGTAACACAGTTTCAAAACATTCGATTTCAATCGAAATGACAAGAACGGTGCGGAGGTGAACACCCACGATCTGACAGATGACAGGCGTCTCACCCGCTGTGACATCTTTCGTAACATAATTTTTCACCCCAAAAACTAGCCATTTCTAGACGATGAAGTATCTATAAATGAAGCTTGGTTCCTAAGCGATGAAAGGAAACGTGAATTTGTATCGGTAGATATGTCCTTCCATCTGTAAGTTTTCCTAAATAAAATCTTCGCACTATGGAGATTGTGCCAGGGATCTGATGGTGCTGTAATAGCGTGATCCACTACAGCCTTCTCGAACCTGGTCAGGCGTTGACAGCAGAGTCCTGGTATTGCAATTTTGAGCTGGTGTCCGCATAGATCTGGTCGGCAGTGGTGAGCAAATGCTTGTTTTTCCCTGCTCTAGGGTAACGTTAAGCCTTACATTTCAAAACTCAAGAACCAAAAACTGATGAGGTAAGGCATCGAGGTTCTCACTTATTGGCCTTGATCCTTAGACCATTGCCCTACTGTATATCATTTTTCCGAGCTCCAGATACAATTCTGCGACAGCAGCAGAAAGCTGATCTGAAGCATGCTGAAACTGCCTTGCTAGAAGAATTCTTGGGGAGGATCTGCCAAATTGATGATTGCCAAACTGATGAAAGAAGTGGGGTTTGGACCAAGTTACAACACTTTGAAGGGTTCATTTCGGCAATTAATTTCGCAACAGCCTAATAGATTTCGATCAAAAACTGTAGCCCAAAATGAGAAATAGATCGAGTGCTATATTCTGGTCACAAGAGATGCAGTGAGAACAGTATATTCGACACGAAGGATGGATTTTCAAGGGAAAAGGCGTTAATTAAGGTGAACTGGTAACGGCATTTTTTGGGAGATGTTTGACCAAGAAAAGAGGATTGTCTCTTCATTTCACCGTGACCGGGAAAGCAAGTGTTATGGATCATCGAAAAACCTGTAATGCTAGATTCCAAATTCCTCCTCATTCGATGATATTTGTTGTGGGCGCTGAGACTCTTGGACTTTGTATGGTCCGTATGTACAACAGAAATACTGGTTCGTTAGAATATATTTATCTTACTGAACACTGAGACTGAGGAGTGCGAGAATAGAGAGTGCTTCCTGCGGCTTACAACATCGTTCTGACTAGAGCTTGTCATCTCCAACATCTCTGATAACTGTGCAGGACGAACGCAGACCAAACGCCGTAACGGTTAGAGTAGAAACCCTAGCAGCAACGGTTGCCACTTGCTGCAATCCTCCCCTCGATTGCTGCCGCCCCTCAGCAATTGCTGCTAAAGAGCCGACAGATTGAGCAGAAATCGAGGGGAGGATGGCAGCAACTGTTAACCGTTGCTGCTAGGGTTTCCACCCAAACCATTACGCCGTTCGGGCTGCGTTCTTGCTGCACAGTTATCAGAGATAACGCAGGTCAGCCCCGTCCCCTCCACATGAGGTACGACATTGGCGGTGAACATGAAACTACAGGGACCATCGATTCGTCGGTGATAATATTTTTGCAGTGGTTTCCTCGTTCTTCTATCTGTCGCTGAAGCTTAAGTTCGCAGGAGAAGATTCTGATTAAGTTAATTATAGCTTGAGCCTGTTGTTAGGTCGTCAATTATGAAATGTCAGGTGTTGAATGAGAAGATTTTGAGTTTCGTTTCCAATGCAAGATGAGGTATGAGATATCCGGATATGCTCTTATACTACCAGCACAGCCTTTTCTCCCTAACGGCGTCTTGTTTGCGCCAACAGCTTGGAAGCATGGAAATCTAGAGGCGATCAAGTAGCGGAGAGCGTTTCCAACATCATGCTGAAAATTGAACATTTCCTCCAGCAAAAAGAGGGCTAAAGCAGTGGTGGTCAAATAGAGTAAGGTTTGGCCAGTACAGTGAGTGGCAGGTGGACCCTCACCCCTGCTACTCTGGCTTGTGCAGCGTGGATTTCTGAAAAATGGTCAAAAATTGGCACCCATTTTTGAGGGTCAAACTGGGAGAAATTCGTTTACCGAACCACGTTTGATTGTTGTTTTGCCTTGAATATCTTAATATTAGTGGATTATTAGGTCATGCCTTGCTGCTTATGCAGGCATAGTTTGACTTCTATGCGTTTCGGCTACAGCTTCCAGCACATCGATATCCACGTCCATCATGAGGCTCACTTTGCAGCTCCATGTCACCTGAGCGGAATAGCCGAAACAAATGATTTCTAGTGCATTCACTAGCCAAATGCCGAGGACCTAATATTTTGAGTATTTGGAAGAAATCCATCTTAGGTGGGGAATGAAAAGTTGAAAACAGACCCGACCACATGTGTTACGCTAACTAAGAAGGGATTGAGTTAGCGCAAGAATTTATTATAGAGGGAGCTTTTCATGATCAAATTACTCCCAACTACAGAAAAAATCAAAAGCTTTTGAATCAAGGCTAGGTTTTGAAGACGAAGTTCGTTTTCCGATTGGGTTATGTCGATCGCAGATATTGCTGAGCGTCTACTGCATCTGTATATCTACATGGTTCAAAAATATCCAATATTTCATGATTGGGGATTGAGAACGTTTGTCAGTTCCACGGTTTTACAAAAGTCACATCATTCATTTTCACAGTTTGTAGTTAGCTCGCAATCTGTTTGTGGAAGCGAAATACAAGCAACATGACAATATCCTTCAGATCAGATCAGTATACTTCAATTTAGTAAAATCAAGCTCAGGCACCACCCTACTACTCCACTTGAGTATTTGTCATTTTAGGTTCTACGAAATGGAAGCAATCGCTACTATTTCCGTGTGGTTGCAGCTGCTTATCAACAAAAACGTACGTCACCTCATATTGAAGGAACTTCTTGGTGAGGAAGGATGTCACGGTAAAAGCACTATTACTAACATAGTTTCTACATTTTGAGATAACTTTTTTGTCTCATTCTGTTATGTTTAAGTGACGTTTTATTATTCACCGAATGCATCATTACTAACATTTAGACTTCTTTGCTACCTTTGTATAGATTGGACTTGCTTCTCCAGGTCCTTTCTCATTGATGTTTGCAAGCATTTCCCTACATGTGACCGGCAGAACATAGTATAGCTTTGTTGTTCTCAATCGATAAGTTCTTGTTGTGGCATGAAACTGTTAGGAGGAGAGATAGATAAAGGTCTGATATTTCGATCTTGTAGTTATTGCCACAAAATAGAAATACTTAGAGGACAAAGGCATAGTAAACCCTGGTTGTCACAAAACTGGCACGAAAGCTTACAATTCGAGTAAAGTCTCCAAAAGTCAGCGTGTTGGAGCGCAGAGGAACAGTTGTTGATAGCCGACATCATAGAAATATCATCTGTCGGAATCTTTGCTTTTTCTTTGAAATCCATCGGATAATACCTACTGGACATCTGGTGACACTTTTTTTACGTAGAGGGAAAATCTACAGAGCACGACTTCCATAGCAAAATGCTCACTCCAAGTAGTATTTAGAACAATTCATTTGCGAATCGAAGTGAGACCATAAAAACAAAGAACCAGCATGATGATGAAAGCTCTGTATTTGAAGTTAGAACACAATAGTTCTGTTTGAAAGCAATTTGCATCGATATTATGCAGTGGAAAGAAAGACTGCTTTGATTCTCTACACATCCTAAATTCTCGGCTGAATAGCGCTCTCCGTATTTGAGTCACAGCAAAAGATTCCGCATTCAGCAGTGTCACTGTTCATATCTTTTTGACCGCTACCGTAGCCCAAGTTTATCTAGTTATTCGTCATTGGGCACCTCCATTATAAGAACTATATGCTGCGTAGTGCTCATAGCTGTGTGGCTACCTAGTGAGAACCAGTTTGATAACTGAAGTAAAACAAATAACTGTGGGAGCCTGGACTTAGAGAGAAATTCAATTGCAATGAACTCAACCGCGGAACTCGCCACCACTAATGAGGAACTACTATTAGCTGTTAACACAACTCCTTGCGCTTTTTTTTCGGATGCACTTCTCTCCACCTAGTTGCCATCCTTGAGGTACGCATCATATACCATTCGAAAGCGTTTTTCACCCTCTACAAGGATGTTGTGAATATTGTGGACGATTTTCTTAAATTACTAGTTTGATTGAGTTTTAAGCATACGAAGTGGAGCAATGAGTCAATGAAAAAAGGCGTGGCCGACAATAATCTATCATGTCAATCCGTTGAGGCTCGAAAGGCCATCAAAAGTGGCCAAGTGATCTCGCTAGGTAGAAAGAGACGTTTTTCTCGAAATAACTGGTCACCAGCGATTTTCTAAGATCAAAGAAGACACATTTTATTTCGGTGACATCAACCACTTCGACCGAACAGATTTCTTACACGGAATTGCTTCAAAGGAATCGTATGTTTGGTTGATAAAGTGAAGACTCTCCAACTTCTTTATTCGTTAGCTTTCGGCGATAACGCCTTCATCAGACCTTAAACCTCACAATCAATTGCACCTCATCACAAGCATATAAATGTTCGAAATACTAACAATACCAATGGGCAGTCAGTGATTAAGTCCTGAGACTTCGGGCCAAATGGTATTCCTTCACCTACACATCGAAAACTTAGCCACATGAACGCATGTTAACACGTAAAGCAAACCTCACCCCTATGGTTTTAACTACAGAATGAGACTAGCACCAAGTAAGAAAGAAAGAGATAGGAGGGTCGCTCATACTTTCTATCACGCGATTAGTCGTAGCACCTCCCTTAGCTCTTCTTTATTATTAATTTCTGGGCTGTGTCTCCTTATTTCGACTGCCTCCATGATTTTTCTCTCCAGAGTCCGTGTCAAGTGCCGATGGAGGATGACAACTCTGAATTTGGGGGCGCGCTCGTTGGTATGTCTCAAGGTACGGTGCCTTGAGAAACTTTCTGACGGATAGGAGGAGGGGTTTGCTAATGCTCTACGGTGCTCATCCAGTCTTCTTCGTAGTGGTCTCATTGTTTCACCCACATATTTCTCTCCGCAACCGTCACACCTGATAAGGTAGACCGTACCCCGTAGCTGGCAAATCTTCTCCTCTTCGGTACAGTACTGGCAGTCCAGTCCGGGGCATTTACTTTCATAGATGCGTGTCGAGGCCAATAGTTGTTTTAGCGTCGGTGGCGGGCGAAACATCAGTCGAATGGGTAAGCCTGACTGCTTCACCACTTCGTTCACTGCTCGTGCCAGATGGTCTCCCACATAAGGAAGGATGAGCGGCAATCCATCCGATGTTGTATGTGGGAGCCACGTCGTGGTGGGATTTCCATTATATCCATTTTCCTCAAGTATGCGTGATATTGTCTTTTCAACTTCCGTATCCTTTCTCGTGCACAACTTGTCCTTCGTCCTTATCAAATTCCGCACCACGTTCGCTTTGATAAATTGAGGATGAGCGCTTCTTGCATGAACTAAAATGTTGGCTGAAGCTGCCTTCTTGTACCATACGTACTCCTTTCGACCCTGGGTAATTCTGACTTTAACGTTTAGAAAGGGGAGATAACCTTCGTTGTCAGGCCTTTCTATCGTGAATGACACCTGGGGATTGAAAGCGTTCAGTCTTTCGAGTGTTGATTCAACTTCCATTTCAGTTGTGCCCATCACAAATACATCATCAATATATCTTCGATATAGCAAGATCCCGGAAGTCAATGACATCTTCTCAAGGTGGTCCAAAAATATTATTGCCAGCAGAGGAGCGATCCTGTTTCCCATCGATAAGCCTCGTATTTGCTCGTAGAATTTATTCTCGAAGCGAAACACGTTACAGGAGAGTACAGCATCTATCATAGTCTTGACGTCATCTGCACTAAAGCCCATATCCGGTATTAGGCTTCGATGTTGCTCGTACAGGGAAACAACAGCTTTGGTCGCGCCTTCGTTGTCTACATTGTCTCAAGGCACCGTACCTTGAGACATACCAACGAGCGCGCCCCCAAATTCAGAGTTGTCATCCTCCATCGGCACTTGACACGGACTCTGGAGAGAAAAATCATGGAGGCAGTCGAAATAAGGAGACACAGCCCAGAAATTAATAATAAAGAAGAGCTAAGGGAGGTGCTACGACTAATCGCGTGATAGAAAGTATGAGCGACCCTCCTATCTCTTTCTTTCTTACTTGGTGCTAGTCTCATTCTGTAGTTAAAACCATAGGGGTGAGGTTTGCTTTACGTGTTAACATGCGTTCATGTGGCTAAGTTTTCGATGTGTAGGTGAAGGAATACCATTTGGCCCGAAGTCTCAGGACTTAATCACTGACTGCCCATTGGTATTGTTAGTATTTCGAACATTTATATGCTTGTGATGAGGTGCAATTGATTGTGAGGTTTAAGGTCTGATGAAGGCGTTATCGCCGAAAGCTAACGAATAAAGAAGTTGGAGAGTCTTCACTTTATCAACCAAACAAGTAAACAATGAAGCTCAGAGACAGAAAAATACTGGAATCGTATGTTCTAGATGGAAAGCATACTCCTCAACGCTTTTGGATAACTGAGATAACTCTGCTGAAAGAATCCAAACAGCCCACGACGCACCAAAATTTCCCCCAAACCCTCAGTTTTTTGGGCCTTCAATACCTCCGCAGGGGCCTCCGCCGTTCCAGTTATCTTCCGGGCGCAGGAAATCTCCAGTAGTTGACATCGCGTCCATATCTAACTGTATTCTTCTTCTTCATTTTTACGTTATATTGTCCAAAACGGGTGCCCTATCGCAGTGCTACGTACTTTAGCCAGCCCTGCATTTCACGTTAACACGAGGAAAATCCATTGTAGACGAAAAATTGCCTAGTTTCCCTGATTAGAAAGGCATTCTTGAAAGCACTCTTATGAGAAGTGGGCAGTGACTCCGACCACATTTATTTACCCACACACCCCCTCCACACATTTACATGCTGATTGAGGTGGTACTTTAGAGTAAAATTTCAAATATTACTCACGGTACTGAAAAGTTTTGCCTAAGTGATGTTTAATCACTAAATACGACAATATCTCAAGGAAATGGGTGACAATCACAAAATGTTCCTCCATGAGGATGGAGTGAGGGTGGGCTAAACGTGGGCAAAAGATTGGTCATCAGTGGACAAATGGGGGAAAAATAGGGAGGAGGCATTGGTGGGATAATGGTAAACAAATGGTGGGTAAACGGTGGCTCCACCGTGGAAGTGGAGAGACGGTGGGGCAACAGTGGGAAAAGGGTGGATATTTGGAGGTTCCCATCGTGGGTCAGACGAGTTTAGAGGAGCCAACGTGGGGAAGTGGTGGGACCATCGTGGGATTGATAACAATGGTGGGCTAACGGCGGGATAAGTGGGGGGGGGTGGATTCTATCACTGTGGGATAACTATGGATAAGCGAGGGATAACGGTGGACCAACCGTCGGTTCTTGATCCACCATGGGACAACGGTGGGCCCGCTGTGGTACGAAAGTTCAGAGTATAAGGGACAAATTGCACAAATCACGGTGGACGAATTATTGTCCAAACCTGTCCTTGCCAACGGGAATGAAGGAAGATTATCAGATGTTCAGGAAGAGTCCACCTGAAAAGCTATAAGACTACCGTTAACATACATATAATATAACGTAGTACACTTGTTACTGGTTCCAGGTGCCAATCATGAGAAGTTTTCTCAGGAACATATACGCAGCTACCAAAAGACAGCGTCTTCATTTCTAATGATGGAGTTTTTTTTTGTTTTAGCAAAAACAGCAAATAATAATTGATTCCACTCACGACCAAGCATTCATTGACAATTGCTAAGCCTCTTAGCATTGTGAAGATATCTCCTGTGGTTGATATATCCTCATACAGCTACGCACCTAAAGAAATATGTATAACAGCAAGTTGATTTCACTGGAGCAAACGTTCAGCACTCATACTTCCTGCACTACAACGTTGATGCCTTTTGGAAACGAAGGATTTTGGGCCTGTAGATAAGCTAATTTGGCAGAATAGGCTTACGGCTGAGAAATCCTCTTGTTTACCGGGTATATCTTAACAAATAATCGCCTGCAAACCTTTTCCATCGTATTTGAAGCAGACCTGCTTTAATGCTTTGTAATCTGGGCAGGTGCTGTGCGAATAATTGGCAGCAAGCGCACACTTCTCCCATAAGTGTCTTTCATTGGTAGAAATAAAGGAAAAGCAATTGATTCTTGTCATTTTTATCAATAGAGACTCTCGAGGAATGAAGGAATGACTCGAATCATACTTCAAGATACGAAAGTGGTTCAGCAGTAGCAATAACAACAGAAATGTAGTGAAAGTTGTCATGAAAACAGAGCCGTAAATAATTGTCGTTTCTGTGTGGCTGCCGATCCACATGATTCTCAGAGTAACAACACTGTTCCTCCTTCCAAGGCACAGGAATCGACATTTCAAGGAATTTTTTCTGCGAAATTTTGATTTCTTCCCGGATGTACACGCCACATAAGACGGGTAAAAATAGGTAAAAGTCAAAAGTCAAAAAATTTAAGGATAGTTTTTGCTGATGAGTAAGAAATTCGAAAATTTTTGGTAGAAACTGATTTGTCTTATTATTCTACCGTCGAAAGAATGAAAGGCGAGACCTTGTGGACATCCGACACCGATGTTTTACTATCTGATACTATTACCACTTCTTATTCGCTACTAGCAGCTAAATCCTTATAGCGACCTCGAACTCAACACGAATCCTCTATGAAATAATTTCTATTAAGGCTCCCTTTTATTGAACACATTTTATGTTATAATTTTCTATAATCTTAGTTGTTCGGTTAGAGATCTAGAATTTGAGAATATTTCGCATTTGTCCATGTAAGCGATGACGTCTTCGATCGCCACCTTACACCTTCTTTTATTATCTCCCTTCCTCTTTTCTGAATATGTTTACCTTACCTCTGCTCAGAGTGTATTCTGAGCTAGTTTCGACACTCAAGAGTTTGGTTTCATTTTCCTAAAATAAGACGTCTCCTTTTTTGGTTCTTAAGCATCGAGTTCGGCTACTACGGTTCTCAATACTAAAAACCAGAAACACTTTACTTATATCAGTGCGATAGAGGATAAATAATTGAGGGGAATTGATTAAACAAATATTATTGATGCATCATGAAAGTTTTCTGAAAGGCCTGTTAGCATTGATTACAAATGTCATGACCTTTGATGAGTTCAGCAGTTGCCAAAGATTCATGCTTTTCATAACAGTTCCTATCCATGCAGCATAGACCAAGGCGACCACGAGCTTAGTGGAAACGACTTCCCCTTGACAGCACACGGCTGGTATGAAGCCGGGTAAAAGGAGAGAGGCTGTTAGAGTAACCACTTCCGAAAAGGGAGTCAGAGCCGTTGGGGAGCGAGCGAACCTTTTTCTAGATCAAGATTTAACTTAAGCAAAACATTGACCAAAAATTCGGCAGAAAGAAGGATCATGCATAACCGCCTAAAATGCGTGGTTATCAACAAGATCCAGCCGGCTGCGATGACGGCGGAAACTCCACCAAAAACAGGTCGAATATTCGCAAAAAGTTGGGGTTTTGAACCCATCTGCTTAAGTCAGCTTATCTGTTGGAGTTTAACCGCTGAGGTCATTGGTCGACATGAGTCGATTATTGTTATCTGCCACCAAAATAAACAATACAAATCAAAATGAGTATCAACAAGCAGTTTTCATCGAGCAGATACAAATACTCGAATAAGTTTGGATCTTCCATACGTGATAACTCGCCTCCAAGAAAAATGCTACTCCAGTTTTCGCGAGTTTTTCTAGAGAATAACTTCTGAAACTATGCATATTTCACACCTTCACCGCGCTTTGCAGGTCATAATGTGACTAACCATGTAATAATGGAACACGGGTCTGCCAAAACTACAGCTGTGGCGACGACCTTAACGATGAGGGGCTATTCGCCTCTATGATACAGAATGCAGGCACTTCTTCCTTAGGAGAACGAGGTTTCCATCAGTTCTATGAAATTTGGGGTATAGCGTTAGAATGAGCATGACAGTAAGGTTCACGATATTTTGATCTAACAAGGGGGGTGCAAGAGGCCAGGCTCGCAGATCGGAATGAATCCTATCTGGCTTAAATTTTTGTTTGGAAAGGTGCTACAGTTTATATTTCATTACTACCCTCGGTTCCAAAAAATAGAAATCCGATAAAAAGCAGGAATGCAAAACGGATATGCATGACGTGGTTCAAACCCTCGACCCTCTGCCTAACAGTCTAGTATCTTCCCCATTCGGTCAGCACCTCGCTGGCAGAAGGCAGGAACGCATACGGTGAGGGTGCGCTATGTGCGTACTACTGCTGAGGGTGGGCAGCGCATCGAAACTTGTCCGAGTAGTCGCCTTTCTCCAAAGAATGGGTTGAGCTTAGAGAGAAGCTGAAATGTTCGTAGAGCTGCATGATGTAAGCCACCGAGTATTCGCTCAACAAGTGCTTGTCTAGAGTAGAAAGAATGACGGTTGTACACCAGTTTCCATTACCATGCTGAAAACTATTTCACACTTCTATTCTCAAGCTTCTCTGAAAGTCTTTCTCCTGTCGTGCTAACAACACTGCCTAGATGGGAAAGATTTTTGATTTCAATAAAATTTTGACTTTGAGCCGGGATATAGGGTTTTAGAAAATTGCATACAAATGAACCAGAACATTTGCAAGCACCTTGTGGAAGTAGAGCATGGAAAATCAAGCGTGTTCTCTGAAATTTTACAGAAAAAACAAAAACTGTTGTCTATGTGGATTAATGTGGTGAATTTGTCTTACTATCGGTAACTAGCATATTTGAAAATGATTACTTCACCTTTTCAGGTGTTAATTACCTGTCTGCCTGAGTTGTTGTGTCCTAGAGCAATGCCACAGGGAAACGGTGCCATGGGTCTGACCCATTCAAGCAGAATCAGCTATAGCTGATCATAGTTTGTTCGCAGACATCATAATTTTAATAATGAAGACAAAAAATAGATATTTAAAAATGTTGGGGGGTGTTAAAGGTGGGTGGTTCTGCAGAAGGCTTTTGCTTGAGAGCAGATGGCCTCGAAAGAGATTTCTGGAAAGGACGGGTTGCTCTTGCATTTCTTCCTGTAAAATTCGTTTGTAAAGAAAATTGTGAAAAGTTTTAACTGCTCTGATGTTTTTTAGGGCGCAAGGAGTGCTCTTCAAAGGTACTTGGTGTTATAAGGAGTCATAATAAATATGAAGAGAAAAACAACAGCTGCTCTTTGCTTTCAGTGATAGCCAATTTTCAATTAATTTGGTTTCGGGAGATTTTTTCCACTGGTAAACAGGACAGTAGCCAACGAGTGGATGTTATCTGAAAACTAGATTAAGAGTGCTACAAATTGGCTGTGCAGCTCCTTTAACAAGACACGATGTAGGCCAACTTTGTCTCTCGAAGCCTAAGGCTTAATCTCCTCATACAAGTGACTTTTGGAACAGCTTCGTCCTATGCTTTTAAAAATTCAGACCACAGCTTCTGCAGAAACATCTCGTAATCGTCATCACCAAGACGGAACGATCTTCATACATAATTGATAGCATACGAACTTCATGAACGTTTTCTTACTAGTTGGGAACGAAAAGCCTGTAATCTAACGGGTGTCGATGTCGACCCGTCCAAATCCTGCGTCTTCGCCACCTCCTCGAAATGCGACGTGACCCCTCATTACGAGCTGCCAGCAAGGAACTAATCCCAGCGCTCCTCTTCCTGCCTGCAGCGCCGCCCCTTATTATGGCGAGTGCAAAAGGTCCGTCTCCCATAAAGTGATGTGCTAGGATTTCTATTTTTTGAAGCCGAGGGCAGTAATGAAATACATAGTGTAGTACCTACTCGGTCAAAGATTGAAGCCAGTTAGGCCTCATTCCGATCTGCGAGCCGGGCCTTTTGCACCTCCCCTGTAATATGGACACTGCCTATGAATAGTTCCAAGGTTTTCATAGTGGTGAGCAAATTTGTGGCGGTCGGTCGATGCTTCACAGTATTTCTCCTCATTTCTTCATAAGGGGCTGTGCACGGTTAGATGTTGTCGAGAATTTTTTTATAGTTGTTACCTCGACAACATGATGGCAGAGGATTTTGTCTAGGCGCGATGAATAGCTGCAGAGGTCTGTCAAAGAGCTCTCTACAGAGTTCGGTATCTCCAGACAGACTATTCGACACATACATCACTATGGACACAACATCGACTTCCCTACACGACTACACTAGTTTGTAGCAGGATCGGGCTATTTCCTCAAGAGCTTCGCCATTCGCCAGATACAATGATAGTTGTTGTTTTAAATAGTTGATTATCACTAAGAGTACCTCGAAACCATCTTCTCCAGTGGTTGTCGTCCACGACACTATAAAGATGACATGAGATGCAATGCAACTGCTCTCGTCTTATTCAACCTGGATATCCGGATGGACGGATTTTAAAACTTTTTTCGTCGTTGCCTGACTTGCACCGCTCCATTTTGCTCCCAAAAGTGTTTATGAGCTTATTATAACGAAAGCGGTTTTTATCTTAACAGATTGATTTACAGTCTATGTGGTTGGATAAAACCGCAATAGAGAGCGCAATAGCATTTGTCGAGCAGCAAGATCATCATTTCAATAAAGAGAGCTCACATTCATAATTTGCTAGCCAAATTATTTGCTCAATAAGTCGTTGCTTCAAGTTTTTTCAAACGTCTACACTCCTTCCCAGGGATTCTAATGGTCATATTTTTAAAAAAGGTCACCCAGTTGTCGGGTATATAATACGTTCCTCTCCATTTCTCCACATTATAAAGAAGGCAATAATCGTGAAAAGTAGACCTTGGTGGATTGCTGCTCATGCTAGTCTGACGAATTCCAGGAAATGGCAACCGTTCCTCCTGGCCAAGTACTATTGTCAGTGTACTCGTGGATATCAATGTGCCTCTATATTTACCTGATTCGTAGGCTGCTGAGATGGCGAAGAAACATGGAAGAATTCAAGTCGTCTTACTACTTGTTATTTCTTATGCAATTCGTTGCTGATTTTTACATGTTTATTTTTGTGGAGATTATTATGCGACCGAGAAAGTTCAACTATTTTGATCTGTTCACAGAAGATATGCAAAGCTATGCTGTATTCTCAACTGCTAATTTGCTCATAGCGAAAGGAGTAATATGCTGCGGGCATGTCCTTATCGCTCTGAACCGTTTCACGGCATTTTACATGCCTCTCAACCAAGAGCAGGTAAACCTCCTTTTTCACGCCATTTATACAATTGAAGTGAATTTTATTGTAAGGACAACATTTCGAAACACTTGGAGTTCAGCGGAACGAAAGGTAGATGTGCCGCGAGGGTTTGCGGTGGGAGACGGAATTGCTTATTACTCCCTTCGGAAATTCGTAACTGATTTCTACATGTTTTTCTTGAAGAGATCATTATGCGGAGGAAAATCATGGAGTTGTCACTTCATTCTTTATGTTCTACGTATGCTTTTTGCAGATTTGGACCAACTCATTGGTATTTGTAAGCATCTTGTCCCTATGGGGTATGCTTATCGTTGCATCGCTGTCGATAATAATTATATATCGCGATTTTCCTAGATTCATTCGCTTGGAAAATGGGATTTTACAGATGTACTTTGGACCAATCACTACGGTGCGAGAAAAGAGCACGTAAATTATACATATTAGGATTGCAGAATCGTATATATTTTGAATATTTCAGTTTGATTCTTACCAATGTCGAATCACCTATGCATTTACTGTCGCAGTGTGTTCAATATGTTATTTGAGTTCTTACCGAAAAGCAAGAAAATCCGACATTAGAAATGCGGTGAGTAGAACAGTCGCTATCACACATTCTCGGCGCTGTCTCCAACAAGACAGTGTAAGCAAGTCCGCAAGCAATATGGAGCTTTGCAGCTATTATATTTGTCATTTGCCCTTCCATAACTGTTACAAAAGGCGGGTTGGTTCTTACCCACTGCCCGCATGTAAGCCTAACAGCTGGAAAACAGCGAAACTATTGATGGAAGGCACTAGTCTCTTTCGTCAGCTCCGAGTTTTAGGTGAATACTCAGGAGGCGTCTCTCGCGTTCCCTGCGAAAATTCTATGTAAGATCTTGCGCAGGGTAAACCATGCAGCGATTCGATGTTTCCAAATATGAAGCACGTTTACCATCTCTAAGACTAAACCACCTCCAACTGCAATGAATTTGGTGCTGAGAACACCAGCTGTCTTCCTTTCTTAGAGTTAGGTCCGTTCGTTGACGAAGTTCGCTTTCCTCTCCCTCGCCACATTCAGACGGCAAAAATACAACCACTTCCCCCCACGTTTTCACACAAATATTTATCCATCGTGGGTACGTACGGGTTAAACTCTTGAATCCGTCTAAGTGCGAATTTTCAAGGCAATTTCCTTTTGTTTTGAAAAAGTTCGCGCATGAACTGGTCATGGTCATGGCACATCCCTTGCAGAAAAACCTCTACAACAGCATCCGATTGCTTGCTAAGGAAGGAAATTTTTCTTTGGATCGAAAAACAAAAATAAAGTGACAAATGGAATATAACCATAAACAAGTCTACAGGGATCTTTACTGGAGGAACGACATACTTGTAAAGTGGATACAACAAAAGAATCATTTGCAAGCGTCATAGCTAGTCCTTCTGGAAGCTTGGTGAAGTCACTATGCGCCCCACCTAGCAAAACAGTCCAGCAAACGTCAGCACTGGTCAGCAGCCAAATTCGACTGCCACAGCTCAAAAGCTGCATTTATAATTCATCGGAGTCCGATCCGCTCGGATAACGAATCATACGTATCGCTCATCTGTTAACGAAGATCAATACGTAGCTTTTATTATCCGACCGGAACGGACTAAGATGCACTATAAATGTAAATAAAGATGATGTAAAACGCCAGGGAAGACTTCATTGGCCACTCAATTTGCATCAGTAACAAGTTCGGCGACCACTGCAACTCAATTCAATGCTGCCAGAAAATCTCAACCACATTCTTACTCCGACTTACTTTTCATATTAGTTTTCTTGGCATCAGCTTCCATAATATTCTTATAAAAAGGCACTTGATCAGAAATAGCTCCTCATAAAACAGGTAAATAGTCCTCATCCCACTTTGCTCCATTCACGCAAATCTAGCTCCAATTCTTTCTTATATTTAGAAGCTCGAGCAACGTCTGTTTGTCTGTGCAGTTGCTTCTTCGTTTCCATTCTGCATCGAAGTGGTTCGCTCAACACTCGAATCCCTCTCATTTGAGCAGAATAGAGATTTATACGTCTTGGTGGCAGAGTTCTGGTTCGTCACCTCTTGATGTTTTTTTTTAAAATTTGATTAGTCCTATACTTATTTTTTGGCGTATTTTCCTGCCCCGAAATACCATACAAAATGACAGGCAGATTATATTAAACGTGAAAAAGAGTTGCACTTGACTCTGGTGGTTCAGTGAGCATGACAACACAGGTAGCGTACGACTTTATAGCCTCATACTTGAGTAATTAAACCTTGCACAAAACATCAAACACATACAAAATGGAGATATAGAATTACAGAAATGGATCAAACGATCAAACTAGACAGTAATATGATCTAAGCGGATCTAAAGCGTAAAAGAGGGTCTAAAAACCTAAGCGCGTTAACAGGGTGCATGAAAGAAACTACAACTGAGCGCGGGATAAAATATAATGCCAAGAGAATCTAAGCGTGCCGAGGCAAATCTATGCCCGCAGTATTAGGGTACAAAATGAGTGAAATGCTTAAGCGTGTGATGTTAGGACACAATACAACAACAGTTCAGCGCATCATGTTTACAAAACAACCTAGGCGTTAAGTCCATATGCGTACAAAACTAGACTAAACCTAGTGCGTAAAGCGAGCAAAAAAGTATAGTTGAATGTACACCAAGTAACTATGCGCGATACTAACTTCCAACACAAGATATAAGTAATAATGAAAAAAAGGGTAAAAAAGGCGTTGGGCGAGATGGACGGAATGTCCCAGCTGCGTCTTCCATCCTTATATGCTGGAGCTTCTAATGACGACAGCGGCTCATGCAGGGGCTATATTTTGAGAACCTTCTGCTAGAAGCGAGATAACCCTGCATGAGTCACTGATCTCTTGAACAGCGGTTTTTGCTTCTTCATCGTCAGCGTCTTGCTGAAAAAAAACCGCGGTTCTTCCGCGATAAAACGAATCCCACCCTAAACACTTTGAGCATCGGAACTTCAGTTGACAAATCTCCTTTCGCAGTGTTGCTGCTTGGTACAGAACCACGGAGGCTATTTGAAAAATTTCCGGAATAACCACAAAAGACTTGTTCTTCACCTAAAATTTCAAAGCGATTATGTTGAAGACTCCTTCAGCTGGGTAACTGCCGATTTGATCTGACAAAGACTGCTTTTGACAAGCGGTCAAGCGAATTCGACTGCACTTAGTCAGAGGCCGATGTTGAAATCAGGTGGTATTTTTCTCCGACGAAAGAAAAAACCTCTTGTGAACCAAACACGAGCAGGTACTGGTTTCGAAGGATCATGGTTTCATTTTCTAGCCGTAATTTCTGGGTTGCGTAATTCGAGCGTAGCGTACGCAAGCGAACAACAAGCGATGCCAAAATTGCAAAAAAGATCACCACAGCAAAAAAAGGTGAGTGAAATCGTAAACAAGGTTCTGACAGATGGAATACGAAAATATGCTTAGTCAGGGGGGCTACCAACAGGAACTGCTGTCACCGAAACATTCAGTCGGAAAAACCCATTTTCCACAGTCAGTGATGGTGTGAGCTTGAACATCAGGCCTGGGCAAAACCAAGCATATCTTCGTCCAACAAGGAGCTTAAATTAATGCTGAACTCTACCGAAAGATAATCCCAAAGGATGCAGTGATTCCTTGAGCTTAACAAAACGCAAGGAACATTGCATGGACGTTCTAGCAAGACTCGGCACCAGCCCAAGCCGCAAAGAAGTCACTGCCATGGTCTGAGACCAATCTTTCGGTTTTCTGGACGAGGAATGTTTGGCCATCAAAATCGCCCGATCTCAATCCTTTGGATTTTGCCAATCTGGTAATTCCTGGAGCGAAACGCCTGGTCTTTCAAGAACACGTCATTGGATTCCCTGAGGACAGCCCTGGTGAAGGCAAGGGACGAAAACTCGCCGGACATGGTCGCGCGCATCTTCAAGATTTTCCGGAGAAGATTAGATGCTTGTATCAGAATCATAGGCAATAGTTTTGTATGGCTTGGATGAGATCTTATGTAGAATTTCTTTCTCTGTCAAATAATTGTAAAAAGGGCCAATTTGAATTGATTGATGCGAAGTTATAAGTAGTTTTCCTCGTCACACTTCATGTGGACCACCCTGTAGATCAAGTGCTACACTCCGATCGCCAAAGATGGAAACAGCACATTCGACACGAAGGATAGATGTAGGGAAACATAAGAATGGGATGAACCACACCATATGCATATCAAAAAAAAGTGCAAAAAGTAGATCAGTTAGCCGAGAAATGAAGAGATTGTAGCTGAGGACAAAGTCGGATCGGGAGCACTCTGTGAGCTAATAGACTGTACGACATTGGCGGTGAACATGAATACTACAGGGATCATCGACTCGTCGATGGTAATACTTTTGCAGTGGCTTCCTCGTTCTTCTATCTGTCTCTGAAGCTTAAGTTCTCAGGAGGAGATTCTGACTGACAAGGAAAGGATACTTAGTCAGTGTGGCCATTCATAGCAAAATTCATTGCAATATGCAGCTTGCGACGCTGATTTCGAATCCGTTTTCAAAAATTACCAAACTCCTCTTTGCGATGAGTTATACCCATTTTTGGTATTCATGTAGAAATTCTAAGCTTTGTGTACTTAGACGGGTGGGTAAGGCAAAACTAAGCCTCTCCTTCGTTAGACAAGTACTTATTGGCGAAAAATATTAAAAAGTAATAGAAAAATGGTAGTTTTTCGCTGGGTGCGTCATCCAGAACATTTAAGGCAGCACCTCTATGTCGGTCCGCGGTGCAGAGGTAAGTAGCTCGTTCATCATGCAGAGTGCCACAGGTTCGATTCCTGCTACCTCCGCCGTTTTGCAATTTTTATTGATCGCTCGTTTCCTCTTGAAAAGCCGTTTTAGGTTGTTCTATCGTGTTTGCGGCTCAAAATTAGGTGATGTGAAGGTTTTGGGAGCATCTGAAAAAATTCCCACTAAATCGATTTTTGGGAGCGGTTGAAGTACATGAGTGTTGGTGTGGCTATGTTTACAAAGATTGAATTTCAACAGTTTGTACGCATAGAATAATGATAAAAAGTTCCAAAACAGTTAGAACTTAGGAGCTCCTGATAGACAGAGTAGCGAAAGAAAAATATTTAGTCACAATTCTTGTTTCCTTAACATCGAACGAAATCTGGAGAGGAACAATATTTGGCTGGAGTTAAAAATTCATTCGAATGATAGTTCTGGAATTTCTAATCAGACTCTCATAAAGATGTTTTCCGTTATTTTAAGTTATAATTAAGTGAATCTGTAATTGGGGTCGGATTTTCTTCTCTGTGGACTTGACTGGTCATGGGTCGATACGGTTAGTAGCCTCATGCACACCGCAATTATAATCTATGATTTTATAACTCTTCCAATCCTCCGATAACCTTTCTGTGGTCCTTTCTTTATATACTTTCTTTGCGAAGGGTTGCATTGTGACTCTTCACAATTCATATAATAAATAAATAAATAAATAAATGAATAAATAAATAAATTGTGAACACAGTGGTTGTGAAGAGATTTCCTTCAATTGTTCTAGCTAATTGGAGCTCTCATTAGAAACTAATCTCAGCGCTTCCTCATGAATACCAAAAATGAGCAACTCATCGCAGAAAGGGGTTTGATAAATTTTGAACACGGATTCGAAATCAGCGTCGCAAGCTGCATAATGCAATACACACCTTGCTATGAATGGCCACATTGAAGGAGTGTCTTTCCTTTGTGTGTTGATCATGGCTTGAGCCTGTTATTAGATCGTCAATTCTGAAACGTCTAATTTTGAATGAGAAGATTTTGAGCTTTGTTTCTAATGCAAGATGAGGTACAAGATATCCAAATATGCTCCTGTACTATCAGCACAGCCTTTCCTCCTTCACGGCGTCTTAGTTGCGCCAACAGCTTGAAAGCATGAAAGCTAGAGGCGATCAAGTGGCGGAGAGCGTTTCCAACATCATGTTGAAAATCGAACATTTGTTCCAGCAAGAAGAGGGCTAGTCCCTGAAAGCAGTGGTGGTCGAATAGAGCAAGGTTTGGCCAGTAGTGAGTGGCAGGTGGATCCTCACCTCTGCTCCTCTGGCTTGTACAGCGTGGATTTGTGAAAAATGGTCAAAAATTGGCACCCATTTTTAAGGGTCAAACTGGGAGACACTCGTTAACCGAACCACATGTGATAGTTGTTTTGCCTTGAATATCTTAATATTCCACGGATCTCCCTCATACGATGGATCCCAGCCGGTTAGTCGCGAGGCTACGTGGCGCGTCCCCAGGTGGCGGATAGGGGGCTAATCGCGGACCAAACGCGACCTTGTGCCTGCCCTGAGACGCGGGTGGATTCAGGGGATGGACTCCCTGTCTCTGCAGTGTCGGAACGATCTATACCTTCTGTCAGCGCGTGGGCATGTTCATGCATGCGTGCATGGGTGTGCTTGCGTGTCTGCAGATTGTATCCTGCACATCTATCCGACCAAAAGCCCTGCATTCAAGTGACTGGGAGGTACAAGGGAGGCGGTTCGGAGTCGCCTCCAACAAATAAGCTCCATCGTCCACTCCCGGGAAGCCCGGCTAACTTCCCGGTGAAATCACACTCCAGCCTCCCACGGGGGAATAGAGCCCAGCAAGCTATCTCCTGTGGGAATCAAATTTTTCAAGCTCGACACAGCAATATTAGAGAGTGTTCCCCTGATCTCGGAAGAGTCACTGGTACGGCAGCGCCAGTGAGGACGAGGTCCGAGGGGTTATCTAGGCTGCCTAAAACCAGAAGGACTATGATGACGGTCTGTACCTTCAACGCACGCACGCTTGCATCGGAGGCTTCCATCGAGGATTTGATGATGCAGGCCAGGAAGATCAGGTACGACGTCATCGGACTGACCGAGACGAGGAGACACCGACCACTGAACGCCACCTTCGACACTGGAGAAGAACTGTTCCTTGGAACCTGCGACAGTAGAGGAGTTGGTGGAGTCGGTGTCCTCGTCAACACGAACTTGGTCATGAACATCGACTCATTCGAACAGCTAACAACCCGAATCGGACGTTTGCGGTTGAGAAGATGTGGATCAATACCGGCCTTGACAATCTTCGTCGCCTACGCTCCAACATCCAGCTACGACGAAGGGGATATCGAGGCCTTCTATATGGACTTGGAGAAGTTCTACAGGGAAGACCACACATTCTACAAGATCATCGTTGGCGATTTCAACGCCAAGATTGGTCCTAGGAGAACGCCTGAGGAACTTCACATCGGTACCCACGGCCTGCAGTGGAACGAACAGGGAGAGAGGCTGTCTGAGTTCATCATGACGACGAAGACCATCCATGGTAACTCACAATTTCAGAAGCCAACCTCCCTACGCTGGACGTGGGAGTCACCCGGTGGAGAGTACCATAATGAAATTGACCACATCATCGTCAATCGAAGGTTCTGCCTCACCGACGTCGGTGTTGTACCAAAGTTCTACACCGGATCCGACCATCGCCTCCTTCGTGCAAGATTCTTCTTCTCACGCAAAGGGGAGAAAGCCGTGAAGTTTAAGAGAAGGAGTCCCAAACCCGTCATCAATTGGGATCTTTTCACTTCGCTAGCCGGCTTTTGGGAGGATGCGGTTGTCGACAACATCGACGAAGAGTACGATCAGCTTGTACAGCATCTCCGCGACAGCGCAAAGAGCGCTGAGGGTTTAAGAGTCACCAAGAGACGACTGTCTTACGAGACCCTCGAGCTTATACGCCAGCGTGGAGCCGCAAGAGCCGCAGGCAACTACCAGTTAACGTCCGAGCTCGCAAAACGGTGCAGAGAAGCGATAAAAGAAGACCTAAAGGAGAGACGAGCAGCAGTGTTGGCCGGAGCCGCAGAGGCAGGGAAAAGCATTCGCTGCACCCGCCGAGACTTCGCCAATCGCAAGACCAAGATGTCCGCCCTCCGGCGCCCAGACGGAACAATTTCTTCATCAAGACGGGTAATGGAGAAGGTCATCTACGACTTCTACTCGGATCTCTTCGATAGCCACGTCCACCTCCCTCAATGTCATCTTAGGGAGGACGGGTATGTTGTCCCATCGGTTCTCCCTTCCGAAATCCGACATGCCATCAAGTCGGTGAAGAACCGTACAGCACCAGGCCCCGACAGGATTCGACCGGAACATCTGAAGAACCTACCGCCAATTCTCATTACCACCTTGGCTAGGCTTTTCACGCGGTACCTGTCGGAATGCAAGGTACCTAACCAATGGAAGACCAGCAGGACTGTGTTGCTGTACAAGAAGGGAGACCCGCAGGATATTGGCAATTATCGCCCCATCTGCCTACTGTCCGTCGTCTACAAGCTTTTCACGCGAGTGATCCTCAATAGGATCGAAAGGACACTAGACGAGGGACAGCCGTGCGAGCAAGCAGGGTTTCGAAAAGGATTCAGTACGATCGACCACATACACACCGTCACTAGACTCATCGAAGTATCGCGAGAGTATAAGATGCCCCTCTGTCTCACGTTCATCGATTTGAAGAAAGCCTTCGACTCTGTTGAGACGGAAGCGGTGTTGGAAGCCCTGGGCAACCAGGGCATACCTACTCAATACATCAAGGTATTTCGTGAGCTCTACAGCAACTTCACGACCAGGATTTCTCCATTCTACGACGACATCACCATCGACGTCAAGAGAGGGGTTCGGCAAGGCGATACCGTGTCGCCAAAACTATTCAGCGCCACTCTCGAAGACGTCATGCGGAAACTGGAATGGGATAGCATGGGAGTGCAAGTTGATGGCCGGCGACTTAGTCATCTTCGCTTCGCTGACGACATCGTTCTTATAACACCAACCATCAGCGAAGCGGAACAGATGCTGGCCGACTTCGAGGACGCGTGTGGAAAGATTGGTCTCCAGCTGAATCTGACGAAGACGATGTTCATGAAGAACGGATGGGTCCCGGATGCCCCATTCTCGCTCAACGGAACGACCATATCCGAATGCTCCAGCTACGTATACCTAGGTCGGGAAGTCAACATGATGAACGACCTCGCTCCAGAGCTGGGCAGGAGGAAAAGAGCGGCTTGGGGAGCTTACAAGAGCATCGAGGACGTAGTGAAGAAGACGAAGAACACCAGGCTCCGTGCCCACCTCTTCAACACAACCGTTCTCCCTGCTTTGACCTACGCCTCAGAAACCTGGGCGTTGCGCAAGCAGGATGAGAATGCGGTCAGCGTCGTCGAACGCTCCATCGAGAGGGTGATGCTAGGAATAACCCGCCTCACGCAAGTGAGGGCTGGAATACGGAGCTCCACCCTTCGTCAACAATCGAAGATCAGGGACGCTGCCGCTTACGCCAAGTTGAGTAAGATTAGGTGGGCCGGACACGTGATGCGTTTTAACGACAACCGTTGGACAAGAGCCGTCAGCGACTGGACTCCACGGGACGTTAAGCGCACGACAGGAAGACCACCGACCCGATGGTCAGACTTCTTCACGAAGTCCTTCAAGGATAGATACGATGGATATCAAGAATATCCACGAAGTCCTTCAAGGATAGATACGATGCTCTCCGTGTCCCTCGAACGGACAGAATCCACTGGACAACTCTGGCTCGCGAGAGGGACAAATGGAAGGATTGCTGGCGCCCGCTCGGTACACCCGAAGATCAACGGGAGTCAAGGTGATCAAGGTGATCTTAATATTGGTGGATTATTAGGTTATGCGTTGCTGCAGTCAGGCATAGTTCGACTCCTATCCGTTTCGGCTACAGCTTCCAGCTCATCAATTTCCACGTTCATCATAAGGCTCACTTTGCAGCTTCATGTCACCTGAGCGGAACTTCCGAAACAAACGCTGTTCAGTGCGTTTACTAGCCAAATGCCCCTTAACACTGCCCTGATGTTTTCAGCCTTCTCTGCTCTAATGGCTGGAAAGTGGAACCTATGTTTCAAAATGACACGATTTTCCGTCTTTGAGTAGTTCTACAAAAAATCCTTTGGAACCAAAACTTGGAAATTGACCAGAAACCTTTTAGAAGAGGGAGGATGTTCCTTTATAAATAAAGAAAACAGAAGATGTGATCTAATAACACTTCGAAGATAGAGGATGTCAAACTGTGCATTTCATGATCAAATTACTCCCAACTACAGAAAAAATCAAAAAGCTTTTGAATTAAGGCTAGGTTTTGCGGACGAAGTTCGTTTTCCGATTGGGTTATATCGATCGCAGATATTGCGGATAGCCGTCGAATTCATGGTGTAGCGTCCACTGCATCTGTATATCTGCATAGTACAATGATATCCAATATTTCGTGATTGGGGATTGAGAACGTTCGTCAGTTCCAAGTTTTCACGAAAGGCACATCATTCATCTTCACGGTTGGTAGCTAGCTCGCAATCTGTTCGTGGAAGCGAAATACAAGCAACATGACAATGTCACTCAGATCAGATCAATGTCCTTCAATTGAGTAAAATCAAGCTCAGGTACCACCCTGCTACTCCAGTTGAGCACTTGTTATTTTAGGTTCTACGAAATGGAAGCAATCGCTACTATTTCCGTGTGGTTGCAGCTGCTTGTCAACAAAAACGTACGTTACCTCATATTGAGGGAGCTTCTTGGTCAGGAAGGATGTCACGGTAAAAGCACTATTACTAACAGAGTTTCTACATTTTGAGATAACCTTTTTGCTCATTCTGTTATGTTTGAGTGATGTTTTATTATCCATCGAATGCATCATTACTAACACTTAGACTTCTTTGTTACCTTTGCATAGATTGGACTTGTTTCTCTAGGTCCTTTCTCATTGATATTTGCAAGCATTTTCTTTCATGTGGCAGTACATAGAACAGCTTTGTTATTCTCAACGGAAAAGTTCTTGTTATGGTATGAAACTCTTAGGAGGAGAGATGCATAAAGGTCTGATATTTTGGTTATGTAGTTATTGCCATAAAGTAGAAATATTTAGTTAGAGGACAGGGATATAGTAAACTACTGGTTGTCACAAACTGTCACAAAAGCTTACAATTCGAGTAAAGTCTTCAGTCTCCAAAGATCTGCGCGTTCTCTGAAGTCCGCAGCTTGAACATTTTAGGGCCTTATTGCCTGGCCAGGTGCGCAAAAGCCGTAAACTGGCCAGGCAACACCCGAAAACTGGTCAGCCAACATCCAGAAACTGGTCAGGCATCACCCCGGACGTCCGAACAAAATCCAGATGACATGGCCCCTCACGGCCGGTGTGAGGTCCCACGAGGTCCTATGGAACTCTACCGCAAAAATTCTGGAGACGATCTACCCCAAGTAAACCCTGTTTGCACGAGCCACTACAGCCGTTTTCGCCTCGAAGCTTAGAACACAGTTCCCACCACGATTCTTCCCTTCATTGTGCTGCGCACATGCGGCAGGTTGCAACTCGTATGCTAACAAGGAGAAAATCCTTTTGAGAAATTTCTTAAGAATCAAAGTGAGACCGTACAAACAAAGAACCAACATGTTGATGGAATTGGAACAAATTGCTACAGTACGAACCAACGGGGTAACAATTGAATTAGCAATACTTCTCAAAGAGGAAATATCAAATGTAACCCAAAACATCGTGGAATTTTCTTACAAAGTAACATCAATGCCTGTCATAGGATACTACAACTGCTGGAAAGGGGCAGTTACTCTGACATTTCCGACACCACTGTACAGGTAATTCCAACAATTCTCAATACTGTGCTCGCGGAAAGGGGTAGAAAAACAAAATTCGCCTCCCTTTTAACACAGCAACGGTAAAGGAAAATTGCTTCGTGTCCTGTGGAAAACAAAATGCAAAATTCACATTACAAGGGATGCTGAACTACATCAATGGTATTCAACCCATTCCTCAATTTTTCCGCGTAAGGAATAAATAAACACACATAGAGGGAAGATTCAAATTTGAATCACACGCTCTCATACACTTCCTCACTATTTGCAATATATCTACTGTATACCATGCTCGTTCTTGTAACATTGGCATTTCTCATACTTATCACAACAATACGTCTAGGCTTCTACTCCAGCTTCATGAATAAAAGAAAAAGCATTGACAATCGGTGCATTCCAGCAACGCTTCCAGCAGCCGGAGTGCTGCTCCTCATTTTTGACGGAGTCAATATTTTAGCGCGTTTTCTCCTTCACACACTTCAAGCCGCTCTGAACACGATCTTCCGATTATTTCGATTGCGTTGAACATATCTCACGTTCCATAGAAATCCGCATGCTCATTAAAATCGGTAACACAATAACCTCAAGAGCAAGAATTGCCACCGGAAAGAGAAGAGGACAGGGTAGTCAATATTCACCTCGAACCAGCCCCGCAACAGCCAGAAATCCCTTGCGTACAATTTGTAGGCAGTGAGTTTATTTCTCATCTAACTATAACATAACACCGAAAAACCATTACAAGACCACTAAAACTTTTGCAAATAGACAAAAACAACACCTCGTCTCGAATTTTAAGAAACGGAAAAAAACAGCGGCAGACAAAGACACTCCCTCTGCGAAGGAAAAAGAAACAAAGGTACTAAAAAATATTATATACTACTTTAAATTGGCATTACATCCTAATGCTACGGTAAAACCACTCCATCGCCACTGCGTCGACTATGCTCCCAACTACTACGCCCATCCACGTCACCGGTACACAACACCTCATCGCGCCGCACTCCAGCTGCGGGCTGCGGTCGGCTCCACGGCTCCTTCTTCGTCTTAGTAGTCACTCCCCACAGCCAAGAAGTGATGACGCACGTCGCCAAGAAGTGATGACGCACGAATGATGACGCACGTCGCCAAGAAGTGATGACGCACGAATGATGACGCACGCACGAATGATGACGCACGCCGCGTTGCCACTGTAATATTGTACATTCCAGCGGCTCATAAGGATCCACATCTTATCTGATCCATCATGCTTGTACTATATAAGTGGGAGAGCCAAGCTCTTGGGGGAAGCAGCAAAAGGGAAAGGAAAACTCAGTGGAGCTGATGATAGTTGGCTCCGGTGAGCCAGTACCCTACAATATGGTAAGGGAAGGGAGGAAAAAGCTTAAGGAAAGGGAAGAAAGTAGGGAAAATGAATTATAACAAAATATGAATAATATCTATAGTTTTATTAGCAGTAGTATCACTAAGTTGATTGTTTCCTTTATTATTATCCCTCAGCAATTGTATATTATTAGAAAAAAATCAACGTTTTAAGTATAAGGTTGAACCACCCAGTTCCATTGGACCTTGATGCAGTCCGAACAGAGTTGAACTTAGAACACAATATTTCTATTTGAAAGCAATTTACGTCGATATTATGCAGGGGAAAGAAAGAGTGCTTCAATTTTCCGCTCAATTCTCGGCTGATTAGCACTCTCCGTAGTTGAGTTACAGTGAAAAATTCCGCCCTCAACAATGCCACTGTTCATATCTTTCCGACCTCTACTGTAGCCCAAGTTTATCGAGCTATTTGCCATCTCCATTATAAGAACTATATGCTGGGTAGTGCTCACAACTGTCTAGCTACCTTGTGAGAACAGTTTGATAAGTAAGGTAAAAGAAATAACTGTGGAAACCTAGCCTTGTAGAAAAATTCAATTCCATCTACGAAATATATTAGGTTAAGTCGAAAGTTCTCGAACAATCAGTGATGACATCTAGAGATCATAACTCAACAGAGAGCTAATGAAAATGGACAAGCGAGCTGCTATTTGATAGCGTGCGAAAGGCCTTCCGAGTGCGAACTAACAAACATGCCAAACTAGTTCCTTTTCTGCCATCATGCCGCGCAATTCCAGGCTGTCGTCACTCCGCAACACCATACTCTTTCGCCACCTATCTGCGCTCAAGCGCACCCACACGTTGCGTGAGCACCTAATCACCGGGTATGAGAAGTGGATCCTTTATTCTAACGTTCACCGGCGTGCTCGATGACTTGACAAAGTTGCGGGGGCTGAAGACGTCCCCAAACCAAACGTACACGCTAAAACGGTTATGCTCTGCTTCTGATGGAGCGTACATGTCGTCGAATGCCGGGAGCTGCTCGAAGGGATCCACAGTGACGTAGACGTCTACAATGAGGAAGCAGTTGAGGAATTCAAAGGCGAATCTCGCAAACGCCTGCCCGTAGCAGCACGAAGTCTAGTAGTTCCAGCACGACAACGCTCGGCCGTATATTGCAGAAACGACCAAGACTGAAGGGATGAAGCTCGGCTGCACCATTTTACCACACCCACCTTGTTCCCCAGCCCTGGCTCCCCCGAATTACCACCATCTTTCCCATCTCCATCGTCGTCTGGGTGGTCAAGACGCCCAAACCCGCGACGACATCGGAAAGACATTCGAGCAGTTCTTCAAGGACCAGTCCCCAGCGTTCTAGGGCAGGGTCATCGACGATCGGTCTCATCATTAATACGAGAAGATCGATGCCAATGGGGAATACTCCAAATGATTCACAGTTATCGTTTAAAAATTGTAAGATCTATTAAGCAAAGCGCCGTAAGGGGGCTAGAGCGGCTAAAGATATGCGGCGGCACTCATAGACACCGCAATCTTGAGGAGCAGACTGTGGAGCGAAATGGCCGATTTTTAGGGACTCAGGCACATTCGTTCCGGGACTCGCAATTACGTCACTGCTGGCTCTACCGCATGCACGAGATAGTGATTTCATCACCTTCGCTGGCGGTCTCGCAGCATAGGAGTGAGGGAGTGTTTACAAGCTTCCAGGCTGCACAATGTACGCAGCAGGAAAACCACCCTTCCACTGTTGCTACGCTGTGTGCACTTGCAGGAAGAAATGGACTGGTGTTATGAGAGCTGCAGCGTCTTGGAAGCTAAAGGGAGGCTGGACCTACGCCGTCGCCTCATTTGGTGGATGCTATTGCTGCATCCCCTGCTGAATTCTCGCGGCGATTATGTAGTCATGACATCCGTTCGTTTCGAGAAAGCTTCTGCACTAACAAAGAGTAAAAGCCTCAATATATGAAAGCATGACATTGGGTAACCAATATAAGGATATGCGCCCACAGATGGAGAATGGGCTCGCCGTGGCCCAGTGGTGCGGGGGACGCCAAGATACGGGTTTGACGATGGAGGAAAGACCCGCCAGGGCCCAATGGTGTGGGGGACGTTATGACACGGGTCCAACGATGGAGAAAAGACCCGCCAGGACCCAATGGTGCGGGGAACGCCATGAGGCGGGTCCAGCTATGAAGAAAGGGCCACCGTGGCCCAGTGGTGCGGGGGACGCCGAGATACGAGTCCACCGATGGAGAAAGGGCCCTCCGTAGCCGAGAACAGGTCCGCCGTAGCCAAGGGGTCTGATGAACGCCAGGATACGGGTCCGTCGACTGAAAACGGGTCCGCGTTGCTCAACAGTGTGGAGAACACCAGGATACGGTTCCGCAGATAGAGAAATGGTCTGCCCCTACAGTGAGAAAATCGCGAGAACGCTGGTCCACCGATGGAGGATGGACCCGTCGAAGCATAACAGTGTGGAGAACGTCGGGATACGGGTCCACTTTAGTCCGATGGTGTTGAGAATGCCAGGATGCGAACTCGCCCCTGAAGAATGGATCCGGCTTGCCCTAACTGTGAGGAAGGCGCCAGAGTGTGGGCGCTCAGATGGAGGATAGGCCCGCCGTGGCCCAGTAGTGTAGATAACACCAGGAGACGGGTCCGCCAATATAGGATTATTCCGCTGTGACTCAGTAAAGTGGAGAATACCAGGATACGGTACAGGCCTAATAGTGAAGATGGGGCCAGAATACGGGTCAATCGATGGGAGAAAGCCCGCTGCGGCCCAGTAGTGTGGAAAACACTCGGATACGATTTCGCTTTGTCCAATAGTGTGGGGAACTGCAGGATACAGTTCAGCAGATGGAAAACGCATCTGCGTTAGCCCGGTAGTGAGGAATACGCACGAATACGCCATAGGATGGAACGAAGTTCACATGCTCATACCCAACTCATAAGAAGGACTTCTTGTTTGGGCCCATTCAAAGATTGGTTTTGCTTGTTCATCAATTTTCAAAAAATTTAGAAAGTGTGAAGCGTTTGCACATCTCCCAAGTGGCTGCCCCAACCCAAAGTTCTCGGACTAATTGACAATATTTTTATATAATAGCGCCCCGAAGGGGCGCTATTATATAAAAATATTGTCAATTAGTCCGAGAACTTTCGACCCAATCTAATGACATAGCAGATCATTGCTGGACTTTGTAGAAGGTTGTTCAGCATGGGTAAGCGCAGAGCTGAGTTCATCACAGTGAAGTGAACTAGCCTTCTCATGATGCGGAAATGAGTAACAGTGATGTACACGGAGTACCTCATTTAGGCCCCGGCACTGGTCTCAGCTGTGGGATTCGCAAAATGAACGAACAGCAAAAAGAGCTGAAAGCATATATGCTCAAAAGTGGAATCTTTGCTCAACAAGAATTTCCGAACGACCCCAGCAAAGTTTCCACTCTAATGCATTGCCCTGAAATCTGCAGGGAAGATACAACAAACCGTTTATTAGAAGGTTCGGAGAAAATTTCTCAAACTCATGTACCGCTTGAAAGATGTGTACGCAAAAAGACCAAGCCTTTCTTCAGCAAGTAATTTTGAAAGATTCCAGTGGACCTGGCACTTCATGAATTTCGTTGATGTTTGCAATTCGGAGAGAAAGGAGCTAAAGGACTACCAGAAGTGTTTGAAAAATCGCTCAAAACATATGCAAAGCGAAGAAGATATCTGCTTTCCGGCTGACCTACTCCAACTAATGAGCATACACTACACTGTTTTTGTTCACATGCGTAGCGAGACGTTTTTCGAACAATTTTTTATCATCCTAGGTCGAGTTTTTCACGCAATCTTGGAGGCAACATTTGACTATGCACTTCACAGTAGTCTTTGAAAATTCCTCGTAGAACAAAAGGATGAAATTTTACGCATACATCTTTCGCAAGATTCACAAGTTCGGGTATCTTAGCAAACGCTTCTACTACTCTCTTAGTTCTTCTACTTTTTAACAGTTCAAGTTAATTCGTGAAGTCCGATCTGCGCAGAAGCCCTTCGCATTCTTCGAACGGTTTTAGTCTGTAGGATATTTCCACTTCTTTCAATTTTCATTCTTCCATACTCACATCTTGCACTAACCTTTTTGTGAGCTTGAACCACTGTGGTTACTATAGTTTCAACTACAAACTCGATTCACCACAATTACTTAATTACTATTTCTTTCTAAGAAACTTCCGCTCTCAACATGAGCTAAATCAGACCCTACAAATTTGAGTTGCAGTCCTGTTTTCCAGGTAATGTCCCATGCCCATTCTCTGTCTTCAGAAATGATTCTCTTATACGTGCTTTTTCATTAAGATTAACTGTAGTTTGAAAGTAAAATAGATGCGATTTTTTTTTGCTACCATGCCAGTTACATAGCCAAGATTACTAGCATGATTTTAGTTGTGTACATCCAGGATCCCACTTTTTCAAAGCTAAAATGAGATAGTTGCGTACTTTTCCTATTTATCTATTTTCGAGATGGATCTTACTACTTCCGAATTCAAGTATCCAAAACAGCATTCGTAAAATGTTGGATTTTCGGAAAGAGACTCGTTTTGATTTCGGTCCCAGGAATGACTCGTGCTGAGTCTGATCTCACTCCCTTTACCTCTCACACTATTTCACGACAGTAGTCGTCCTTATAGTTAAATTTATGTTTATGGAAAAAAGTAGATATGCGGGTCTCTATTAAGCCCTGCAGTCATCACACGTCCTTCTTACCGTGGTTTACGAAAGAGACATGGGTATACTCAACAGATTTCTATAACCCGGAAAGAAGAATCACTAGACAGCAGTGATTACTTCGAAATAGTGAAGAAAGAAAGGGATATTGCGCCAATAATGCATACATAAAATTTCTGCTTAGACAACATCCAGTTTGCCTAACATATCTCAATCAGGGACCTTACGCGGTCATTTTCCACTGAATTTGATTTGAATCTGTTACCGCGAGTCCTACTCATGCTGGTATACCACCTACGAAGGTCACTCAGTGATATTAATAAATGGTTGTGATTGTCGTTCCTTTAAAGTTTATCATTGAGAGACCGGAAGTATCACGATTGAATGCCACCTCGGAAATAAAGGAAAGCGAATGTTCTCTGTCATTTAAAATGCTTCGACGCTTGCAGAAATACACGATACAAAAAGTGATCAGACGCAGTAACAGCAACAAAAATGTAGTAATAGTTGTCGTAAATAAAGAAATGTTCATTAGTTCTGTGCGCGTTGCCAATCCATGTTATTCTCGATATTACATCCTTGCTATTATGTTTATCCAAACCATGTTATTCTCAATATCGTAATATCGTAATATCGTAAAGTAATCGTTTTTTTTAGTTTCAATTTTTTTCCAAAGGACCCTCGACAGTAATTCCACTTCTCACTTCAAACTTGAGTGGTCGATTTATGTATTAACCAAACTGGTTTGCTGAGAGCTGAACGGCGCCCCACTTAAACTTCTATTATGTCAGTAGGCTAGGACTGATCAAATCATCAGCAATACGGAATACGAAATGTTTTCAGAGATTTTCCCATCACTTTCTCCTCAAACTGGTATTAGGGAAAATATATCAATTCACACTCATACTATTCACAGCAACTTTTTCTGCTTTAATGCGAAATTCAAGCTCAACAAAATCCAGGAAATGGTCACCGTGCCCCTCGGCCAAGTACTGCTATCAGTGTACGCATGGATATCAATGTGTCTTTATGTGCACTTGGTTCGAAGGCTGCTGAAGTGGCGCAGAAACATGGAACAATTCCAATCTTCATACTACTTCTTATTTCTTATGCAATTCGCCGCTGATTTTTATATGTTTATTTTTGTGGAGCTCATTATGCGACCCAGAAAATTCAACTATTTCGGCCTGTTCTCAGAAAATATGCGAGGTTATGCTATATTCACATCTGTTAATTTCCTTATAGCGAGAGGGGTCATATGCTGCGGGCATGTCCTCATTGCTTTGAACCGTTTTACTGCATTTTACATGCCTCTCAGGCAAGAAAAGGTAGAGTCCATTTCGCCACCTATCTACGTAATAAAGGTCAACTGACTTCAAAAGTGTAGGCTTCCAGCGGTACGATAAGAAGATGTGGGAGGAGAAGAAATGAGTCTGCGGTGCGAAAATTACTTGAGTGGTGGTGCAAACTCTTAGTTTTTGCAAATGTTTCATGGGAGTTTTCTACAATTCATCCTAAGCTTCAACTTCAGAAAATTGTAGTTGTTGTGCAATTCTCGTCATTACCTAGCAAATGAGTAGCTCCCTCCCCAAATGAGTAGAACAACAACACCTAATGCAAACAACTTTACACCATCTAATCCAAACAACTTCATCAACTATGTCGATGATACCGCCCTTACAACACCAGCTGAAGGGACTCTGATAGCTGTGCAACTCGAAATTAGCTCGAACGGTGTAATGGTTCGAGTAGAAACCTTAGCAGCAGCGCTTCCCGGCTGCTGCCATCCTCCCCTCAATTACTGCTCAAGCTTCCCTTTGGCAGCAATTGCTGAGGAAAGCAGCAGTTGAGGGTTGGATGGCAGCAACTGAGAACCGTTGCGGCTAGTGTTTCTACTTGAACCATTACGCCGTTCGAGCTGCCTCGTGCCGCACAGTTATCAGAGGATGTATGCAAGTCGACTTCGACAATGCGCGTGGATAGGTCTGTCTCTCTAACGAAGACGATGTCCAGGAGGAACGGACTTTCTGCATGCCAGTATTACTCCACTCAAAGAGCATGTCGAATACAAGGAGAGTCCAAGCACACGACGAGCCAACTTGAACTCCACGGTTTTCACTACTCTGGGGCATCACTTAAGCAGGAAGAGAATGAGGTCAGCGTCATCAAATTCTCTATTGGGAGTGTGACGCTAGGATTATCCTTGCTCATGCAGGTGATTTTCACGCATGTGAATCCGAAGCACGGCGGTTTGTCGGAAGTCAAAGGTCAGGGATACTGTTCTTTCAACAACGTTAGGCAAAATCGAATCGACATATTACTCCCTAACGGCGACAGTTGGCCAACACCTTAGCAATTGGATAACACGAGAATAGATTCCATGACGTGGAAACCAGATATCCCTTTGAAGTCCATGGAGGAGAAAATGTTCCCCGTATCTGTCGCACGAACTAAGCCCAATGAGTAGCTCTGGCCTGAGACAAGAAGAATTGGAAGTATTGCTGATGGTTGCTGAGTTCACTCGAAGTCATCCACTTTAAGTGGCAGCTGACACTCTCCTTATTCGGGTCACATTACGCTTTTTGCAGATTTGGACCAACTCATTGGTATTTGCAAGCACCTTGTCCCTATGGGGTATGCTCACCGTGGCATCGCTGTCGACAGTAATTATATATCGCGATTTTCCTAGTTTCATTCGTTTGGAAAGTGGGATTTTACAGTTGTATAATGGACCAATCGCTACGGTAAAAATAACTTAGAGCATGCGTATTCTCTACTAGTGTTGTTGAATTGCTTATAAATATTTTGAAAATTTCAGTATGATTCCTACCAATGTGGCGTTACCTATGTATCCACTGTGATCGTGTGTTCAATATGTTATTTGAGCTCATATCGAAGAGCAAGAAAATCTCAACAAAGAAATGCGGTAGGTAAAATGATGTTTAGCGTCTTGTTTTGCTCATTTGAGGTACCATATTTGAAACTTCGTGAGTAGATTTTGCAAAGGGTGAAAAAGTTAATGAAAGTAATTAATGAAAGTAATTTCGAAGCTTACAACACTCACACCAAAGTGCTTACCAATTATAACACAAATTTTTCTTTTTGAACATAGCATTTCTGCGGAGCCGGATTCATTGCAGGCTCGGCCATTAGCTCCACTCGTTTAACTAGGCACATTCTCTGCACTGTGTCGAGATGACTTACAACTTGTAATACGCTAGATATGTTTAGCTTGCTGAGGATACAATAACTTTTTTGCCATTTCTTGTCTTGCATCGTCGTTCACGTCTGGGCAGAAATCGCACTTTATAAATGACACAGATTGTTGTACTAAAAAAAACCTATAACGCAGAAATAAATCGCGAGGGGTTGGAACGGTCTTCGCTTTGTTCTGCTCAAGCAGATTCAATCACATATTTAGAAGCTTGAGCAACGCCTATTCGTGTGTGCGGTCGCTTCCTCGTTCCCGTTCTGCATTGAAGTGACTCGCCTGACGCTCCTACCTATCTTATTTGAACAGAATAGAGATTTATACAACTTGATGACAGAATTCTGGTTAGTCATTTCCAAACTTTTTATTTAACGAATTTCATTCTCATTTGTTTGCCACATTTTCCCGCTTCACAACTCCACACGAAATGATAGGTGAATCATATCAAATGACTTATAGCCTAAATAGTGTGACGGTGCGACAGGGACACTAGTGATGGCAGAAATACTTTACATACTCCTGACAGACTATCAAAGCAGTCTACCGGGAAATCAGGAAAAGTTTCCATACATAGAACCCACTGTTCCAATAGGACGAAATATTCTCTGCATGCAGTTTTGCAGCGTAGCTCTCACGTGATACCGCTGTCAGTGGCAAGTGGAAAAATTGTGAAATCAAATAATCAGGGGGCAAGAGTCAGTAGATCGCTGGCTTTAATGAGGAGCGGCCATAATGCTTATTCGCAATGCTAATGCTGCTCTTCATTTACTTTTCAAAACATTAATATCTTAATATTAATATCGCGTCTTATGATGGACCCAAGAAAAGGATATGTAACCATCGTCTCGCTTCTTCCAGCCCTATCCTCACTCTAATAAGCAGTAGACGTTTTTCACGATGGGATCTCCGCTCTTTCCAATCGCCCTTTTTCCTCTTCTCTGACTTGTCCCACTTTGGCTTCCGCCGCATTTTTATTTGAAGTTTTATGGAAAGGCCTTAACAGGATGTCTGTGATGGCTTTTTGAGTTGTTATTGCGCTTATATGGGTGGGTTATCCTAGCAATTATTGGATTTCGGGCGCAAAGGTTTCCACCATCACTGCGTGTTGTTCTCGACTAGCATTTGTGCCATACTACAAGCCCATAGATATGTAATTAGTCATGTTATCACAAAATGAGAACTTCATCTGAGATTTATCAGAAGAGCTTTTGTCGCTTCGCGCCTTCTTCAGATCTTCACGAAAATGAACGATGGCGATTCTACCCAGCGACCTCGCTGGCGTAATGATATTGTTGATGGACCACAGGACAGGTAGTAAACCCCCCGACGTCGTGAACTTTCAGTTGCTAATATGTGGTGACAGTGTCCCTCACATTTGTCGCGAGATGTTCGTGAACTTCCTCTGATAAAGAGTGCGATTTCGCTGATGTCGCCACATCGTTGGAAGCTAAGTTCGACGACTATATCTCGACAATGGTTGGTAGCCATATTCATGACCTCTTTGTCATGAGGCGCAGAGAACAAAAGTTGGGGAAATGGTGTGGAATTCAACAAGGCGCAATGTCGCGAACTCGACAAAGTTCGTGAACGTCCAGTTCGTTAACAAGAGAACGGCACAAATCAGTTTCTGGTCAAGATCAAAATGAAGCTCCTTTGAAACAACGCAGAATTATGAAGCTCTCAAACCTTTGTCCATTTCGCTTGATAAGTCCAACCGTAAGCTCATACAGCTCGAAAAACTGACGGAAACGCGTCAGCAGTAGAGTTTTACATTCGAAAATATTTTTCGAATATTCGAATATTCGAATTTTCGAACTTTTGGGAGCCCCCGAATTTTCGAATATTCGAATTTCCGAATTTTTGCGAACCATCGAATTTTCGAATATTCGAATTTTCGAATAAACCCGAACCCTCGAATTTTCGAATATTCGAACTTTCGAATATTGCGGAGCCATCGAATTTTCGATTATTCGAATTTTCGAATTTTTTGAGACCCCCGAATTTCCGAATATTCGAACTTTCGAATATTCGAATGTTCGAATATTTATTCGAATAACATTCCATTTGGTAAAAACATTTTGTACCCATGTATGTAGGCGAACAAGACGATATGTTTGCCAATCACAACGGGCATGAAACTTTTCGGGGAGTAAGTTTCATCTGCCGTTTTGGAATTTCTTACAACCTTCCCATGAGTAGAAGCTTGTGCTGCTGTGGAGTTGGTCCCTCATCCGTTTTAGAATTGCAACTGGTTGAAATTCCTAAGCTTAAGAACGTATATCTCACTTGAGGTCTGTAACCATCAGTGAAGGATCGTAAAGTGGATGAAACCCTTCGAAAGTGAGAAGGCTTCCGCTTTAATATTTCTGTGTTGTAGTTTAACAAAACGTGCCATGGTAGTAAATGTAGGGGTATTGACGCGGTAAAAATAATGTTGGGTACAGTGGTTCATTTACCTTGACCATGAATGAGTTTCCAGCTATCGACAAAAAAGCGTCAGCAAGATGAAAAGAACTGTGTGTTATCCCGTTCCTCATTATTACTTCTGTTTATCGGGTCCAATTGCATTCTTGTACGTTGAATATCAAAACCAACTTCTATAACAAGAAGTCGGAGTATGTTTGGGCAGAAAGGTTAATAAGAGGATCTCAAGATTTTGTGTGAGCTTCGAATTCCATTACTGACGGTTATGCACTTAGAAAGAGTTTCAACGAAGCAGTAGTCGGAAATCAGCTAAATATAAGGAGGAATGCTGTGTAAAATTTTATATTATAGTTTACATTTCACTTACATAGTTCTGGAGGAAAGGCTTGAATAATTGGAAGTTTAGTTGAAACTGCTGGTTTCTCAAGTGCCTAGAAAAGTACATACGTAGGTTTTACCGGAGAGATCATTGTCGCCAATGTCGTATACCTCGTAGGATTGCAGTTTCAAAGCCTTCAAATGCAGTTGGTGACTTTCGAATGCGTGCAAAGATATGAGCGGGTTTTTGGGAAAATTGAGATTGAAATGAGAAATTGGACTGGAGTTTCAATGGGAATGGTTCTTCATCGAGAAATGGAACTGAAATAACAGCTGCGAAGCAAAACAATTGCAAATATTCGAATTTTCGGCCTAAAATTTTCGAATATTCGAATTTTCGAATAATCCCGGACCCTCGAATTTTCGAATATTCGAACTTTCGAATATTGCAGGGCCATCGAATTTTCGAATATTCGAATTTTCGAATTTTTTGAGACCACCGAATTTTCGAATATTCGAACTTTCGAATTTTTCGGAACCTCCGAATTTTCGAATATTCGAATTTTCGAATATTCGAACATTCGAATAAATATTCGAATTTTATTCGATTCGGTCAAAACTCTAGTCAACAGCTAGCCAAAGTATTAACTATAGTCTGCACTAAACTAGTTCAATTATGATGTTTCATGAGAGGGCACAAAATGAGAGGATTTTCAAATATTCTAGAGAATCATCGAGTACCTCGTACATGATGCTCATGAGCAGCTTTTCACGTTGCAAGGAGAAACAATTTCTGAACAATCCAGAAAAAGCATCCGCAAAGAAGTCGATCTCTGTGCATTTTCTACAAGGAATTCTCATAGAGGAAGCGATACGCAGCGAAAAATAGCTAGGAATCACAAAAAGAGCATGACCCATGAGGAACCAAAGTCTCCTATTCAACTGACATGAGGGGCTGTTTATTCCTGTCTGAATTGCCTGTCTATTCATGAACTTCGAACTGGGATTTTAAGTGCTGGGAGTGGAACAAAAACACAACAAAAGAACTCTTTTGAGATTTAGACTCCTTAGGAATTAATCCAAATTCGGAAAGGAGGAGAAAGTCTATTTTCTTCTGGTCGAATTTTTAATTTGATTAGGAGTATGTAGTCAGCCATCATGCATACAAAATTCTCGAAAACTGGTTGCACTTCTTTCTATACTTTTACAAAACATTGGAAATGTTCAGGAATCGAACCTAGCCGACGGAGCACAGGGTCGTTCAAACGGCAAACGCGCTAACCACCAGCCCATGTGTGAACATTTTTTCTACCAAAATAATTAAGCATAGATATATGCAGTTAAGCAATTAAGCATAGATATACTGATTCGCAATACGGCATCGATGTCGCGAACCTGCTGCCAACGAGTTCGCATCTTGGCTGTCACGCCGTAAGAGGTTGACTACCAGCCCATGGGTATTCAATGGAGCGTGACACTGCAATCATGCCCTCGTCTACTTATCATTGCTTCTCCTACCTTTTCGCAAACGAATGAGCAATGAATTTTAGAACTTCCAGACATTCTTCTCTGCTATTTATCTACGAAGTCTGAAAAAGCGTACCAAAACTATGTATCCACGCAACTTTGTAGGTAACAAAGTTCAGAAGAGTCCGATTGAGACAGGATCAGTTCCATTCACTCCAGAGAGTACTATTACCCTTTACTGAAAGATACTTACCTGGCTACTCAAGTTTTCTGAAGCTGAAATTTTTAAGAACTTCGTTTCTTGCTCTGTGCTGATATGTATCGCGTGTTGCCCTTCTTACCTCTGCCGAACAGGCTCAGATTGATGCCCTGCACGTCGTAGGGTTATCCAACCAAGCACTTGCAGAACAGTTGAGTCGTTCTCATGGTTGTGTGAGCAGGTACCTGAGGGACCCATCTGCATACGACAAGAAGCTCAATACCGGTCGTCCTAAACTGCTAACACCCAACGAGAGCAGAGGAATCGGGAGACTCGCATCGAACTCCACATTGAGCATCGCACAGATGCGGGTCCAATTGGGTTTGAAAGTCTCGAGAGTGACCATTTTATGTAGATCGGTGCGGAGGAATACCAACATCACACGAGAACTTATGCGCCACGCCTTCCCCCCCCCCCTCCCAGCACAAAGAAGCACTTTTTCTCTTCGCAAGAGGCAACATGACAACGCAGTAGGACAAGGTACCTGTTCAACTGCACCCAAAACTTATTGCAAATCAAGCAATCAGCTTCTGAGTTCCAGGTGATCTTCAGTGACGATAAAAAGTGTAATTTGGATGGGTCGGATGGGTATCGTCATTCTTAGAGGAACCTGAATAAGGAGCCAATCATATTCTCAAGACGCATCTTCAGCGGCGGTTCGCTCATGACATGGGCCGCTCTCAAGAAAACTAGAGTTGACGTTTGTTTCAAAGAGGATCGCCTCATCCAAATACCATGAGGAGTTGAGAATACGACTTTTTTTCTTTCTTTTTTTTCAAAGGTGCGCGGTGCCGTTTTCTTGTTCCAGCAGGACAATGCTGCCGTCCCCGTGTCTCTTCTGACAAGAAGCTGGCCTCACAAGCATACAAGCAATGGACCGGCCTGCGTGTTCGACACACTGCAACCCAGTTGAGAACAAGTGGTGTATAATTGTACGCCAAGTTTATCGAAATGACAAGCAGTACAGTACGGTCGAGAGCTCGTAAACAGCGATAATGGGAGCAGTACTGAAGTTCATGAGATGTATGCCACATCGGATTTTCAAGATCATCAGGGACAATGGTGGACCGATCGACTCCTAATTGTTGAGTTATAATGATAAATCTGTCCAGCAATCGTAAAATGGTACATAGTTTTGATACAAACAAAGAATTTTTCACGAACGAGTATTCTAGCCCAAACGGTCGAATATATTGGGAAACAGGGATACAAAGTTCATGCATATCGAGATTCCTAATAGGAAGTTTCGCTTTTTGAGAAGCAAAACGGGCCAAGGTATTGACCGACTAAAGGTGGATACGTAGTTTTGTTACGCACTGTATGACTCGCACTTCATAATTTCTTCTGCTTCTGGGACTTTCCTTTCCAGAGGTTAGTCAAGGTGACGATGTAATAATTTGACTTCAGAATATGCATAATCACGCGGTGCTGTGATGCATCGTCTTACCACCCTTCAAACACCCAATGAGAGTTCATCCAATGAATCTTGGTTGAAGTTGTCATCCGTGCTGAAAACAAAATAGAATATCAAATGAGGCTTTGGGACAGCAGCATTATGCACAATTATAACTCGAAATGAGATCAATGGTGAATGATAAACAGGCTGGAATGTAGCTTTTTGTGAAATCTACTCACAGCTGCACTGTAGGACCCACACATATTTCGGTCACAGTTTGCGACCCAACCTTGAGTAAATGTGGATATAGTGGTGACTCCTAAAAATGAATACCAGGAATACTCCCACGAAGGCGAACGCCTTCGATTTCAGTACCAGATGTGTTTGAAGGTTGCCATAGAGGAATTCGTTGATGCACATTTCAATAATTGCATCAAACGCTCGCCCATAGGAAGCTGTACTTTTTTGACCTAATTTCTTGTCATTTCAGGTTTTACGAAGTGGAAGTGATTGCGACTGTTTCTGTGTGGTTGCAGTTGCTAATCAACAAAAACGTACGTAACCTATTACTACAGGAACTTGTAGGTGAGAAAAGATTTCATGGAAGATTTCATTTCAAGATTTCACGCACATCTACCAATGGAGCTTCCAAATTTTGAGTTTTTTTTCGATTGTTCAATTCGATGGGGACAAATACTAAGTGACGCTTAGCACTTCATGATGACTTTGTGATCAATAGATTTGTTTCTCCGGCTTCTTTTTTACATTGCTCTCTGTCAAGGATGTCTAGGCATATCATTCCCATTCCCTGGATTGTAACCAGCAAAACGTAGTACAGCATTTTTATTTGAAGTGAGTGGTTTTTCCATCATGTAAAGTGCTTGACAATAGAGGTATATCACGGTCTGAAATCCCTTTTTCCGTAGCTGTATCACAGGACTGAAATAAATAGACGTCGACATAATAAACTTCTTATTTCCACAGCAACAGCTCTACAATCTGATTTTTTTGCGTGTTGTAATCTCCGGACATATGTGATGTAAGGTGCGGAAACTTCACCGCTACAAAGAGAATTATTCTGGTTGGGCTGTTTCATTATTTCTTCACACTCGGAAGCTTTATAGCATAGCGATGCAAATGAAAAAAAAAAGTGGAGGAAAAATTCTGTACCTTCTAGCGAGCATAGAACTGAAATTTTTTCGAGATGCCTTTGCTATTGGGCGGGAATTGGACTCAGTTACTTTCTCTTTACATGTTAGACTGACGAAATGGCATGCATTCATGGTCAAGTGAATCAACAAAGGGTAAGAAAAACTGCAATAGCAACAGAATACGATAACGTTGTCTTTTACTAAACTGGATTGGATACAATTGCCATATGCTGTACGGTGTGCCTGGTTCACTCGAGTGCTTTCATCCGGCTAATTGACGCTGATGACAGCAATTGTTAAACCCAATAACTCAAACTGTTTACTTAATGAAAAGCCTGAGTGACACTTTTCAAAACACCCCTACCATATTTTGGCGCAAAATAGCTGCCGAATTCGTGTTCAGTGTATTGGAAAACCCTGATAGACAAGTCCTCACTGACCCGTAAGCAAAGGTGGAAGAACAAAAACACCAATATTTGGATGCCTAGGCGCACAGATTGTCTGGCTATCTCATAGCGTCGCTATTCCAAAGCAATGTAAACAATCATGCTAATCTCGCCAGCAGTAAAGTTGTAGGGTGATTAAATCAGTCCAACACTTGTTGCTACGTTTGTGACGTTGATTGCATGCGGCCAACATCCTCGTAATGTAACACTACCAGATCATCCTCGTCCGCGCATCCGCTGGAGACGCATGCGCGGCAAGCTGAGTTCATCGCACTGAGATGGGGACTGAGCGTGCTCCCATGTTGCTGGAATGTCATAGTTCCACTCTGAGCTCCTCAATCTCTGACATTTCTGAGGGTGAGCGCTACCTTGTCGCCGTACTTTGTGGCGATAAGTTAGTGCTCAGTTCATTTCGAATGAACTTAGCTCGCCACCACGCAATTAGCAATGGCGTGGACTGGAGCGATCTGCTATGCATGCCGCGTGGACAGGGTCAAGCGTGGTGTTGGTAAAAATTTATTTATTTATTTATACGTGGTGTTTCCACGCTATATGAAAAAATTCCAACAAAAAAAGATGTTAAACAACATAAAACGCAATACAAACAAGTTAATCAAATCAGAGCCAAACAATAGGTCTAGAAAGACGACAAATTCATCAAAAATTTAGGAACGATAAACTAATAAGCTGATTCTTTGAGGAACTTGTCCGCAAGTCTTTTGAATTGTGCCAGGGAAGATGGTAGGTTGTATCTCTTAGAAAGTCTTAGAAAATCAGATCCAGCCCTCTGCGTGAAGAAGGATGAGCGCAATGAGCTTCTTGCTGTAGGGAACGTAATTTTAGATGGACCACCTCTGGTACAAGAAGAGGATAAAGAGTAGAACTTGTCTAGCGGGAGATTCACATCGCCACTAATAATTTTGTAGACCATAACAAGGTGATATTTTTTCCTGCGACTGGCAAGGGAAGGGATTTTAAATATGATATTACGAGCAGAAGCCGGAGGAATGTTGGAATAGTTATATCCATGCAGCCTGATCCACAGTTTCCTAGTAAAACTATTTTGGACAGCTTCAAGTCTCGAAATGGAGCGTTTGGATTTAGGACTAAACACTGTAGTACTATATTCCAGAATGGGGCGCACATAAGATTTATATGCTAGCAGTAAATGAGTCGATGACTTAGTTGTCAAGGATCTAAAAATATTATGTACAGTTCTATCTGCTTTCGTTGCTATCAGGTTGCAATGAACATCAAAGGTAAGTTTATTATTCAAAGTGAACCCCAAGTCGCAAACAGTGTCAGTGCTGTCTAATTGACTCTCACCAAGGTAATAAACATTCCTTGCCCCTGACTGACTTAGATGGAATAGTTTGGTTTTTGGGCCAGATAAAGGAAGCTTCCATGTGACTGACCAGTCAGCAATTGCCGTAATTGCTGACTGAAGATCATCATGGTCATCACTGGAGTTGATACTTTTATATATCTTAATGTCGTCAGCAAACATTTTGCAGGAGACACTGTAACGACTAACTAGGCCAGGAATCTCGCATGTGTATATGATAAAAAGTATAGGTGATAAGACCCCACCCTGCGGGACTCCGCTCGTCACTGAACATGCTTGAGAAAATGATTCGTTGACTCTAACCTGAAACGACCTACCAGAAATGAAGTTCTTTATCCAGTTTGTAATTCTGGGGTGCAAGCCAATTTTGTGGAGCTTAAGAATGAGCTCATTGAAAGGGACCTTGTCGAAAGCTTTGGCGAAGTCAAAGTAAACGACATCAACATCGGTTCCTCGATCAAGTGCTTTTGTCCAGTCTTCCATAGCTGACAACATCAAAGTTTCTGTAGACCGACCGGCTCTCAACCCAAACTGCTCATCAGGAAGAATAGCCTTAGCTTCTACGTACTTAACAATCGTGGACTTGAGAATTTTCTCGAAAACTCGGGCAAACACAGATGTGATGCTGATAGGACGATAATTTGATGCAAGATAGTATGGTGCTTTCTTGGGTATTGGTACAACAAATGCGTGCTTCCACCGGCTGGGTATGTCACTATGCAAAAAACTAATTGAAAATGTGTTCAAGGGGATAAGCGAGTGCAATGGCAACCTTCCGAATGAAATAGGGTGGTATTGCATCAGGAGTAATAGCGTAGGACAGTGGTAGATGGCAAAGCATTTCATAGATATCCTCCTTGTAAAACCAAACAGAACAGTCTGTAGAACTGGATGTTTCAGGTGGGTCCCATTGTACGTCGGAAGAGCACTCGGAAAACGACTTTTGGAACTGCTTTGCAAAGATTGATGCTTTTCCAGAATCACTGCTAACGGTTGTACCGTCATCATTCGTCAGAGTAGGAATGTGTGGTGACCGCTTCAGCCTAGAATTGAGGAGTTTGTAAAGCGAGGATTTCCTAGGACTCTGGAGTACTTTTCTTTCAATGTACTTGTTATACTTCTTGAGAAGGCGGTCAGAATTGTCCCTAACCTTTCTAAAATAGGTGACGTTTTCCTGACAAGGATCGGATTGGGACATTAGCCAAGCTTGTTCTCTACGTTCAAAAAGCCTTGACAAGTTAGGGGGAAGATTACCATAACTCACAGGTTGCTTTTCAACAGGGACAAAGTTCTGGACGCAGTAGTGTAGGATCGATAGGAAAAACTCGTATTTATCGTTGGAACACGAAAAACCTTCAAGGATTCCACGCCAGTCTAGGGAGCATAAGAATTGGCAGATGATATCATAGTTCGCTTTGGAGTAAACCTTACGCAGTCGGTAGGCCGGCGGATCTAACGTGTTGGGGATGTTGTAAGATATGGAACAGTGGTCGCTAGTTCCTACGGGCGAATTTACAGTAACGTCATTAATTGAGTTTTTGTGGTTACTCAAGACAAGATCTAGTATGCGGTCACCACGGGTAGGAATGTGGACATGTTGACGAAGTTTACATGACCGGCACATATCAATAAAGTATCTTGAGCCAGCAGAACTGCAGGAAGGGGTCCTACTAAGCCAATTTATATCAGAAAGATTAAAATCACCGGTAATGACATGTTGCCCATCAAAGGAAGACAAGTCACTTATTACCTTGGTGAGTTGCAGGGTATTACTCAAGCTACAGGAAGGCGTCCTATAGATTCCAGTTACGCGAATGGTCGTCTGAAGCAACTTAAGATCACAGGAGAGGATCTCATAGGCATCTTGAACAGACTCGAGCCACCTATTCTCAAAAGCAATATTACGCCTTATGAGGATCAGTACACCACCACCCTTTTTATGGGTTCTGTCGCACCTCACATAATTGAAATCTACGCACAATTCGCCCAAAATAGGCTCGAGATCATGAGAACATGTAAGCCAGGTTTCTGTGAGAATAGCAATATCACTATGGAGTTTTCTTATGGCAAACGTCAGCGGAACAATATTTTTCTGGATGGAGCGGATGTTGCAAGAAAAGCAATTCAGACCGGAGACAAGTATCCGAGGACTGCTTATTAGTTTACCGGCATCCTGACATGTTGAGAAGACTGGTTAAATTGAGTAGAGGAAGCGGTGACATCGACAGTGCTAAGGTTAGCACGCCTAGCTTCTCGATTGCGATCTCTTTCCTCCTTGGATAATGAGGGGCGTATGAATGCACCCTTATAAGGAGTGGAAGGCAATCGAGTAGCCCTTTTTATAGCCAGCTTTTGGAAAAAACTAGAAGGGAAAACTACTTTAATGAGGCGGCGTCTATTGGGCTCTTTTCTACCTAGTCTATAGACTGCTTGGGGAACACATTCAATATCGAGATGATCTAGGAGATCACTTATAACATCATAATCATCATTTGCTCTCACAGTGGCTTTGGATGAAGTAGACTCAGAGATGCCATGGATTACAATAGACCTCAGTCGTTCTTTCTCATCAACATCACTAACCAAACCCGATGAATTTACTTTACAAGCAGTATCCGATGAAGACAGCTTATTTTCTGCATCAGCAAGAGCGCGCTTGAGTGAATTATTCTCATCGCGCAGGCTGTTAACTTGCTGAGGCAGTTCCTGGTTCTCCACAAGCACAGAAGAGAGCCTATCTTGCACAGCAAACACATGGTTAATAAGGGTTTTTAAAAATACCGGCGTCTTCTTATCTGCACGCAGCTGCTGGAGAGCCTTTGTGACATCGTCCGGTGTACCTTCAGAGGATCCTTCATATTCCACTGCAGCCATATTCCTGGTCTTCCTCTGGAATTCGGAACGAGAAGGGGAAGGCATGACTGTATTGAACTATCGGAAAGATCAAGAAAGTCGAACGGTGGCCGCAATCGATGGCAAGAAGATGGGCAACTTCCGAACGAATTAAGTACCTGTTAAGGTGGCTCTTCGTTTTCGGAGTTGGAGATATAGATTCCGAAACCCGCCACAAGGTTTCTCACAGCTTGAACCGGACGATAGAATCACAGGAGACGTCAGCAGCGAAGAACAGTCAGAACGCCAGAAGAGCTCCGGACAAAGCGACCGCTCGGTGTCAATGCAGCGGAAATAAAAATTCGACTCCGAGGCGACCCACCCCCTTGTAGACGGGATCGATGCGATCCCCCTCCATAAGATTTGATTTTTTTACGTTTCCAGTCATTGTAATCCAGCGATTTTCAAAATATCCTGAAGCCATATGCCGCGCATCCACACACTTATTATAAGAAAATGGAGTGGCGAAGAAGTCCTATTTATAATCGAACAGATTCTTCGATCTCCGCCGGAGACTAATTCTTGCAAAATGGAAAAATGCATGTGGAGCAATCGGACGTCAAGTACCTATGTGTATGACCAAAAACAAATTGTCAGGATCTTTTTTGAGCTGTGAGTGATGTTCTTTCACTCAGAATTAGAATCGTACACGTGTAGGTGTGTGATTGTTTGTCACAAATTTAAAAAGGATTGGCATGTGAACCTGGGAAAATGGCTTAAGTCGTTCTGCTATAAGGAAGTTTTGCAACTTTAGACGCACTTGTTTTTACTTTGAAAAATTTGGTTTATTAGGGTCACATTTGGCTGGGAATTAGTTGGTAAAAAGATGGGGGAAATTGCCATTATTACTGCTGAGACAACTGCGGCTGCATTTCGAAAGGCTTGTGCGAAAGTGAGAGAAACGATATCAACTGTGGTGAAACCAAAACTCGGTGCAAATGCTGCAAAAGGACTTTTGGATTTACATCCCGTTACTCCCACGTTCTATTGTTTGGTGAAAACTCACAAACTTCCATCAGCAACTGCCCATCTACAACTCTCCGTCGACGAATTCAAGACCCGTCCCATTGTTTCATCTTGTGGAGGACCGTCAGACAGATTGAGTTGGCTTTTGGTGCAAGTTCTTTCACCGCTGCTCCAATTTGTTGGTGCGCACATAGTAAATGGAGGCGTTCTTGTCCTCATTTTCCAACTGCCAAGTGCCGACAACAGCAGCCTACGCCAGCTTCGATGTTGTATCATTGTACACCAACGTCGATAATAACGGTGCAATTGAAGCGGTGATTTCTCTTTTTCAACAACACAAGAGCCAGATACCGAACATGGGTTTTACCGCCGAAAACATCACGACCATGTTGAATTCAGTTCTGTTCTGCAATGTTTTCCGTTTCGAGAACAAATTCTTCGAACAGAAACGAGGTTTGGCCATGGAAAATCGTATTGCCCCACTGCTGGCTATCATGTATTTGGACCATATCGAAAAGTCATCACTGACGTCCGGAATACTGCTTTATAAAACATACATTGATGATGTGTTTGTGATAGGAACTACTGGAACGGATGTTGATACGACGCTGGAAAGACTGAATGCTTTTGACCCGAACGTGTCTTTTACGATTGAGAGGCCTGATGCCGATGGGTATCTTCCCTTTCTAAGTACAAAAATCAGAATCGTCCAGGTCAGAAGGAGCATCTATGGCATAAAAAGGCGGCATCGGCAAACATCCTAGTACATGCGAGAAGTGCTCACCCACACTTCATCAAGGTTAACGTAGTAAGGAATTTGGTGGAAACGAAGAACAAGTTATGCATGGGTTCGAACCAAGAAATAGAAAGTACGATTGCCCGCATACTTGACGAAAACGGATACAGTGTCAATCCTGCCACAACATGGTTCCCCTATACAAGAACGGATGGAATTCCATTGATTCTTCCTCACGTGGGGGAGCGACCAGCACGTGCAGTAAATCAGGTAGTGAGACACTCTGGGTTGACAATAAGACTAGTGTTTCGTCCACCACCGACATTGAAAGAAATCTTAACCTCCACACGCATATATGAAAACAAATGCCTCCAACCTGACTGTCAGTACTGTACCGAGGAGCAAATCTGTCAGCTGCAGGGCACGGTGTACCTCATTACATGCGAAGGCTGTGGAGAAAAATATGTGGGAGAAACAATGAGACCCTTACGAATGCGACTGGACGAGCACCGCAGGGCATTAACGAACCCTGCCTCCTACGCGTCAGAAAGCTTTTCAAGACATCGCACTCTGAAACATACGTACGAGCGTGCTCCGAAGTTGAAAGTCAAAGTCCTCCACCGTCATCTTGTGAATACTCTGGAAAGGAAAATTATGGAGGCACTGGAAATAAGGAGGCACAGTCCAGAGATAAACAACAGAGAGGAGTTGCGTGATGTGTTGAGATTGATCTCATAACTATGAGTATAAATGCCTCTCCGATCTCTTGCCGTAACGTAGTTTCATTCTGTGACCAACATCTTAGGAGCAAGGTTCTTTTCTTAACATGTTGAATTATGTCGAACACCAACCTAAGTTATCGTTGTATAGGTCAGCAATTGCCTGAGAGCACACGAAGTCAGAAAGACTTACTAACTTCCCGCCTCTAGGTATTGTTCAACTGTTCCTATTTGTAAGCTTGTGATGAGATAGCAATGGATTGTTAATATTTAGGTCTGAAGAAGGCATTAAATGCCGAAAGCTTACTAATAAAGGCATTGAGGAGCTTTCAACTGAACAACTATATCAGCAATATTCTCAATATTGTAAAATGTGGTTTCTTGTGTCATCTGGATTACTTATCCGCTATCCGTTTACTGGTCATTTTTGGCCTATCCGTTATCCGCACCGTTGTCCGGGTCGTGGAAAATCTTGTATCCGCTCATCCCTGCTGTACATTGTCTAGCACTGCTTCTGTGCGTTAAATAGATGTCGTTCTGTGAAAATTGTTTGATACTGAAAAGGTATCATCTTCAGTCACAATGATAACAGCAAAGTCGGGAACATGTCGTATTCGACGATAAAAAGAATTGGCTTTTGAAGACCAGCCGGGTCAGCGCTGGAACGTTCGATACAGTGTAGCGAGAATGGAATGTTGTTCCAAGCTTATTCTGGATGAGCGAAATGCCCGCTGCTCCCATCACAGTGACACAGAAAATAAGCTCTTATTGCATGACACCAGTTGAATCTTGCTTCCTTCCTTCTGGACAATCCGTTATCCAATCGGACAGAAGCTATTATAACTTAGTCGATCGAGAATCTGATTTTTGTCAATAGTGAAGTTTTGAATTCTTCGTCTGTTTTAGGGTCCTACTGCAAATTCTCAGTGACAGTTGCTATTTGCAGCAATGCTGCGAAATATTAGCTTAGTGCATAATTAATTTTTCGGCGATTTCTATTCCCTTTTTCCGCGATTTCTATTCCCGTCAAAATTAACGCTTCTCGAATGATTTTTTCGTGTAAGTTATCCAAATAATCCTCCTCTTTCATTTAGTAACGGTTCTATCGAAAATCGTATCCACATTCACCATCTCGTGCTCTACCACTTTGGGAAAAGTTGGAATGCGGCACAGTCATTTCGCGATCTCAACGAAACTTTGGCTGAAGAAAATTGAGCCAAGCCACGTCGAAGAATATTTAAGTAATTTAGGTAGGAAGATACAGTCCTACTGATGGAGAAGGAAGAGCTCTGCCATCGAATTCCGACGACCAGGAGCTTTTGGCAGCCGTGAAGGGAAGGAGGTTCGATTGACGAGATTGCTCAGGAATGGAGCCTGCTCGTTTTGCTGCAGAAAATCGGTGGAATTTCGAACATTGTTCCTGTCTGAGAGTTCGTGCGGACGTGATTGGCCAACCTCCATGCTTTTTTGACCCTTTGAGAGGGTGAACCATAGTCAAGTAATTCTTATTGAAGAGCACAGCATTTTCGTCGTCAAGCTTTCGTCCTCTTTCAGGCTGCCGAAAATTCCTGGTGCTTGGAATTTTATGGCCAACCTCTTCTTTCTTCATCTGTGATGCTCGTTACCTTATGAATATGAACAATCTATCAAAAATAGCCTTGTTGATTAGTCCATCTTTGAAAAGCTTGCTGAAATAGCGAAATGACCGTGCTTTTGCCCTTTGATAAGTGGAAAGAGAGGATTGTTTTCATGAAAAAAAAACCATTTGAAAAACTTCAATTTCTACCGAGAAAAGAAGTCTTGAGAAAAGCCGCATTAATTATGCACCAACCTAATAGAAGATAGAGTGACCGATTCCATCCACACAACAGCTGACAAAAGGCAGCAGCACTAACAGCTTTTCTATTTCCGCTCCTTTGCCTGTGTTCGAACATCTAAATTTCTCCGTATTAATGAAATGGTTGAGGCCAGACGACATAGCAGCATTCGCTTTACCAAATTTCTTCACTGGAACACTGCCTAGGGGTTTTGGCTCTCCTTCCATCTTTGTGTGAGCACGACTAATTATCCAACTTCAGGGAATAAGGCTAGAACTCATGAAAGCACAGCATCGCCAGTCATAGCCAGTTTGGCAAACCAACTTCGATGTTCTGCACATCTTAACACAGGGTAGTCTGCAGAATGACCACCCTCAGTAGCCACTGTTGATTCGCTTGGTTAGTGCTTCATGAGTACTAGCCTAAGCAGCTATTGCATTTGTGCTGCATTCCTCTCTTCCGAAAGAAAAAGCGAACAATTATGAAAATATGCCTTGGCCAGTTTAGGTACGTACCAGTTTTGTCAATTTTTGTTTTGACGTGAACAGCAATGGCACCGTGCCCTCTGGCCAAGTACTATTATCAGTGTACTCGTGGATATTGAAGTGACTCTATATACCTAATAAGAAAGCTGCTGTGGCTAAGAAATATGGAGCAATTCGAATCTTCCTACTATCTGTTGTTCCTTCTTCAATCCGCCGCAGATTTCTATGTGCTTATTTTCATAGAATTCATAATGCGGTGCAGAAAATTTTACATCTTCGGTTTGTTCCCGGAGAATATGCAATGCTTCGCTCTATTTTGAACAGCTAATTCGCTTATTGCGAAGAGACAAATTGTTATAGCTTTGACCCGTTTTATTGTATTCTACATACCTTTCAAACTAGAGCCACGTAGAACTAATTTCTTGACCAGTCATACTGCTAAAACTAGTTACATCTACATGGAAAGCAACGGTTTAACTAACAGCTCAGGCGAGATGTGTTCTAACGAATGTTGCAAACTCAGCGAGCGTGTGAGGAAAACCCGGTTAAGAAAGTGGAAGGTTAACAAAGAAGTATTAGGTTGGTGCAAAAATAATGCGCGTTTTCATGCCTTTCATTCCGAACTTCATAACTCCTTTCAAAATCGATCTTTTTCAATAGGCTTAGAACTATTGTAATCCGCAAATCTTCAGCAATAAGATAGATGTTCTCCGACTGCCGTGCATTCCTGACAGGACCTTCTAGAATCGACAAACTTCCGGAGGGCAGTTTTGGTATCACTTTAGTCTTCGAGAAAATTCTCCCGGAAGAAGTCGTCCAGGTTCTCGGGGAAGCGATAACCGGTGAGCGAGAAGTTTGCTGACTATGACGTAGGAGTCCGAGCTTCCTAGCTCACTTCCTCCAACCTGTGAAGTATCCGTCGTGCAGGGTGTGCCTGGACGGTACTGTGAAGGAGTGAGAAATCCATTTTATGGATCAACACTGGGGTCACACCGTGAAGTTTCTAAATTATTTCATTTACGTCTTGGAACCACTTACCAGATTAGGAAGAATGAATGAGCTGCAGTGAGCAATTACGGCAGCAGTTCACCACAAAGTCGCCGTGACCTTATTTTGGTGTTGCTTCAGTTTCTGGGAGTATTTCGGTGCATGTTCCTCGTCCAACTGTTGAGCAAGGCACCTCATTTTATCGGAGAGGGTCTATACTTCATAACTAATAACTAAGCGACCGACTGTTTGGTCGCAATTTTTTCACTAGAAAGGTGCGAAGCACACCTCTCAACGAGGATCAATGTGGTACTCATTCAGTATGCGCGTCGAGCTTTTTCATCCTGCCATTTATACTGAAGGGAGGGATGGTCTGACAACTATCACCGGCAATGTCCTGCGGAACCAAATATGTTGTTTTGGATGGGTGCTGTTTGATAATTGTCATCAGTTGGGGGTCGCAAACCCCAGGAAGACCTATGTGACATTCCTTACTTTCGAAGCAAGGCACACCAAGCCAAAAAATCCGGGAGCAGCTCGGCGGAATTCATTCGCTCACACTCCCTTCGTCAAAACTATGGTGGTACTCTGAGCGATTCCTGCTGCGATGCCGTCGAGTATCAGCTCGCTGAAAAGAGTTTGGCAAAAAACTTGTTTTGTAGCCTTTCGTTCCACAACTAAAAAATCACCAAAAACATGGACTTCGCTCAAAATGCATGAGATATTCGAAAAGGCCATGAAATTTGGTACAAAACCATGTGCAACCTCTCATACCGGTGATAAGAAACACCGGAAGTTTTCTGCACAGAAGATGAAGCGGCGGAAAACGCGCATTATTTTTGCACCAACCTAATACTTTGAAACTGATAGACTTGTACAATCAGCAATAGAATTTTGGTGTGTGCAGAAGTTCAGTTGGAAATGTCAGTTCTTCTTGATTTTTTTTTCAATTCTATTCAACCTTGCTAGAAATTATGATTCTCAACTTTAGCTACGAGTGTTATACGAGCCCTTTCTTGATCCTCGCTCCAGAGCTCGAACGGTTTTTTTTAATTCGTCGAAATTGTCGAAGATTTTGAAGCGGAGCAACCAGTTGAGAAAGTTATGGCCACACGGTCACATGCGAGGAGAGCAGGTAGAGGTGGCAAGTCATGGCTTTAGAAGTGTGGATGTGGGCAAGCATAATCGCACAACCGCTGGACAGTTCGCTATCTCGCGGGTTCTACTAACAAAGGCCTACATAACGGCACGCTGTAACGTGTTGTCTATTTTTAAATACGGAGCTATAGTATTTGTGTTGTAGCTGCAGGACCGTTCGTGGTTCTGAACAGCACAAATGCAGGAAGTGTGCCCTTTCTGGAAATTCGTGCAAATCGCGTTTTTGACCCTGGTTTCGGGGACCGCAGAACCGTCGCCCTGACGGATCGCTCTGGCATTGCCATATCATACGGCTAGAATGGCGCAGAGGAATTACGAATGTGATAGACAGAGAGCAAGAGTTGTTATTGTTAAAAATTCCTTCACTTTGAAAGTTCAGAAGACTGAAATTCTTGCCTAAACATGCACGCAACTAGGGCTGTGGTCTTGAGTCAAAGATCCTGCGCCTCTAATTGCGCATCGTAACTGCGACTCTACCAAGGCCCAAGAGAGTGCATTTGGTTCTATTTCTGTTGAAGCGATTCACCACTTCTATCGATGCATTAGACTACATTTTCCGAGGGTTGTTCAAGAGCCCAATTCAGCATATCGATGAGGTAACCACCATCACGTTCTACCACTCTTCGCCACCTTTCGGGCAGTTTTTTTTTGATACTTTCAGCATAGAACTGCTCCGGCTTTGACTCGAAAAAGGTGTTCAACCAGCGATCCAGGTCATCTTCATCATTGAATGTTTTTCTTTGCAAGGCGTTAGAGAGCGATAGGAAGAGGTGCAAATCTATTGCTGCAAGGTCAGGGCTATACGGTAGAGGAGGCAGTGTCAGGATGCAGCCCACGCATCCTCTTTTTATCTTCAACTCCCCGCCTCTCCGGAGCAGGTGTAACGCCGGGGGCGGGCCCGGAAAAAAGAGAGAGAAGAGCTGGCTCCCTCGAGGATGGTCGCATCCATCCTTCCCCTACCTACCCTTTTTATACTCATTATTGTAATTCATTATATATAATAAATCATATAAAATCAGCTGTGTACATAGTAGAACTCCCCGACTATTCAGGTTCACCTTATGATCCTGACATGGAGGTCCCGGGGAGATCTCTAAAACTTTTGAATATTCTATTTCAAAATGATCTATTTCTCTTCAAAAAAAAAATATTAGTCAAGCTGATTTCGAAAAAAAGGTTTCTGACCTCGAAATTTCAAATAAGTTGAAAATGATACCTCGAATCTTTTTTTTTCCCCGACAATCCTCCAAGCCACAATTCTTCCTCCCACGGATCCGGATCAAACGACGTGAGTGTTTTTTTATATTCATTTTATTAATTAACCTGTGTGCTGTGCGTGTGCATTATATGAGCATTTAACCCTGCAGAACTCTGCAAGAGCTTTGTTTTCAGAAAAAAAACACAATAAAACTGATAATTCTTCATAAGATGGTAAGAATATTAAAAAAAAGAGTCCTGGCGACGAGTGCCAGCTTATTTTCATGTTATAATGGAAATTTCTGGAATAATAAAACAAATTAACAGTAAATCCTTATTACCCTTAAATCCTTTTCCTTATTTTTCCTGAAAACTGCTGAAATTTTTCTTCTTTTCCCTGGTCCAGAGGCGTTGTACTCACACTTCGCGAGCTAGCCTTGTTTGCGTGCATAAAAGAGCCAAATGGACACAGGCGGGAAAGACTAACGGTACGATATTCGAATGAAAATTCGCGATACGCTCCGAATTTTCCATTTTTGACATTTCTTTACTATTTTCACAACCTAAATGTAATGCTAATCCTCAGTATAGTGGATTAAGCAATAAAATAATAAATCCTTCCTACTTTTGATGGAAACAAAAAGATTTTTTTTCTCAAAATAAGCATTGGACTCAGTCGCCATTGCGCGCACAACTATTTTCTGGCCAATCTTCGATCAAAGTGATTAATTGCGTCCGAGTGGAAGCAGTGATCGCGCTTCCAGACAGCTTAATCGCTTTTTTCTTTTAAACTCGAGAGATACGAGCTCAAAATAACTATCTCTGGATTTTCGCGAGCAGCAGTTGCCCGTGGCCTTCGCCCTCAGGCAATATTACAGTCATTAATTTTGTGGCGAGACAAATAGCTCCGCCAACGCTTGCGAAACTTGAGCAATAGTCGGACACCTGCGCGGTGTCACTGACTAATTGCCGCACACATTTACAAATCGCCATGCGCATCGTTGCGAAACAAATTACGCACTATTCTGGTTCTGATTTACTGAGTAAACAAGTCTGCCAACAAAAAGAATTTATTCTTTTGAAATAAAAACAACAACAATTCTTCAATAAGGCACTATCACGCCTTTATCAACTAAAGTTTCGCGGATGCCCTCCAGGCTGTGGAACCCACTAAAGCACACGCTTGAAAGCGTCTTCTCTTTAGAGTATCCGAAAGCGAATCCGGTAGTCGAAGTGTAGCACCACAAGATTTTGTATTCAACTCTCCTCCTATATTCCACTCAGATTTGGCAAAACTTGCAACAGATGTGTACCTCATCAAGAATAGACTGAATTCGATTAATACACTTTCTTCCTCTAATGCAAAGATGCAGAAAGAGATCAGTTTTCTTGATTCCAAGTCTGAAGAATTTGAAAAGGAGACAGTGCACACCATAGAATATATTGAATCAAATGCTGGTGATATCCTTCAATCTCAAAAGGAAAAAGTCCTGCATTCTATAGGTCTACATTCTTTCGTGAGAACCATAGTTTACATAGTACTTTTTGTAATAGCCATCATTTTATTAGCCCTCTTGTATTGGTATTTTAACTTTATTCGTACAATTTTCCACTTCGTTACCCAACCTATTTGTGTTTTTCTCACTATGCTTTTAACAAAAATCACAAGAATAAGGCCTACACCCCCTGATTCAAACCTTCCAAATGAAAGACCCAAAGCTATCGCAAAGCGGGTGAATCCTAAGAACCCACTAGTTGCCTACAATCGCGAGGAAGAAACGATAAACGTTCGTTATTCCAAACCGCAAGAAGTCTCAGTAGACTTGGACGTTCCTTCTACGTCCGCAACCTTGAAAAATCCTCGCCCCAGTAAGCAACCTTACCTTAGCTTTTTGCCTAATGTCTCCCAAATTGAGCGAAGAGACACCACATCAACAATATATATACCCGTTATTGTTGATGAGATTTCTACTGTAGCTCTCTTTGACACGGGAGCAGCCATTACCGTAATATCTGAACGTCTCACTAACAAACTGAGAAAAACTATAGAACCCCCCTCTATCTCGGAAGGCGTTGCTGCAAATGGCACTTCTATTAATATAATAGGGCAAATACACTTTGTACTCAAAGTTGGTAAGAAATCCATAGAGAGCGTCGCTTTTGTTGCCAAAGATAATCAGTGCTCAGCTGATCTTCTGCTGGGTAATGATACGATAAGCCAATTTGCCAACAAAGTTTCCATCGACTACAAAGTGAAGGAATTAACGTTTGATCAAGAAACTGTTCCCATAGTCACACTAGGAGATCCGAATTCGTGCGATTTTTCAGCTCCGGTATATCTATTATCGCAAACTACTTTAAAGCCACATACGGATAATGTAGTCTTTGGATCTATACGTACGTCACTTCCAAGCAAATGGGAATTTCTTGCTCAAGACGACCCAACGGTACCACTACCTTATGGTGTTGCCATCGGTAAAACTCTGTCATGCCCTGAGCTAGACGGAACGCTAGTGTTGCGAATTTTTAATGCGAATTTTTCTCCCGTAAACTTACACAAAGATAAGCTGATTGCAACAGCTACCTATGTCGGAAAAGAGATGGAGTGGCCACCAATCTTTTCTGTCTACCCTTCTCAGAATCATTCTGATAACGTTTCAAAATCTCAATAAAAATTAGAATACATACCAAAAGAAGCAGACTTCTCTAAAGATATGCCTCTTTTTCCCCATAAAAATACGATTCCATTAAAAAATCGCATATGTATCAATAGATCGATACTCTCAGATAACCAATTCAGCCAATTCAACAATCTTCTGGAAAAATACCAGAAATGCTTTGTAGGTGAGGATGGTAATCTAGGTCTTTACAGTGGTCCAATAACTCACAAGATTAATTTTATACCTCATGCCAAAACACCTACACAACGACCATACCGAGTTCCTCTCGAAAAGCGAAACGAAATCAAACGTCAAATTGAGGAAATGTTACGTACGCGCATTATAGAACCAAGCACAAGCAAATTTGCTTCACCAATCGTGCTGGTTCGGAAAAGCTCCAATACGGACAAATGGCGCTTTACCGTCGATTACCGACAAATTAATGCAATCACAGAAAGTGAAACGTATTGCATACCCCATGTCCAAGATATTATAGACCTTACTAGTGGAAAAGAAATATATACCGTTCTCGACTTTAAAAGTGGATTCTTTCAAATACCACTTGAGAAGAAACACAAAGAACGTACAGCATTTTCTTCTTTTCTCGGTTTATATCAATTTACAGTTATGGCACAAGGACTTAAAGGTGCACCTGGAACTTTTCAGCGAGTTGCAAATAGCCTCATACGTGAATTAAAAGCTTGTTGTTTCGCCTATATAGACGATATAATCATCGCAAGCCACAGCGTTGAGGAACACTGCCACGATTTGGAAGAAGTCTTTATTCGCATTCTCAATTTTGGAATGAAATTGACAGCCGAAAAATGTTCTTTTTTCCAATCCGAAGTAAGCTATTTAGGTGTGTTGCTGAGTAAAAATGGCACACGTCTTAACCCGGAAAAGACAGCCAGTATTGCAAAAATACCTCGTCCAAATGATGCCAAAGCTGTAAAATCATTCTTAGGAGCAGCATCATATTTTCGTAGATTTATACCGCGATTTTCTTTCATAGCGGCTCCTTTGAATAATTTGTTGACGAAAAATGCTCAATTCGTTTGGACAAACGACCACGAAAATGCATTTTTAACGTTAAAACGCTCTCTAGTACGCGCACCACTTCTTGTTCCTCCCATACTCGGACAACCGTATATTATCCATACGGATGCGTCGACAATAGGTATTGGTGCATGTCTACTACAGAAAAATCCAAAAACGGATAGGGAGCATCCACTGGCTTACTGCAGCCGTCCCTTAACAAAGCACGAGAAAAATTACGCTGTCATAGAGCTGGAAGCTCTAGCAATAGTTTTTGCTTCAAAACATTTTTACCCATATGTAGCAAATGCTTCCATAACGCTAGTCACTGATCATGCTCCTCTGAAATCGCTTATGCACAGATCCGACTTGGTCGGAAGACTAGCCAAATATCAAATGTCTATACAAGCGTACGATATAAAAATTGAATATCGTGCTGGAAAGCACAATACGCTTTGCGATTTCTTAAGTAGATACCCAATAGCAAATGTTAATTCCATCCAAATTAATTCGCTACCCACTTTAGAAGAAATCCAGCAAAGTCAATCCCAATCGCAATATAAAGACCTCTTACAATTTTTATCGGGAGAAATAGATGATCCTCCAGCGAAATTTTCGAAACAGCTGGATAATTATTCTATTTTTAACAACACTTTGTATTCCATCTTGCATAGATCACCAAAACTACTCGTACCTGATAAAAACATGCAAAGTAAAATTATTACCGTATTTCACGATAATCCTTTAATTGGATCTCATCTTGGTATAAGAAAGACTTATAAATCAGTGTCTTCCAAATATTTCTGGCCGAAAATCTGGAATGATATAGCCAACTACGTGAAATCATGTCCTGTTTGTCAAAAAGTTAAGACACCTTCAGGAAACATCATTCGCGAAGAATTAGGTTCCTTTCCCATACCTCAGCGACCTTTTGAAAGAATGCACACTGATATAATCGGTCCTTTACCTCAATGCATTAACGGTAATAAGTTTATTTCTATAACTGTTTGCGCTTTTAGTAAGTTCGCAGTCTGTACACCCCTTCCTAATCAAACCACCGACATAGTAATCAAAGCCTTAGTTAACGATGTAATTTCAAAACATGGTATTCCAAATGAAATCGTTTCTGATAGAGGATCCAATTATACCAGTGATTTATTCTCTCAACTCAATAAAACCCTAGGAATCTCGAACAATTTCACTACCAGCTACAATCACAAAGCGAATGGACAAGCCGAACGACTTGTCAAAGTCATATCAGACTCACTTACATCTTATTGCAGTCCAGCAAAAGATTTGTGGTCTGATTTTCTGCAACCTATTGTTTTTGCTTACAATTGCAGCATTCATGACACTACAGGATATAGCCCTTTCTACGTAGTGTTTGGGAGACACCCAATCACATGGTGCGATATCCTACATCAGCTACCATCTCGTCTTTCTTTCGCCTCAGATAACTTTTCCGATCAATTCCAACTGGCACTGAAAACCACAATCGTTGACGTCGGAAAGCAAATCGCGCAGAAGGCAAACATCTACAAGTCAGGTTACGATTTCCAGCATAAAGTGTTTTCAAAGGACATTTCCATTGGAGACTCGGTTTTGCTAAGAGACGATACAGTTCGTCCAAAGTTCACAAACCAATAGAAAGGCCCTTTTGAAGTAACCCAAGTTAGTCGTCCTAACATTACGATTGCGAATGTCATAGGTACGTCTAGACCTCAGACCGTACATATTGACAGATTGAAAATATATTGTGCACGTCCTACGTCGGTTAGCATTTCCACCCAAAATCAACCCAACCGTAATTCACAACCAGCGGAAATGCCAAAAGACGTAAGACAACCTACAAGACGTTCTCAGCGTCTTTTGAACAAACAGAACCTTTCCAGTGCTCCCTTAGATCAGCCTGTGGAGAAGGATTAATAACTATCTAATCACGTTTGAAAGACAATGATAGTTATTGATACCTTCAGGTAAAGTTTTGTTTCATTTTTTCTGCAGAGGAAAATTCTTTGAATTGGCGGTTCAAAGAATATTATTTATGGGAAACACTTCAAATTTTTTTTTCTAACTCGCCCGTATGCTGAATGAAAACCAGTATGATGTGCCCAATTCAGCATATGAAAATCGTTGTATTTTTTTTCCTTTCACAACAGCCATTTTTTTTCTAAGCTATAGCCAGAAGATCTAGTATTGTCAAGTAACTTCTTAGAAAATTTTGTTTGAATTGAACATAGAATTATATGAGATTTTAGCTTTCACTCGTTGTATTTTTTTTTGCCTTCGCCTGTAACATGCCTTCAATACTTCGACAAAACAACATTTGTTTGACCCATAGCTTAGAGTTGAAATGTCTGTATAACCATTTTTTCACCACCCCCCCCCCCCCCACCTCCCTTTGGAATCGTTCAACATTTCCACACGTCAGCTCTCATCGGAATCCTTCCTCTCAACACCACACCACCCGCGACAACTACTCCATTCCGTTTCGTCTACGCTCGAGGACGAGCTCCACACTTTGGGGAGAGTGCAGTTGTAGGTCGTAATCACGTGTCGTGATTCACCGAAGCGGCTCTCCTCTGAAGCAGACCGAAAGACCTCAAATCAGCCGATCAATGCCTTCGCTTTTTCTCAAAGCTCGAGGACGAGCTTTTCCTAGGAATGGAGATGTCAGGATGCAGCCCACGCATCCTCTTTTTATCTTCAACTCCCCGCCTCTCCGGAGCAGGTGTAACGCCGGGGGCGGGCCCGGAAAAAAGAGAGAGAAGAGCTGGCTCCCTCGAGGATGGTCGCATCCATCCTTCCCCTACCTACCCTTTTTATACTCATTATTGTAATTCATTATATATAATAAATCATATAAAATCAGCTGTGTACATAGTAGAACTCCCCGACTATTCAGGTTCACCTTATGATCCTGACAGCAGCACGGTTCGGACATTTTTCTGAACGGTGCTGACAAGGTTGGTTTACCCTTCGTCCTGGGTCTTTCCTAGTAGCAAGCTTGGAGTAATGTTGGGAAACTAGTAGGGTGAGCGGAGACGTTTGGCAGTTTCAATCACAGATAAGAATCGCGAGTCACCTCTAAGCCTCTGAAGACGACGATCTGTTCGAAACGTCAGGCCAATAATATTTACCACCTAACAACCTGGTTGGCAGAAGAAGTGAAAGTATCAGTAAAACTCGCATTTGAATTTTGATTCGCATTTTTCCTCTCAGTCGGAATTCTTGTTTCAATTTCGCGCGCAAAGCATTTGACATTGCATTAGTTTTTTGCATTTTTCCCGATTGATCAATTCTGGATTGTCTTTTCGAACTCTTGTTCGAATTTCGCACGCAATTCATTTTGCATCGCATTTTTTCTGCATTTTTTTTCGCGATTGATCAGTTCTGGATTGTCTTTTCGAACTCTTGTTCGAATTTCGCACACAATTCATTTCGCATTGCATTTTTTCTGCATTTTTTCCGCGATGCATTAGTTTTGGGTCTTCTTTTTGGGCTCTTGTTTAAATTTCGCGCACAATGCATTCCCCATTGCATTATTTCTTGTGTTTTTTCGCGAAGCAATATTTCGTCCTATTTTCGTCTGCAGACCTTTGAGTACTTACGACACTTGTATTGAACGAACAATAATTAGTGCCGTACAAAAAACCATATTTACCGCTTTCTTCAAAAATTTTTTATTCCAAGTTTCAAGCTGGAAGGGGTAGGTGCTGCACAGTGCCTCCATCCCACGTCGAAGGGGTATACCTTATCTCGTGTCTTAAGCTTCTGGCGGATGAGATGGTCTTCTTACAATAGGGTAATACAACTCGTGCAATTGCTACTGACAGCCTCTGATTTCGATTGAGGCGACGTTATGCAGAACGAAGTGCAAAAGCGAATGAAACGCAATGTCGGAAGCTCGTGTCCCGCCAAATACACGCACACTCTAGCGTTTCTTCGCTTTACTGCGCCTTTAAATCCATCTCTAATACTTTTTTATTTGCAGCAGCTCGAGCAGCGCTCGTTCCTTTGTGCAGTTGTTTCGTCGTTTCCGTTTTGCATCCAGGTGATTCGTTCAACTCTTGAATCTCTCTCTCTTCCGAACAGAATAAAGTTTTGTACTTCTGGCTGGCAGAATTCTGGTTTGTTATTTTAGTCGGATTTATTTTCATCTCGATGAACCTCAGTTTTATCTCTCTTGTGCGATATATGACAAGCTGCGCGGATTAAAACGCTTACACCTATTTTCTGGTGAGGTATTCCCTTGCAATTTCCTCGTTGCTTTTTGTTTGTAACATATTGATTTAATCCTGAAAAGTGTGTACATCCTAATTCAATATCTGAAAGATGGCTAAGGTGATGTGGTCATTTTCTTGTACAGGAAAGGTGAATGTAAGTCATCATTCGTCATGAGAATGCAAGTCATTGTTTCTCCTTTATCCATTTTGAAAACTTTGGAAGTTTTGTGAATCATGGAGTCTAACGCTTTCATGAGAAGAATTCTAGATACTTGAGGCAGACTGAACCCAGCATGCTTCACTGGTAGGCACATGGAGCACACAGGCATCACTGAGTCACATCATTGACTGGAACAAACTCCGATAGTAAAGTTTGGCAGGTCCCATTGGCACGTATAGATCTACACGTTACGCGAAAGTCTAGGGTTAATTTTGTTGATGAATGTCAATAAGGGCATTTACATTACACGGATAAGACGACTACGACCCTGCATGTCTGAGTGTTCGTCTCCTTTCCGTCTTTTCATAGCCTGGTCAGCTGTCAGAAGGTTAACCAACAATGGCATTTGTATTCACAACTAAGAAGTTAATAGATGTTTCTTCTTCAATTCAAACTTCTTCACCTCTTTAGTGCACGATTGTACTAGTTCTGACGCAAACATTGACAGACCCCTACATACAGGGTGGTTTAAAATTACGCAGACTCACAAAGAGATCCATATCTATCGTTGGAAAGCAGATTGACAATTCTGTTTCGAACATGATATTTTTCACTCACCCATGAGCAGGATCTAGTCCATATTTTGTGAATCCTTCTAAGACCGCGAGAAAAGACCACAAGAAATTGAAGTAGGCGCCTTTTTAATAACATTTCGTCCTCCTAAGAATAGTATACTGAGAAGACCACATGAATGAGCGCTGAGAATGGTGAGAAGGGGCATGAATTCCAACGCTAAATCAGCGAAAAAACTTCTTTCACGGTTATTTTCACTTCTCTTTCAGCGTTCAAATAAGAGAATGGAGAATATTATTCTCAAGAACTTCCTGTGTTGAATCTCCAAAGACTGTTTCCCTTATTATACAGTAAATTATGGTGATTTGTTTCGACAAACATTCTCAAAGCGCTGTGAATTTCGGCGTATCCTTACCTGATCTTGGATTTCATTACCATGGTAGATGGTCTTCCACAACCACTTCAATTTTCCCTGCTCCCCTCTCCTTCCACTCCAACGTACTGGAAAAAGACGATTTTGCCGAATTTTACACGTAAGCGTAGCAGTTGCGCCTTGATTACGCAACCAACGTAATTGGGTGATGGAATTACGGTTAATTGACATCTCAGACATCCTTAAAATAGGTGATATAGGGCACCGTTCATGAAGAAGCTGCACGATTATACAGAGGAACAGCAAAAGATGGGACAGAAATCGCCAAAACTCGGGATAAGTCGGACAACGCAAGCTGTACTCATGTTTTCGAAATTTTGGACCACCTGTACAGATAAGGTTTCCTACAATGCGCTCACGATTGGATTTTCGATCCTAATCTACAATCTAATCTCGATCTAATCTAATGACAATAACAGTGATAACTTTATCAATGGCAGGTCAGTCGGTAGTTGACCTATGAGAAAATGTGACTATGATGGATGCCGCCCTCCAAGACAATACAAAAGTACTAGTCTTCGAGGAAATGTTCCCGTACAAACTCCGAATTTTTTCAAGGAATGTTATTTCGAGTACTACGAAATGGAAGCAATAGCGACAATTTCTGTGTGGTTGCAACTGCTAATTAACAGAAGTCTGCGGCTTCATATTTAACGGAACTTCTCGTTCAGGAAGAAATGTTAGAAGCGTTGCTTCTAGCAAAGTCATCAAATTTTGAGATAAAGGAATCATTTTGCTCATTTGGAACATGGTGATGCTTGTTTTCTCTTTTCACCGAATAAACCAACATTAACATTCGACTTACTTGTTAACTCTGTAAATATTATACCTGTTTTCTACTGGTCCATTTTCATTGATCTCTGCTCAGATGCGTTATTTTCCGAATTGTTACCATCAAAACATTGTAGAGTTTCGTTCCGCTGCCGTCGTAGTATAAAGTGCTCAAGTGAGGTAAGTACAAAAATGTATCTGCCTTTGCTGCAATTATCACACGGTCGATATAGAAGGACGACACAGCGAGCTTCCGGTCTTCACAAGAACTGGGCTTCATAGATCTGGTTTAGAAAAAATATTTTTCAGTCTCTAGATGCTTAACAACTTCATAACCGATAACGTGATAACTTGAGCGCAAAAGTTTAGTCGCTAAATTAAATGGAAAACTGTTTCTGGCCGAGTAACCGCTTTCAATATCTCACAATCAAAATTAGAGAGAATAGCGAGGCGACAGAAGCAGAATAAATGGAAATTTTTCTGCTCTTAACGAGGTGTATTAATTAAGCTTGTTCTATCGTGATGACGTCATCGGGCTGAAATAGCTTGCTGGTATATCGTTACACTGATCACATGGAATACATTCCTGAACGAATCTTCAAAGAGAGTGTTGTGCTTGTCCAGTATTAGCAGTGAAATGGTTCATTAGAAGTACCGGAATAGTAATCCAGGTGGTGTAGTGAGTGAATAAAAAGTGGATGCAATGAATACGAATACATACGTCAATGGTGCGGTATACACACCCTTGAAGTGAAGTTCCAGAGAATTTCAGCGTAAATCACAATAGATCAACGGTAGCATTTGACATTCTAGATTACATTGTCATTAGGTGAAACATTAGGTGAAAATCAAGATCCTACAAGAAAAGAAGCAAAAAGACAGTAGTACAAAAATATCGCAGCTTCACTTCATCACTGTTCGACTGCCTTTTCTGATAACTGTACAATACAAACGTAGCCGGAACGGCGTACTGCGTCGAGTAAAACCCTGGCAGCATCTCCTCCCAGCTGCTGCCATCCTCATCTCAGTTGCTGCCCTCGCGGCTACCCCCGACGTCATCTACCATCTACCATCTACATCCGACGACATGTAAATCTGTATATATAAAAGTCAAAGTTTGTGTGTGTGTGTGTTTGTTTGTATGTTTGTATGTTTGTATGTTCGGAATAGAAATCGCGGAGGTTTAACCGATCCGGATGAAATTTTGCAGGCTGCCCCTACAGGGGAAGGCGGAGGTCATAGGCTACTTTGCACCAGGGAATATCGATTGATTGATCGATTATATCGATTTTATTGATTTTTCGTTATGTTTGGCCAGGGGTCGGTGAGGACATGTCTTCTGGGGTTCCTCAATACGATGAATACGAATATGACAACCATTTTGCACTAAATATTGATTTCTATTTTATCGATTTTTTCCCACTTTTTTCCCACTAAATATTGATTTCTATTTTATCGATTTTTTCCCACTTTCGCTCGGAGTCGGACAAAGACATGTCTTCTGGGGTTCCTCAATACGCTGAATACGAATATGACAACCATTTCGCATGAAATATGGGTTTATCGATTTTATTGATTTTCGGCTCTTCCGCCGAAAGGGGCGGTGGAGACATATCCCCTGGGATTCCTCAATGCGCTGAATACGAATATGACAGCCATTTTGCACGAAATTTTGACTTATTGATTTTATCGATTTTTTCCGTTTTCGCTCGGGAACAGACAAGGACATGTCTACTGGTGTTTCTCAATACGCTGAACACGCATATGACATATGACACACTCTGCACAAAATATCGATTTATCGATTTTATTGATTTTTGGCTCTTTTGCCCAATGGAGCGGTGAAGACATGTCTCCTGGGGTTCCTCGATACGCTGAATATGAATATCACAACCACTTTACACGAATACATCGATTCCACATCACCAAAATAGCTTTGCCAACTTCTCGCCCACAAGTCGATGGGGAAGGCTCACTTGGGCTTCGCTAATATGCTGATCACCAGAGTTATGGAGATTTTAATGTTTCAAAAAAAAAAGAACTTATCGGTGATCGTAATTGGCCTCAGCAGTATGATAAAGCCATGGTAGTAAGACACCCGAGCGAAGCCGGGTACGGCAGCTAGTTTTCAATAAAAAGAACGCCCGCCGCGAAGCCCTATGCTTTGTCGCATAGACACATCTGATTTGAATTCCTCTTAAAAGGACCCCCTTGCTGCATTTGAGCTCGCATCTGACGCTCCCTAGGCTTTATTGTGGGACACGACACGTGCCGTCAAAAATATAAAAACTCCTCATCACTTCCCCACTTCCACCAACCTAGCCTTCTGACCGCTTGCTTAGTATGTTGCACGCACACTTTCTTCATGGAGATATTCTTCTTTTCCTGTTCAGGTTGCTCATACCTAGACGAAGCTCTTGAAAATAGAGGGTACAACAGCACGGAGTTTTGCTATTACACTGGAGAAGCCTCGAAACTTACGGTACGGGTCCGTACACTCAGATTCAGAGGGTGAAGCCGAAAACAGGTGTATGGAAATAGCAAAAGTGAATTTTCAAATTCCGATTGTCTTAGAACAGCGTGGAAAATGTAGCCGGGCAACAATATTGGTTAGAACTGTTAGGTTGGTTCAAAAATAGTGTGCGTTTTCATGCCTTCAATTCCGAACCCCATAACTCATTTCAAAACCGATCTCTTCAAAATGGCTCAGATGTTCTCCGATTACCATATAATTCGAATAGGGGCTTTGAGCGGGCTATAGGGGCTCTGAGGTGCGAGATATGAATGAACGGTGTTGTGTAGGAGTGTAGAATCCATTTTGTTGAGCAACCCGTCCTCAAACAGTGAAGTTTCTTATTTATTTCATTTAAATATAGTACTTTTCAAGTGAGAAAGAGCAAATGGGCTGCAGTGAACAATTTCTGCAGCAGGTCACCACAAAGTCGCTGTGACCTTGATTTGATGTTTCCTCCGTTTCTGACAGTGTTTTGGTGCTTCTCCCTCGTTGAACTATTGAATAGTGGATTTCATTTTGTCGTAGAGGGTCTACACTTCATAAGTATCACAAAGCGACCAAGTGTTATTGTAGGCCTCAATTCTTTCACTGTAAAGGCATGAAGCAGACCTCTTAACAAGGACCAATTTGGTACTCGTTCTGTATGCGCGACATCTACTCGCCGAGTTTTTTCATTCTCCCATTCTTAATAAGGAATGTTATGGTTTGATAGCAATTACCGCCGAGGTCCTGCGAAACCAAATATTTTGTTTTGAATGAGCGCTCTTCGATGATTGCCGTCAGTTGGGGGTCGCAAAATCCCAGGAAGATCTATGCGACATTCATTAATTTCGAAGTAAGGCACACTACGTCAAAAAAAAAAACCGGAGGCAGCTTCGCGGTATGCGTTTGCTCACACTTCCTTAGCCCAAACTATGGTTATAATCGGGGCGGTTCCTACTGCGATACCGCCGGATTTCAGCTCACTGGAATGAGTTCGGCAAAAAACTTGTTTTTGCTTCTTTCGTTCCAGAACTAAAAATTCACCGAAAACAAGAATTAAGTTCAAAATGCATGAGATATTTGAAATAAGCACAAAATTTGCTATAAAGCCGATTACAACTTCTTATTGCGCTCTAAAGAAATATCGGAAGTTTTCTGCACCGAAGATGAAGCAACGAAAAACGTGCATTACTTTCGCACCAACCTAATAATAAACAAACTTGAAAGAAAACCATACATGTTGAACTGCATTTAGCTGGATGCTCTCGCTCCTTGTGATCAAGTGCACAAGAAATGCACTTTATTTGTATTGAATTTTCTTTGGATGTAGATACAATCTTGGTCATTCTCCTCTGAACTTCTGCATCAGCTGGGTTTATCACTTAGGTCCCGGCGGATGATAGCACGTACGGAGGGCAGTGCTTCTGATGACATGAGCAGCACGCTCTGCCCAACCAGGAAGTCGATATGCGTTCCCCCATTTAAAAAAATGGACGGGCTAGGTACTCAGCCTGCTCTTCGACGGCAGAATTGTTTGAGTGGGTCTGATCTGCCACGAGTTCAATTCAAATTGACATACAAGTACAAGAGTCATTCTGTGATTCTTGTGTTAGGTAATACGAAATCTCTGACAGACGCTTTTTTTTTCGGTAAAACTAATGCACAACGTGAGTGATTCCATGACGATTCCATTTCGACAGATATGTACACCTCTCCAAAGGTTTACTCCAACAAGGAATATGAATTAAGATGAAAAAGTCTATACAAAAAGGCTATATAATTTTGGTAACTACTTTATAAAAACATGGGCCATTAACATTTCGTTTCGTCAAAGAAAGGTCTTCGATTGATCGCCATTTCAAAAATAAGCAAAAAGCGAGTAATTCTCTGTCATTTTAGGATCTTTCACGGTATGAACGAATTGCTGCTATCATACTTCACGATACAAAAATGGCTTAGATGCAGCAACAACAACAGAATTGTAGTCATAATTGTAGACGGTAAAACAAAACTACAAATAATTGTCGTTTCTGTGTGAGTCGCCATTCCACGAGATTCTCGTATTTTCAACACCTTTTCCCCTCCTGAACGTCAAAATCGAAAAATTATGAGCCATTTCCTATTGGGTTTTGATTTTTCGAAGAATGCGCCACCTAAGACAGAAAGATATAAGTTGCTACCAAAAACCAAAAAAATTAGGGGAACATTCTCACTGATGAATAAGAAGCTCGAAAATTTTTCAAAGAAACAACTGTTTTGTGTAATTATTACACGGTCTCACGATTAAAAAGATAGAAGCCATGAGCATACAACATTGAATCCTTTTACTATTTGATATTACTACTACATAGTTGTGAACCACAGTCAACGGCGAAAAGTCCTGTAACTCGGAGAGAAGGATCTCCGCGACGCTTAGAATCCTCCACGTCGTTCCACGTCTTTATCTCCAGCAAGCAGATCATGGGTCGACATGTTAGAAATGACTGAAGACAATGTTCGACTGTAATACGCAGTTATGTCTAGCATGTTAATCAATTATCTCCTTGTTAGAGATAATGATGTGGGGGAGCAAAAGCGTTGCGGAGATCCTTCTGTCTCAATCTACAGCGGATATGTCAACATCGAACCCGAAGTATCCCTCATGAAACGTGTCCCATGGAGCCTCCATTTTTTACTCGCAAATCTTGCAAGAAATTGCTACACTCTGCAAGTTTGTTAAGTCAAATACCTCTCATTTTTGATTGCGTCATATTTTTTTCCATATGTGCTGATTTGTTTGATCGTCGTGTATTACTTCTTTCAAAACATGTATTCATTATCACTGTTCAGCGTGCATCCTGAATTGTTTTTGATAATAAGGCGTGTAGTTCTATCTTCTTATAATATATTATATCTTCACTTTATAGGAATTTTCTTCTTTAAAAAAGCAATTTTTAACGAAAAAAAAATGTCGGGAGAGAAGCCACAATAATTATGCATCCTTTCAAACAGTATTCTGTATTTCAGCTAAGAATATCTGGTTTGAAATTTTCTGCTAATTTCCAACTAACATATATCGGGCGGTGGAGCTTTTTTGGGTCCTGCAAAATCAGAAGCAGTTTTGAGCTGAAGTATTTTTACGGCCTATTTTCCTCTCAGAGATCGATCCAACTGTTTGAGTTTATGGTCATCTGTAGCGGATTAGTCCGTTGAATACAATAACACTAGTCTCCATTCCCACTCCTCCCTTTTTCCAGATCGTCTAGAATAGAAAGCGTGGTCCTCTGCTGTTGTGAGTTGTTGTGTAGTAATATGCAATATTCGTCGAGTATTACTTTTCCATGCTTCACTAGAAGGGCAAAAGGCCAACGAAGCTGAAAAGACAAGGCCCACTGCTGCTGCGGGACAACGCGCGACAACATTTTGAAAGGTCAACCGTCTAAAAAAACTGGCTGATTGCCATCTATTCAAGCTTCTATAGGGCATTCGGAAAGGAGACGGTACTGGTGCATTCACGGACTGGAGGTGAGTGATGCGATTGTGCACTATCAAAAATACTTGATATTGATTGAAAGTGGCCGCGTATCAGACCATGATCCTTCCACCAATACCGACTGCCTGTTGGATGGACTTTACGTTCTTCACATCTAGACCCTCGTCGGAAACGACGTGAGCTGGTTTTTCGAGTATAAACCTGTTTAATTTCAGGCCTGTGGGGAAATTATTCTTGTGTTGCATCAGAAACATTGCACAGATGTTGAAGCATTTTGGTTTGTAGGAAAATATTCATAGTGCGCCGAGTTATGGTGTGTTGGGAAATTAGGTGCAACCACCTCTAAACATTTGCACACACCAAAAAATTTGTCAGTCAAATAAAGTGGGGGATGAATTCCGACTCCAACTGTTTTTGGAACATTTCTGCATTCATTCGTTATTTAAGCGCATGTAGTGGTCACATTTTCAAGACCGGTCATAGGTAGTACGTTACTCTCGTATTCCTCTAAGACAACAGCTTTGAAAAATCGACTTTGATCATTTTGAACTCACTGTTTGTGGCAATTCTGCATGTTTCACTGTTCTAATAAGAGTTTTAACTTTGATGATTTTCAGGAAATGGTCACCGTGCCTCTTGGCCAAGTGCTGTTATCAGTGTACGCATGGATATCAATGTGTCTCTATCTGTACTTAATTCATAAGTTACTAAAATGGCGGAGAAACATGGAAAAATTCAAATCTTCCTACTACTTGTTATTTCTTATGCAATTCGCTGCTGATTTCTACATGTTTATTTTTGTGGAGGTCATCATGCGACCTAGAAAGTTTAATTATTTTGGCCTTTTCTCAGAAGATATGCAAGGTTATGCTGTATTCTCGACTGCTAATTTACTTATCACGAAAGGAGTGATATGCTGTGGACATGTTATTATTGCTTTGAACCGGTTTACGGCATTTTATGTTCCTCTTAAGCAAGAGCAGGTGAAACTAGTTTCCGGCTTACTTACTTTGAAAAATTTTGAAGCAAAAATATCATTTCGAAATGCATGAGCTCCAGCGATACGACGAGGGTGGTGTGGGGAAATAAGTGGGTCTGCTGTGCAAAAGGGACCTGAACAAACGACATAAACTATTGGTTCTTGCAGGATTTCATCAGAGACTAGCACTCTACGGAACGTTAGAAAGTGGAGTGGAGCCGCCACTTGAGATATGTGCAGAACCTTCGCGCTTACGAAATCCTTAGGAAATTAACAGAGGAGCGAAAAAAAATTGAAAAAAGCTCAAATACGGAATCTTTCTTATGAGTTGCGTATGTTCTACCAGTCTGGCCGCCAAGCCAACGCCGGACTTCTTGCCCTCGCGATGCTAGAATTGCTCGAAAATTCTTCATTGCACATCAACATATGAAAATACTTTCCAATGCAATCGGTGGACCTTCAATCTCCATCGGTGGGGTCTCATCCCGGCTTCCCCCCCACTTGGAGCTCCATCTTACTCGTCCTCCATCGGAGGTCTAGTATCCAGGGATTTCCACAATACTGGACGCAGGCACTTCCTTTTCCATCGGTGTACCCGTATTTTGGCATTCACAATACTGGTCTCAGCACCCGTCCTCTATCGGAGGCTAATATCATGACGTTTTTGACAACATCGGGCCTTGGCACACCTCTCCATCGGTGTGCCCGCACCCTTTGTAAATCTCGAGGGTGTTGGGAGAAAACAAGGAAATATCTAGAAAGTTTTATTAGTTACAGAGTTCGTTAGCGACAATATAATAATGTGTTAACCTGTGTTAACGCGCTCATCCTGCGTATGTGAGTACGACAGCATGGAGAGGATAAACGGATTCCGTCGTTGGAAAATTGAGTCAGAACCTGAACAAAAAACGCGGCTTTAGTAGTCCCGAGGTGAGAAGGCCGGCTGGACATCAAAGCTATCCCGCGCTCTCGATGCTACTGAAGTCTCTCGGAGTTCTCTCTGCGGCGAAGAGGACCGCATGTCTGCATGTCAAAACAATCCGAGTCCTGGCTCAAGAATGTAAGAGTGTGGTAATCTGCCCCGTATAGTGACTCAGACATTCGGGCGTTTGGAACGCCGGTGAACTCACCCACTTTTGGCCGATGCAGCTTCCGACAAGTAGTCGCGGGTGGAGCAGGAAAACCTGCTGTGAACGCGCATGAGGCAGGTGATATGCAGGTCGATCCACACCCTGTTTTTTCTCCATTGCCATGTGGCACCCGAAGTGTATACTGGACGAGCCCTACGGGACTTGTCTGGCCAACTGAGGCCCGATTGAAACTGTGACCGTGAAGCAAATACATGCTATTTGAACTATTTTTGTAGTCACCGGTTGCAATAGAACATGACTGATTTAGTCGTGCGATATCCATAGCAGGATCACAGCAGGTCAAATGCAGGATAAGGCGCGATTAACGGCGGAATAGGAGCGCCATCTCCCACTTTTGCATTTGTCCCGCAGGTGTCATGCCGCGAGAAACGGTGTGGACCTTGAAGCGCTCCAAACGCCCGGATTTCTTAGTATGCCGCCTGAAAACCACAACTCGTGGGCTGCGAAACTGCCAGCGGAGGAAGCTGGCCCTATTGCGAAATCCTCTCAGACAATAGTGCAGTGCGAGCGGGCCCCGGTAGAGCGGGTCGCAGCCATGTCGCGGCCCGCTCACTTGGTTATCGCAGCCCGCTCGCACGGTTGTCGTGGCCCGCTCGCACGGAAAATCCTCGTGCGAGCGGGCCGCGACAACAGAGGTTGGTCCGAAAAACCGTGCGAGCGGCCCACAATAACCGTGCGGACGGCTTGCGACAACCGTGCGAGCGGGACGCGACATGGCCACCGCCCGCTCTACCGGGGCCCGCTCGCAGCTATGTCGCGTCCCGCTCGATCGGACCTTTGTCTGAGCTGAAAACGCTGTCTGTTTCTCTCGCTTTTATCATTGCGACTGTATCTGTCATCATCGTAGCAGACAGAATCCCACCGCGACTTCCACTACATCTATGTGCTCATGATGAAACATCGGCTGATCGTCTCGTCAGTTTCGCGTTATCCACGAACAGTGTCTGTAGGGTGAGCCCATGCTGAAAGAATGCGAACACGTGCCGGCCTTCCACGTCTGCGCACTAGAGAAATTTGCGCCGTTACCAGGATTTATGTAGGAGTATTTTCATCAGTTTTTTTTTCGTAAAGGCAGTATGTCACCTCCTTTTTGTGTTCAACTATATGCAGATTCTGGACCTTTCCCACGCGCTGATTCCAGTTATGCACATGAAGTGTGCCAAGACCGCCAAAAAACCACTTTTTGAGCGCCGTATTGGTTTCTAGCTCGGACGAGCTTTCTCTGAGACCCGCCAGGCCCGGCGCCGTTGTCGTTATCGATCAATCACAGCCTACTCAGAAAAACACTCGCTGGAGCCACGCTCCTGTTTGAAGTCTCCGCGTGAAGCGAGCCCTGCTTCGCTTTGCGTAGAGCAGAAAGAAATAGTACAGTTTCAGAGACCCACGTGGGTGAAGTCGCTCGCTTCTGCCGGAGCAGAACTTCGCTAAGCGCGGAGCGACGACTAGCGGTAGCGATGAGGGCGACGAAAGAGGCTCTCTCGGCGCATGAGAAAACGCATCTTCACCAGCAAGAAATACGAAGCAGCATTATGTGCTGCAAAAGATTCGGTTTCTGAGTATGTGAGGCCCATCTGGTTAACCGCCGGCGCCCACTGAAAAGGGGTTATAGGGAGCATATCTAGTCACGCACCACCCAAATATTTATGAGGTGGGAACTTGTCGCGCAACGCCCTCAGTTCCTCGCAGAGCTTAACGTTGTGACGTCATTGCTGGATGCGCGCATCTATAACGGTCGCTCGGCGCACTACAATCTCGCCGTCCGCGCGCTCCAACCTAGAGGGTTTGTCTGAGCAACGCGTTGGAAGAGCACGCCGCACTGAAGCCAGCACAGGACGGGATTGACGAGGGAACTCATAACTCATAGGCCGCTCGGCTCATGTGGTCCATGAACTGCACTTTCGGATCCTCTGAAAACGGGGTTTTTTCATTTTCATGCGTTTTGGCGTACATCATTGGAATCAGCGTGGTGAGGAGGCCTAGAGTCTGTTGATATCTACAAAATGCAAAACGAGATGACACACTGCCTTTGACTTAACCAAATTATATCCCTTGTGTGGTTCTCGTCATTAGCTACGAGCATTGTCCACCAAATGAGCAGGTCCTTAGTTCCTTTCAAGGCGAAGAACAGCATCTATTTTGGGCAAGATTAAACCTAAGCATTACTGCTGGTCCTTATCCAAACTAGCTAGACTTTTCATATGATAATGTAGAAATGGCATTCGATTACGGACATCTAATGCTCAGAGTTACATCCAGTGGTGGTGCAAGTGGGCGGCGCTATTCTTCAATGTCGCGCTCCTCTAACACAATGGCTTTCTTGTACAATGCCCCAAATTTATCGTACCTGGGAAGATTTTCAAGCTTCCGAATAGTAGACTTGAGGAAGCTACAGTATGACAAAAGTCCATACACTTTATACAGAGACTTGAAAAGTGAGGCGCGAATCGTGTCAGATTTTGTCTTCAGTTCTCTCGTCATTGCGATGAAACTTTCCACCTTTAATTCTATCTTTAAGATTGCTCGTTTCCACTGCATTACCTTCACCTTTCGCAATCCCTTTCAACGTTTCAAGTTAGAACACATCCGTAATATGGGAAAACTGCAATCCTCCCACAAAACCGTTTTGCTTCTCGTACAATCTTGTTTCTAGATCGTTTATCTTTCGGCGCAACGTGACTGGATTGTTCATTTTGCAGTAGGATGTAGTACTTGAAAGGACTGTCCTTACTGATATGTCACACGGATGTCATATTTCCACAGGTCAGGAAAACCCGTGAGAAACGAATTCGTTGAAAACTCCATGAAATCTCCATGAAGTCCATCGACGATATGATGCTTTTCGCGTTCTTCGTATGGACGAATTCCATCGGGAATCTCTGACACTGGACAAGAAAAAATGGAAGTATCAATGGTGCTCGCTATATCCACTCTCAATCATCGAGGGTTTAGGTGGCAGATGGCATTTTACTTATTCGTGTCGCATCATGTGGTTTCCAACTCTGGAGTAGGATTGCTATTGGAGTTGTCACTTTATTCATCTTCTATTTGAGCCTTTTGCAGATTTGGACTAACACAGTGATATTTGCAAGCATCTTCTTTCTATGGGGGATGTTTATTGTAGCATCGCTATCGGCTGTAATTATAGATCTTGATTCACCTAAACTGATTCGCTTGGAGAATGGGATTTTACAATTGTATTTTGGACCAATCACTACGGTGAGAAAAGCTCAGAGCCTGTACATTTTATATCAATGTTAAGGAGTTGTAAATATTTTGGACGTTTCAGTACGACTCCTACCAATGTCGCATTACCTATGTATTCACTGTGGTCGTGTGTTCAATATGTTACCTAAGTTCCTACCAAAAAGCAAGGAAATCCGAATATAGAAATGCGGTAGGTAAAACAGTCGCTACCTGTCTTTGCACTATTCGAGGTTTCATGTTGAAAACAAGCGAGGAGTTTTTCCAGTAGATGAAAAAAACTGAAGAAGAAAGAAATTGACTGCAAGATCTGCTGTTTTCACAACGAAGTTGATATCAGTGAACTTTCTTTGTGGACTTAACGTTTCTGCGAAGCCATATTCGTTAAAGGTTCGAAATAAACTCCAGTCGTATAATCTGACACATTCTCGACGTTGTCCCGCTACAAGATATGATAAGTAGACCCGAAAGCGAGGAGGAACCCAGCAGTTGCTCTGTCTTTCCTACGTCCGATTGTGACCGATACAGACGATGAGTGGTTCTTACTCAATGTCCGCATCTGAGCCCATAGAAATATTGAAAAAGATAAGATTATTTGTGAATGAAAACACTACTTCCTGTTGATTTTTGGTAATGATCCAGGGAGTACCTGTCGCTGTTCTTGTTACGTACTTTACGATGTTAAATACATGCTCCAAAAGCGTGAGATATTGCGACGGCGCATTTAGCACCTGTTCTATACATGCATCGCCCATCTCCACTCTAGGCACTATTCAAAGTCGTCAATCTTAACATTGATGCAAACCTTCAAACGCTTCTCGGGTGAGGCTACAGCCAGCATCAAGAAGTTAAAGCCAGTCTTGCTCCAGTTCTTTTTGAACGCTGTTGAGAGAGTCCACGCCTTTGTGGCTAATCCGAAACATCTCAGTCTCTGAGCAATTACAAATAAAGAAGTCCCTAGAGTCAAAATAGGCGAGTTGAATCACATCTCCTTGCTTCGCCAACTAGGAAGGTCTTAGAATGTGAAAGCAAATTTTGTGGCGTGATCAGGGGAAAACCTCGTTGCGGGATGAACCATTGTGTGCTGCGTCTCCTGATCTATCTTGTAATATAGTTCTTTGGTGGGAAACGGAGCCTATTTTCGCCAATTTTGTCACAAAAAAAACGGTTGCCTTTATAGAACAGGAGGCACATCTGTTAGCCGCTTTCTAGTAGTCCTCTTGAACATTTGAAAAAGCGATCCATGTCAGCCGAAATTGCGGGTTCTCTTGAATGTACTAGTGAACAGTGAACCAATAAAGCAGTTTTATTAGGAACGAATAAACAGGTAATAGAGTTGAACAAGATGAAGTCGGAGTAGTGTAGTGTCGGGACGTCGAACTCGGCGACCCCAGGCAATTGCACTAAATCCAAACTGAAACGCATGAGATACAAAACAGGGAAGCCTTCTATTCAGAAAGCAAAATCGTTCCGAGACCTGTTAATTCTGAGTGAAGCATAGCTGTTGTCTCTGCCGTGCAATTCCGCAAAAAAGATGGAAACGTATGAAAATCATTACATCTTGAAACAGGCAGGGTGCTACACTGAACAACTGTACATTGACGCATTTACTTTGTCAGGGATCCCCATAATGTAGTGGTCGAACATTTTCTCTTTGGTTTCTTTACACGTTCCCCTTTTTTTCTTGGTCCAAGTAATCCCTCTAGCTGTTAATCATGACGCTGTGAGTGAAAGTAACGCTTGAACCATAAAATTTTTCATATCCTTTCCCCTCGAGGATTTCTGTTATTTCGAGGATTCCAAGGGTAATAGTGTGATTATTTGTATTGGATACGATGCTTTTGCTGTATACGTATTTCTCCTCCACTTCTGTAAGTATACTTATTTTACGCGAAGCTTGCAGGAACGTTTGTAGTCATAGTTATTGGCCTCAGCCTTGTAATGAAAGCGCCCACGAATTCACTGTCCATAAGGATCGAAGTATATCATTGGCCAACCCTGCTACCGTGGGCAACGACCTACTTCGATATTGATGAAAGGTGAATTCGCGGGCGCTTTCATTACAGGGCTGATGCCAGTAACTATGACTACAAACGTTCCTGCAAGCTTCGCGTAAAATAACTTAGGTATACTTATAGAAGCAATGGAGAAATACGTACACAGCGAAAACAGCGAATCAAGTGCGACAATGATTCAAACAATAGCGCCATCACCAGAACGAAATTAGATTGCTTGGAATAAAAGTTCAGAAAACCTCGGAGAAAAAAGATATAAAGGATTTTCGTGGATTGGAAGCTAGTTCCATTTGAAGTGACATCATTCACAGAGAGATTACTTGGACAGAAAAAAACTGGAACGTGAAAAGAAACTAGGGGGAAAACGCCCACGACTCCAGCAGGTGTCGAAGTTTGTCCACGCCTGTTGGTCGTATGTAGTTGGCTTGCGTCACTTATCTTCAATTTCACGGTTCAGTGGGTGTTACGAACAGTCACGAGCTCGATCGTGCACGACGGTATGAACTCCGAGACGCTCTGCGTCTCGCGACTTCGGACACTATTTTCACCGCGCTATGCACTTTCGTTGTCAGGTTGTCGCGAAGTCCATAATAACACTTTCGCGCCGCACCGCTCCCGCGTGTTTTAGCCCCTGTCTCGAGCGAACTTCGTGACATGTTGCGAACATGTCATCATGTCATCACATCAGGGGAGATTACTACCAGCCCAGAAGTTCTCTCTGGTGTTTGCAGAGGCGATTACAACTCTTGTATACAGCCTTTCTACAGGAAAGATGTACTGGAATGGGCACTGCATGGTGAGGCAGCCGTGGGAAAAGGGGATGGGTGTTTCATGCAACAGCGCACCCACCTCACATAATGGATCTTTTCCGTGGTGTTTCCATCGCTACCGGACTGCATGATGCCAGTGACAGATTCTATATCCAGTGGTAGGGGAGATGCTACGCAATGGCTCAAAAATTGATGCGCAGACTCACTTCCCTTCCGACCAACATATAGATCAGGGCCTGTAGTAATCCACTATGCAAGTTGGCAACTCTAGGTGGCAGCCTTGAGAAGGCAGAAGCTTCTGAATCGCGAGAAATTGATAATTCCAAATAATATACCGCCGCTGAAGTATTATCAACCTGTGAAGGCTGTATCACCTAGTGTGCTGTTGCACTTTTCGAAATCTTCAGAGGGAATTTCTAAAGCAGAAGCCAGTATTGAGATTCTAAACACATATTTTAGAAAAGAATCTGAGGAAAGGTACGAGGTTTACCATCATGAGACTTTATTCCCTCAGTGAAATCGAATTATCCTAATGAAAATGACACCATGATTCGTCGCTTTTCAAAATCTTCAGAGGGATTTTCTCAAGTTTGATCCTAGAGCGCTTCCTATGAAATCCTCTTAACATCACATAACTTCTTTAGTATTCTAATATAAGTAGTTGTCTATCAGAGAGTTCGTTCTCACTTTGCTCTGCTCACGTGAGTTCTCTTCGCTCTTTTCTAATACTACCATAAGTTTAGAAGGTTGAGCAACGTCTGTTCGTTTGTGCAGTGGCTTCGTCGTTTCCGTTCTGCATTGAGGTGATTCGCTCAACGCTCGAATCTCTCTCATTCAAACAGAGTGAGGCCTTATACATCTGGATGGCAGAGTTCTGGTTCGTTATTCCGAGGTTTCTCTTCCAATCTGATGAGCTAAATCTCCCCTGCCTGTCGAGAATTCCCTCCTAAACATACCTTTTGTCCCTATAATGTGATAGTTCCTTCTTTTGGTTAGCAATTCCTCACTATTCCTCCTTAAATCTATGAGCTGTCTTTTTGGTGCTTGTTAGCAATGACATTATTGACATACAGCGAATGTTTTCGCTGAGATCTGTGAAATTTCTAGCACGAACAGTTGAAGAACTATTCCTCAACCCAAATAGCTAGAAGAACAACCCAGAAAGCAGCAATACATACTTCTCCACACTCAGTCGCAGCCCCTTTTTTCCTTATAACGAGCTCCGGCGGATTCCAAACCGTTGATTTTCTCCCAAGAGTTTTATGCCTCATCATTCACAACACTTCATCGCGCCATCATACTGCATGAACATGCAGTGAAAAATCTTTTACGTGCTCTCCTCAGCTTCCCAGGATCGTTGGGCAAAAATGATTTACAGGGGTATCAAAAAGTTTCCGGCCTCAACCACTTGCAGACTAGCTACCGGAGTCAAATTTTAAAGAAAATAAGTATGCATCCCTCGAAGACCAAAACACTCTTAATCTTGTCATTTTATTACACTTATCCAATTTTATAAGAATTTTTATCACCCGAATTTAAACACCGAACGCAGACTCTTTTTCGTTTTTTGTTCTGTTCCGCTGAAGTGCTATTTCAGATTTTCTCACGGATTCTAAAAGCTAGTCCCTGGATCCCATCTGCGAACTGGCTGAATTAGCGAAATGCATTCACGTTCTCATGGAGCAATACAATTTTGAGAAAAGGGATGTATCATTGAAGAGCCTGGAATCCATGGTTGAATTTCTGCAGTCACTTTTCCTGGCCCGTTTCCGAAAGGGGTGAAACAAAGTAGCGTTGTAACTATCCACTTCATTGGAGTTTATATACAGGTGGTTAGGTGACACGATCTTTTCTCTACCGCACAGAACTTGGGGCAAGACGTTTTCACCCTCTGTTTCGTGCTCGATCGCACTGCTTCCAGAGATCTGCTCGTCCTGACCCACTACTCCGTGCTTTGGACTTCAAATCTTGGCTGTGAATTCGCCACTTACCGGCGGTCAAGTCACTCCAGAATGTCTTTTTCGATTTCGATAAAACCCCTCGAAAATCTTCTTTGAATATTCAACTGGGATTTTCTTGTCGAACGCCGAAAAGATTTTGCAGACTCAATGTTCTGCGAAGGTTAAAATTATTAGATGCCTAGAAAATTTCCAAAGAAAGCTTTGAATAGCTTGGACCCTTGCACAGTTTCTGCTCCTAAACCTATCTGCGATGCCCAATAATTTTTTGCTACGGTTGCAGTAATCTGTCTTCGTCTTGTTTCTGCTCATTGATGAGAGGTCGCTCCGTTTCTGACCGACTGTCACTCCATTAAAAACAATGAGTTCCGAAAGGTTATGTGGGAATGTTAGAAGACTTCCTTTTTGCTTAGAATTTAGAGGCGGATTTAGATTTTGTCCAATACGGTTCGTTTATTAAACAAAAATTCGTCGGTTGCTTCTCGCTGGATGCACACTTTTTGAGCGATAGCCATACCTTGGATTGAATAAAACGTTCTTATTTCAGAGGGGTCTGACGAAATCTCATGAAACTTTGCAAACTAACATGAAAGACTTCACCGTACATGATACTCCTAAAACTGTACAGAAATATGGAATAGGCGAGCGGAGGCCGGAAACTTTTTGATACCCCTGTAAGTACATAAACACCATCTCATACAACACTTCTGAATATAGATGTTTCGTTTCAATCTCTGGGGTTAGCTTCCTGCTCTTCAGCTCTGAGAAAAATATATGGAAGGGTCTTCTTGGAAGAAGTCCGTAGCATTCTCATGGCTCCTGGAAGTCTATAAAAGAGCATATTGTGAAAAAGGAGGATGGAACACAGAACAGTTGAATCTACGAAAAAAAGGTAAGGTTCCGCAATGAGTGAGGTGGTAAGTTGGAATAGGCACGAAACTTTCGACACTTTTGCGTTTGTCCCAGCTACTTATGTACTCAGACATTCGGGCGTTTGGAGCGCCGGTCGACACTGTTTCTCGTGGCATGACACCTGCGGGACAAACGCAAAAGTGGGCGGAGATGGCGCTCCTATTCCGCGTTAGTCGCGCCTTATCCTGCATTTGACCTGCTGTGATCCTGCTATGGGTATAGCACGACTAAATCAGGCATGTTCTATTGCAACCGGTGACTACAAAAATAGTTCAAATAACATGTATGTGCTTCACGGTCACAGTTTCAACCGGGCCTCAGTTGGCCAGACAAGTCCCGTAGGGTTCTTCTAGTCTCCGCCACAGCGGAGACTGGACTAGGTTTTTACAGCCGTCTACCGGCCTATATGCCTCATGCACGCTCACAGCAGGTTTTCCTGCTCCACCCGCGATTACCTGCCGGGAGCTGCATCTGCGAAAAGTGGGTGATTTCACCGGCGATCCAAACGCACGAATGTCTGAGTAGCCATCGGTTCGTGTTCCGCTGTTTTCGCAGCCCTTGCTTCTTTCTGCCCTGTTCGGCTGCCATCTCGGCATCATCCATAGTTTTGCGAAAGAGCTGTGTAGAAAGGTTTGGAAATCTTTTGATTTGAAGGCAGAATGACATACGGTGCGTTTCGTAAATATGTAGGCACTCAAAATTTCCGAGATACGCTAAATTGCACTGAATTTCAAAGCACACTTCCAACGTCGATGAATTCGGAGTCCACGAAAATCTCTTCCCTGAAATTTTCTTATCGAATTCTTCAAAATCAGGTTGGTTACATCAGATTTTCTGGGCAATACAGTTTTACACCGTTTCATAGGTATGTAGGCAGTGATCAGACATCAAGAGTTTATTTGCAACAAAATAATAAATCATTACTTTGTGGGCCCTCCCTAGTCACCAATTCAACTCAAAGATTCTCATTGGCATTCCATGCACCAGATTTTCATAATACTGCTCTCTGTTGAATCTCAAGCAGCCCGAACAGCGACTTTCAACTCTGCGACGGTGTGTTATACTGCTTTGCGTTGACGTACACACGTCGTGCCAAGATACCCCGGGGATTTTCTATCAGGTTAGTGTCGAGACTATAGGCTGGCTAATCCACCAGTGGGATTTGGAGTCGATTGAACCACTCCTCCGTAGATTTAGTCGCGTGAACAGTTGCGTTGTCTTGTTGAAAGCTGTATCTTTGATGTGTCGCACCACGTAGAAATGGCAGGAGGTGTGATTCTAATACACCCTGATACTCGGTGGCGTTTATGCGATAAGATGTGACAGCCAGCAGCAGCTTCCCTGATATACATAAGGCTGTCCATGTCATCAAACTTCCACCTCCAAAGTTTCGGCGTGAAAAGAAGCGAGGCTCTTTGCGTAGGTCTCTCCAATAACTGTATACTTTGCCGCAGCCGTCGAAATTCTACTTCTTCTTATCCGAAAAGATCACTTCTGGCCAGTTCGTCCTCATATTGGCTTGAGTAAACTTAAGACGGACTGCTTCATGTCGATCCGTACGCTTCGTAACGTCCTTCATTTCTTTGCGCTTGATGTGGCCACTCTCTCTAATCGCTTTCCATATTGTAACTGTCTAGACATTTGGTGCCATGTCAGAACGAACCTAGAACTTTCTTTCATGAAGATCTAGCCCAAAAATTCCATGGTTTCTAGCTGAACAGACACTCAAAAGATTGTGTACCTGATTCAACGAGAAGGTGGGGTTTGATACCATCCGCTGAAGTACGCCTTTTATCTGACTGGACAGGAGGTGGGAATGTCCAGGGGACTTCTTCTAGCAGTACGAGGAAGGGCTATGCAGGAACTTTCTATACGTTCTGGAGAATGTCCAAGTCTTCTTGCTCTGGCGCTGTTTTCATGTGGTATGGTGGCTCGAACTTCTTTCTTATCACCACTTATTATACCATATTCAATACCATGACAAATGAAATGTAAGAAAATGTAAAATTGCATCAGGAACATCATAGAAAAAACACCGAGAGGAAGAAATAAGCAACTAAGCAACTATCAAGAAGTCGACTCATCGGTTCATATTCAGTCTCGAAGTAATCAAGACCCCGCCCCTTTCTTTGTATCGTGACTCGTCACGCATGCGTTGTTCGACTCGCGTGCAAGGTTTCAACATAAGCTTTCTCTGCTGATGTAAGACCACGAACCATATTGCCAATACTACTCACTATACCCCTTTTATAGGGGTCTGAAGTCAGGTTAATTAGTGTAATCTACCGCGCACTACCTATATATTTACGAAACGGTTCGAGACAGTCTCTTCTTAACAATTCGATGGAGCGAGCCAGGATTTTGGGGCTGTGATGTGAAAATTTTGAAGAAAAGGTTGGTGGTGTGTTTCAAAAATCAGTACAACATAGTTAACCATGAAAAATTTTCGAGTGCCTACAAATTCACGAAACGCACTGCATGTGAAAAATGTATACCCTCATCTATTAGGTTGGCGAGAAAGCAGTTTCCCGAATTTTCGTCTTTTTTTTTGGTTTTATAGTAACCCTATTCAACAGCATACTCAATCATCAGCAATATAATCACCATTATTTGTTGTGACAATGCTTCACCTATCGGGCAGGATACTGATTCCGTTCTCCCAGAAATGCGAGGTCTCTGAGTGGAAGAACTCAGCAACCGTCGTTTTGACATAATCAAATCTAGCAAAGGATTTCTTAGAAAGGAAAGCCTTAATAGGACAGAACAAGTGGTAATCAGATGGGGCGTCAGAAGAATGGGATGGGTGGTATAGTGTCCCAGCCAACCCAGCTCGGCTAGTTTGGACCGCATCACGATGGCAATGTGAGGCCGAGCGTTGTCATTGGAAGGTGTTACAGAGTTCTTCTTTGCCGCTTTTCTTAGAAGGCATTATGTAGTTCTTGGAGCTGATTGGCCTATGCGGTAGCTGTGTCCGTCCTGCCTTGTGAGAGCAACTCGTGGCACAGCATTCTCTTTGCATCCCAGAAGCAGCAAAGGAGGACCTTCTTGGGGTGGAGATCGGTTTCGGGCTGTGCTGGTGGCTCTTTTCCTCACGGACGCTAGACGGCATGGCGGGCGTTGGAGTCGTAGAGGATCCAACTCTCACCTCCTGTAACCAGACGTTCCAGACCTTGCGGCGTGGGCGGACGATGAGAGACTGGCAAATGGTCAGCCGGCTCATCCTGACACAGTCGGTCAGTTGGTGAGAGATCCATCTTACCAAAACTTTCCTGTAGCGACGCTCATGGAGGTGGTTTTCTAGAGTCCAATGGCTGCATCCAAGCTTGCTCGCCGGATCACTTACGGATCTTCCTTGGTAGCCGTGAGCAGAGCTGAGTTATCGAGTGACTGTGGTTGGCCAGAACGAGGGCGATGTTCCAAGTCCAATTCTCCCTCCGTAAAACGAATGAACCAACGGCATACCGAGCGTTCGTTGACGAGGGTCTCCTTGAATGCAGCATTGATGTTAGCAGCCTTCGTTGCTACAGCAGTGTAGTGAAGCCACTCATAGAAGCAGATCCAGCAAAGGCAGTCCTTTCCGATTTGAGGCATAACTGAAGCGGTAGTCTTGCTGCTTAGGTTATGAACCCTTGATATGATAGCTTCGAGGATGTTCTCTAACATTATGTAGGCCAGACCCCTGTATCTGTTGATTTTTCAGACAAAAAGGGAGAATTTTTGGATATTACTTTCTCGCCAAACTAATATTATGCAATGTCTTGTCATAAGATTTATTTAGACCATGTCCTAGCCTTTGTACCGCAGAACAGCCTTTTAGATAATAAAGCACTATTATCACAGAAATGAGCCGGCATATAACTTTCGCTAAAATTCTATCACGATCGCACTATGATGTTGAGAAATTACTTTGTATTTTGCTGAAAAGAAACTCACAGAAGCATACACACATACCAACAACATATTGTGAGATGGGAAATAAATATAGATTTAATGATGACTCCCGAGGATACGTAGCAGAGGTTCTCCCACATACTTCAGAATCCTCGATCAATCGGTTTCTGAGACAAAGTTTTCAATCCTTTGGTTTTTAGGGCTGAAAAAGAGGTCATTGAACTCTGGCTAGTAGTAGGAGCCAATTCCAATACCATACCCGTTGGCAGTTAGTCATTAGGAAGTTTGCCTATGCACATTTTCATGATTATACCAAACGCTCGCCTTTAGAGTGCACTTCTCTAAATACAAGTTTTGTCATTCCAGGTTCTACGAGATGGAAATAATTGCGACCGTTTCTGTGTGGTTGCAGCTGCTAATCAACAAAAACGTACGCAACCTTATGTGGAAGGAACTTCTCGGTCAGAAGGAAAACAACGGTAAAAGCGCTGTTTCCAGTAAACTTACCAAATTTTGAGATGATGGAGTTATTTTACTCATTTGAATCACGGTGATGCATGTATCTTTTTTTCAGCGAATGAACCTGTTCTCACGCTTAGACTTTCTCGATAACTCTGTAAATACCATGTCTATTTATTCCCACAGGTCTGTTCTCATTGGTCTTTGTTTAGGTGTAGTATTTGCTGGATCGTAACCAGCAGAATGTAGTACACCTTTGTTCATCCGAATGAAAGAGTTTTTGTTATGATGTGAAATGAAGAGAAGAAGATATACGTAAAAATCTAAACATCTGTTTTGTAGCAACTCATGATCAAAATAAACGCAAGTGGAACGAAATAATAAACTCCTGTCTTCACAGCAATTCGGCTTTACAAAAAAGGAGGAAACCTACTTTTATGTTTAGTTTTTGTATAAGGTTCATACACGAAACGAAAACTGAACAGACCACAATAAAATGAAATTTCAATATAAGTCTAGAATTTACAGTCTGATTCACTGTATGTGTCATTCTTCAGTTGTCTGCAATTTAAAGGATAGGAGCCTCAACCAAATACAATTAATTTGGTGAATATTTTAAGAGCACGTCCTCTCCGAAAATTTACATATTCCAACAGTGAAAAGCTGCACTGCCCTTCTTTCCTCCACCTCCTCCAACCCCCCCCCCCAATGCTGGAGAGCCCTTTTTTGTCTGAACGTTCCAAATTCCGACTTATTCGGAACTGAATGTTCCTATATCGAATGTATATGTGTATATATACACTATTTGGTCGACACACTAGCTAGCTCCCTGTACAATCAGCGCGAATCGTTTCTTCCCGTACTGTTTGATGGAAACATTTGTGTGCAAAAAAGATTTCTACAGTGAGTGTCGATGTCGGTGCGTTTTTCGCGGACTTGGGAAGCATGCGGCGCAACCACGCCGCTCACGCGTTGCGACAACAAAATATGGTGTTTTCTTGACAGTTAACATCAAATATGATGGAAAACTAACAAGAAAACCCTGATTTGTCACTACCGCGGCAATTTCAGCGCGATCGACGCGGCTGCGCCGCGTGCTTCCTCTGTCCGCGAAAAACGCACCGTCATCGACGCTCACTGTACACTGAGAATAAGGAGTGTTTAAAATCCAGTTTATTAGCTTCATTAAGAAAATTAAGTGAAATCCACGCAGAGATCAATCAACACAACGTATAACGTATATGTACAAAGATTTGAAAAATAATAGCGGCAACAGCCTAACCGAATCAATTAACACCTAATCTCAACAATGTTACTAAGCCTACAGTTATGAGCGGTATCCTTTGGAAAGCGTCGTTTGACTCGTCCTGTCGCAGTTCTGAAGAAAGGAGAGCATGAGCTGTTATCGTGTGAGAGGCTTTCTTGTTTTATCCGTGAATTGAGAATAATTTCTAGCTTGCAGCTGAGCAACTTGTAGCTAAGGCTTATGCTCGGACTTCCAGGCAGAAACCAATGACTACTTATGCCCTGCTTCTCAACTCTAATTTCGTCCGCTTGTGAAACTACTAAATCAAGAATAAAACATGATGGCGCATCTAAAGGGGGCATCTACCGTTATTGCATACGTGATATGAGGCCGCGCCGCAAAACCTACACGGCGCGGCAGACCAGCTGGACACTGTGGTTGTCGTGTGTTGATGAGATTGCCCCTTCCACCTGGTGGTTCCACGGCTTATTGTCTTGATCTGTGCGCATTCTTACATACATTTACATTGCTGTGTCTAAAAGCGGCTATCTCGGCAAGCGCTCGGCAACTACAGCGCCTAGCTGGCTTGCCGTGCCACGAAGGTGGTGCGGCGCGGTCTCGTGTTCAGGTGTGCGATAACGATTTCGCCTCTACATATTAAATGGTACAACGATAGAAACTGCAGGGATTCACGGCGTCACAGACTCTTCGAAGGAGCAAAGAGTAATACCTACAGAGCGCGATGCGGCGGAGCTCTGTGACTGGTCAACTCGGCGGAGTGGCCAATCACTGATCTCGCGTGCACAGCACTTGGCAGGTACGACGCTCCATAGTCCTTTTAAGGTTCGAAAGGAAGGATTTTCAAAATCTTTCTGCGAATCACAACGATTAATAGGAGATATAACGTTAAACAAGTGTAGCGTGCAGTCGACAAGAAACCTGAAAACATGCCTTCAGCCGAACGAGGTGTAGTATGGTCTCGTATCGATGACGGCACGAACGATATCGATCGAATCGGCTGCGTATCGACAACACGCGCGTCGACTCCGCCCGCCGCCGACTCATCTTTATCTGAATCCTCGTCATCACTGATCACTAAACCAGAGCCTGGAATGTGTTGTGCAAACATGCGGTGCAAAAACATACACTACGTCTCTACACATTCACTCGTCACTAAATAACTACAGTGTACTACAGTGTCCAATAGTTGGGTGCGAAAGTGATGTCACAGGGGAGGTGACCAATCACAGGCTTGTTACTCGGCAAACGGTGAACAATCACAATTCGAGATTTTTCCAGCCAACTACGCTGCTTGTTAAAACCCAATAACAACACGCTATTCTCAAAATAGTGTTAGCACATGTTAGTAGTTATCAAACATTTTCAAGCAGTTATGAACTCAGGATGTTTAAAACTCAGAGAATGAGGGATTTCCACATACCTTCTTGGATAGCATTAGTGTACAAAAAGCTCGGCTCTGCTTCTGAAAAATCTTATAATGGTACCTTCACCAACAGAAGGAGGAAACGGTGAAGCGGAGGAAATTCTTACCTTCAAGGTCAACATCAGCAAAATGTATTCCATTGTCGTTCCGAGCTGTACACCGATAGCTGCCATAATGGTGTTTTTCGACCCGTCGAATCTCTAGCACATGGACACTGTGGTACTGACCAGACACGGTTTGAGACTGAAAGAAACAGATTGTGTAATGGGTAATTAGAGAAGAAAAGAAATATCCATAGACTTTGTTTCTGTAACTGCACGCAGTGAAGTTAAATTGATATTGCACTGCAGAAAAATAGGGGCCGCGCCGCATCACCTTTGCGGTGCGGCAGGTCAGCTGAGCGGGACTGCTTTTTTGCTTGTTCTTTTTTTGTCGCTAGTTGAAAGCGCAGATATAAACGAAATCGCACTGGAAGAAACAAGTAAAATAGCGGTGCCGACCACGATAGATAACCATAGAGGTCTGCTGACCTGTCGCGCCGCAAGAGTGATGCGGCGCGGCTTCGCTTTATCTGCAGTGCAATGACGATTGCCCTGTAAATTGTCATGGAACTGGTGAAAACTTTCGTCCTGATGAGTCCAGAAGGAAAAATTCATTTATTTTCAAGGACTTCATGCGCCAATCATTCCTATATTTTACATGAAACTTGTGTATTGTCCGACGAACCGTTGCGTAGTTGTCCGAATCGAAAATTTGCTGCCCATCCTTGTCCCACGTAACATCCGGTCTTGGCCATGACTCCGCGGTGCACACTAACCTGGCTAGGCCACCAAGTGGAACTCGTACAGTGGGCGCTTTTGCTTGCATCAATGGAGCAACTGCAAGAAGGATTTTCACAGCAAGTGACCAATTTTTAGAGGATCCATCATTTCCATGACACTACCCCTCCCTCTCACTCCCGTAGTATGAGCAACACATCCGAATACTTTGGGATAAGCAGTCCTTTTCTGCTACCCCACCAATCACTGCTACCACTCGAAAATTTTCCCAAATTTCTTCTCGAATTCAAAATATTATGCACCAATTTCGCTCCCGTCCCCATGGAACACGACCCCGGCCGGCCGTCCGGCTCTGCGTTGAAGTACGCACCCCGCAAACACGCCGGGAAATTGAGTTTGTGCTCGTCTTGGGCATATTCATTCGGACAATGAGAGCGCTGACGGCTGAGCAGCACGTCAGAGACGAACTTTTCGAAGAGCGATCGACTTCACGCGAATCTTGTTACGAATCCTAAACTCTACCGCTACTCAGATATCGCAATTTTGATGCAGAAACAACGCGAACATGTAGGGGAATTTGTACATTGCCGTTAGGGGACAATGAAGACCCGTTTTTTTTACACGAAAATGGAGAGAATACTAAGCTAGAAATCAAGTCTGAAAGGAAACATCATTGAAAACACATGGTGATCACCAAACCTAGTGAGCACTTACATACATATGCATGAAAAGAGTAAAAAAGGGTAGCCATCTAGATTAACTGCCCTTCAGTTTCGCTTTCAGAACTGGGGAAAAATGCACCAAAATGATGTCGTAAATGACGAGAGCCAAGAGACGAAAATCAAGTACTCAAAAATAGCGGAATAAAAATGAAACCATCTACATTAAGAAGACATGATGCACTGTAGTATGTAGAGCTGAACTCACGGGTTAGTGAACAACCGATAAGCCGTGAGAAGTTCAAGGCGTAGATAGTGCATGGTATATATTGGAATATTGAAGTTACCCAGGATAAATCTGTTGACGCCCGTATTGATGATGGGTAAATCTTTGTGGTGTCAACACGCTCACCTTCAGTGACCACTATGATGCATGTGGCCCAAAAAGATGAAGAATAAAAATAAGTTATGCAAAGTGTGAAAGCGGCTCCCATACTTGGAGTATCCAGTGCTCCAGATCCAGGGTGAATTCAGTGTTTCAAGGAGGTATGAACTATTGAGACGACGAGATATGAATAGCCACAGTAACGATTTCCAGATGGGTACATTGTTCAGTGGAGACGCATTCCCCATTCAGGTACAACCATACGTTTAGGAAGGGGAAGTCCACCTTGGTTTCTGGATGACTCGGTCTTCGAATGATCATCCATTTAATTTCGAAAAAAAAATGACCTAAAGAAATAATTGTAGCTCCATTTTCTTCCAACTATTCTTTAGATTTAATGACGTACAATACACTTTTTATTGCTAATTTGCCGCCCACTCATCATCAAAAGAAGATCGGCATTGCATCTCCAAACTCCACAAATTCTAAGCCCCTATTACTTCTTTTATACCACTGATGTTGTAATTTTCTATGATGACATAGCACGACACAGGGGTACATGTTGAATCGAACGAGAGAAATGTTATAGTCCGTTCCAAAAACGACGATAGTCGAGTATTTGTGCCCATGATCTGCATTTCTCGCCTGCCTCTCCGAATACGACACTATTTCTCGCATTTTCTATTTCTCTAGTATCTTCACAACTATGTTCCCTGGTGAAACACACTACAACTCACAAGTGACGAGAAGCTTCACTGTCCATGTCTCATCTGGAGGGATTCCATTGCTGGCCACACAAACGTACTCGCTCATGTGTTTACGATTCACTTTGGTCAGATGGAGGCTTGATCCGTGGAATACACTGGCTGAAAGAATGATGTCATACCAATCATGGATTTAAATTTTGCCATTGACATCTTCAAGCACTGAGAAGCTTATGGCCTTCACGAACCATGGGTAGCTAATTACCATGCAACTAGATTTTCACCTGTTAAACTACCAGAGATAAAGCTTGAAGAAACCATTGTCAATGAAATAAAGTGGGGTCCAAAAGCGGAAATTATGCATAGCTCTAGAACAAACAGGAATTGATGAACTGCAAAAATTCCCTAAAAACCAGTTTCACCTGGCAAGCCCCTGCTTCAAACTATATATTCTACAGTATAATCGCTTTCCCGCCAGGATATTGGTATGGATTTCAGTGCGTGAGAGTGAAATAGAATAAGATATATGTACCTAAGATATGTGTACCTATGCAACTTGAGCAGAGCAAGAAAAACATTGGTTTGACAGCCAAAAAGGGAGGAATCTCTGTAATCTTGGGGGACTACGTCATATTATTGATTTGTTTTGATTTCTATTATTTATTTTACTACACTGGAAAGGTCACTACTCTATTTTGCCAAGAATTTATAAGGATTCTAAAACAAGGATAAAAAACGTTGAGTTCGAACGTTTATAGTCGAACAAACAATGGCGACTCGTCGCTTGCTGTCGCGACTACTAAACGAGTAAAAATGAAAATGAGTAGAAAATGTATGAATGTGCAAAAAATTGGCTCTTTTTGTCTCCTTCAAAGTTGGACACACTCATCCTCCCCCCCCCCCCCACCACCAAAATCCTTTCAAAAACCAATTACGAAACTATGTAGCTCCAAACAATCCCAAGCCAATTACAGCTCCCTCCCTCTAATAACCTCCTCCGCCCCCGCTCGGCTAGCTACCAGCTAATGTTATTTTTGCGTAACGCAAGGCGCATTGGGGATTAGAAACGATTGACCTAGCGCCCTCTTGACTGTCGCCACTAATTGACCGTCTCCCCGCGCGCTAACATATGGCATGGATTCCCCATCCGTCAGCCCATTGGATTAGATATCCACTTACGCTAACCTGATATTAACTTGAGCTTCTGTGTACCACCATTCCTTCCCCAAGACCCGGACAACTCCACTTCTCGATTGTATTGGGCCTACAGCCCGCAGGCATGTGGAATTTGAGCCGCGCCAACATGCCTAAGCGGATCGCGCGGCGTTGGCAAAGGACAAATGGGGGCCTGAGAAAGTCGCAGCGGATAAGTGCTTGTAGTATAGCACTTGTGGAGTCGTTGACGTCAGTATTTGCTCAGAGAAAGGATAAGTGTAGAGCAGCATCGAAATTTTTCCAGAAAATTTCTGCATCTGGAAAAAAAACTAAAGTTAGACTACGAGCTGCTCCAGTAACTTTTAAATGTGTAATGTATTTGTAAATAATAGATTAGTCCAAAGTGTTGCACCAAATTTTATACTTTTTCAAGCAGTCGTAACAGTATACATAACGCATATTACACGATGTTGCGTAATATAATATAATCCAATGCATGTACAATAAATTCAAATATTATATATAATATTGAATATGATAAATTTGGAATAATAGTCCGTATATATGAAAGTGAAAGTTTGTGTGTATGTGTGTTTGTACGTTTGTATGTTACCAATAGAAATCGCGGAGGGTTAACCGATCGGGACCAAACTTTGCATACGTACCCATAAAGGGCCGGCGGAGGTTTAAGGCTACTTTTGGCCAGATGATATCGATCGATTTATCGATTATATCGATTTTATTGATTTTTCGCTATTTTTGCCCCAACATCGGTGAAGACATGGCCACTGGGGTATGTCATTATGCTGAACACGAATATGTCAACCATTCTGTGCAATACTATCGATTTATCGATTTTATTGATTTTTCGCTATTTTTGCCCCGGGGGCGGTGAAGACGTGGCCACTGGGGTACGTCATTATGTTGAACACGATATGTGCACCATTTTGTACGACACTATCGGTTCATCGATTTTATTGATTTTCTTTCATTTTCTCTAGAGAGCGGGCAAGGATATGTATTGGTTTTTCGGTATTCTTGTTGAGTTTTGAATAACCGGGAGAAATAGAACACCCGAGCGAAGCCGGGTACAGCGTCTAGTATGTAATGATTTAAGAAATAATAATAGGTAATAAAGTACGAAACATATGTAATGATTTTAGAATATAATAATGGGTAATATAGTATATGACATAGTGCTATAATATGTACATATAATAATACATACAACTAATAAATTAGTATTAATACGAGGTCGTGCCAAGGTTTAATAAAGAACGAATTCGGAAGCTCTTCTCTCCGGAAAACCACCCGCCGGGTTGCAATCGTGGACAGCGGCACTAATTCTAGTAGTGATGGATATTAGACATCTTTGATTTTTGAGACGAGAGAAAAATGAAGGTTTCACATCTAAATGCTTACATGCGATCAATGTTTTCTCACTCAAGGACAAGTCTCTTGCTAATACTCAGGAACATATCCTGCCAATTCTAGGTCCAAAACATATGACATAATCTTTCGGGTAACATGACCCGGTGCTCCCGTCTTAAGCTCACCTCCAAATCCGGTGGCACCATTGTATCGGATGATCTGTTTGTCTTGGCGTCGCCACACTACCGATGGCGTCGGATTCCCTTCCGCTTTGCATGTTAGCGTCACGTTATGACCTTCGCGGACTTCCACAGCTGACGGGGTTCCTCTGGAGACTGCTGGTGGTACTGGAAATAGAAAATGTACCTCTTTAAGCGTAAATGAACGACTGTTTTGGAAGTTTTCTGGAAAATTCCAGTGCAGGCTGTCGAATCGTGGCGACAGTGAAAAAGGAACAAAACCGTGAAATCGTCCCCCCCCCTCTGTGTTACTGTAGCCTACTGTACTTGCTCCCAGACATACGTTGTATATGCACATATTCTCCATGTTTCTTTTGGCTGAAATACTCCCATTGGACCCCTAGCTCAGCCATAATCACACGAACAACGCTCGTACTACGATATAATTGTCGTCATATAGACCTGCCTGGCGGGTGTTCCACAAAGAGGAAGCGATTACGCCTTAAAGGTGTTGTCATCACCTGTTACAGGGGCAGCTAATTATCTTCGAGACCAGCTAATTACACCCAGGTCCGACCTCTTATGGGCAGCGAAATACCGCAAGCTGCCCCTGTAATTTGAAGTGGTGAGCTGAGGTATCGACTCGGGCCGCGTAACAGGAGGTTAACCTCGAAAGTAAGATAGACCCATATTAAATTGTAATATCGAATGTTGAATTAATAGTTAATTAATAATGGTAAACTTCGTATTATGTTTAACCTTGGTGGGAAGGCATTAGAATATTCAGCCTTGGGAGAAAAAGCAGTGGTTATACAACGTTCCCTACTGATCTTTATCCAGTTTAATTTATCCGTTCATTTACTCACTTGTGAGGAGGACAACTGATCGTTATCAATCGGACATTAACTGCATGAACATATCTGGGCCCGCATGCACAATTGGAAATATGAGTAATCTCATACCCTAGGGTATGATTACCCATGAGCAGTAGTCCTTGTCATGTACGGGCAAACATTTTGGCGGATATCAGGGAACGCATGCATAATTGAGAATACCCAAGGTAAGCGTGTTAACACCACGCAAATTCACGTAAGCGTGTTAACACCACGCAAATTCACCTATTGTTAACATGGGCTTGGAAAAGCTCGCCCTAGGTAATCTCAATAAGGCATTCAGACCCAGATGAATGGCAAATTTGGATACGTGTCATGGGTAATCTTAATGAAGCATCTGGAGACCGCATATATCTTTGAGATTACCCATAGAGATAGAAAACGTGCTGACACCCCTCAAATTTAGTACAAGCGTCAAAACAACACGTTTACCCTGAGTGATCCTATGATGATCGAAGCCACGGCCTTGGTTGAGCTGCTTTACCCATTCAGTTTTGTAAGGGTATCTCCCAATCTTTGACAGCGATGCATTTTTGCCAATCGATAGGGAGAAGGCTTCTTCGTTGCTATGTATCTTGGATTCCAAGGATTCCACGAGCTAACTATGGATGGAATCGTTACAAATGGAACACTCACTTGCCTTGTTCCCAAACCCTAGGGTTACATTTTCCCAAATGAAGCAACACGCAGCACATAATTAGTCTTAATAAGCCGTTGCGGCACTATTATGTAGGTGACGCATTGACTTACACACAGCGCAACAACAAGCCGTTAATTAACGCGCAACAACTGTCGTAATTTTACGGAGACTAATCGATAATCCTGGAAACAATCACCTAAGGTGACTGTTCTATGTGGAATCCCTTAAAAGACGAGGATGTGGTGGATTCATCGCTGTGAGGCTCGATGATAGCGCGCTATCCGCCGGTGATTTATCGCCTCGACCGCGATTTGCATGCTAATGGAAATCGCACAGCACTTGGCGACATCTTCAGATCTGCAGGAGATTTCGGTGACAATGCTGGTGACAGGGCGTCAAATACGCTCAGGCGTTTATACTAAGTGAAAAAAATGGGTCAAAGCGAACTAGTTCTTTCAAATATTCGAATTTCAAGTGAATAAACGGATAGGAAAGCCCTTATTTTACCTGTTACAGCAACTAAATTCTCTACAAATGTTATTCTTTTAGACTGTCAATTACATACAAAGTTATCTTTATAAATATTGCTTCTCTTGCTGTTATCGTCCTTCGGCCGAAAAAAAAACAGACCGACTACCAATTAATCACCCGTTTTCACCCACGACCTTTATTCGGATGCATTCCTGGAAGGATGGGCAACCTCAAACCGATGGGTATGGTTACTCGTGGGTAGGAGCTGGGTATAGACAACATCACGCATGGGTAAACACATTGATGGGTGCTAGGGCACAGAAGCATCACTGAGATTACTTATGATGGGCGTATTAACGCACCCAAATTCACCCCTTATCTGAGAGCTATCAACGTGTTTGCACATAAGCGACATCCCCTATACCCAGCTATTACCCATAGTCATGTGCATGAGTTTACCCATCACTACAATGATGCATCCCTGCCCAGGTAGAGGTGTTCACCACGGGTAATCTGAATGATGCACCCGTTCGTGGACTCTGAACTGGAAAATCCTAGCATTCACAGAGCAAAAGTTGAACATTTTTTCTATTATGGTTTTCATATAACTGCTAGTTTTTCATTTCGTGTTTATTATGGCAGTTTCATTCATTTGTTTGGCTTATATGTACTATGCTATAGAGCACCCAGAGTTGAATAAACATATAAACAAACAAAAAACAAACTTCTGTCTTTGTTTTCTACGATTTTGTGATCCAAGCCGCACCCTTGCGCCCTTGCTTTCAAAAAAATCCGCCGACGTCTGGAACTACACTCAGTCAGTGCTCAGAACCACTTGGGGATCCGGAACTGCACCTCTTCAACTATTCTCAGAAAGCATTGCAAGCCCTACTTTCATAAGGAGTTCTCGTGGTTGTGTATAGTGCGTTTCACCGGCGAGAACAGCTGCGGAGATATTAGATAAAGAGAGAACGAGTGAAATAGTGCCGTATTCGGAGAGGCAGGCGAGAATTGCAGATCATAGGCACAAATACTCAACTATCGTCGTTTTTGGGACGGACTATACATATTTCTTTAATAAAGGCGGGAATACTAAAAAGATTAGGTGAACAATATGCAACAAGTGGAGGAGAAAATGAAAATGCTTGGCCTAAACAATAGTCCTCCACGACCCCTGATGGCGGATGTGGCGCAAAGGGCGTCATCACAGGCTAATGTGGGTACAGGTCCTTTCTTGGCTTTCCAGGTCCCTTCTTGGTGGTGCTTCCTTTCAAGGTGATCCAACCCACTCGTCGTAAATAAATACGCTTTGAGCGTTTTTCACGAAATTTTCACAGCAAATGAATGCGTGAATTCGCTGCGCGACTGAGCCACGCATCCAGTATAACATGCCCTTATCAGATTCATCGCATGAAGCCGAATTCTTGGTAAACTTAATTTTACTGTTCGAAAAATCCCCAAAAATTCAGCAATTATTAATTATTTGCTCTGGGCATTTGGGGAAAATTAATGCAATCAATTATACAGCGCAGAATTTTTCTCCGAAACCAACGTTAGCGAAGCTCCAGTGCAAAAAGTAGTGTTTACTAAGCTGTTGTCAATGTAAACATTTACATATAAAGTACACACCAAAAATTTACCATCTATCACTTTTTGTGCTGAAATGAAATCGCAAAATAAACAAAGGCATAAGCGATGAAGTGAATGGAAGCAAGAACTATAATGAAATTGTGGCTTCTGGCTTGGAATTATTGAATATCAGGGTTGTTTGCATGGAATCTGCATGCAGTTGGTGTGAAATTTGGGAAGCCGAATTAGCTTGAAAGCACTCAAAACAATTTAAACCCCCTAAAGAGTGCAAGTACTGACATCGCTCTCGTTTAAGGTCTCATTTCATGGACGTTCGCCCAAATTATGACATAGAACTCTGAACAGTAGCTGGCGCAATCCAATGCAGATCGGAGGATAATGAACCTCTCAGTTACGAGACCGATGGTCTATCAATAGCATAGTGGGCCAATCTTAGCGACATACATATTTTTAGCCTCAGACACGAATCCATGTCTGTGCACCTTATTGATTACCTTGGATGAAAGCTGAACTGCTGTCCTTTCTTGGAAAAGACTGGGAACAACGGTTTTCCAAACACTATAGCGCAATTTATACTGGTGGCGTGCGACTGACGTGTGTCTATATGATGAGGAATAGGGCCCAGTCGCATCGCAGTCGCAGCTCAGACGTACGCGTTTACGGACCCGTGACAGCCGCTCGTTCTCTTCTTTGAGGATGTACATGCCGAGTTGACCGGTCTTCATTGAAAATCCCTCGCAAATGGATGCGTGCGACTGACGCGCGACTGACGTACGCAGCTAGTATAAATTGCCCCTATCCTACAGGGCTTGAAACTCGCGAGTGATAAATATCTGATAACCCTCTAACGGGCATGTTCGAGTAGTTTGGACGTGCCTGCTACTGAATAACGGTTACGTATCTGCGGATATGAGTATCCAGTCGTCTCACTACAGGATATTTTTATCCGGTTGACATCTGACTGATAAAGAGCCATTATCAGCTGCTTTATGAATTCCTATTATCTTACATTAATTCACGGAACTGAAATTTAATCTAAAAATTGCGTGGAAAAAGATACCCAGAAGTTGCTGGCCAGGGGGGTGCGTGGGGAAAAAGTGGCAACTCCGCCACTCCACGGACCAGATGGAATGGTAAAACTGCTAAAAATATTAGTTTTGAAATTAAGTGATCAATAATAAATATTCTGAAAGTATTAATAGGAACAAGCAATGAAAAACAAGACTATACAATATTTTTATCTATTTTATAAAGTAATTTCAAAAATTCTGCGACCCATACTCGGTGCCGGGAGGGGGATCTGCGACCGCTACTGAAAACCGTTATTTTCTCCCTCTAAGGGTAAATCTACCGAATATAGGCTCCGTGTTTTTGCTCATAGAAAATTCGTGCTCAGCTAAAATATCAATCTTGTAGACTGTTCCAGTCCATCGCAAGAGCCCTACGGCTACTTTAGTCATGACAGGTAAGGGACACCTTGTTTTGAATGCTCCCCTCCCCTCCTCCCTCCCCCCCCCCTCCTCGACACTTCCCTCACCTTTAACATCCAGCTCGGCTGTTGCGCTCAACACTGGATCTGCATTCACTTGACAGGAATAGTTCCCACGGTCGGTCTCCTGAATAGGAAAAAGTGTCACATTACTCATCGAAAACACTGCATAACAGGGGTAGGTAATTAGGAGAGCAGCTATAAACAAAGGCAAGGATATTCGTAGAAATATTTTGCTGAAATACATGGAAGAAAGATAATGAAAATGTAGAAAAAAAAGGAAAATACTGAAAAAAGCAAACGAGTAGAGGAACCAAGTAAGAAGAAATAGTGGCCTTTGCTGCATTTTCGCTCTTTGTTCCCATAGCAGTACTACGAGCTCAGAAATCTATGAAACTAAGAAATCCAATTCAAACCCTGAAGAAATATCCTTAAAAATCTGCAATCAGCGACTAACCTGCACGTTTTTAATAGTGAGTATCCACTCATTGTTCAATGGTCCCATCTTAGACTTCAATTCGTACTTGTCCTTTTGTCGGAAAATCTGAAAAAGGCACATTTTACCCACAATACTGAGGTGGCGTGCATCGTTGAGATTACCCATGGTAAATGCGTTAACCTCTGTGTCAACGACGAGTGGTGCTGAGGGTTTTAACGCTATTACCCTGGAGAATCTGAATGATGCGGTGGTGGACACTGCTCTCAGACCCCGTAAGAAAACTGAGCTCAGCTGTTGCTAACCTTTTCGTCAAATGAAATTAACCTCGGTGGTGTGCTAGCTCGAACAAATGCTACCTGAACAGACCATGTTCAGTTTAAAAGATCGATAAATCAATAAAATCCAGGAGCGAATACCATGTGCTTGCCGAGGTTGTCCACCTTACACGTGAAATCAACATCTTGTCCAAGTAGTGCTATGGTGTCACCCATCGATTCGTCGAGAATCACTGGTGGTGCTTGTCGGGTGCATACTAAAAATAAAACATCAGTCTATTTTCTGCAAACCATTCATTCTTTTCAAATGTGAAGGAGTTCTGTTGCACGAGAACTGGTCCCCGCAGTGGTTCTCATCGGGTTTTATTTTTATTTTTCATTTAATATGATTTCAACATTACTAAATTACCAATAAATCCATTCCTACTTCTATATGCCCCCACACCTCACTGGTATGTATGTACCTTCTTTGTTAACGTAGCACCGTCTACCTATTCCCAGTTCAATGATAGAAGAACTGGCCTCGTGAAACTGACGAAAAGTGGTCCGCAAGCATACTATTATAGCAAAAACAGGTGGTCAGTCTCGAGCCGCCTGGAGACCAGTTTTCGCCACTTTCACAGGCACACTTGAGTGCATAAGAAGTAAACCAGTAGGTGCAGCTGTAAAATTTTGTCCAATCCTATCGTATTATTACAATGTCAAATATGGCGTGTTTCACCGGAAAATGTAGTTGTGGAGATCTTAGAGAAAGAGAGAACGCGAGAAATAGCGGCGCATTCGGAGAGGCAGACGAGAAATGCAGATCAGAAGCACAAATACTTAATAACATGAAAATAAAATAATGAATAAAACAATAAATAAAATAAATAATATAATATAATAATAAATAAAATATAATAATAAAATATAATATAAAACATAATATAATAATAAATAAAATAATAGATAACAATAAATAAAATAATATGTTTTTGAAACGGACCATAGAGTCCATGGTATGTATACCTCGGACTGAATGAAAATCGAATGAATGATTGAGTAATTTGATTAGTGATTTGGGACCCGAACCCAAAAATTAGAATGTTTGAAGGAAGAAGAAAGCCCTAAATGGCCTATTCTTACTCTCTGAGAGTTGCGTTGCTGCTTTTCCCCTCGAAAACCCGAATTTTAGAACCAATCGAAGTCGAATTTCCGAATTTGACTAACTATACATATTATCCATTGCACTATTCGGCTCGAAGCACAGCAGTGCAGTTCAGCTCCTCCAAATTCTTTGACGCACCCGCGCCTCTTCTCCCGCCAGTCATTCCAGACCCCGAATAAAAACGCGGATCAAATACTACGCAATGCTTGTGTATCCAGCAATAGAGTGTAGAAATTCGATACAGCAATGCATGCACGAGAAGAGCATGCCTCTCAATAGCGAAATCCGCTCTTTGCCTGATTTTTGCGTGGGTTTCTTGGGCAAATATCAATGAGCGCTCGAAAGGTGCTAAAAAAGAATGAGTTTGAGATGTGGTTACCCAGTAAGAGCTAAAGGTATCTTGCCATGTGATGTAGTAGGAAAGTTGAAGCGGCTGGCACTGCAGAATTGGAGGTTTCGTTGACATACGACAGTGATGTAGGTATTTTGCTTGGCATAGGAAGAAACGCATAATTTCTAGGAGCAGCAAGTGAAAAGGGTGACACAAATCGTGTCATCTGATGCGTGTTGAAGTCAGTTATTTGACCAAGGTCTTCAGAAGCAGTGAGCTGTACTTAGGGCAGAGCCTTTGATGAATTTCTGTAGAGTTCCGAAAATCGGTGTCAAAAACTGTTGGAGACTTTTCCAAAAGGATCATCCAAAAAACCTTGACTATCGGGCCCATGCGAGAATGATTGCCGTTCCGGATTACGCACGAATGAACTTTTCACTTCTGCCTAATTTAAGATATTTCATGTGACCTTCTGGTAGGGCTTTACCTCCTCTTTCCTCTTCAATATTCTGACTATCTCTTGTCTGAGGTCTTTCATAGAGCCGCGAGCAAATGATGAGCAGACACAGTTTTTGGGAGACCATTTTTAATGACTTCAAACTCGCCCACTCTGTAACGGAGGTGTCCGGTAACTATGTATTTGCTTTATTTTATTTTATTGAGTGCACCAATTGTGCTCCACCAAGACATGCTATACGAGATCCACAATTAGATAAATGAACTGGATTACATAAGAAGTACATATGTCATGCTTTAGTCCGAATCATCTTCCTAGTGAACCATGAACTATAGGATCGCAATTTCTTTCCGACTATTTTGAGTCCCAAGGCAATCATAGTCGTGATCGCAGGTTGTTTCCCAATTGTTGAAACCTGAATCGAATCCTACTGTTTGGACATTGAGGAGAGGGCCCATTTCCATGCCCATAGAATTGTTGTGGATGGAGCATAGTTCCTGTACGATGTCGGGAAGCGCGAATGTGCATGGGTAGGATATATATACCCTACCAATGCACATTACATTACATTACATTACATTACATTACATTACACTATACCTTCTCTCACCTCTAAGTTTTCGTGGATCAGAACTTCACCCTAGGGAAGCTTGTATCAGGAGTTTGGTGGAGCTGCGAGAGTGTGATCCACTGCAGCCTTTTTCAATCCTGTCAAGCATTGACAGCAGTGTCCTGGTATTGTAATTCGGGGTTGATTACCATAAATAAACTACTACAGACGTGGTAACCACTAGTGAACAGAATCAGGTTTCCCCTACTCAAGGGTAAGGTTATGCCTCACACTTCTAATCTCAGCCGGCAAAAACCGACGCGGTAATGCTTCGATATTCTCTTTCATTGCCGTTATTCCATAGATGATTCCCTTACTGAACATCCCTTTTCCCGAGCACTAGATGCAATCCTGCCACAGCAGCAGATTACTCAGCTGGAGCATGATGAAACTTCACCTTCCAAAAGTTCGCGAATTCTTATGATTCTCAGTTTCCTTATAGAGCCATGCATTATTCATTGCTTTGTTGTGAACGATCTGCCAAATTGAATGGGTGCTAAACTGATGAAAAAAGTTGTGTTTGAGCCAATTTATGACACTCTGAACTGGAGCGTCCACTTCGGCAGCAGTTAGTTTCGCAACATCCTGATACATTGAGGACTACATATTTGCCCTGTAGGTACTTACAGAGAAAGAAGTCGTCTAGGTGAACTTTTATTACACCACTTAAGCAAAAATTCATGTCTGGATGCCTTTGTATTGGGAAAAAGCCCAAGAACTTCATGTGCTTATTTCCCAACAAATTGCCGCGGCAAATTCAAAAGGAAATTTACGTCAGCAGCGGCAAACAAAGCCCCAAATTGTTACGCTCTCAAGAATGAACAGCAAAAAGCAAGCACTACTGTTCTGTTTCCTGCAATAGCACCTTGCGGTCCCCATTTCCACTCTATTTTCAAGATCAGTGGTGCAGACGACGCTGTTGTACTGCTGCTAATGTGAAAAAAAGCGCGTCGTTCGTTGTTATAATTAAGAACTGGACGACACACTCATCTGTATGAAGTCACTGAAAAATTTATGTACTTCATTAAGTAGAAAACCGAATATTGAGGTTTTGCACGAAAGACGCGCTGGTGGTAGTTTTTTTTAGTCCCCTTCCCTTTGTCAAGTACAAGCGCCAAAGAGCACAGCGGTGTTACAAAACTTATCTGAAAGGATGGAAGGAAGAACAAGGAATTCACTCAAAGATCCCTCTAAGTTGACCATGTTCCTGGAAATATTCTTGATAGTTTTGAACGAAATGTGGAAAATCCTTGGTGGGATACGTGGAATTCCCCTGAATTTAGAATGGCCGAATATCCCAAGCGAGAGATGTTCACCACCCTGCAGCTGGATTCATGAACCTTCACAAAACCAAAATTTCTCCGCCATCTGAAAATGGGCGATTAATAATATGCTCAATAATATGCAGATTGTGAGCAACTTCGATTGATGGTGGTCAGTCTTGGGAGTGCTTATAGGAATCATCTGTTTTTTTTTTTTGGAAAATTTCCATTCTAGACGAGTAGGAACGGTGAATTCTGCTAGGAGCGGTCATGAATCCCGCCATGGGCCATCATATTGCCTGGAGGTGGCATCACCAGACATGAAAGATTATTCCGTTGATCAGAACAATTTTTTTAATTCCCATGCATTGAATGCAAGTCTCGGCCACTCTAGACCACCTCAGAGACTACACCGTTAAGAGGACATCCACGAATCCCAGTCCTGGAAAGCTCCTCAGGGGAAAATTGCGACACCGAGAAATTACGAGTTAGAGCACTTTTTTTTAACAAAGGAAGTGTACATTGGAAACATTTTTTATGTCCCAAGGTGGTGCTGTGTGTAAAAGGAATTCAAATTATCGCTGGTTCGTTGATCAGTAGCGTAAACTGCAGTATATCACCGTTACACATTAACACATTAATTCGTTGTGCCTCAACACGCATCTGTATTTCTAGTTTACTACTCTTGTTCCAGGTGTCCCTGGAAAGTCTGTACCTAACCATACAAAACCTTGTGAATACACCACTTTTACACTACTGACAGCGAATGTTTTCAATGTTTCCCTTTTTTGGGATAAGTTTTATATGAATTCATGGCAAGAAAATCATTAGAATTCAAATATTCTGCGCTACCAATATTCTGTCCTATTGCTAGGGAACCTGTCAAAAGCGCTATTTTGAATGGAGTGGAATTCAACTGTAGATAGCAGTATTTATTTATTTATTTAATACATCACAAGGATGTGCCATCGACTACCGTGGCAAGACCTGGCGTCAGAATCAGATCAAATTAAATAAAACGAACGAAGAACATTATTAGTATTAGATAATGACTCATGGTGTCTTTGTTTGCTTATAGTGTAGGCGTAGAACATTAAAGGAAAACACACATTTTTCAAATCTGGGTTTAATCTGTTAAATATTTCGTTTAAAAAAGAAAAGTACTCCAAAACTCATATTCTGACCCATGGCCGAAAAGGTCTTTCAAAAAATGATTCGAAGCGGCTTCAAATGAAATTCAAGTACAGACATAAATCAGCATAATTAGCGTAATTATGCTAATTATGCCTTTTTCTTCGACATTGCTTTCTTTCGTGACATCGGGCACATTAACTCAAGAAAAAGAGCTGCACCGCCAACATTCTGACTCATGGTTAATCGTAATGTCTTTTATTCACTTGTAGTACACGTAGGACCGAACAAATATCGGATAAGTTTGAATACGAGTATTCAGCTTCGAATAAGTCGAAAATTCGATTGTTTGAACAGGAGAGAGCAAAATAGCCATGGAAAAGATAGAAGAATTGGTGTAGGACTTTAATGTTCTCGAATATCCAGACTTTCAAGTGGATTCCTGAGCAAATCAGCTAAATTATTTGGTTTTCGTTCATTGCTAACGAGAGTTTATAGCAAATGATGAAAGAAAAAATAATACAAAGAAAATTACCAACCCAAGAAGGGTAAAACGATTACCACAATCTGTAGTTAATGGTATAGGGTCAGCTGCAAGTTTTAAAGTTTATCTCGGAAGCCCTACCATTAATGGAGGAGGTTAAAGGCCATTTCAAGTGGACCTGACACTGTTTCTTAGGAATTCCAATGTCCTATGATCCCTCACTATCACTACCACTTCTACACTTACGACCGCAAGCCAGAGAGAACCTCTTCACCGCTACTATTTACGTGGTTACCAATCCAGCAGTGGAAGTTGTTATCGAGTGCTGACGACACATTGGTGCACGCACCCCACAGATGTGTGCCGGGCAGCCATTTTTAGGAGCTGGCCAGCCAGCCAGTCGTGTGGCTGGCCGCCAGCACCATCGCTGCAGCGCAGTCGTCAGCGGTGGATAAATGAATCGGCAAATTGGAAATTGCCGCTGGCCATGGCGTTCCCCATCGCTCCAAAGCGATCACTAAGTGGAGTTGGCGCTGTGGCTGTGCGCTAACTGACTTAAGGTCATCTCATCAACTCCAGCGTGCATCGTCATACATCAGCCGACATAGTAACGTCGTCGGCTAAATTTGGCGCTTCGTGATATTTTCGTGTTTTGCTGTCGCGCTGACAATTGCAGACATCTAATTTACCCCCTCGACGTTCGACAACACCATCAAGTACTCGCGTAAATAAATAGGAATCTGACAAGTAAATAACAACAATGCTCACAGAAGGCCAGATACCGTTAATGATAGCTGGCCTAAACACTTCGGTGACAAAGTGATCTTCACATCTCTAGGGAGCCCTATGGTCACAAGGTACTCCGAGAAATTACAAAATTACTGGGTGTGACCCATATGGTCTCAAGTGATCAGAAAATACTTTCACATTTACATTTACTGCCAGATTTACAACTGAGCAGTGCCAGACGCGAGAGTTGCTAGTCAGGGGGAGGGAGTGGGAAAAAACTGGAATTAGTAAATTTATCTTTTGACAAATTTATTATTCCATCCGGGTCATTTTGATATTAAGTAGAGTTAATAATAAGTATTTTAAAATAATAATTAAAATAAGCAATAAAACGATTTATACAATATTTTTGTCTATTTTTTACCCGAATGCATCGCTGAGGATGGGTAATCTCTCACCTCTTGGAGCAGCATGCATCATCAAGATTAGCCAGGGCAAACGTGTCAAACGTGTCAACATCACACAATTTGAAAATGGTTAGCATGAAAGTCAGCACGTTTACCCTGGTAATCACAATGATGCATGCAAGGCCTGGGTATGAATTCGCTTGGGTAGCAGCTCGGTATAGACAACGTCACATATGGGTAAACCTCTCGATGGTGCCAGGTAAAGGGTAAGTTTGTTCATGTTAACACATTTACCATGGGTAATCTCAATGATGCTTTCATGCCCAGAGACCCAAGAGTTCTTCCCTTGCGCTCGTTCTCTGCAAGAACCCTCTTCAGTATGCAAACAGGCCCCAATTCAATGAAAACCAGAGCGCAGTCAATGGGTAGAGATGAATACGAGCCAGCTGCTTGGATGGTTTTAGAAGGTTTGAGCTGAAACTACTACCGAATGAACAAATATCAGTGTAGTCTTGTACCTGAAGCCACCCTTTATCGTCGATCGATATTCAAGAAGTGCAAGGAGTCACAAATTTCCAGGACAATCACGAGGAAGGGGTAGGATAGCAGTGGAAATCCATTAACTAATTGTGACGGTTTCACTAGCCAGTGAAGCATTTTTCTCTTGGCTCAATAGGAGCATGAATAATTGCACCGAATCCGGCGAATCCACCAATTCTCACAAAATTCGCTTCGTCTGAGACTAACCAGGAAATATCCCAGGTTTTTTCTATTGCTGAATTCTCATTTTCCCATTCAAATAGTTACTCAAGCATAGTTAATACAACGTCGGAGCCCACTCGCCCCATCACCTGTTTGGGCAGGTTAAACAGGAATAAGAAGGATGTGAGAGTGAGAGCGGGAGTGTCAATGAAACATGTGGATGCGCAGACAATCATAGCGCCGCGTAGCATACTAGGTAGAGCGTGTTGACCAGTATAAGTCATAGAAATGCTGCAAAATTTAATATTCAAAGGCCCAACCAACGAAAAAAAAGAGCCACGAACCGATGGATTTTAGTTAGATCCTCTTAAAATAAAAAGGGTCCCTAATGAACAATTATTTTTTGCAAAAATTGCGCTGATTGCTTCAAACGTTGATGCATTGATTCGATATTTTAAAGGGCACTGCTATTCCAAGCAGCTATTGAAGCCTTTCAAGCCGTCAAGCGATGGCGAAAAAGAGATAGATGGTTTCCAGTGAGAGAAAAAAAAACGAGAAATTGAGTAGTAGAGGTGAATAATGAAAAAAAATTCCTGATATCAAACAGTCAGTAAAGGATTTTGTAGCATAGAGACTGCCAGAACTTCTCGCGATATCTTAGCTGTTCCTTCCACTGACGAGAAGCTCAGAATTTAAGTTATATCAGGAGGAATGTAGTAAAAATTTCATTTCAACAGAAAAAATCATAGCAAAATGACTCTCCGAGAAAAAAGTGCTAGAAATTACCAGCGGTTTCTAGTTTCTCACTTCTAACGGCAAGAATCCTGGCGAAATTCCTTTTTTCTAGGCTAAATAAATAAAATTAAGCGCAGCACAAGTGTAGAGCAACACCCCAATCTCTGAATACATCCTCATATTTGTGAGAATTAGATGAATTTCCTCAATTTCCCATTTCTACACTACTTCAAGGAATCCAGAAACTTCTACAAATAGCGAAAACGGGGTCCAGCATAAATATTCCAGATGAGTGCTACTATGTATTAGGGTGATAAAATGGGAATGCACGTTTTTGCATAAAGAAATTTTTTTCTAAAAACGACATAGCAACGCTTCAACAGTAAGCATATTTATCCAGAATACGTATATGTCAATGACCCTTCGACATCTTCCACGAGAAGAGTAATTGTCCTCCTTGAGGATGCCGCAGCACCATCAATCGAAATCGCGGCTAACCCAAATTTTTGATCCATCACGGTTTTTAGGATCTTCATCTATGAAGGAACGCTCTATCGACGAAAACAAGTGGTACGTAGCATGATGGTGTGCCAAGTCTCAACTGTGGAACTGCCACGAGCACGGTTGTCGAATGATCATGCAGAAGAGAGCAATCGATGGAGCTATTTTGGCAAGCCCGGTTCAGTTACCCAAGTTCGGGACCATTTAAAAAAAAACAATTGTCGCACTGATCTGAGCAGGTTACATAACAAATGTCTTTATTATTCGACACCATAAAACACGGGGAAGGGAATTGTACAATTTTGATCGGCATTCTCATGAAGTTCTCTAAAAAGAATCAAAAATTGGTTAGTTGTTCGTGAATTGATGAGTTTTCTATGTATTGTTGTTCCGGAGAGAAAAAAACAGGAGTTTATCAAGCAGAAAAAAACTTTGTGCTCATTCCTAAAAAATACATACATGCACAAAAATTACTTCCATTTTATTTAATGGCAAGAAGAAGGGAGCTTCGGCGATTTCGCCAGAAGCACGAAGCCAGATGAGAAGGCAATTATCGAGCAGAAAATTTCTGATAGTATGCTACATGTGTATATTGGTCCCCTCAATTGCGAAAATCTTTCGTCTTAGTGGACGAGATACAAATTTGAAGGGGGGGGGGTAATTCCCACATATTGTACATTCCAGTAGTTAATCTGTCTGAACAGATACATATACACATACATATGCCTTAAAATCACTAGAGATTTCCATGAGCCCTTCAAACTGTCTATAACTTAAGAAAGTGACCAGTGAGGTTGTTAGGACCTCTATCCAATCAGATCCAGAAAAAGGAAGTTATATAAAACCTCTGAGACTAGGAAGCGGTCGGGTAATGTTGACCTTCCTAATAAAAATGCACTAAGACTTCCTAATTTGGTTGCACAGAAAGTCAGTGATCACGAGGAGGAATTAGCCAAGTACAGAAGGTTCTCAAGAGCCACTCGTACTAGCGGGTAGGAGTTCTCACGCCACTTACCGTTGAAAATCTGGCATAGTATCGTCGGGAACATCAGAATTGAAGAGTCAGTCATGGTAACAGCCGCGCGACTGCTGAGATAGGTCAGGAATCAGTTCTCGATGTGCGTTATTAAGCCGTATTCATCTACGGTCTCTAGGGGACGTCGAGAAGTAACGCGTTTAGACGGCGAGTGGGGTGACGGGTCAACTGCCGCCACTGCGCGTGTTCCCGAGAAATCCACCACGGTTCTCGGGGATGTTTACGAAACTAATGAGCCTGAAGATGCACGCTAATTGCGACCTTAGTTACGCTTAAGGAGTCGTTAAGTAGTAGTGAAGTGGATGTCAGAGAGGGGATGTGATCGTGGATTTGCGCCCCGATTAAGGAAGCACAAGGAAATCCGAACGCACAATGGGGGCAACAATGGTTGGCTACAACACAAAACAATGAACAATAGCAGTAGGAAACCAATAGTAGCCGTAAAAAGCCAATAAAAACCACTTCATATTAATGCTCTTCTATACCTAACCTATCCCAAATGTTCTAGAGTCTTTCTTAGGGTAAATTTGAACGAACCTGTCAATTTAGCAAGTAAACAAGCGGTCAGTAACAGTAGCATCGGAGCAGGGTGTTTGTGCAGTGGAGCACCAGGTGCTAATAAGAGCCGGCGAGTGGGCGGGGCTTACGCCCGCCCCCTCGCCGGCTCCATACCACTACCATTTCGTGGTGCTCACGCCTACATCCATCTGCAAGGCAGTAATTTTGGTTAACCTTCCCGAAGTGGATCAAATAATCGATCGATAATTCGGCTAGGAACGCCCAGGGGTGTGCTATGCTTCGTTTAGCTTAAGATTGGGGCATCTTGTGAAGGTTTGAGCAGTCTTGCGTGCTCTCTACGAGTCTGAAGAGCCATCAAGGGGGGTTGGAGGAGCTTGCAGCTGTCCGAATTCAAGAATGGACATGCGGTCAGATGATAAAGGCCCCAGATTCCTTTGTTAGCTTGTTCTTTTAAAATGGATAACTATAGAAGTACGAAAAAATGGACCTTCAGGAGGTGAAAGAATTGAAGAATGAGAAACAGAGACTAAAAAAAAAAGATAAACGAAGTAGGGGAAAGGTTCCATCGCTCGATTACGTCACCTGTGACGTCACCTCTGACGGAATTCGTGGACGTTCTCTGAGATGTGTCAAACTTCTGACGAATACATGAATAAATAAATAAATAAATCCATAATGGAAGAGTTACCCCTGGTGCCGAATCTAGTGTGGACAAATTTATCGAATAGAGCCCTATGTGCATTCTGTCTCAAAATAATTCAAGCTGAGGTGCGTGGCGGGACCCATCCGATCCTCTCATATGGATCGTGCACTTAGTGCATCCTTCTGTTGGGTCCCGCCGTGTTCCTCGTGCAGCTACGCCGCGGAGGCGCTCACGAAATCGGCCGTCATTTTGAAACGGAGTATACGTACTTTACTTCTGTCAGTCATTCAGTTATGGATGGTCACACATGGGTTGTGAAAAAAATAGATCTCCGCCAAAAAAAGGACAAGGTGGCCCCAGGTCTGGAGAACTCCGTCAAAATTTATCCTAACCCTGGAGAAGGAATACTGGATATTTCAAGAGTAATAATATGATCAAGAAAATGAAAATGAGCTGGTAAAGATTCCCATCCACTTCTTGAGAAAATCTTGAGAAATTGGTGAAATCTGATGGAAACGAATCATTTGGTTAAGGGGCAATTCATTCTAGATGCGTGCGTCAATCGCGCGCTGCACGCACGCATCCGTTTGATAGGACTTTACAATGAGACTGTCAAAGCGGCTTTTGCACCGTAAATGAAAATGCTATGCGACTGTCATGGGTAGCAGCGAGGCCGCAACGCGTGCGTCTCGCTTGCGTCTGAGTTGCATCAGGACTGCGACTTGGCCTATCCTTCTTCACACATCCTTCACGTACATACGTACGCGCGTTGAACGCACACATCTGGTAAAAGTTGCCCATAGATGGCTACCCAGCAGCTGCGTATTTAGCTGCACAGGAAACAGTGACAAAGAGCAGTTTGTAACAACTGAACAGGCTAGTTGTATGTTATCAATGAGAATTTATGGAATTATCCAAGAACTGGGCATGAAATCGAAATAGCTCTTTTTGTGACCGCACCGCCAGTGCTGAAATACACTTCCCCCCACTTTACTATGTGCTGAAGTCCATTACTGTAATACCTGACTGAAAAAAGATAGCTATTTGACCTAGATCCACCCACACACGTATGTAGAAACGCCCTTCGTGGGTGATTTCTGTTGCTTAGAGATCCTAGTCTCGGTACGTAAAAAATCCTTGTGGAAACTGATCGATGGACCGATGTCACATTTGTGAAAAGCACAGCTTTAAGCATCCTGTCGAGAAGTACCTGCATTTTTTGCCAATATTCATATTTAAATCCATTGGTTTAAAAGGTGATTTTTATCGCCAGCACATCACATATCTAAACAGTTGCCGCATCTATGTAAGATTCATGGAGAATAACATTATCACCCTGTACGGTACTATTTATGTTGTTGGCCGTACTGCCATCAGGATGAAGCTTTTCTTAGTACTATTAAGCTCATAGAGCAAACAGGGCACAGCATTAGGTGGTAGTGCCGGTTGGGAAGTACTAAGTCCAGTCGGATTTCGAAATGGGCTACTAAGTACCTACATCCTAGGGTTCTTTCAGGAAAAGCAGGTAGCACTAAAAAAGTGACTTAAGTAACCGTGAATGAGACGACGAATGATGTTCCGGCAAGAAATGCGTACTATTTGGCAAAGACATTCTAAATCATCTCAAATTCAAGCTAAAATCCTCGAAAAACCTATCTCAGTACGGAACTGTTTGATACCGCCAGAACTCGTTGAAACTTGTTATAGGACCTATCAGATACAAGAAATTGTCATCGGAGCGTGTTTTTTCTCAAACCCGGAACTTTCCCCGGAAATTTCCCTCGTTTGAAGAAGTATTCCGATACGCTGTCAACTCCAAGAAATGCGCCTAGATGGTATCAACTCTCCCCCAAAGTGCGATCTTTCATTTTTGAGAAACCGTCTTCGTTTTTGAAAAAAGCCGTCATTAATGGTCAAAAAAATGATCAAAAACGACTTTTTGACCATTTTTGACGTTTTTTAAACGAAGACGATTTCTCAAGAACGAAGTGTGCCACTTTGGGGGGATGCTTGTTGGTATAGTGCGCATCTACAGTCAAAATTCCAACATGATACGTCTCCTACAGGTTGAGCAACACCTGATTATCACTGGAGAGCACCAGAGTGCAGGGTAGGGATGGAGTAAATGGTTGGACAACAGTGATCTTCAGCGACGATCTTGATGAACCTCCAGAGGTGCTTCTGTGAAATCTGCTTCTGTCTAACATCAATAGATGCTTAGCGATTGACTATTGGTGCTAAGCCCCCTGAATCTGCAGGACGTTATTAAGTCCGGTCAATAACCGCCTAGTGCTGCGCCCTGTTTTGACCAATTCACTTCAATTGCAAACAATTTTCGCGGAATTCACTACATCTCTGATAACTGTGCAGTACGAACGCAGACCAAACTGCGTAATGATTCGATTAGAACCCTAGCAGCAACGGTTGCCAGTTGCTGCCATCCTCCCCTCGATTGCTGCTCAATCTATCGGCTCTTTAGCAGCAATTGCTGAGGGACGGCAGCAATCAAGGGGATAATGGCAGCAACCGGCAACCGTTGCTGCTAGGGTTTCTAACCGAACCATTACGCCGTTCGGGCTGCGTTCGTGCTGCACAGTTATCAGAGATATTTTTGTTGGGAGTGACCACCACTTCTACGGGTACGGCAGGACATAAGGCACTAAGGTGGCCCGGCATAAGGGACATCTACAAATAACGCACGCAGCTCGTCCTCTAGGCCTGAAAGTGGGAATGGACGACTCTCAAGATCTTCTCGAGTAGTCACAGAATTTGAAAACGAATTTATTGTATGTTGAATGTTGGCCAACTTTTAGAATCGCTCTGGGTGTGTAGACAGTTCCAGAACAATTCCACAAAAAAACTACAGGACGCAAAAGTAAGTGTTGGAAAAAATTTCCGACCATCTGATGGATTTTTTCTTCCAAGCGCGGAATGAAAGAACGATAACTGAGAACTACAGAAGTAGGAGCGAACAACTGAGCAAGAGCACAGAACGTGATCTAAACCATGCGTTTTCTCCGCTTTCTGCTTTCGTTCGGAATGCATCCGTGATATTATATTTCTTAGAAATAACGCACAAATCATCGTCTCTTTCTCTCCACGTTTTTCTGTCCCGCTGTGTACAATAATTTCAGGCTACAAAGAGGGAACGTGAATGAATGAATGAATCTTCCTTCTCGAAATGCAAATGTGGTTTAAACTCCAATTCTGCCGAGCACAGGTCAACTTTCAAAATGAATATATTAGATTGTAACGTAAGTCTCCGTTGTTTTTGCATACGCATTTTCAGAGGCTCCTAATAAATGAATAACGATTGGATTTTGCGCTTATCTAGAAATGTTTTAGAGCGCATGATCACGCAAACATCCTGGAATGTGAGGCAAATTTTTGCATCTTATTTTGGAGAAGCAATTAAATTCGGAGTGAGACCTTCAAAAATGCGAATTCGGTAACTACACTTGCACGAATAATAATTTTACCAAAACGTTGATGAGACTAACCAATTTTGGGTGGAATAATCCCGGTGAAATTCTTATTCTCCGCTTTCTTTCCCCATGCCAAAGTTGGTAACTCAAAATTTTGATTATGCCATTTTTTCTCTCTGGAACTGAAGCGAATTGAAGTGGGATTTCCTCCACTCTGACCACAAACATCAACCGTTTGCAGACATTGATCGGTGGGATTTTGGGACAAGTTCCAAGCGCTCTGTGGAAATCACACTATTTTGGCATACCGCCGAGGGCGCCTTGATTGTGTTGGTCGAACTTTTCGGAAAGGAGGAGAGTACGCAGAGAAATTCTTAATTATGCATTATGTAGCATAAATCTAGCTCTAACCGCACGCCAATTATCAGATCACAAAAACATCTATTGAGCGAGAACCGACTTGCCAAAGTCAGTGACCTCTAGTACTGCCCGACTTAGTTCTTTGCCTCGCAGTCCACGGATTTCTGGAGCAGGGGAGTCGAGCTCCTGCTGTAAAAACGGCAAGAGACCAGCGACTGTTGTGGTCCATACTTCGATTGCTATCTATTGTTATATGATTTTCTATGAACGTTTTTCATCGAAGATTATAAAACAGCGGAAACTTGTGTTACAACCTAATAATATACAACTTTAATTGGCGCTCTATATGTATATTCAACTACGACAATTACTGCAAGCTACAACGTCAAGTCCGATTTATTCACGAAGAATGTATGGAGCTACATACTGATCGGCCGTAAACCAACAATGATGTCTCTGGGATTTAGTTCGTACACCGTTGACGTGATCTATGGGCCTCATTAATGTGTATGAATGCATGAATGGTGCGTTACACGTCCTGCACAATCAATGCACAGGGTTGTGAACAGATAAACAAATGGAGATTACCCTAGAAGGATATACGTACCTTAAAGAGTGGAATTTCATACCTTGATATTGCATTCCGTCCCGTTTATACTGCCAAGGGTATATCGCACACTGCCGTCTCAGCTTGTTCTCCTTCAAGGGGCCGTGTACGGATTGATTCTGTCCCATCATTGCCTTACAGATCCAACGTACAGCACCACCGGGACCGTCGCTGCGCGGCAGCGCAATTGATCAGTGCCTAATTTCAGTACAGTTCATAGTCCTTCTCAAAAAGACCGACTTCGTGACAGCAGAAACGCTGTGGGACCTGAACAATAGAAGCGGGGAGAGCATGCCCCATCTGAAAGAATGGAGTTGGTCCTGCCGTGATTCTGAGGCCACAACACGCGCAATCCGTCTATTTTTTTTTTGACAAGGACTGCACCTCCACCCGGGGAAGGGCATATCTTATTGTGCAACGTTTACTGGATTCCAGCATCTGCTATTAATGAATCTCGGCATGATTTGAATTTCGTATTGTCGTATGTTGAACTCCACGCGAGATTAGTAGTCAGTTTATTTAGAACATCCAACGTTTCGAGCTATCTCCTTCTTAAGGGCCTGAAATGGGTTGAACAACTCGTTGAATCTGCCAAATCAAGTGCATTGGCAATCGAGCTAAAAGTCGGAAAACTCATTTTTCAATCACCGGGAAAGCTCCTACACAACTGAAAACGTGAACACACCTCGTGACACGGCACTGATGGTGAGAAGCGCTGAGTGACCGCTCGCTCGTCATCAGTGGTTGACCGCTCAACCACGACTTGATCAGAATTGACAAAGATGTATATAAGAGACAAGCTCGCTGGTGATCTAGGCAAGCTCGCTAGTGGTTCACTGGATTGTTTCTCTGCAATAGAGACATGTTTTCCAACATGCTAGCCCTCGCTGGATAAAGACTGATTCGCTTTATTCTACAAAAAAAAACACCCTGAATAGTCGCGAGATTACAAAAAAAGATTTCAACGGAAATTTCCAGGACAGGTTTTTGATGCCGCCATACGCGCTGATTCAACCCACAGTTTTCGAGCAAAACAGCGCTGTCCTGTCTTCCAGTCGAAAAATTTCTCATAAGCAAATTTGGTGAAACTTGGCTGTCACTGGGAGCGAAGAGTGCCTGTTGTTTTTCGTTTTAATATTATATATATGTTGACTAAATTTAGATAGAGTATAAAATTCTCTTTAAACTGCAAATTAACAAGTATACCGATCTAGTTCCTTTCCTGCCACCATGTCGCGCAAATTCAAGCCGTCATCACTCCACCTCCGCAACGTCGTGCTTTTTCTCCATCCGCCTGGCCAGGAACTGGCGGATATCGATAGACGTCTGAAGGAAGTTTGCAAGGGGCACGCCCCTGCTAGAAGTACGGTCTACAAACGGCACTCGAAGTTCGCGTTGGACGACTATTCCATCGATGATGAAGAGCGTTCGGGACACTCGATGGAGTTGGATTTGAACATGCCGCGGAGACAGCTAGAAGCCGATCCGAATCGAACCGCTTGCGAACTGACGATTGCTCTTGGGGCGAGTCAAGCCACAGTTGTTCGCTGATTGAAGTCAATTGGTGAAGTGCGAAAACTCGGTTGATGGACCACATGCTCAGGTGCAGCAAGACATGGACCGGCGCGTTGATATAGTACTTTCTGTCTTCACGCTCAAGAGCACCCACACATTGTTTAAGCACCTTGTCACCGGGAATCAGAATTGGATTCTCTATTGTAACGTTCGCCGGCGTTCCCAATGGGTTGACAAAGATGCGGATGCAGAAGACGTCCCCAAACCCAACGTGCTCTACATTTGTGGAGCGTAAACGGCGACGAGTACTGGGAGCTGCTCGCTGAGGGATCCACAGTGAAGTCTACGTGAGCAATCGAGGAATCTGAAGCCGAATCTCGAAAATGCGCGCCCGCAGCAGCACGAAGTCTACTTATAGCACGACAACGCTGGGCCGAATATTGCAAGGACGGCCAAGGCCGAACTAATAAATTTCTGCTGGACCATTTTACCACACCCACAGTATTTCCAGGACTTGCTCCTTCGGATTACCACCTTTTTTGCATTTCGAACGTCATCTGGATGGTAAAGAATTCCGAACCCGCGACGACATCAAAAAGGCACTCAAGCAGTTCTTCAAGGACCAGTCCGCAGCGTTCTGGAGCAAGGGCATCTACGATCTGCCTAAACGTTGGCAGAAGACCATCGATGCTAATGCGGCACTTCAAGTGATTCATGGTCGTCGTCAAAAAAAAATAAAAAGAAAATAAAACGGTTGGTAATTTGCCCGAGAACCTTTTTCGAAATTTGTTAGGTTTTCCAGGGAAAGATGCGCACCGACCCGCTTTTTTCAAAAATTTGTTCCGAGGCCAACTGCGTCAAGAGAAAACTTTCCTGGAAAAGGGAATTTCAACTGAAATGTTCTTTGAACGTTTCTCTATTTGATAGAGAAAAATCGGAGTAAAGCATGAGCACATGGCGGAGAAATGAATGTGCACACGTTGTACAATAACTTATGCCTCCTATGTGTCCTGCATGCGACATTCAAACCTATTATACAATAATCCATATTTGGTAGTTTTGGATTTAGATAGCATATGCGCCTTTATTGTCCTACTCTGCTGTTGTTCGAATACTGCCTAAGTATTTCTTGTATAACTTATTTCGTCGGCCTGATAGTATGTGTTGTAGGAGCACATTTACGGCACCCAATAAATAAATAAAATACGTAGATAAAACCTGAATTTTGACGCAACCCCTGCGTAAGTCGTCTATGAATCCCTTATTCGTTTTGACAAATTTTTGAGAATTTATAGTTCACTAAAGGAGTAAAATTAAAAGTTTTTGATGCCACTAACGCCTTTACGTTCCAAATTTGAAACTAAAGAAATTCTTTATTTAATTCTTCATTTGAGAAGTCGACGATGTTTTATTTCGCGAACTTTTGGCATATAATTCCTTATTCAGACCTCAATGTTAACAGTCCACTGCTATCTCATAGCACATCCACAAATCCTCTTTCCTGTTTATCTCCAAACTGTCTTTCCTTGTTCCCGTCGCGTGCATAATTCTTCTTTCCAAATTATTTACTGTGGAATACATTGATTTTAAACATAGCAGGAAGCTCGTTATGTTGTGGAGTGTTATGTCTTCTAAGCTTCGTGAAGGAGAAGCTCATCGAAGCCCTGCGGTGCGGTCCAGTCGTCTTTGTAAAGATCACATTTCAGGTTTCTCCTACATATTTCCACAACTTTCGCATGTTAGGTTATGAGGTATATCATACGCTGCAGCTGACACAATTCCTTCTCGGTACAATATGGACAGACCTACTGAGGGCTTTTTTCAATGTGCTGCTGGTCATTTTGCCCACCCAGAATGTTTTACCACTATGCTTTTTCCGCGTGGTGGACCGTCTCCCAAATAGGGAAGGAAAAGATGCTCAAGAGTTTGCCTATTTCTTAAGTGTGCGAAATATGCATCATTACCATTAAGTTTTAGCGAAATTGTTGAAAATCTCATTTTCAAACCTTCTCGTCATGAGAAGAATCAACAGTTCCCCTAAACATGGAGGAAAAATAGAAGTTTCTCACATCAAACATTTAGCAATGGAATTCAAGCTCCTTATTCCACACCAACTCCAAAGAACGCGTGAACGAGCTCTCCGTGGATTCGCGTCGAACGACCTACCACTGAGCCGACGCAGTGATGTGCCGTCTCCTTTTTTCTAGAGATTATGTCGGACGAATCCGCCGCCTAGTGAGCAGAGATATATGGGATTGTTTGGAAGAGCCGAAATGTGCTCTGCCTGACATGCGACTGCGTTTCATCTTGCAGACAGCTCCAATATCAACGAAAAATTCGTGGAATTAATGTAGAACGGGGAAAAGTGAAAAAGTGTGATGTTTGAACGTATTCCAGAATGTTTATACATAGTACTTTTGTCATCACACTCTGATCTGTGAAGAATTAATGATACTTTTCTTTGAGTATGCCACATTAACGTGGAGGTCACGAGCAGCAAGCCGATTGTCCAAGAAAAACATTGCGATAATTGCTAGGAGAACTATCTGAAGAAAACATTTCGTTGCAAATTACATGTGCATTGTGATTGATACAAATTGCACGTGTATTCCAATGATATTTCAGGGAAAAAGAAGCAGAGAAATTTACCGGAGATTCCTCTGCAATCGTTGCGTCAACAAATGAATCATAAGTGCTCGATAATATCCAAGTCAAATGTAACAATAGTAGTATAACAAATCCAACAACACAACAACTAGTAAAAATATAATCCTAGAAAAGAACAACTTATTAGTACTAACACACAAAAATTCTCTTCCACTTTTTTCGCTTCCCACCTTATGCCTACATACCGCAGAAAAACCCCATTGCCGGACCGTGACAAATAAAAACAGCGTACAGCTGGTCACGAAAATTGTGAACAAATCTGAAACAAAATGAATAAACAAAATTACTGATTTACTTTGTTCGCTAGAAGAGATTTCCAATGTATGCGAGAGATTTCACTTGCCAAACCTCTGTCTCTCACAGGATGTCTAAAAATCCTTCAATTTACAGATGAGCTAGAGATTTTGAAGTATAAAGCCTACCGCCGTAGTAATTCCGCCATTGAGTTGACTTCATGCCCTTTCGGTTGAGTTGTGATGGGAATTAGGTCATTGTAGCGACCATCGATTTATAGGCCACATCTGATCTTATTTCTCAGGAAGGAAGCACTGTAGCGACCCACCGATTGCGTGGGACGGATATGTATCGACTGGTTTCAATACAGCCTCTACCGTACGACTGCGGGTAATATACATATGCGATTCCGCATGTCGCTTCTGTTTTTCCGTACAAACAACTTATGGCACCCTGCACGACTTTGCATATCCATAGCACTTTAGTCACCTGGGAGATAAGCTCACTCACCTGGGAAGTGACCCGCTCATCTCACTTGAGGGATTACTACAAGCGCTAACATAATCACGGAACATGGGGAGCCCTTTCCTTTCTGAACACCCTCACCGATCATTATTGTCACAACTTTTTATACAACACCACAAAATCTCAACTGTATCATTCTGCTGTCATTTTCTGACTAGAGGTCAGTGCAAACTGCAGAAAGGGAAAAAGTTATTCATCACACCTTATTATCACGGAAGAATACATACGATACTCCGCTGACGAGAGGTTTCCACAAGAAGTATGTTACTTCACGTAGAAACTTCTTTAAAAGCTTTGAACTCACCAGAAGCTTTCCCTGTCAAATTCCACATTATATTATTATAACCATTCTTCATAAACAGAGAAAGGCTATGATTATCCAAGAAGTAGTAGCATGCTACCTGAAAATGGCAACATAGTTTTATGAGCATAGTTGAAGGTTTCTGTGAAAAAAGTTGATCTATTTAGCGCACTCGTACTCCCAGTTGCTCCTATTCGAAAAAGGAGTGAGCGCTGAATGCAGAGGCACAACTCGGAAATCGTTTTTGAAAGTTGTACAATAGTAAATCCTGCATGAGCAGCCGAGAACAATGGTATACTCGAAATGTCTCAAAACCATCGGAAACACTGTATATTGGGACTGTGAGCGGTAACCGTTGCCTCACCACACTGCTCCATTATAGTGGCACAATTTTTTTTCTTGCATCAGAGTTGGCATCACAGTTCACTAGGTGACACCTCTTGGGAGCAAGTAGTCAGGCTGAGGAGAAATAGTGGTCTAGTCCTTCAAAGAGGAATATTTCTTTTGCTCACATGAGCCAGCTCCCACCGCCCACTTGAAGGAGCATCCTTCAGATCATTGGAGGTTCACTGTCGCTAAGGAAGCGCAGTCTGGAATAGCCGTACACGCTTTTCAGGGACTGTTATGACTGTTATATTGATCCGTAGTGGTGGCGCCCGCTCAAATAGAGGGCAGGCATTACTTCTTAACTTCTTTCTCCTTTCTTCTTCTTTCTTCGTGCCTTTGTTTGGATGAAGAAGTTCAGCATCATTGTCTTGTTGCATTATAGAGCCGTTATAAATTATAAAGCTAACTCTTTAAACTCTGGCGGAGTAGGTACAAAATAAGCTCGAAACTAGTTTAAATGATCTATTGTGCTCCATCCTTCGGTTACGGTTTGCGATTTAGCATAATCAAAACTTTTGTAGCATCCCTGTACGCGGCTGCCCAATTCTGGTATGCTGTCATAGCGCCGATATCTTAGGTACTGGGAGTGCAAAGCCTTACGGTAGTTGTCGAAAAGGCAACTCAGGCTCTCTGATGAGAAGGGACTAAAAAAAGACTTTTCGGTCTTCCTATAAGCAAATATGGATACCGTTGTGATCAGCGTTGCCAGCGGATTAATTCACTACCATAATCTTAAAATTTGTGCTAAGGCGAGGCATTGACTAGGACTAGTCGCAGCAAAATACATACTCGCAGCAGACTAATCAAAACAAGCATAATCGAAGTTTGTCACGCTCTACGTAAGTCTTCTCGGGGCAGAATCCATTTTACTCAGAAGTGCGAGTTGCGAAACTTGTGGATCAAACAATTAGAATCTGTTATTAAAGACGTCGGAAGAGTTGCAGATGTGGACAAGGCTCCGACTGATTCTATGTCTGCTGCTACCAATTATTGCTTACTACTGATCAACTTACACACTGCAAACATTTAATGAGTAGGCGCAGACTGATAGGATAGCAGTAGCAGTCCTTGCATTCATGATTTTCCTCGTTGCTATCGTCTCTCATGAACCTAGAAAGGAAAAGCGTTGAAAGTGTTTGTGTAGCTCTAAAAAGCAATATAACATTGGACAGAAGATGAGGTGAGATGATTTTTAAGCTGTTCATTGCTTTTCATTATCAGGTTGGTAAGGCAACCCTCCACTCCATTTTTTCCGAACTTATTTTCTTTTCGATGCGATTAACTGCGAACGAATATATGAATCATCCTTGTTGACAAGCTCGACGCCCACATTACAGTTTCTGCATAACAGCATCCAGTGCATGATCGCCCTGTAATTCCATCAAACATTGAGCACTGATTTCTGAGGACGGATATGTGGATTTGACGGTGGAATCCAAGGTTCACCATCTTTCCTCGTGTGACCTACGTAAAGAACCTACGTCCTTTCACCGCTCTTCATGCTGTGTGCCAAGCAAAACATAGCAAAACATGCAAACAGCATCAGAAAGTTTGAAAGTTTCTTTCGTGAAGCCACTCGTGTCATATGGTATTGAGCCATATTTGAAAAACTTCACGTAGCTAACATCCACTATGTCGTAAGACATAGTAAAGCAGCCCATCATATTACACATGTTTACTAGCATCGCCGGCATTCCTGTGCTTTCTGAATTCGTAAAGCAGGAGCGGTCGAAATTGCTTGAAGTTAAGATCGATTTCTTCACCCTTGGTACTCGGGCAATATAGGAGGACCGTGCACAATTGTTTTGCGCTCAGAAGAGAAAGGAAAGCTTTCTACAGAAATCTGAAATCCTCAAACCATCCAGTTACAAAACATCCAAGAGTCCTTCCGTTGAATGGGGGTGCGGGCGGCAGCTAACAATGGTGAATCGGACCTGGTCAAATGCCCTCCAGCCCAGCAGATACTTTCCGATTTAAGTTGTAGTTATAGTTCATCGGAGTCCGATCCGGTCGGGTAACGAAAGATAAGTATTGATCGTCGGATAACGAGGATCAATACCTATCTTTTGTTATCCGTCGGATCTTTTGTTATCCGTCGGAATCCGATGCATTATAAATGCAGCTTTAGACGCGCGGGTGGATCGTTAACAAGTTCCCCTTCCCTCCCTGAAATGTGGCACGCGGGTGACTCGCCATAATGCACGCCCACAATTGACGCACACAGCTCGCCCTCTACGTCTGAAAGTTACAGCGGACGACTGGCAGGATTTTCTTGAGTAGTAGCATAATTTGAAAACGAGTTTGTTGTGAGTTGAATAATGGCCAACTTTCAAAATCGCGCAGGGTGGATACAGAGTTCCAGAACAATCCCACAAGAAAATTGACAGAATACAAAAGTAAGTGTTGGGAAACTCTTCCGACAAGCTTATAGATTCAAGCTTCCAAGTGCAGAATTAAAGGCCTATGTCATATTATACAGCGATGCTATCGCTGCTACAGTTCAGCACCAAAAGTTTTCGCACAATTGCTCCTATGCCAACATGCTATTCCACGCAAACCGAGTAATAAAATATGAGAACTTGTAAAATTTTATTCTTATTTTGTTTTCATTATTTCCACTCATTTTCTTCACCGCGACGGTGTCGCTGTGAAGCACACCATGGGCCACTGACATACAGAAGTAGGAGTGAAGAATTGAGCAAGACCACAGAACTTTAAACGCTTGGTTTCTTACAGACGACCGTTCTGACGAGCACAACATGAGCCGTGAAGGTTCCTAGCGGTCCGCCTATGCTCAAACCGGTAAGAACCGAGTGAAATGTGTCAAGATGTGTGAAACGTGCAAGGACACTGCGTTGCGGAACGACAGGGTAGCTGTGCCTAAGAATGCAGCACGTGCCCATCAGAATGACCGCAAGTATACACAAACATCTCAGCGTTTGATTAAACTAAAACTTAGAAACGATAACATCTGGAACGGAAAAAAAGACAAAAGGACTGAGAACGTGCCTCGACTGGCTCTACGTAGTGGCATTGATTACAGGCGCACTTCGATATCTAGCTTATAAGGCGACTGCGTCTCCTTTTTTTTTATGAGAACAGGTGTACTATGATAAAGTCTTCGTAACACCATAGCAACCGTCAGTGTTGTATCAAGAGAATACTAGTTACTAGGTATTATGAGTATACCTCTACATATAACTTGGTGCGCGATTGCGCGATTTCATGCTTACATTTTACACGATTTACGATTACAAGAAACTCTCGACAATAACAACATAGAAGACAAAACAAAGACACAATACTCGCGGCAATCTTATGTTAGCATTACTATTCGAGGTTGCTTGGGAGAACGAAGAGCCCTGAAAGAAATTTGGCATTGCGTACAATATTTTGGTTATATTGGGTTAGTGCAGAAGTTCTGTAGTTTTTTTTTCTCGTCGACTTTATTTTTCTTCCACAAATTTACAGATCTACAACCTTGACAAGCGATATAACCTGTATGATTAGTAGAGAAAACTACTTATTTTGAGAGCAAGTCTCTAGCGCCTTATGTTCAGAATACAAGAAGCTGCGCAGCGGAAAAACAGGAGTGTGCTACTTTTGAGACGGCATGTTTGGCGATTTTTCTTCTTGCGTAGCTAGAGATTCTGAAGGAGAGGAAGGTTGCACCCAAAATTCCAGAAGAATGTGATGGGTAGTAAACAGTGGCGGACGTATTGGCGGGGGGAGGGCGGGGGATTTTTGAAATTACTTCACAATACATATAGAAATCTCGTATTAGTTTATTCTTATTTGTTTACTTTTACTATTATTTCCAATATAATTTTATAAATCATTTTCTTATTGTGATTCTATTAATTTTACTTTCCGTCTGGGTCCCCAAAACGGCGGAAACCCCACTTTTTTGCCACGCTCTCCTCCCGTTCACTTTCTGCATCCGCTACTGGTAGCAAACCACTTGCCAGCAATGTTAGAAATTTAAGGCAGGTCCTAAACGCAAATTTTAGCCGATTTTAGCCGGTCAGAAAATGGGCCTTCCTGCATCTTGAGCATTCTTCTGATGAAACGGGCTCGACATTTTGGAGCAAATAACAGCTATAGGTAATGATTATTGTAGTGCTTCGATATCGTAGCACGGATTGGATTGTCCAGGGTGAATTGCAAGACTAACAAAGAAAATACTTCAAAAAGTTTCTCTTTAACGGGAGCCATCAAGCCAGAGTTCGACAGTTTGATTGATAGTAGTCTGTAGGCTAAATGGAAGTAAGGTTTTTCGAATGAAATTGCTTGTGGTCTTATTGGGAAATCACGCTTCACGCCTCAATCACGAGGAAAATTACGAACAAAGTTGAAAATGCGGTGGCTGTGAGTTTTGAAATATTCCCTTCATTTTAACTGCAGTGGACACCCAATAAAGCTCTGGCAAAGAGGTGCACAATTCGCTGTACAATTCCATTGACATACTAAGTCCATTAACACACGTGTTCTTTTACGACATCTCGGAAGAACTGAAGAAAAAACCGACAAAACTTTTGCATCAACCTAATATTTGCCATTGCTCTCAACTTCCCTACTTTTCATTTCCGAAGATTTTGGCATAAAACCAAAATCAGAGCGCATATGTAATGGACGAATAGGGTATATTATTGCCACGAAAATCAAATTATTTATTGCGGGAAAGATTATAATTAATTTTCGTAGTTCTCGACGATACAAAAATCTTGACTTCAGATATGAATGCTATGACGACGATGCTGCCGAAAGACGGAATCGATCATAAATCTCTTGGAGCTCACACTCGTACTTGGCCATCTGTATATAAACGAATCGTTTTATGCTCCACAATTTAGAGCCTATCAAATGATTCTCTATCAAGCTTTCTTTACCTCCTTGTCAATCCTCATTTGTTCCTCTTCAAGCCTTGATATTTTTGACTCAATTATTCTAATGAGCCTTTTCCTGAAATGGATTGCTGAAACGAAGGCGACTTAATAAGTCGAGCAATGGACGACTGAAATACCTCTGCTCCAATTGCGCCCTAATAACGTTCTTCAGCCTTGTTGTTTGCTCAACATTATGAAGAAGAATTTCCTTGTCCATTTTCAACATTGCCAATAGCGCTTCAAACGGAAAAGATAATCGTGTGAGCATAGGAATTCTATCAGACGCTTTGGGTCAACCTATTTGGTATTAACATAAGTCTTTGCGCTTTTTTCTAGTTGTAGTCTTTTAGCTGCGTAGCCGGTACGCTACTCGTAAGTTTAAACATGTAAGCAGTCCTTTCTAACCAACTGTTTACTTGAATTTTAATATAAGAAATGGAGTGTTGAGTCAACATGAAACAGGACAGCCAACACTCGCCTCTCCTGGCTGTGCTGGAAACAACAGCGCACCAACGGTTTTCCAAGCTCAAAAAAGGAGCATTTGGCCTTCACAATATCAACCACCTCGACAAACTCAACTTCTTCCGAAAAAGGCTTGGGAATTGCTCGAGAAAAATCATATGGTTTTCATATGCCTCAAACTTACCATGTAAATAAAGTAACACAGCTGAAACAATCCAATAGCAAGCGTCTAATTATGCTGTTACACATAATTAATAAGCTTTCGGCGTTACCACGCCGAAAGCTAGCCTAATAAAAGTTGATCTAATCGTGGAGTCTCAACACTGGGAACATACTGAGATTAGTAATATCCTCAAACAGACCGCTCCAAGAGCTCGCTCGGTAATATTCGTGGGCGTTTATATTCTACCGAGCTTACATCTCCAAGTTGCATCGCAGGTCGTTCGGGCTCTATTGAGTAAGGAAGGAAAATGGTGGTTCTCTCTCTTTGTTTTTCTTGAACCTGAATTGGAAGAGATAATACTTTTGAAAGACTCATAATGGTTGTATTGTAGAGAAAAGAAATTGCTTTCGGATGGTATGGAGCACATTACGGAGTAACGACAGTGACGAGAAAATCGCTACTGAAAAAAGCGTAAGGACCTATGTTAACACCAGATATGCATATTGTATTCTTCATATTCTTTTTGTCTTGTACACTGTTATCAGCATCAAGCACATCATCTGTGATGTAATAAATAAATAAATAAATAAATAAATATGTACACGCCAACGAGGCACGCACGTTTGAATTCGTGTTATGAGCCATCATGGACGAGGCTTCACGAAGGCTTCAGCGACAAAGATCACAAAAAATACCTTCAAGCTCGCGAACCTTTGCCTTGCCAACTTTACGACTTAAAACCAGCGCTTGCAAGATGGAAGCTTCAGTTTTCTGTAAAAGACAAATATAAGTGAATCATTAAACAACCAAATCGCTCTGTGTTGTCGCATCATTTTCAATTCACGTCATTCATTCAATTCGTTTTTGACTACGTTAAGCATCATTTACAATTTATCCCGATTAATTCGATCCATGTTGAAACGCGGGTGAAGCTGAAGCTGAGCGCGAATATGATGCACGGACTGCACTGTGGTGAGACGCACAGGCGACTGATTGCGTTAGAAACTGGCAGACTATGCCATTCTGTACGTCAAACACATAAGATTTCTCCTAATAGTAACTTTAGAACTCTTCATTACTATAGCTTAGTACACCTGAATCAATCATTCACTGCTATAGCTTATTTCATGAAGACAAATGGAAATGCACGTGAGGTCCTCACCTTGGAATTATCGTCGAAACCCAGCGCCCTATCAACACCAAGAACGGTTGTGCCAAGCTCCAAACGAATCGTCTGCATGTCGCGAGACTCAAGATTTGGGTCTTGCCATACCTACGAAAGCGCACTTGCAACTCTTGACTTAACGTATAGCTCTTCTTCAAAGGAAAGACAGATACCACAGCTGCAGAACCGCGGCTGGACCTGAACGACAGATGAGGCGAGAGCATTTTCCAAGTGAGACCGTGGAGTAGGTCCCGCCGCGATTCTGGGGCCGCGATTTATGAAACCGCATGTGGAGTACATCTCTCCCTTTGCATAGAACAGTACGTTTTGCAATTATGTATTAGAGAGGGGGGAACGAGGGGGGAACAAAGAGAGAGAGGAATCCTCGTCCCATAAACGTCCAAACTAGCATTCGACAGAGAAAAGAGGAAGCATCTCAAAAATTTCTTCCGAACAAAGAAAGCAATCTCTTGTGGTATTGGAGAGACTTTCAGTCAACTTGAAAGTTATTTTCGAATCTGTTTACTCATTATATTCGTTTTTGCCTATTTTCCTCGCCAAATAAGGTTAAGTTCAGAGTGGAAGCAGTGGAATATTCGTGCACAAACTTGCAACTCCTACGCCAACACTTCTTTGCAAATTTATCTGGTTTGCCATCCGAGTCTCCAAAGTGGCGCACACTTCAATTTTTTCACTGTTCCTCCCTCTCCTTCCGTTTGCGCAACTCTGCACCCGCTACTAGTACCCAACAGATGGACCGAATAAAGTCCTCATTGTTGATCAATCTTTTTTTTTCGGATGCCCCATAAATTCTACTTCGATTCATGATCCTAGAGGCTTCTGAATGCGAACTTGCACCACAAAATGACTTGTGGGGACATTTGACGCATAAATCAGCGTTTCACTGCAATAGGCGAATCTGGTACACATTTACGAACCCCTAATGAACAAGCAGACACAAAGGACGAACATGAAAAAATTTGAGAAGATAACCCTGAATCGGCCACAAACTCACATGTTTGGACTCCTCCTTATTACGAATCTCAACAGCTTGTACTAAAAGCATGTGGTTGGGATTGTAGCGATTACCGTAGAGTACAATATTCACCTAGAACATTATCCAAAATTATGCAAAATCTGAAATTATATAAACTTCAAGCCGCTGAACAACAAACTCACTCGAACTGGATTGCTGTTTTCAAGAACGCCTGAACATGGCTTCACTATATACCGTGTTGGTACATTTGTCTGTAACAACTCTTTGAAAGCTGTAATCCTACCACCACTAACCCTTCTAGGTACTTCTATAGCCAGATGGGAATCGTTATGTGCTTAAGGTGTTTGCTGTTTCCCAAAATAGGTACTGTCTCAATCTATCAATCCTTTGAACTACTCATGATTTCAGATTCTCTTCCTCACTTTGACCGTTTCAAGCGCAGCTTATTATGAAGTCAATGGGAATCTTAATAGTATTATACATAGGTATTGCGAATTTCGCTACGTATCTGGTAGGTTATGGTTTAATGATATTATTAGTGTCATCCTATTTGGACGAGTGCCATCCAACTTGGAAGGAATTCTTTTGTTTCGGGTTTCTGTTATACAAACGAAGCGTATATGCTCTATCCCAGACAAACCCTCGGAACGTCCGCGGAGCTTGCGGATTTTCAGGACTCCCGCGGAGCCTGATTTACTATTGAAGCCCGATTTTCGCAACTTCCGCGGAGCTTGACACTTTTCGGAACTTCCGCGGAGCTTTGATACAGATAGAATGATTCAAGAAACTAACACATTAAATGGCATGTTTTCGTTCAGTTTTTGTAGAGGTATGTTCTTGTTTGTCTTCAGCTAGCCATATAAGAATCCACGATAGAATACGAAAATTTTTCCACTATTTTTTCTTCGAAATTTAGTGCCCCAATAATGACATCTGTAATGGCGAACTTCGGGTAAAGCTCATGTCAAATAAATGTACCCCTGGGATTATTGCCATAAATACGAAAATTTGACAGATTTTTACCAAAGAGGAATTTTTCCATGTTATCTGACGCACATACGTAGCACAGTCAGAGGGCAACCCTTCTTGAGGCTCATCCTCAGAAAATGAAATGAGTGCGCCGGCGCTCAAACATACAAAATCGGCATGGGACTGATCCCAAGTGGCGTAGGCGGTGCGCCGGCGCTCAAACTTACAACATCGGGCTGGCACGGGTCCCTAGTGGCGTAGTCGGTGCGCCAGCGCTGAGTTTTTCAAAATCCACAAAGTTATCAGTTATTAGTTATAAGGCCCGGATAACTGATAACTAATAACTGATAGCTTTGTGGAAAATGCATGCCATACTTGTGTTCTTAGAACCCCAATAAATGAGCTCTTACTCGTCTCTAAGAAGACGCTAAAACAGTCAACAACTCGCTTAGAACTTCGACAAAACCAATAAGTTGATATTTCAGTGCAAAATGGTTGCCATAATTATGCTCAGCGCATCGACCCCTGCAGCCATGTCCTCGCTGACCTCTGAGCAATAGCTGTGAAATATCGATAAAATCAATAAATCAGTACCGTTATTTAAAATAGTTGTCATATTCGTGCCCAGCATATTGAAGAACTTTACACACTCGACAATCTCATCGCTGCCAATAACCTCCGTCGACCCCTGAGATCTACATGCAAAATTTGGTCCCGATGGGATTTATCCTCGAGGATTTCTATTCAGGACATACACACATACTGCCTGTCAGTTTAGAAAGGGGCTTTGTTCTGAGGTATTGATGACCGCACACAGCTTATTACACGTTTAAATCACAAGTTAAAATGAAGTGATTTTGCGTCGAAAGTCAAAACACCCCAGTAGTAAACAACAGTGAGGTACCGATCATTTCTGCCAGAAGGTTCCGGCTGGGAGGCTTTGTCGCGGGAACGTGCGGGAACGGAATTTCCGTTCCGGTTCTTCATGCAAAACCGTTCCTGAGACGGAACTTTCGTGCATACCACCCTGAAGTATGCACTTTAAAGGAAAGTAGGATTCCCGGGTTCCCAGGCGCATATGCTTGAAGAAGTACAGCAACAATGAACGCAAATTTATCTTGAAGGTACTCAGACACTCGAACCGCGCGAGCGCTCCGAATTCAGGGCTGACCGTGCGAGCGCTGCACCTAAATTTATGGGCGTGGCCTCTCACCGTGCGAGCGCTGCACCTAATTTTGTGGGCGGAGCCTCTCACCGTGCGAGCGCTCCGAATTCACGGCCCACTTCTTGCAAATGATACGGGAGTAGTGGAATGTACTATTTCTTTTATTCGCATTTCTGAGATCGGCGGCTTATCGGACAGGCCTGCATTGAGTTCAATCAACGACAGCAGCTACGAAGATGGGTTTTCCATTTATGGTCCCCTTTGTGCAATTGTAACCTGTTTTTGCATTGTTATTGAATTTGCCTTCTTTTATTACTTCTTGCTTAACTTCTCACTTCGGGGCTCTAGTTGGAAGTGAACGAAATTGTCAAGTATTATATGTGATTCTTCTCAGAACTTCATTCCAAGTCCAGCTGTCATCTGCGCAACATCTATTTTTTTTCAATTGGACATAACACCCTTATTTCTACGTTTTGATTGTGGCAAAATCCCACCGATTTTGGTAAAACTTATCTCTGGAAGTATCAGCGGCTACTCTCGGGATGATTTTGCCCAGTGAAGAATTCGAGCCACAATTGCACGCTATATGTGAACCCTGCTTTGCAAGACTTACAATGCATTTTGCGAACTACGTCCCGGACCCGATTTACCCTCATCGATATAAGTGAAGGTCCCTACCTGGACACCATCGGATGTGATGATGGGCTGAGGTACGTCTCAGCTCATCGGACCTCTGACAGCAGACTGATCGAGCCTGTGTTATTTCGCGCATGGCTCATCCGTTTCACATTGTCATAGGGCTGTGGCATTCGTGGGAAATGGTTTTATGGGGAATTGGAAGAAATAAGAGAAAAAAAGAAGAAAAGTGAGTAAGATGCATTCATATTCATTCTCGCATCGTCCGAGCGCACGCCGAGTGCGGGCCATAAAGTCTCTGCAGGTCGCTTGTAGCGGATGGGAGAGCGTTATGGGATTTACCGTGTTTGACGAGTCGCAAATAGTTCTCGTTTCGTGCATGACCGATCCAAAGCAGTGACTCGAGGAACATGGAAAACCGTACGAGCGCTCAGCAATGACCGTGCGAGGCTCTTCAATGAACGTACCAGAAGCGCTAACGGGGAGCGCTCAGACGTTCATTGCTGAGCGCTCGGACGGTCATTGCTGAGCGCTCGGACGGTCATTGCTGAGCGCTCGCACGGTTCCATATCTGAGACCGTACCACCCGCGCTGGCGAGGAGCGCTCGGACGGTCATAGCAGAGCGCTCGCACGGTTCGAGTGTCTGAGTAGGAATTTTCATATCACTCTTATCTGACTCTACCTGTTTAACCATCAAGAGGTATTGATTTGTGCGCCTGTGCCTGCTTTTACATGGCTAAAGCATCTTAGCATTTCGTTAGATCATTAAGCCCACTGTACCACTTCGCTGCAATTTTGCTCACGTGGAAAGCCTAGTTAACTTAACTAGTCTACCTGAAATCGGAAAGCCACAATCCCGGCACGTGACAATTTTCTAATGTGGACAACCTCTGATGCGTTGCCTGCACAGTCGACGTCAAAAATAATATATGTCTGAAAGATTGCTTTGATGAACAATTTATTGAGAAAATTCATCTTACAAGGGAAGTGCAAGAGGGAATCGGGGATCGAAACGAAACACCCATTTTGGTAACATTGCCTAAGGCTATGTTAATGTATGTACATCATTTTTGCCCAATGGTCCTGATGCGCGCAGGAGAGCGTGCCAAAGACTTTTCGGCGTTATCTCCCACACGCCCTAGATCTTTGAAAAGGTCTTCCGGACTGAAACTTTGCATACGGGGGTTATTTGAGGTGCTGAATACGAATATCATAACCATTTTGTACCGTAACGCTATTTTGTAGGGTTACGGCAAGTGCACCACCCCATACTACCGTGCACCTACCGTAACCCTACAAAAATAGCCTTACGGTACAAAATGGATATGATATTCGTATTCAGCACCTCAAATGACCCCCATATGCAAAGTTTCAGTCGAAAAAAATTTTTTTGAAGAGTTTGGGTTCATGATGGTTGAATAATACCAATTTTCATTCTGTCATTCTGTCAATGGAGTGCAGACGCATTTTTGAATAACCTGGTTCCGCCTGGTTACGCGACCACGAGTCCTTGCTCCAATCATGGCAGCCGCGATGAGGTGGCCGAGTGAGTAACGAATCGGACGGAGTTCCTGCAGTAATTCTTGTGATAGCGCACATATCTGATGTGTTTTAGTCATTAGAAATACTCTAAACAAGTTTAAAAGCCTCAAATTCAAAAATGCAAAATGGATTCCGCGGACGGGATCCAAACCCTTGACCCTCTGGCTGACAATCCGACACGCCATCCACACGGCCACTCCGCCACGGCTGGCATGCCTGTGGCAATTGCTCATGATCGCATACCCAGCGGAGCAGGGTCGTTCACAATTGTGTCTCCAAACACTCTATAGTCCATGAGACAGCTAATTACAGTAATCTCAGTAAGCTTGAGCAGTCAACATTGCATAAATCGCCTATAAAATGAACCCCTATGGCTGCGAAGAAGAAAAGTCTTGGACGCGCTTTCCTGGGCGCATCCTGACCATTGGGCAAAAATAATATGTATGCATTATAATCACCTTAGACAAGGCTTCTGAAAATGGGTGGCTCGCTGGGATCCCCAGGGTCGCCTCTTGCACTTCCCTTGTTAGTATGTTACAATGACATCTCAATAATGGGCTACCTGGTCCAACATTATTAACCGAGGCATTTCTTCTTTATGAGTTGTAGGTAAGACTGAGGAAACTGCTGTCATGGTTTTGTAAAGTTAGATGAACCAAGAGTAACGTTCTGCGGAGGCTATGTGGAAGCGGAATATGAACGTTACTCGATATTGCCAATTTCTCTGAGGTAAACAGATTAGCCAGAATCATCACAATCACTACATTCCCTGCGGTTCTATTTCCAAGTGTAAAATGCTAATGTCGGTGGTCGGGCACCACATCTCAGAAAAGGGCTGGGTATACTTGCAGCAACGGCGATTTGATCGCCGTTGCTTTCGCCACGCGATTTAATTTGCAAACATCACAAAAGCTGCCGTGGTCAACTTGCCTTTATCTTCAAAAGCAATCTGTAGACGCGCGACGGATTTTCACAGAATCTCACGAGGAGTGGTAAGGCGACCAAATCGCAGGCCAGTCGCGGCTTGAGTATACTTCTTTTTATGAGTCTTCAGCAATTTTCCTCTAGACGTCTAGACGTTGCGACGCGACTGACTAGCTCAGTTTTTTGCTCCTTTCCTTGAAAATTTTTTTGAGTTTCGATTTCTGTAGGTTTCTTACTATGACAGACCCCCTCTCAAGATTGGATGCAAATATACATGTGTGAATCTTTCTCCTTTTCCACAGTGGAAGTCAATGGCGGCGGTGACCCACCCGCGGTCTCGAGAAGGACGACGCGCGACTGCGCCGCGCGCGGAGGGATCGGTGTTGCCTGCCGTCAGATGCGATATCTAACCACTTTTCCTCCTGATTTGGTTGAAAATCTTTCAAATAGGATAGAAAAGCTGCAGAGAATAGCATAACAGCAGCTGAAGGCATCAGTTACGGCACACACGGCGCGGTGTCCTCCTCGAGGCCGCGGATGGTCACCGCCATTGACGTCTGCTGAAACTTCAAAAAAAAAACGCAAGAATTATGCTCAGTAGGTCGAATAGAGAATTGGAACCAATTCGATACACTAGAATAGCTTTTCATACAAATCAGAAGCCATAATTCAAACGGAGAAAGCTTACTACCGCTAGGTACGGGAAACCAATGTGAATGAGAGCTGAATATCGAGATTTTAGTGGGATGAGCACAGCAAATGATTCAGTGCAGTCACCAGTCATTAAATGATGTATGACCTAGCACGCGACCGACGCGACAGAATCGCTCGTGCAAATCTTAGTTGCGGCGACCAAATCGCATAGCTTGAAATATGCTCAGGGTTGAAGGGTTGTGGTCAGGAGTGTGCGGAAGTGCAGTTTCAAAATTCTTAAAAAGTAAAACGAAAACCGAAGGCTCAAAAGTGGGCGTAAGACGGAAAATTAGAAATTCTGTGGAGCACTAGCACTGACACTGACAAAAAAAAAACGGAACAATGGACACAACTCATCGGACAAAACGCCTCATTGCTCCAAATTCTGCGAATTAGAGCTGAATTAGTATGAGCTCATACTTGATTCTTCATGCAGCCAAGACCTCGAAAGCCAGTATTAAGGATGATTAGTAGAGCGGAGATATTGGGTAGGAAGTTCCACGATATATTCCACCTGCATTTCTAAAACAGATAGCAGCTCCATGGTTGAGAGTTTGTGTCGATATAAGGGGAACTTCTCCATTGTTTTGAAAGCAAGCAATAGAAGGGTGCCTTTCCCATCCTTGTAACTATAGCGCTGCGGGATCCCTGAGAGCTTTTCAATTTTGATAACCTATGTCAGATGAGCAGCGACGATCCTCTTTTTATACGTGCTCAGAAGAACACTGAAAAATCCTGTCGTTAAAGACAGATGTCAGATCTAACCACTCATCCGTGTACGTTCGCGCAAAGGGCTTCTTCATTCAGGGTCGCTTCGAAAGCGGTACTAGGCGGGCCTGATATCGTAGCTTCAGGATTCATTATGCTTTCTGCTCGCCCTGTGCATCATATACAAAGTGTCACACGCATGCGTAATACTACTGCAGGCACTCAGAGAACTTGGTCAGGAAACCCGGTCTGTTACAAATCGCAACTCCCGATTTATTCCTCCGCAAGTCCCGGTACCCTCCTCCGCATATCCATGGGGGGTTCTGAACAAAACTTATCACTCCCATATCCGTTCGGAGATTTTGAACTCATCCACCAATAATTTACAATTGCTGTACGATTGCTTCCCAGTCCGCTGTTTTACCTTTGCTCAATTCGTGCGCAACACACGCACAACCGAGGGGCTAGTCGAGGCGTCTACTGATGTTCTAACCGCAGTGCATTTCCTAGAGAAAAGAGTGTTACGGTACCCGATCTATACCGATCAGGCTCAAACGTTTGATCCGTAACCTGTATAGGGCCATGGAAGTTTCAGCAAGCTTTCCACCAAAAGCTATCGATGGCATCATCGACTATACTAATCTCATGATTCTCAATTATTTTTGCCCACGGGCCGCTGACAACATCATTATTCGGTTTTTTAATTCGATGAACACAAACTTGACAATTTGGCCCGAAATTACCTATTTATGGGTTGAGTTTCCACTTTTGAAGGCGAGGCATCGTGAATACAGAAAATACATGTGCTGTTCTAACGTGCTGAACACGAATATGGCGAGCACGTTGCAACAAAGCAACGTCATATTGATTGTTCACTGATTCCTTGATTTTACTAACATTCTTCTCGGGTGGGTCAGCGTGGTCATGTGCGTTGAGGTTTTTCAATAAGTTGGCCACGCGTACGTCATCAACGTTGCCCGAAAATATCAAGCAGTTCCTTCGACCAATCGTTCATGTTCTTGCTCAGGGATAGCGCACTAGGGTTCTCCAAAACGGTTAGCGCGAATATCGCAAACATTTTCTATCCATGACATAACCATCCGACCGATTTTTACCGACTTCTCGTCTAAGGCGTGGTGGAGGAAAAGTGGATTAGTGACGACAATGTTAGGCATTTTGAGTGTATTTATTAGCATTAGAAACTGTCCCCTTTAATATAGCTGCGGGAAATGAAACGCACGAACGATGACGGGTACGTCTCCTAGCCAGAAATATTTATACAAGGCTAGCCCATCCGGCCTTTTTTTTTGAGAAGAAAAATTGGGCGATGATGTCTCCCTTCGGAGGAAATGTCTCATGGCTCGTTAGAATCTATTTGTGTTTTGCTTTGTTATTTTTGACATGCAGCTAGGCACATCCGGGATTTGTTCAGTCAACACCCGGAAACTGTTTGGGCATCACCCAAAATTGTTCAGGCCTCCCTCGGACGTCCATGGAAAGTTACATAACATGATCTCAAACAATTTCATGTCCCATGAAACGCATGGGTATCTACCTTCAAAAGTCGCGGAGGCGAATAATCCCACACTGGTTTCGTGGACACTCTCCACCTTATACTACAACATTTGCCTTGAAAACTGGACAGCAGTCCGACTAGAAGTGATCTCACCGTGATCGATACTTGCGGCATGTTTTGACTCGTATGCCATTGTAGAGAAAATCCTCTACGATTGCAGAACTGCGTAATTTTCGACGTTATAGGAGAAATCCGAAGAACACATCCACGTGACATAAGCTGCACCTGCAAATCTCCTCGGACTACGGAAAATCATGAGATGTGAGAACGGAAATTTCCTAGCGTTACTCGTAAACTGGCTAAGCAACTTATCCCCTAGTCTGACTAGGCATTACCCGCTTCCTGGCTAGATTACAATTCATAGATATCTTCAATTCATAGATATGAGTTCACATTGTAAAAGGGACACTACAGAACCTAAACCTATGACTGCCAGCTTTTTGAGTGATAGTGACAATAGAAAGCCTAATAATCGTTGTTATAGAAGAAGATAGGGCGCGTGTGGCGCAGTGGTAAGAGGCTCGCTGCGCACGCACACGATCGATGGTTCAATCCCACCCGAGGCCAACCAAGCCTTCCATCCCTCCGGGGTCGGTAAATTGGTACCAGAGGAGTCTGGGAGGATGAAGCACTGACTTGTTACATCAGGTGCCCTCCGCAAGTCATCGTACAGGGCACATACGCATTCAACGCCTCTACAATACTCAGATGAAGTCGAATGCGTGGCGCATCCCTCGTGACGGGATTGATTAACGCCGACCACTTCATCCTTTATCCTTATTTATGATAATCGTGATTGATGAAGTCGAACCTTTTGTGGTAAGCTGATAGCGCTGCCATAGGGGATTGCCTGTGACGATTTGGGTGCCTCCATTCATCTGCGCTGAACCTGAAAGTTCATTTTTGAGTTTCAGCTCGCAGACTTTCTGAAGGTTCAAAGGCTAGGCTTAGTAGTAGTAATGAGCTAAAGAACTCCAAGGTCTACATGTATGAGATTTGTTCTTCTGATGGCCACACAACAGTCTGAGCCTTCCAAACAAAAAAAAATTATAGTTTGTAATGTGCCTATGTCGAACAGAATGTAGTTTTACTTCTTACCATATGAATGTACTCATTCTGTCATTTGCAAACTCATAGCAATCGTTCGCCTTCGAGTACACTACGGCGACCATATACATAGTTCACTGCTCATTCCATGCAAGCCGTTTTAGTGAGTAATGTAAAATGCTGGACCAAGTGTATGTGCAAGTCAGCGTATCCGCATACTCCTTGACGAATTCGGCAAATGACCTATCCTATCAGCGCAAAAAAGATACCAATGACAGAAGGACGACAGACTTTTAGCAAGAAATGGTCCCAACAAAGGCCTCAACAAAGGGGACTCGGGGACGCCATTGAGCTGTTCGGTCGTCCATGTGTACACGGAGGCATTGGGCTATTTGGTCTACCACCGGTATCTCGACGGTGCCTCTGTTTATCATCTGATGAGTGAGAAGTAATTCACAAAGACGCTGGCGTCCAAGTGATACTTAGCTTCAAGTGGCAAAGTCAGCGGAATCAATAAAATATATTATTTGAATCCAAACTGACCATTTCGGATGTCATGATATGTCTCTAGAATCCATGTAGCCTATTTCTCCGAAATGCTTCAAAATCACACCAATTATAAGTTGTGAAGATAGCCCTGCAGTATAGAGGATAGAGTCTAACCATCATCCTCTTCGCAGCTATTCCTGCGACGACAATTTCGAATACTGTCACTGTTCTTTAATTTTCATGTGAGCTTCCCTTTCTATAGTACAGCCCATTCAACCGGCAGTCGATTGGTGGAAGGAGCATGGACTGATACGCGGCCATTTTCAATCAATATCAAGCATGCTTGATAGTGCACAATCGCACCACTGACCTCGAGTCCGTGAATGCACCAGTACCGACTCGTTTCCGAATGCCCTATATGTGTAACATCCCGTAAATCCAAATGGGATGTTCCGATTCCGAGCGGTCTCTTTGCAAAGCTGTCTGTTCCATAGACCATTCTAACCCACAACAAGAGCAGAAGCTCCTATGTTTCCATAAAAATGCGCACAAGTCCAATGAACTACTCCCACTTTTTGAACCAGGATAACTTCAAATTGATTGTGTTCGATGAACATACCTTAAGCAAGCAAGTATGTTGACAACCATAGCCGTTGTGTTCACCTTCACACAATGGTGAAAACTCAAATAACATCAGTGCACTGTAATAAAGAGCTGCTCTTCCATAGATAGATATGACAAACTTTCGTGCCTTCATTCAAGCGACTTTCGACTACTCTGATAACTGTGCAGGACGAACGCAGACCAAACGGCGTAATGGTTCGGGTAGAAACCCTAGCAGCAACGTTTGCCAGTTGCTGCCATTCTCCCCTCGATTGCTGCTCAATCTGTCGGCCCTTTGGCAGCAATTGCTGAGGGACGGCAGCAATCAAGGAGAGGATGGCAGCAACTGGCAACCGTTGCTGCTCGGGTTTCACCCAAACCATTACGCAGTTCGGGCTGCGTTCGTGCTGCACAGTTATCAGAGTAGTTACTAACTTTTCAAAGAAATGAGTTTTAACGGAATTTTTCGGGTTTTTTCTTGAATCGTTAGCTGCTAGCGTTACTGGAAAAATAGCTGCTACGCGTTGATGCATCATTTTAGCCCTAGTTGGCAATATTCTTCGCTTCCATTGACAACTCATATTTGATAGTCTAAAACTAAAGAACACTGAAAGATCATCCTTTTGATAAGGCTGTCGGGATTTTGCCTTTTCAGGAAGGTTGGTTTGCTGCTTGAACTTTAACCTAGAACTTATAAACCCAGCTCATAAAGCCAGCAATAATTTAGGAACTAATGAACTTGCAAATTCGTATTAGGCGGAACTGTAATGAGTCTCTGAACGACTTGGCGATAATTCTCAGTCGCATTTATTGTAGCAATAAAGTTTCTATAGCGCTTCATTTATGCTTAATTGTGATTCGCTCATTAGGACACTGCTGAGCCTTTTTTTTGATACACTACAAAAAACACATATTAGACAATATTAGATCTTGATTCCTTTGCTAAAGTTGCTGAGGAATTCGAATTAATCTATTTTTCGCTCCACCTACTTGTACAAATTGCTTTTCATCCCCGTTGATCGACACATCATGCCATCGGACATAAGCCATTTGGACAGCTGGGCCAGAACCTTAGGTTTTGATGTGTCCTACTAAAAATTTCTCTGAGCGTAAATCTTCAAGCCTAATACAAAACAGGAAAAGAAATTAGTTTCTGCTAAACAACTAGTCGGAACAAAGCGTAAAAAAACAACAAGAAACTGTCCAAGCAGGGTACACCTCACCCGTCCCAAGCTACTTTTGCTTCCTCCCGAGTTCTATGATGCATCGTTATGGCACTGCCAACATAGGATTTTTTCGATGGTTGTCCGCTTTTTGTTGCAATTAAAGTAATGACCATGTTATAGAGACACAAATGGAAACACTGCACCACTCAGTGGCATATGTTTGTGAGGCAGCGCACTTATTCCGGATAGTGCATTAATATGAGTAGTTAAAGTATCCCAACATTTCAAACATCTACAGGTGAGGTAAAACGCCTAAACACCAAAATGCAATATGGATGTGAGCGAAGAATCCAAACGTTCCATCTCGCTCCCAATAGTGCAGTAACTAACCCACCCGGCCATTCCGCCGCTGGCCACTAGGCAAAGGCAACACCTACAGCAGTGTAGTGAAACTCATCGAAAAATCACTCCTTCGGATAATGATGCTCAGGGAAAAATGTATCGTATTACCTTGTCAGACAAGGATTTGAACCATAAACGCTTCATTCTTATCTGCGATTCTGTCCTCTTGCACCTCCCTTGTAAGCCATCTAAATTGCAGTTCCCAACAATTTCACATCACATTAAGAAAGAAACGGTCAACAAACAAATCAGGCGATCCACTAACTAATACTAGGAGAATCCAGGGGTGCGTACCAGCACCAAATAAGTTTGTGACTGCCCGGTAAATTGTGTCAGACTTTCAACGTCTGTTTTCGTTACCACTTGTTTTCAACTTTCTATTCCTGCGAAAAATAAAGTAAACATAATTTCTGAATACCATCACCTACCTGCAGAGGTGCCGAAGCACCACTGCAGCAAAGATAGGGTGAAAACTACATGTGGTTGTAATCAAAAGCTAGCAACCATTTCAAATGGTCTCCGGGAAGAGGCAGAAACCGAAGAGAAAATTGGAACCTAAAAGAGAATTAGAGATGTAGGCGCTCGTCCGCAGTCGCAATAATTTTGGTCCACCCTTCAGGAATGAATTAAATTGAACCTATCCTGTGATCCCGTAAAATATATAGGCAAACAATCTTCCGATTTCCTCTGGCAACTACGTACATGTGGTTGTAATCAAAAGCTAGCAACCAATTCAAATGGTCTCCGGGAAGAGGCAGAAACCGAAGAGAAAATTGGAACCTAAAAGAAAATTAGAGAGGTAGAACAGCGTGATCAGCATAATGCGTCGAATACAAGACTATGGACATCATCTCTCCGCTGCTTCAATCTTTCCCTCCATTGCTGTCATCCTTCTTCAAATACTGCAGATAGAGCAAAGCTTAATTTTCCAAAGCAGCAGAGAGAATTCTGCTTGATATGATCTACTATAATAAAGCGGCCAAGTTCGCTAAGCTCTAGCCCTCGCCCGCTTGCCGGTCGCCTAGGGTAGTAGGAGTTCATCACTTTGTCCGCTGGCTCGCGAGCCCAGTGTTTGTCACGCGCAGCGGTCTAGCCTAAATCCCTTGTGGGTTCAGGTCAAACCCTCTTTTTGCCGTGTCTGGGCTGGGTGCTACCACCGACGCACAGGCCAGGTACGACAACTTGAGAAGGTCGAGGAAATACCGATTTTTTCTGTTTCACAACAGGATCTCGGAGTTAGGGTTGGAGACTCTCATGAAAAGAGAGGAGAGGATTGAGAAGGGTTCCACACTCCTACTGAAATGGTTATTTCAGAATTTATCGAAAATGAAAGCTTGAGATCAAAGAGATTGCATGCATGTGATTACTATGCCTTGACTGCCAGCAAGATTGAAGCCCAGGTGAACAGAATTGGGGAACTGAAGCTCAGCCAACTCTGATCTCTTTGATTTCTTTACCAGTCTTCCTCTCAAAGCAGCTTCTCTCAATACAGCATCATCGCGCAGAACATAAGCTAACGAAGCAGGAGCAGGCCTTCTGAAGTTCAAAAAAGCTCGTATAGGAATTTTTTGGTGTTCATCCACTTATTACAAGGTCCCTTCCAATATTTATTTCGTGAAACTTTTTGAAATGCTAAGCCTAGGAAGAATGAAAACTTTTTTGGAGCCGTGATACTATTTCTCAGCAGATTTTTTCCCTCTCATTAGAGACCAAAAGGACTGGGTTCGCGATGGATTTTGTGCCCACACCTTTTTCTCAGTAAACCTTCAAAAGCAGAGCGACTACTTTATCTTCCCGTGAAGGAGGATGAGGAAAACAAACTATTTAAGATGGAGAGCCATAAGAAACGAAGAAGAGTCATTCGGAATTAAGAGAAGAATCCCTATCATCAATCCTTACACGAAAGAAAGTAAAGAAATAGATTCGCAGAAAATCGCTGTCATCTGCGAAGCGCATCGGAGCTGCGCTTCGCATATCTTCGCATATCTTGTGGATGACAGCCCGCTGCCTAGTAAAAAGATCATCAAACTCGCTTGAATCTTGGTATCAGCAACACTCGAGCCGTCGTAATGACCTTTAAAGTGTGTTACTTCACTTACTGTGCCGTGTCGATACCTTTAACATAAAGACGTTAATCTTGGAATGATGAAATGCACGGGCAAACATGCAATAGAGTTTCAATATTTTTGGTTCTTTCAGCTGATTTACGACCTATGATTGCCCGATGACTGAAGTCAGCCCAGCAAACATATTTGTCCACTTCTTTATCTGCTGGTGAATTTATTAGCAATAATTTTCCAGGAAACTGCATCGCCAAGCAAATTTTTTTCCTGTAAAGTATATGTACAACCGAGCTAATTCCAGGCCAAATGTATTGCCCACGAATATCAGAGTGCAGGATTCTCCAAAACAACTATAGATAAACCTGTCCTCTCCAGAAACTACGAGGGAAGCGGTGGAGTGTTGTGGATTGATCATAAGTCAATTTTACGTTTGTTGTCCCCGCCTTGATGGTAAACCTACGAAAACATTAGCATATCCTTACGACGCTTAGAAAGTCATGAAGAAATGTGAGCCCATGTGACAACAGGTTAGGTACCAATGTCCAAAATTAGGAAAGGAAGGCCGAAGACTCGATGGCTCTATGACATCACAAAATTTCTACAAAGTGATTCGAAAGAACTCGGCGACTGGACCACCCTGCTCCATGGGTGTATAGAAATTCTGATTCTGTGCTGTCGTGATAAAAGAGATAAATAAGTAACTAAATAAATGAAGCCTGCGCGTTGAAAATGATCGTGACCATGAAAGATCTCAAAACCATCGGTAGTTCTATTTTTGAAGAATCTACGGCTGAATCAGCACTTTCTTGGGTTACATGCACAAATTACGGGTCATCACCGAATCCGACTCAAACTTCGGTTGTGGCATGAACAGCTTCCCGTGCTCCTTGTTCACTGACCAGGCTACAGATGGTGCCTGACCAGATTACGGATGTGAACTGTAGTCTGGCCAGGATGCGGATGATGCTTGTTCAGATTGCGGGACAAAATGCCTGCTCAATTTACGGGAAACGTTAGAAAATCTCCGCTGAAGCATCTCATAATTTTCCATAGTCCGAGGAGATTTCAGAACTGGAGCTCATGTCACATTTAAGCATTCTTTGGGTTGTCCTATAACGTCGAAAATTGCGCAGTTTTGCGTTTAAAAAGGATTTTTCTGCAATAATATACGGGTCAAGGCATGCCGGAAGTTCCGGCCACGGCGAAAGAACACTCGTAGTTGCACTGTTGTCCTGTTTTCAAGACAAAGGCAGCAGCATATGGTGGATAGAGCTCTCGAAACCAGCGTTCGTCTCGGCGGTTTTTGAAAATAGATTTCCATGTGTTCCATGGGACCTCACATTGTTTGAGACCATGTTATTGTATCTTTGAGTGAACGTCTAGGGTGACGGCTGGACAGTTTCCGGGTGCTGACTGGACGCGTCCCAGATGTTCGTAGCTGCCTCTCAAAACTCAGACGGTTAGCAAAACTTGGTAAATGTCGTTGGGATGGTAATTTAATGGATGGAAAATGTTTGCCATGTTTGCACTGACCGTGACAGAGAACCCTAGCGGGAAATGTGCTTACCCGAACAAGAACGCAGAGAACAAGAGCATGATAAGTAGAAAGAACTGCTTGATATTTTCGTGCAATGTTGATGACGTACAGGAACGTGGAACGTTTTTTTAAATCGTGTCTGCTGTCTTCAACCTTTACTCGTGTGCCGATGATGACACGATGATGAAAACAATATTTAGAGAAGTAAAACTCTTAAGGTTAATGGAAATCTTCAGTACCGCTTGGAAGGCCTCTTCAAAACACCAAAAACAGTTTATTCTATGGAGTAACGCATGACACCAATCAGAAGTGAAGGAACAAAATTTGGAAACGATAGAGTGCCTTTGCATTTCAACTTCTGAAAGCCAGAAGCATCCTAGGAAGTGTTTCCTTCACCACTCAACAAAGGAGCGTTTTGGCAAAATCACATCTACACTGATCAGGTTGGTTTTATCTCGGAATATGATTCTCAATACATTTAGTGGAATTTATTCAGAAACGTAACAGGGAATGCTAAACTTTAGAGAGCGAGAAAGAAACAGCTACACAAAAGACCGAGTATATAAGAGGACATCTACATACTTGTAACCGACGGCAGTCAGCCTCTTCAAGCATTCCACCAAGGGAAACGATGTCACCGTCTTTCAATTTGAGAATTGCAGAAAAAATAATAAGGTAACTCGATGTGCTTGCGGGATTAATACATGGGGCGGAAGGGTTCAATTAACAAAAAGAACTTTCTAGAGATCCTGGGGGACCACAACAAAGGGAACCACAACCACAACTACCACAACTACAAGCCTGTAGTATTGGAATGATAATGCATCAAATATTCGATTCGAATTATTCATTCATTCACTCGGTGATTTCAAAAAGTCGGTTATTCAAAGGACTCATTCATTCGGGTGGCCAAGAAATTCCTACTTTCGAGTAATTTGTTAATTCGCACATCTTGAAAAACAACTCACTCGAATCATTCAAGTGTTCGATAATTTCAAAAAGCTCCATATTTGAACTATTCAGAATCCGAATATTTCAAATTTTATGTTTTTCGAATTATTCATATTCTATTGTACTAGCGCCCCTTTGGGACGCTAGAAAGTGGGGTGGGGCAGCCACTTGGGACATGTGCAAACGCTTCACACTTGCCAAATCTCTAGAAAATTTATGAAGAAGCAGAACCAATCTTCCAATGGGCCCAAACATGAAGTCCTTCTTATGAGTTGAGTATGAGCATGAGAAGTTCGTTCTCCATCGTATGGCGTATTCGTGCGTATTCCTCACTACCCGGCTAACGCAGACGCGTTCTCCATCGGCGGAACTGTATCCTGCCGTTCCCCACACTCAACAAGGAGAAATCGTATCCGAGTGTTTTCCAGACTACTGGGCCGCAGCGGGCTTTTCTCCATCGGTGGACCCGTATTCTGGCGCCACTTTCACTGTTAGGCCTGAA